>CM034155.1:458819431-460019431 GCA_019776745.2 Taxus chinensis | reverse complement strand
CCAAGAGTTGATAACAAACATGCATAAATAGACTTGCAACAGTTATTGCTAGCTTTGATGTGCTAGATTAGATAGAAAACAAACAATTAATCTAGCTTCATATAGAGCTGATTATCAAACCCTTAGTACCTGATAAGGATTCAAAACTGGCATAAGTTTTTAAAAGATGATGATCAAATCTATAGGTATTTCTGCATCAAGAAGCTAAATTTTCTGTAGTAAATTAGGATAAACCGGCAACATTTCTAAGATGACCAAATTGCTCAATTAAAGACAAACAAGCTGCCTTGAGGATCTGGTCACATTAGAAGATATCTTTAGCAATTCTAATGCTTAGTTAAGAAAGGATTCAAGAAGGAAAGATTTCAACTCATGCTAGATAACTATGAAAAGATCTTGGTAGATGATGGAAAGAGAGCTGTTTATCAGAAATGTATGTTCCTCGGCTGAAAAGAAATCATTTATCAATTTATGTAAAGAATTTAAGAGATTTTTTTACTTATAAATACCAAGATATGAGAGGTTTTGATCCAAGTTTAGGTCATCAGTGTATAATAGAGTAATGCATCCAAATTCCAAGCCAATTAGGATAGAAACAAAGGCCTATAAACCCTTAAGATTGAACCATCTGATGATCAAAGAGTTGTCTCAAACTGAATAGAATCAGGTATTATATCTTCCAAGTTAAACATTGAAGTTGGGTATCCAATATTGTTCCTCTGATCGAATAGAAGAATGGAGAAATCATGGTTATGTGTGGACTTCAGAGATCTTAATAAAACTTCATTAAAATATCATTATCTGCTGCCGAATATGGAACATATTTGAAGGACAATTTTCTGCTTGAGATATGACTATCCATTCTGGATTGTTATACTAGATACAATCATATTCTTAGTGCATGGGAAGAGGCCATATGTAGAAATAAAATATTTACAACTAAGTGGGGTACTTATGCTTACAAAAGGATTCCTTTTGGTCTTTCGAATGTCGATGCAACATTTCAACGTGCAATGGACATGGCTCTTCGCAGCCTGTTAAATAAATGCATCCTTGTTTATTTATATGATGTTACTGTAATTTCAAAATATTCTAAAGAACATCTAATGCACTTGATGCAGACTTTTCAGTTGTGCAGAAAATTTGGAATATCCTTAAATCCACTGAAGTCTATCTTTTCAGTACATTAAGGTAAGCTACTTGGTCATATTGTTTCTAAGTAGGGTTTAGCAATTGATCCTTTCAGGATTGAAGCCATATCATAGCTATCATTTCCCCATCATAAGAAGGGATTAAATATTTTTCTTGGAAAAATCAACTTTATTAGACAATTTGTTCCAGATTTTATAGCATTGGTTAAAGTAATCATAGCTATGCTAAAAGAGGAGAAAACTTTCTCTTGGACCAGCGAGGGAAGAGAAGGTTTTGAAGCAATCAAATAAGCTATTTCTCAAGCTCCTACTCTTGCAAATCCACATTTTGATAAATATTTTACAATGTATGCACTTGCTGGAGCTGAAACAATCTCACCTATCTTAACTCAATTCAATGATGAAAATATTGAATAGCCTATTGCTTTCTTTGGAAAGAGTTTGCATGATTACTAAACAAAGTACACATTTCTCGAAAAATATATACTTTCAGTAGTTAGAGCACTAAATAATTTCAAGTATATTCTTTTGAACAATAAAATACATGTTCTTGTCTCTCATCTAAGTTTGAAAGCGTTCTTACTGAATAAAGAATTGAATGAGAAATGAGCAAACTGGATAACAAAGGTCATGGCATATGATGTTGATATTCGAGTTGCTAAGACAGTTCAAGGAAATGGTCTGTGTGAGCATCTAATTGCTGATATGAAAAACAACAAGTTCTAGAACTAGATGATTCAAAACAACATGCTGAAAAGGTATTAGCAATCAAAGATCATGGTTCAACCAGGAAATAAACAGCCTGAGCTCACTAACGAGATTCAAAAATCAAGATGGATGACTGATTTGGTTAATCATCTACAACATGGCACCTATCTGGAAGGGATGGACAAGAATAAATGAAGGTATTTCAGATTACAAGTTGTACCTTATATCTTCATTGATAATGTGTTGTTCAAAAAAGATATAAATGGCATCTTGCTACAGTGTATTGATTATGATAAAGTTTAGAAAATATTGTCAGAATTCCATGAAGGACCTGCAAGACGTCACTTCTCAACATGTACCACAACCTTGAAATTATGAAATCTGGTTATTATTTTCCTAGCATATTCAAGAACTGTTTTGAATGGATAAAGAAGTGTAGAAAATGTGCTTCCTTTTTTGGAAAACAACGTCTAGCTTCTCTGTCCTTGTAGCCTATTTCATCTTATCAACCTTTTACGCAGTGGGGTCTTGACTTTATTAGCATGATAAACCCACCATCATCACAAGGACACAAGTGGATCTTAAATGCTACAGATTATTTTACATGATGGAATGAAGCAATAGCCTTGAAGGATGCTAATGAATCTTCGATACTATCCTTTTACAAAGGAATAGTTTGCATATTATGTGTTCCAACAACTATCATATCATATAATGTTTTAGCATTCCTTGGTGAAAAGATAACAAATTGGGTTGTCAACCATGGAATATATCTAAGTTCTTAATCTAATTATTACCCACAATGTAATGGCTTAGTTGAGAGTACTAATAAGAATCTATTAAGGATCATCAGAAGAACGCTCAAGGATAATCAAAGAGCTTGGCATCTGATGTTGAATTCAGCACTTATGGCTGACAAAGTGACTCCTAAAAAATTAGTTAGCAATTAACAATACAAACTTATGTATGGAAAGGAAGCAAGAAATCCTATTTCAGTTGAGTTACCTACATTTGATTTGCTGCATCAAATGGAGTTGCTTGAGAATGAACCATTACAGGTTCATTATGCATAGTTAATGGAATTACAAGAGGTAAGAGATAAAACTCATTTGAATATGGAAAAGAATCAAAAGCAAATGAAGAAAACTTTTGACAAGAAAGACAAATTCAAAGTCTTCAATGAAGGAGATATTTTTTTAAAGTGGGATCCTGATTGTGCAAATATGGGAAGACACTCAAAGTTTGATACACTTTGGAGTGGTCCTTACATGATTTCAGCTTGTAAAGAACACAATGCTTTTCAGCTTTTGAAGTTGAATGGAGAGGAACTTCCCATTCCTATGAAAGGTATGTTTTTCAAACATTGTTATTAAAAATCCTACAGTGATTATTAGAGTAGGATTTCCCTTCAATAAGTGTAGTTCCTACACATTGCAATGTTTTTCAATTCAATAAGTGCATCCATGCATGTGATCTGGTTTATTGGATCCTTTCCATGCTTTAGATTGTTTTAGAAGGGTTGGACCTTTAGAAAAGGAAAATTTTGGTTACATGTTTAGACTCCATGCCCAATGGACAAGAGTAAGGCTCTAGTCTTTAAGCTAGTAGGCAACTTTCCCCATAGGATCGGTAGAAATGTTGACAATTTTTACACTTGTGTAAAAATGGGCAACTCGAAACTTCATCATTACGATGAAAAGCATTGGGTGAAGTATACCTAAGCTAAGGAGGTTTTTATGTTTTTTTGTTACTGCTAAATTAATTACAAGATTAAATAAAATTTTGTAGTTATGTATGCTTTCACAAAATAGAACATATCACATAGTTTTCAATTTCATGCCAGCTTGAGCAAAAGAACACAAATCCCCAAAGGAAAACTGTGTTGTCTTGATGAAGATGAAAAATTACAGAGTAAGTGAAGTGCTAAGTCCTGAAGCAACAAACAAAAATGCGGTTATTAGAAAATGAGGGTTCATTATTGAATGTTACAAGTTCTCATCAATGTTGTTTCCTTCATGAGTAAGACATTCAATTATGTTACTAAGTTATTTAGTTCATTATACAATCCATACAGAGAAGGTAGAATGCAGAAAGAAATATACAACTCATTTCCATAAATTCAATGTTTTATTCATAAGGAATTTTCAAATGCTTCCCACACAAGCCTCGAGATGTAACTGGAAAGTAAAGTACAACTACTGAAATAAAAGTTACACATGCATGAAAGAGAAAGATAAGGAGTATGAGTGAACCCATCATTGCCTTGGGGTTTCTTTTCTTCGAGTAAATCATCTTCATCTCCATCTTTTAGTTTCATATCTATCCAAGCATACCAACTATAGGCCACTGTACCTAAAAACAAGAAAAGTTAACTATCATTTATGAGCTCAGGGACCAAGTCATATTCCTACACTGTCCTACTTCATGTATATTAATCTTTTCCTAACAGGAGATGTATTCTACTTAAAGAACAAATTACATACATGCTTTATTCACTCAGAAGGATTGAAGAAAGAGAAGAGAAAAGAATAAAAACATGGACATAAGAGAGGCCAAAAATCCTAATTATTTTCTAATTATTTTTCTAAGTGTGTAGGTACAGGTTACAGCAAAGGAAAAATAAACAAGTCATAAGCGCATGTAATAAAAGGAAGAATGTAACTCAAAGTTTCAATAACCATTCTAAAATGGAAGAATTTATAGTTTAGAAGAGAGACTAACAATAGAAGCACATGCTTCATTTTGCAATAGAAGGAAGAATAAGAATTTGAAAGCTGGCGTTTGGTTAAGGAAGAAAGATTTATTGATGAAAAAAAACAGAAGACAAGATTCTGTGAAAATTTTGACAGGGCTTCACCATGTAAAATGGGCATTTACAACTTTCCATCATGTTGCTTTTAACTACTACATCCTTTAAAGGAGTTTTTTGAATAAAAAATACAACTACCATAGCTGGAAATGGATGGAAGAGAGAATTATTTAAAAAAAATGATAAGGCTTCACAATGAAAAATCAACTTTTCAAATTTTCTAGCATGCATGTAAAGTTGTAATGAAGCTCAATTAAAGTACTTAAGAAAAAAAGAAAAAGAAACTACAACATTCCAACAAAACTTCAAAGTTTAGCACACAGGAATGTGTGAAATAGAAATTCCAACAATAATGTGTCCCTTCTTGTTCTAAAAAAAAAAGGATTTACTTCTACAGTTATCATTTCTTAGAATGAAATGTTTCAAAGTTATTCAGAACATAAACAAGAATAGTATCCAGTACAGATTTCCAGAAAATGGAGAAATCAATATCAAACACATAATTTTACAAAATAACAACCATCATGTGGTATTATTTTTAGGATAAGATGTACATCATTTTCACGCAATCATGATGATGAAAAGGAATTTTAATAAAAGCGTCACGAAGTACAAGCATGCTGAAAAAGGATCAATAGGTTTTTATTCAAAGCTAGTTGGTACAGGAAAGGATAAAATTTAAATTAGGAGAAATAAGCTATCCATCAGATTATTATACATTGTTGAAATACAAAAAAGAGTGCAGTCCCGTCTGACAAGTAACATGAATCATCTTCAAAATCAAATTAAGGAGCACTTAAACAAGATTCCAGTGAACTAAGAAGGAAAATTTTACAGCATAGGTATGACTTTAAGTAATGAATCAAATTTAAGTGTAAATAATACTACAATAGGTCCTTTTATTTTAAAAGCTCAGGGTTTATCCAAAGAAGAAATTTGATTATAAAACTCATACATATCTAGGTCAAAGGGATATTCGAGAACACAGTTGAAAATGTGTTGTTATCATATCACACACAACTGACTCCCAAATCAAGCTCAAAGGTGTGAAGATACAAGAACAACAAAGATCTGTGGGTACCCATGTCATAAAAGCACAAATCAGGGCAATGAAAAATGACCTAATATGTAATATTTATCTACATGTAAGATCAAGTTTTTTTACAAAAAACGCAAAGATTTGAGAAATAAAATATCAGAAAATCGGGGAAAACATCTTAGAAAACACAATGAGCATTAAACAATGGCAACCCAATTTTCTTTACCAAGGTAAAATACGAGTATTTCAAACCAGGAAGAGCTAGAGTTTTCATCGCAGAAGCACGTTCAGGGGTAAATCAAGACAAAGATATATGCCAATAGAATTTTTAGAAAACTCAAGGCAAAGAAAAGAACCTTAAAAGAAAGTGTTCACGTTTGCAGAAACTCACATGGGTCAAAGGATACTATAGTTTCAAGTTTAAATTCTATAAACGACGGAAAACATCCATAATCCTCCCACTCAAAAAACTCGTAAAGGAGATACAGACTCTCAAAGACTCAGAAGGATGAAAGTTGCAGAAGAAAACTAAGTTGTGGCTGATACAAGAAAATGAAGTAAATACACAACCCTCTACAACGAGATAAGAAAACCCAAAAGCATGAGAAAACTAGAAATAAAAATAGAAGAACATGTAGGTTTCGAACTCACGGTCATTTTTTTTACATCCACCAAGAGAAGAATGAATCCAAGTAAAAATGATTTAAAATAAAAATTATATATAAAATTCCTAGCCATTAATCAAAACCTAATAATGGGTATCAAGAATAATAGAAATAAGCAAGAACTCAGCTATTGAGTTGAAGCTTTTCAACCCCTCAAAGTTTTAGATCAGACAAAGAGTCAAGAAGGATTCAAGATCATGATCTTTGAAACAGATGTCACCACAAAAGGAAGTACCAGAGGACCCATTTAACGAAGGCAAGAGATTGAATATTGTCACCCACAGAGCTCCAAATATTCAAGGAAACCATTTCTCAAAGTTATCTCAGACTGAGCTCGAAGAAACAACCATGGCAGAAAGTAAACCTCAGAGAGTTCTGATAACTCAAAAAGATGGATTACAGGAAAATCTCGAGAATGAAAAAGGCACAACCACCACATAGAAACCATAAAACTAGATAAATATCTCATCACCATGTTAGTGTCTAAGGAAATGAAACAGAGAATAAAATTCTTAAGGCTGAGCTCAATGCGCTTTAAGAAAGGTGTCAACATTTTACCAGGGCTTCACCCACACAACCAAAAACCAAATGAAAAGTGCTTGAGGGTCAAAGAAACTCTTTACCATGCAAACTCAAGAGGTGAGTTTCTACCTGACTCAACCATGGTTCAGGATCGACGACTTCAGATCAAAAGTATAGAGATCAAGGGCTAAGAATGATCTTCAAAACTTGAAATAAACTACCATGATCAGGATGCCACCAACCACATTTAATGTCTAGTCAGAAACCCTAACCGAGATTCCAAGGATCAATGACATCAAATTAAAGGTACAGATATCAAGGGCCCAAGATGATCAACAAATATCAAAGAAAACTCAACTTGAGTTACATAAGCCATTGACCAAGTTACCAAGGGGTGAGTCATGGTGGAGAAGGGGACAACTCGCATGTCCATAAAATGAAATCATTTGCAATGACTTTCAAAGTGTAAACCATAGTGCATGCTCCAAATAATATAAAGGGGCTGACCAAATTATACCCAATGATCACCAAAAAGGTGAATTTTGAAATATTCCAAGGCCGATAAATATAAGGTGGCAGACTATATAGCATGGTCATGGTAAATAATCAAATGTGGCTGAGTATGGTAGTGACTCTTACAAGTTCCCTTGTATTATTTCTAAACCATGGTAATATGTTAAGGCAAAAAGAGTGGAAAAACCCAATGAACAAAAGAGTTCACAACCACAAGTGGCCCCCACCGATGTTGATAGATTGTACATGAATTGGAATGCATTTTTCCATGTGATCACTCAAAAAAATAATAAGCGTCAGCATCAGAGACAAAGGTGGTCCCAATAAGGATTGATATTTGGATGAATTATTTTGCAAAATATTGTAAGTATTGTAATTTTTTTTTTCACTCACAGGGAGTTGTATTTTTATATGCCTTCACAACAAGACAAAATAGAGAAGAAGACAAAGTTGCATGTTTATGGAGAGAGACTTACCTAGCAAGAAATCTTATTTTTAGCAAATTATTCACCCTTCTTTTCTTAAAAATAGAGCAGTCAACTTCAATTTGACTGTAATGTAAGGATAATAATGCCTATTTGCAATTGCATGCTCTATTTTTTCCTTTATCTATTATTAAATAAAGGATAAAAAATAGGATGCATGGGCGAGTATAAGCTTTAGGATATTTTCAGGAATATGGTGAATTTTATTTTTGCTATATATTGTGTGCCTTTAAAAAGCATATGGAGAACAACTGGAGGAAATTTTGGATATATGAGTACTGAAGAATTTTTTTTCATTTTTTCCCTATGAGTGTGAAGTATTTTCTTCCTTTCCAAGTGTTTTTGTAGTCTTGTGAATGAAAATTCCCTTATCAATCACCTTACCCTATTGGAAACTCAGTCTTTTTCTGCTTCATTTTAATGTGCATCTTAACTTTTTAGTACTGTTATTATTCTCCCTTAGTATAATAAAGTGTTTTTCCCTTAGATATTCTATAGGAAACTATTGGCTCGTGCATAAAAAATTCTTCCTTTATCAGTTGTTCATACACTCAGTCAAAGCCCTCATACAATTTGGTGTATCACCTTAAGTTTTAATTATTTTCTTGTCATCTTTTACTCTCAAACTCCCAGAAATCATTTTAGCATACACTAATAAGGAACCATCCTTGATACCAGAGACTCACCTCAAAATAGGTATACCCACAGACCTAAGGTGTTTCCTTTGTATCTATGAAAGAGAGAGAGCAATTGTGCAATCTTAGAAATCTTATAGCCATCCCTCTACATGGTGCACTTTCGAGAGATAACATATTCCATATAGGAACTTTATTTTATTATTAATGTCATGAAAGGGCATAATAAGGGCTTACGGGAACAAGTTTTCTATTTACTTGTTTCTCTTAAGTCAACAATTTTAAAATCAATTTGGTTTGCAAAGAATTACTTAGAAATTTCTACCCACAAGTAAACCTCCTAATCATCTCAGGTTTACTTTGATTCCAATATGTACTCAGGGATCTATTCCCTTTATAGATCAGATTAAGGTGTCAAACAAAATTTACCTTAGAAATCCTCCATAAAATACCAAGACATAATATTGCCACTAGCCAAGGTAACACATTTAGCTGTGAGGAACTAAAGATATCTTTAACAAGAGTTGAAGTCATAGTAAAACTATTTCACTAGCTCTATTTGTGTCATCCCAATCCCAAAAGGATATCATTAGATGATGAAGTTAATTTCTAAATCTAACTTCGTAACACTTGGTAGTCCACTAGGATACTAAGGAAGTGTTAGTTCTACTTACTCCATACATGGTGAGGTTACACCGCATAATCGTTGCTTCGAACAATGAATCTTAAGTTATAGAAATGATCTATTGAATATATTTCTTTGGTGTAGTACTGTAAATTTTAATTGTGAGGATTAATTATTGTTACCCAAAATAAGCTCATGCTTACTTTTTGTTAACTGAACCCATTTTTCCTCCTTAACTGCTTTAATAAAAAAAATTAGATATTCTAAGAAATTTAAAGTTTCCTGAAAACATCGTCATCAGGTGAGAAATTTCTTCCTGTTTCCAAAGATATAAATAATTCCTTTTAAATAAGATGGGTCTTGAAAGGTATTTTTTCCCAAACGTGGACTGACAACAATTTTTAAGGATTTTGGCCAATGAGGAGAGGCAGACTGACGGGAAATTTTGTGACTTTTTTCCCAAATGGAAAATTCACACCAGTGGGCCTGAAGAGGGAAATTTTCCCAAGTAAAAAAGGGTGGGTCGACGGGTCTACAGGGAGTTTTGGAACATTTTTTATTTTGCAAATAGGGCACAAAGTGAATTTTGGACCCGCAAGCCCATGGAGGATCTTAAGGCCAAAATGGAAAAAAAATGCCTAAGGCCCGCAAAAGGACACGTAGCCATGTTGAAAAGTCAAAGTGGGCTGGCGGGTCATCAGAGGTAGTTTGAACTCTTGCCCAAAGAAGGTGTAAAGCAAAAAAATTAGTCGCATCTACGCCAATGCCCAAAGAGCCATGTGTTAAGATTCAATTGCATGCGGTCCGGTGGTCCCTGGAGTGACTTTTCACCCAAAAGTAAAATACGGACTGTTAGGCCCAAAATTGATTTTTTGCCAAAAGTGAAATGCGGGGCTGCGGACAAAATTTTACAATTTTTCATTTTTTGGTGCCAAAGGGCACAAAGTGAGTTTTAGGCCTGCAAACTCGTTCTGCTCACTGGTTTTCACCATTTTTGTACAGACCCAACTCAAACATTCAAATAGACATATCTTTCGACCCAGTCCAAAAATTTAACAAATTTGGTGCCTTGAAAAGGTCTTGACCTCGCCTACGCCATGGAAACCTGAAACTTTAATTTCAAAGAGGTTTGGTGGGTGAAAAATTGGGAAACATCTTCATCCCATTAATACACTATCTAATTGCTTCAACAACCAAATCAGATTTTATTTGATCCGTCGTTCTTCCTCTTTCTTCGACACACCGAGAAGACATAAAGCAGTGGACATGAATATTTGGGGCTGATTTATAGAGGCATTGATGACTAGTAGCTGAGATTCAAATTCATTTTCCCACCTCTCTCTCTCCTTCTTCTCTCTGTCTTGAATCTACAAAATAAGGGGTGGGGCTCATTGTAAAGGGTTAGACATTTCTATTTTTTGCCCTCCCTTCTTCTTTTGTTCGTAAGAGAATATGTGGAGCTTTCAAACCTCCCATTCGAGCTGTAATACAAACTTTCTTGCCTCCTTGCCATTGTAATGTATTGTATCAAATATGGAGCAATAATATATGTTTGTGGGTGATTTCCAACCCTTTCATGTGTTCATTGTTTTCTTTCTGATCTTCCATTGCATTTAGGTTACCTTTGCATGGTGTTATATTGCATCCTTGTGGTCTCTGTTAAGTTATAGAATGGGTGTCTGACATTCCTTTGGTGCATCATCTCATTAGCTTAGGTTTATTTTCTTGAATTTTCTCAAACTTGTCTCCTTGGTAAGATAGAGTAGATTTAGAGTAGATCCTCTACAATTTATTTACATGCACCTAAATAGAGGAATAGGAACCTTAATCCGGAGGGCTCTATCAACTCACAAGGTCCCACACTTTGAGAGATGCTCCATGTTGTTCAATCACACTAAGAGTCTCATCTCATCTAGTTGCATGCACTCAAGGGTGTTGTGTTTCTACACTAACAATTATCTCTTAGGACGATAGAGTTTTGTAAAGTAATGTTGCTAAAATGAGAGGGAGTGTACAACAAGTGTTAAATATTACCTTCATTAATACTCCCAACTACTAAAGGTGACTTTGAAGAGTAGTTGGCAATATTTTCCACATAAAATGTAAGTCGGACCTAAAGAGAACACCTTCTCCTTACTACCAACATGATTTCCAATCCTAGAAGCGAACCACATACTCTAGATAAAGTTTTTCCATGTCATTCCTAACCGTCGGGTTCACGACGCTATCACTAAACATCCCAGCTATGATGACAACTCATAATTGGTCTCTCATTTACTTAAAATAGAAGGTTCCATTGTGTGCAAAATTTTAAGTTTATTTTATGGTTTCAATTTATTCTATGCTAAGAAGGATAATGCGAGAAAGGTAGATATGAAAAAGTTTTAAACTAGAGTTGACTGTTTTATTTAGATTTATTTATTACATTTATAAGGTAAGAATCACAACACAAATTATTTAATCAACATTTGCACACTGAAAGTGCACTATAAGGCATTAAATTAAATTTTAGTTATCATAAATACTCAAATTTTACAATATAATTTTTCAAATTGAAATAACACCCATGGTTAGATACATATTCCCCAAACATCCCTATACACTTTCAACTCATACACATTATAAATATTGCAATAATAAAATTTACTGTAATATAATAATACATATATATTATTTCCATTTACAAACATAATTTTCAATAATACCCAATGAATTACCACCATGTGATTATGCCATCTCTCTTTCATTCTCCCAAACCATGTGAGCATATAATCAACGATAAATCACTAGCATGACATCCACCTAAATCAAGCATTGTCAACATTTTTTAGTTTCACATTTACATAATAATAATACTTTTAATTCAAAAGGAGAGGATTAGACAAACATATTCATTCCATTTCATTTCACTTCATTTCTTGACCAAGGAGAGAGAAAGATATAGGTAAGAGAGAGAACCCCTATTTTTCCAAAAGTCCAATTTCACACAACGAGTCATAAGGGAGAGTTCCAAAAAGTTATTTATAAGTGTTAATAAGTTTCTAAAATGGTTTGATAACTTGACTAGGGTCCTGTAACTTTCTTTTTACATTTTTCCTCCTAGTTGCAAAAATTCTTGATTTAGACTTGGAGGCTTAGAAACCACATTCAAAACTTTCCTTTTGTTAAGTGATGCACAAAAGGAAACTTCTTGCATGTACTCCTATACACAAGGAATTCATAGGAGCTAATAGAATTTGAAACTGGTGAATAGTTTTCAAATGGTGACTAGATTTCTAGGGTCACCGGTCGTAATCAGTCCAACTTAACTTAGTCAACAGTGACCAGAGCCCTACAAAACCCCCTTGATGAACTATCAAAGATTACCTTTATTCCCAAACTAAAGGTTCCAATAAATTTTCTATTAAAAATACTAGAGGGTTGCGAAGGCGGGAAAGCATTTCATTTCTTAGGGTCCAAATGGTGAGCTAAATTGAAGCCCACCTTTTGAGTTTTAACAGCTCACTGAAACTTCAAAACGGAGTAATAGGGATCTTAGAGGATCAGCGAAGAGAGAGAAAATGGTGTAATTAAGAAGAGATAATTATTAACATGAATCTCTACATAATAAGGAACACATATGATGTTTTACATCTAACTTATATGAACCAGAAGGTTGTTTTGCATGTATGTAAAACTTGTGTTTTTCAAACTTTGTATGGTAGACAAAAATCATTGTTTTAGTTAACTCATCTAGGTCCCACCAATACCAATAGACACGAGAACCAAATTTTGACACCCTGGGTTTAGAAAATCATAAGGTTTTGATTTTGGCATGGTTGAGAGTCAAATTGTAACTCGGTACAAAAATCATGTGGTGTTTTTTTATTGATTGCACTAGTCGTCTGGTTAAAATATCTAATTGTTTAAGTATCTGTAATGCCCCTTTAGGTTAGGAGTCTTGTTATTGCTTATTTTACCACAGTTTGCTAATGTTGAATGTTTGTAATGTACTCCCTGTGATGAGTTTTCAAGAATAATTTTTTAATCCAAGTAATTGAAGTAGATGCGATCTTATGGAATTATTCTTGTAAGTTACCTAAATAACAATTTGTATCTTCTTCCTTAGTCTATTGCAGTTTTATTTGTTATGAATGGTCATGCCATGGATTAATTTTAGTAATCCAGGGCATACCTATGATAGTTAGGTAATTTCTATCTTTTTTGCGATGTAAATTTAACTTATTTTCTTTCTGTCATACCATCTTGTTATGGCATAAATTCTTATAATATTTATGATGGTGTTTTGTAACATGTTATGAAAACATTCCTATTAAATATTTATCATATTTTTTATTAAATGGGTTGCTAAATGACACCCTTGTTTAATTTCTTTAAAGGTGTATTGAAACCTTTCCAAAGGTGATTAGTGTATTCTTTTAAAAAGGGACCAAATATTTATAAGCTATGTTTAATTATTAGTCACCCACTTAAGACTTAACCTTGGAGAAAATCCTGATTAGTCTTGGCTCGCATGCGAAGGTAGGGATAGTCCTTTTTTTGGCACTAATATTTATGAGGGGTTTTATAATTTATTGTTGGAGTTAATTTATTCACCCACCAACTCATCTATCCTTGCCAATGACCTTTCCATTTTAGAAGGAACTTTACTCAACAAGTTTGAATGTTTGGCATTTATTGATTAAAACTTATTTCCCCATGCAAACAAATATTGTTTTAGTTGGCAAGTGGATGAGGTTTTTTTCTTCCTTCCATTTCCTTTATTATCTTAAAGTATACATACACTTGGCATGTGTTTTCTTAGAATGAAATGCCAAAAAACATTGTCCGTGTGGACTGCATTAGTTAAGGATTTACAAAAATTAGATTTTTTGGAAAATTATTCGAAACTTTCAAGAAAGTGCTATTGGTGGGTGTTGATCTTGTCCCATGGCCTAAGAGAATGTTTCCCATGCCTGGGTCTGAAATTAAAGGACCTGGAGCAGTCTTGGATTCCCAGCAAGAAAAAAAATAGAGGAATATGCCAAATTTTGCCATAGTAAGGGCCTTGTAGACATGTATGAAATTACAGGAGCTTAATTCAGGAATGATAAACCCTACCATTATGATAACCTACTCTACCTAACATTTCATGAAAATAATCTCTACTCATATTCTGGATTTTACATTCTATGTTTTGGGTTTTTGTAAGCATTTATTGTCCTAATTTTCTAGTTTTTGTCTGGATTCTTTTATAGTTGGTTCTAAATATATTAGAGCAATAATTTATGTTAATCTTACACTTTGAATACTCTAGAGTAGATTCAGATAAACAATTTACTTTTGGTTGTGCATTTTGGCTATGTATCATGGTTGTATATATAATTTATGTATTAAATGAAAATATAAATTTGTATGATTTTGATTCTATAGTCATAACTTATGAACTTTTTTTTGAAACTTTGAAAATGGTTTGAAAATGAGCATAAAACCATTTTGGGTATTCGTGGTTTTTGGAATATTTTAATCTCTCCTTCATCGAGACATTGAATAAACTATTGGAATAGATCTCAAAGAACCTTATTTGGGTATGTATACTTTCACTTGTATAAAACCACCCTTTTTCTGGGTTGTCATGATTTTTGATCATGTGGGCTATTGTTCACCCTGTCCATTTGCTATGAATTCTATTTTGTTCGTGTTTATCATTTAGAGCTTCAAAAGAATTATGTTTCGTGAAGATATCTCTTTAAGGGAATTCAAAGATCTTGTAATTTTCTTGAGTCATATTCCAATTGCATACGTGTCTGGGATTTGTCCTTTCGTCCTAAAAAATTATGGTTTTAGCTTTCATATTCTTTTTGTGAAGATATATTGTGTCAGATAAATGAGTTACTTTTTGGTTTTGTATGTTCCTACCTTACAATTATTCACTTGCATAGTGGCCTCAAGTTAAGTTCATTGGATAATGTCCAAATGGGTTCGTTGACTTACTGTGTTTTCTTTTATTCAATACTCGAAAGACTTATCTTAGAAGGAATTTTGAAACTTTTTAGATTTTTATACTCATACATGAGATCTTTTTTTTATCATGCTTGATTCATTTGTTAGTACTCCTAAGTTGGACTTCTATAAGAATACTAAATTAAGCTAAGCCATAGTATCAAGTATAAAAGGGATACATGCTTTGATATGTAGCAGTTAAACTTTCAAGTCCATTGTGACCGATAAATTACTTAAGATATTACTATTAAATATGTGTTTCAAAGACATGGAAAAGTATTCCTTTGGATTTTCTATTAATTTATTTTTGTTCCTTTATGATTTCGTAGAAATTTTAGTGTTTTTAGTTTAACTTTAACTAGGTTTTAGTCAATTCATATAGAACTACACTGACTAATATTAGTATCATTTACGATTTTTTATTAAACTTAGTTGAACTATATTGAAGACAAACTTGATAAGACTGTTGCATTGAATTAAATTTAATTTTGGTTTTGTTAACTAAATATAGGTTATCCTTATCTTACAAGATGACTGTTGTGCATGACATAGTGAGATAATCAGACCTTATTTGAAATTTCCTTGTAATAACTTACTCCGTATGCTAATAAGTAAGAAATAAAGTATCATAATGTTGTGAAGTTATTTTAAAGGTGGTAAATAGTGGTTAAGTAATTGATGTTACATTTCTAACTAAAAATCTATTAGATAATATGAATTTTTATATGAAATATTTATTGGTGGTTTGAGTATTAGTTTTCAATCATATAATCTATATGATTACATGATTAAAATCCAAATACACTCGACACTCTTTTTTTTATTATAAGGCCAATGAACCATACTTCAATGGTTGTTAAAAATTTTATGTTTTAGAGAAAATGTGCATAACTGATACACATGACTTCTTTAAGGAAATATTGATTGATGGTTTGAGTATTATTTTTCAATCATATAATGTATATGATTATATGATTGAAATCCCAATACATTGACATTCTATTTCTAAATTATAATGCAAATGGTCTCTACTTCAAATATTGTTAAAAATTTTTTAAGAGGTAATGTTCATAGTGGGTACATAATACTTCTTTCTTAATTTGACATTGTTTAATTTTTATCATTCTGAAATATTTTGTAAGTGTTTTAGAGCTTAAAACAATTTCATTAAAAATAAAGGTTCCTTTCATGATATTGTTAAATAGTACTAGATTGTTTTAATGTGTTCTTATCATGATCAATTCTCTTGAACTGACTTATGCTAATAAATGTGAAGATGGATTTTGTGAGTTGAAAAAGGGAAATACTTATAGAAAGTTGCATCAATTTAAATAATGATGTTATTTTTACCTAAATTCTTAAATGTGTTTAAAGGATGTGGAATATAATTTTTTGGAAAATCTAGAAGGACCTAATGCCTTAGCATTTTTGTAACTATGCAATAGTGTTGTCATTATTGACTAAAACTAAAATTTGTGAAATATTATTGTGAATGGAATAAAATGAACTCTGCATTGCTATGAGTATCTTATTGTATGATTGCAATTTTCAAAGATAGTTAATCTTTTGATATGATCAGTTTTGTTTTTCCTATTTAACCATGAGTCAGAGTACATAGACTTTTTAGCTACCTTTGGATTTTGTTTCCATTTGGATAGGGAACTATGTATTTATGGCTAGATATAAAACATAAAAATATAATGGTAAAAAAATTTGAGTTATAACATTGAGTTAGTAAACCCTTCTAGATTGTGACAATAATGTAATACTAGGTATAACAGAATGGTATTGTAATCCTTAAAAAGGTTATAATAAAAATACAATGTTGTAAACATATAGATGATGTAAAGAGTCCTTAAGTGGAATAAAATGAAACTATATTCTTGTGTTAAAAATGATATACCTTGTTGGTGCTCAGATTTGTTTCGCCCCATTTGCCATTATTTTCCTCTGATCTACATGTTGTGAAACGTTTTATCTGTCAATGTGGATGCTCTGAAGCCTCTACCTCCATTAGAAATGATTTGAGTTTCAAAAAGCCATTGTCATGTCCCTCCTTGATGAAGCCTCTAAGTTTGCTCTACTTTTTCCCTAATTTCTTCAAAATCCGCGGGCTTTACCATTTTTCCTATTTTTCCTCGACCATGGAAGCTCAAGAATGGTTGATTTATATTTGTATGCCTTTGAAAATCCAAATCCATGGTAGAAAATATGCTCGGAATCATGATTCACTTGTTTTTTGTTTCAGAAAATTTTCATCCTTAGCAAAAAATTGGGTTCTGGCGTGAATGGTGATTTTCTATATTTTTGACAATCTTACGGGTGTCTTTTTCCTGTCAAAGTTATTCCTCGTTCGGTGGTCACGTGGATTATTTTTGTTGGTCATGGGATGGTGTGAAAATACTTTAACTTATCACTTTTCAATTTTTTGGCAAAAACAAAAATTTAGTCCCATAGCCCCACTCAAATCTGATTGGTTCTTTCGGTGCTTACGTTGCTTATTCTAATTAGATGGGGCATGGTGGGTTTGTTTTTTCAACTTGTTTTTTTGGATATTTTTGAAAAAGGTTTGAACCTACCCCATGACCCTTTAAGGCTTTGATTAAATCAAATTTTAAAGTGGCAGGGAAAAAGTCTCACTTTGACCCCACAAGAGGACACGTGGTAAAGCTAATGGCGAAGATGCGGGCCTTCACAGGTAAGTTGGATTTTTTTACCTTTTGGGAAAATGCAATAAAATTATAAATGGAAGTGCACCCCTGCCAAATCATTTTGAAGCCTTAAGGTTTTTCAAGTTGCGCCATAATGACACGTAGTAAGCTTGCGCTCATCCAAGGTTTCAACTTTTGGGGAACATCTCAAGATGTGCCATTGTGAAATGTAGCAGTTTGAAAAGTCAAAGGGGTGGGGAATCAAACCATCAAAGGAAACTTGGATTTTTTTCCTCTTGTCATCAAAAGGATTAAAATCTCAAAATGACCCACAAGACAAGAATGAGGTCAAAGTTGGCATCGAAAATGTCAAATGGTGGGGAGGCAGGCCATCGGGGGCAACTTGGATTTTTTACCCCTTGATATTAAAATGAATAAACTCATCAAAATGACCCATAGGCCCGATAGACAAAAGTAAAACCTTTCTCTAGTCAACGGCGAAGGTGCGGACCTTCATACGAAAATTGGAAATTTTTCCTTTTCTTGAAAAGGAGTTAAAAGTTAAAAGGGAAGTGTGGTTCTAATGGGACCCACATTGGGATACGTGTCAGGCCTATTTTTCAAGGGTGGAGCTGCGAGGAAAACTTGGAAAAAAAATTCCTTTTCCAAAAAAGAAGTGAAGTATCATAATTTGGTCACGGTTCATTTCGGGCCCACCTTAGGACACGTGTAAGGCTCATTTCTCAAGAGCAGAGGTGTGGAGCAAAATAAGAAAAGTTTACATTTTTCCAAAAGTTGTAAAAGGAAAAAGGGAACTGTCATCACCAATCTGGCACTATGATAATTCTTCATAGGAACTCCTCATGCTATGATTATTTACTAATGCACAGCCTTTAGTTTGGTGGATGTAATATGGAAACAAATCAAAAAACGTAACACAAGAATACCATCAACTATGATAAGACGGAATGATGAAAAATGTAAAATATCAAAGTAAATTATAATATTAACATGAAATTGTTACAATCTCACCCATGAGGTACTTCAAGTGTTATTGACTTCACTTGCCTTCCACCAATACTATGGAAGAAAATTTACAATTACACCTCTTAATGTGCTTCTTCAACACACCTTTAAACTGATGGCTTCCTTTACACACTTCATACAATATTTCTCACTACTTCTTTCTATGCTAAATGAGGGGGGTGGCCTCTTTAGTTATAGAACTTCTAGGCTTAGTCCATCTTATCTCTAAGATAGGATAATAAATCCACTCTGACAAATCATATTCTATACCTTAACTCTTATCTGTACATGTAAGCTTATCTCTTAAGATAAGATAAACCTTATCATTTCACATGGGTTCCACATTTTTAGACTTTTTACAAATAAAATACACAAAATATTTATGACCTCACTCCTGTGTCCTTATTACCAATGTAATATTTCTAATTCCTAATCATGTAGACCTACTTCTCTACTTATCCCAACTTTGACATTTTAACATTACGGGACCACTTATGACAAATATTTACTTTTTACAACATTCTTATTGTACTTTGATTGTTACCGTACTCTACATTATTGGTGGCACCGTACTGATGGTATCATTGTCTTCTATCAGATGCTACTACTAGGATTACACTTAATAACATCCTATTCCTAATACATACATTAATGAAATAGAAATTACGGAGGAAAATTTTAGTGTCGAAAGAACCCATAGGCTGGCTCTAAAATGGATCTTTCATGTCGATGGTCGAAATTCAAAGTAGGAATCAATAAAAACAGTTCATATGTGTCTGATTTTTCTACCATTTTCACTCCAAAGCTCCTGGGGATGCATATTCTTATGGCTTTTTCTCATTTCTTGGAGTCTCATGCATGCCAAATGAAGAGGAACATTCATCTTGCATCCTAGTTTTGTGGGGAAGGTCTGTAAATGTCTCTCACCATTAATATGTAATCTGATTGTCAGATTCGGCCTAATTTTTCTCCGCTTTGCATGGAAATAGCCTGTTGATAATCCCAATTTGGTGAGAAAAATCCCAAGGATGTCTTTTACCATTAAGATGAGACCTGACCTTTTGGGCTCGATCTGATCTTCCATTTCTTCTTCCTCAGACATGTAAAGAACCATATTGGACAGAATCTAGGTGGAAGTGGTTGGACGAGTATAAGGGAAAAGTGATCTACTAAAGGACAGGAGTTGAATGCATGAGATTTTCGAAGATATCTGCCCCCCCTGAGGCACTTGGCGACTTTGTTATAGATTTGATTATGGGAATCACGATCATGATCATGGCAAGCACTGGTGGCAGTCAATGTATGGATTTTTGGGCGTAAAAGGATCTATTGTAAATGTTTATAAATGGTCACAAATTTTTCGTGAAAATGGTTGGAGGGTCAGGGGTCCAAGACTGATTTTTCTAATAGAAAAAAGGCTTGATAGAGCCCATCCTTCTTTGAGAATCTGTTTGAGACGCATGTATATCTATTTAATATTGAATTTGATCATTTCAAGGTGGTTGTGAGTGTATACAACCATTGAAAAGCTCTAAGATTGATCGAGAAACTTTCCCCTACTGATAAATTTAATTAATTTTGAGTTCTTTTGTGTGGACCTTATGCAAAAAGTGTTTGTTTTACTTCTGAATGTCTGTAAATAGTTTTTTCTTGTTCCTATTGCAATGTTGTATCAAAATTTGTCTCAATCACATAGGTCCTCAATCCTTGTGACAGTTTAGCGGCATATATAATTTCATTTCTCAGAAGAGCTTTCATCTGGGAGTGAAATAAATGATATAAAATAAACTTTTCTCTCATTTTTTGACAGAGTCTGTTTGTAATCCTCTGGGTGTACCTCAGGCATGATTAGGCTCAGATCTTGATGTTTTGATGGGATTTCTAACTCGAGCCTTTCATTGTTAGAACCTCATATATTATGTGAAAAAAGTGCTAATATGGGCCTCCATTGAAGCACATATTCTAGTTAAAGAAACATTTTAACTGCTATGTGGCATTTTGTTAGTTTAGTCCTTCCATTTTGTAAAAATATTTCAAGGATCTGGTGAATCAAGTTCATCCTACCTCACCTCCCCACCCAAATCCATCTAAAAACAGCTAATCCTACCCATATTACCCCTCGTTTTTCATGTATGTATACAAATGAACAAATTTTTCCTACCAAAACATTGAAGAAAACAATTAGGATTCTAAATGGCCTTTAGTAGCCTGAACCTTTCATAGAGAATATCTCCACTATCTAGAGTGACACACTCGTGAGAGTTAGGTTTTTTTGCATTAATCATATTTTCTTCAAGGTCTCCTTAATAACTTCATTAGAAAGGATATCTCCATCTCTTCCATAAATAATAAGCTACAAAAGGGTTCTGTTACCTTGGTTGAAAGGCACAAGCTAAAATAGTGAGGATAGATCAAATCCTCTTAAGGTGCTGCCCACTCCTATTCAAAGCTTGAGTGCTAAATGATTAGATAGAATGTTTCCCTAGCTACAAAATGACATACATAATTATCTATCTTCCTCTGAGTGTCCTATCAAATTTATGATGCTTCTTGGCCTTTGAAGGAGATTAAATTCGGTACCAACATGATTCTAGCACCGTTTCCGGGGAAATAGTGGTTACAGTTGACATTCAGGCCCTGGTAAAACACTTCGTATATACTCCAAGTGTTGTGTGCATTTCTTTCAGTTTCCACACGTAGTGCACTAGCTTTCATTGATAAATATGGTTAAAGAAAAGTCAGAGTCTTTCCATTTCTAGTTTCTAGTGTTGACAAACATTTGACAGATCGTATTTAGTGCATCTACACAAATAAGTTGGAAATCCTTCGTGGTGACTCCCTGTTGATCCTATTCTTAATGCATACTAGTGTCTTAACCTCTGTCAAGTGAGTTTTTGTGCTAACCTTTACAAAGCTGGAAGGAAGAAGGTCTTTCTTTGCTAGGGATCATGCTAGGACATTATTTCCAGAGCTAGGAAAAGTAAAATCAGAAGGAAGAAAAGCATGGAGAGCTGTTGGAAATCAGTAGACAAGAAAGGGGATCTCCATTGATGAGATTGATCAACCTATTATTGAAGACTGCAATTAAAGTGCTTTTGAATTGGGTAGCTATTGGTGTAAAATCACAGCACCCCTGGATGCAGATCAGGTTTCTAGGTTGATCACTTAGGCATCCAGTGTGATTACACAACATGGAAACCTCTCTCCAAGCATGGGACTTATGAAACTGAGAGAGGAATCTCCAGAGAAGGCTAGTTCCTACTCCTAAACTACCTGCCACAAGCTATTCCAGTGCAGGAAAGCTAATATAATCCTAATCTAACCATGCCAAGGAGACAGAGAGAGAGAGAGAAAGGAAAAGAAAAAAATCCTACACTAAAATGGTGATACACCAGAGAAGGAGAATGTTGAACATCTATCAAAACTGCCATGGGACAAAGAGAGGTGAGCAATGGGAAGGATGGACAGATGCATAACAGGCCCAAGGATAGATTTCACACAGAAGATGTCCCAAAACTCCATGAACACAGCTCCAAACCTACAATGAACATTCAAATATGCACAAATACCTGCAATGAAGAGAGGCAAGAAGAGAACAAGCAAAAACGAGCAAGGATGGACAGATGCATCACAAAACATGTTTTGTTGCTCCAGAAGTTTGCACAGAACATCATTTCAATAGTAAAAGGAAAACACGCCATTACAGAGCAAGGGAGGAGGTTCGAACTCCATTTTCAACCCTAGAGAAGAAAAGAAGGGAGGGCAGAGCTGAAAAGATGAACAACTTGTAATTCTCTGAGCCAAATCTGGCTTTTACATTGCATGGGTCGAGCCCAGGAGACAGAAAACGTACAAAAGCATGGGAGCCCATTCTTTCTTGACTACAAATGCATTAAAATGGCATGGGGTAACTTACAAACCCATACCCTATCACTTTGACCGAATTACAGGAGAATGCGACCCATTCTGCATTAAATCTGGTCGCTGGAATGTCATTTCTGGCCAGGAACACGCGTCAGAGCCGTTTCTCAATTTTCTCTCTCCAGACTACACCAAAATTCGAGATTGATCCTAGAATCATGTAAAGAATTTCATAAGCTTTCTGTTGATATAAAGAACGTGCAAATCCGAGCTGTGGATCGAAAGTTATGGAGGTCTAAAGTTTTAGGGCACAAAACAGGTGAAAACACGTTTTAAAAATCCTTCCCGCGCTCTGCCACCTGGATGACACGTGTCAAGCACTGATTAGATGCACAATTCTCTCTCCTTCACCTTTCGGTGGGCTTTCTTTTGAAATTTCCTTGTGGGCCCTTTAAACTTGGACACGTGTCCTCTTCTAATTAGCTCGGGCTCACCCTTCAAAACTCACCCTTTGACTTTTGGAATCTTTCCCCTGCGACACTTGTTGCGATTCGATTGGTTCTCGGGCCTTTCGGCTCCTTCGCGTCCACCGCATCCATTTTACCCGAATGTCCTAGACTGCTTGGGCCAAAAACCTCCGATCCGCCCGAAATGGGCTTCCTCGTCCCTCATTTGGCCGATGACACGTGGCATGCATTGATTGGCTTTCGGCTCCTTCGGCGATCCGTGTCCCGCGCGTCCCTTCGTCCTGGATGTCCCAGTTGCTTCCGGACTTCTTGTTCTCATTTCGGCCGACCCGCACCAGTTCGTGTACTTCGCGTACTCTTGTCCCGAACTGTCCCGCTTAGCAGTTAGTTGTTTTTCTTCCTCTTTCGGCCGGATCGGCTTCTCGCGCTCGCTGCGTACTTCTGTCCCAGATGTCCCTTTGCTTCACGAGCTGCCTAGAGGCTTTTCGGCCGATCCGTGCCTAGATGTCCCAAATGTCCCGACTGCCCCTAGGACTAGGACTTAGCCAATTTTCACAATTTTTTCTGGCCCAAGCTTGTTTTCTGCAACCTTCTCGCAATTTCTCAGAGCTTGCTCTCTTCAACCTGGACAGGAGAGTTAGAAAAAATCTGAGGGGACCCTAGAAACATGATTTTTTGGCCCTGAATCAATTTATTTTCCTGGGACTAAGTAATTTGATGCATGTTATCAAAATTTACCCTGGGGGTGAATTTTGGATAACAATTTGGTGACTCAGCGGGGTCATCTGCCTACTAGATGAAGTTACCAGTTGCCTGAAGCATCCATTGGGCATGGAGTCATGAGTTGTAACCTGCAATTGATTTGAACTTTGAAAACCTCCCTCTGAGCCACTTGAAACCCACCGGACACGGAGTTGTTCTCACCAAAATGCCACTGAAACGAACTGTGCAAGAGCAAAACCAGCA
This sequence comes from Taxus chinensis, assembly GCA_019776745.2. Lineage (NCBI taxonomy): Eukaryota > Viridiplantae > Streptophyta > Pinopsida > Cupressales > Taxaceae > Taxus > Taxus chinensis. The sequence continues at coordinate 459,995,326 of CM034155.1, read as the reverse complement.
CACCAAAACTATGTACAGAACTGAAAATCATACATGCTCCAAAATGAAACATACAGAGTTTGCACAAGCACTTCTTCTATTGAAAGCAAACCTACCTACTCTACTCTAACTGGAAGAAAAGGCAAGCTAAACAAACCCTGCAATTGGTTGTGAGAAATAGCTTCCTTTCTTTAAAATTGGCAACCATGCAATTGATTTGGAGCTGATCATGGCTGTTAGGATGAGTGGAAAATCAACAAGAAGCTGGTATTCCACCCAAATCATCAAGGTATCAGCTGAAGGCAAATTCAATACCTCTTTTAGTTGCTCTGCATTTGGGTTGAAGAGGTATGACAGCTGATCCTTGATACTTTGTAGCTCACCCTCATGCTCAGAAGCAAGCATGACTGGTTGTGACTTCTCCTTTGGCTCCAATGAAGCCAAATGCCTGATTGGGCAAGGTATGGTCCTTTGAGTATGCCCATTGCCCTAATTTTCAACTCCAAGAATGGAGTTCTCTTGTAGACCCTCCTGAATGGATGGTGTGGAAGAAATGGTGAAATTCTTCTGTCCTTTCTCTTCCTCCAATGAAGAACATGAAAGATTAAAATCTTCCAATCTTTATTCCGAAGAGCTGTTATAAGATGTAGGCTGCTGCAAATGAATGTTCTCCTTCATGACAACAGACTATTGTGTTTGGAATGTGGATGATGAAGCAGAGAATGGTGGAACCTCAACCGGCTCTTCTCCATCAAAACAGTCCTCCAAATCTGACAGATAAACTGCCTCATTGTTGTCCTGCTGCAAATGTTCAACTTCCTCCATGGTTTCCTCTTGATCTGTAACTCGACCACCATGGTTTCTTTCTCCCTTCAACATTGAGTTTGAGAGGTCAAACTCCTCTTCAGCACTAGAACTTGAGAGAGGTGAAGTAGAGAAGAACTGAAGGTTCTCCTGTAGCTTGCTTTGTGCTCAGAGCTCTTGGATCTGCACTTTTCTCCCCCACAGCTGGAATGTGCTCCTCTTCTTTTGGATTTGGAGCAGCTTCTCCTTCCTCCAATGTTTGAAGAAAATCTTGCTCTTGATTGAACTCTTCCTCCAGCATGAAGTTTGTTAAATCAAACTCTTCAATCTGCTGCTCTAGAGGACAAGTTGGGACTGCAAGATCTTCTTCAGGGCTTTCTTCCTCCATGGCTGATTGTGCAACTTGAATTGGATCAGCATTTCCTTCAAATAGAGTGCCAACATGGACACTACACTCTGAGCAAACTGATTGCTGATCTGCTTCTTCCTTTTGCTCTTCTTCTGCTGCAACAAAATCAGTCATGACCACCATTTATTCTCCAACCTTAGCCTCTTCTGTAGGCTTAACCATTAAGGGGATCTTTGTTATCCCAAATTTGGCAGCCCAAACCTTCAAGCTGTATGTCATTTCTTTTCTTTTTGGCTCTTCCTCTTGCTGTCCTTGATGACTGATTTTTTCAATTTCTTCTTCCCCACATGGAATTGGGGATGCAAGAGGAGGGATAGGTTGCAACTCAATTGATTTGGCATTTTTTTGTGGTGGTGGAGGTAGAAACTCTTGTTTCTTTGGAGGAGGGGGTATTTCTGTTAGCTCTTGTGGAGGGGATGACTATTTGGAAGGAAAAAGGAAAGAAGAATTGAGATGGGGTGGAAGACTGAGAGGTGGAGACATGGGATCAACATTTGGGACAGCAGATGGAGAGTTTAAAATTTGCAAGTCCAAATGAGATGATGTTGCTTGAGTAATGGGAAGAGAAAAACCGGATGATGGTGTAGAACTTACCCATTGACAAGGTTGTTCAACACCGAATGTATAGGCCTCTATTTCTGCTGTCCATTGTGCAAGTAGGGGCAGCATCTTTATCATGAAGTCCAACTTCTCTTGAGGGCTGAAGTGTCTTGGAAAAGGGCCTCCCCATGGACAAGGAGTCCTGTAACCGATTCCGAAATCTCTCATTTGAGCTGTTGCTCTGGACTGCACCATCTTTACCTCCATCTTTTGGATCTTCTCCAGCAGACCAACATCTTGGATCTGATGGTCTTCATTGTATGCACACCCTTGCGCTTGGAAATCTCCATAGCCAAACTGACTTTGGCACAGCTGCTCATATGGGTATGCATACTGATCTTGAATCTGCTCAAAATGCTGATTTGGAGGATTTGTAAAACATGTTGGAGGTGTGATATACTTCTGTTGTTGATGTGAATTCCATGATGGAAATGAAGTCATGATTGCGCAACTTCATAGAATGAAAGAAGATGGAAGAGATGGAAGGAAGAATGGATGCAGAATGAATGAAAATGAATGGAAGGGAAGGTCTGCAACTTCAGAGATGGGTTGTTGACCAAATGGAGTCGCCAGATGTGTTTGCAAGTGCCTCCAAAGGCTGAAATCTTCACAGGAACACATCAACCTGCAAAAGATGAAGTGGAAGACCTCTAAGCTCCCACCAGGCGTGCCAAAACTGTTGGTGCAAAATCACAGCACCCCTGGATGCAGATCAGGTTTCTAGGTTGATCACTCAGGCATCCAGTGTGATTACACAACATGGAAACCTCTCTCCAAGCATGGGACTTGTGAAACTGAGAGAGGAATCTCCAGAGAAGGCTGGTTCCTGCTCCTAAACTACCTGCCACAAGCTATTCCAGTGCAGGCAAGCTAATCTAATCCTAATCTAACCATGCCAAGGAGACAGAGAGAGAGAGAGAGAAAGGAAAAGAACAAAAGCCTACACTAAAACGGTGATACACCAGAGAAGGAGAATGTTGAACATCTATCAAAACTGCCATGGGACAAAGAGAGGTGCGCAATGAGAAGGATGGACAGATGCATCACAGGCCCAAGGATAGATTTCACACAGAAGATGTCCCAAAACTCCATGAACACAGCTCCAAACCTGCAATGAACATTCAAATATGCACAAATACCTGCAATGAAGAGAGGCAAGAAGAGAACAAGCAAAAACGAGCAAGGATGGACAGATGCATCACAAAACACGTTTTGTTGCTCCAGAAATTTGCACAGAACATCATTTCAATAGTAAAAGGCAAAAAAACCATTACAGAGCAAGGGAGGAGGTTTGAACTCCATTTTCAACCCTAGAGAAGAAAAGAAGGGAGGGCAGAGCTGAAAAGATGAACAACTTGTAATTCTCTGAGCCAAATATGGCTTTTACATTGCATGGGTCGAGCCCAGGAGATAGAAAACGTACAAAAGCATGGGAGCCCATTATTTCTTGACTGCAGATGCATTAAAGTGGCATGGGGGACCTTAAAAACCCATACCCTATCACTTTGACCAAATTACAGGGGAATGCGACCCATTCTGCATTAAATCTGGTCGCTGGAATGTCATTTCTGGCCATGAACACGCGTCAGAGCCGTTTCTCAATTTTATCTCTCCAGACTGCACCAAAATTCGAGATTGATCCTAGAATCATGTAAAGAATTTCATAAGCTTTCCGTTGATATAAAGAACGTGCAAATCCGAGCTGTGGATCGAAAGTTATGGAGGTCTAAAGTTTTAGGGCACAAAACAGGCGAAAACACGTTTTAAAAATCTTTCCCGCGCTCTGCCACCTGGATGACACGTGTCAAGCACTGATTAGATGCACAATTCTCTCTCCTTCACCTTTCAGTGGGCTTTCTTTTGAAATTTCCTTGTGGGCCCCTTAAACTTGGACACATGTCCTCTTCTGATTGGCTCCGACTGACCCTTCAAAACTCGCCCTTTGACTTTTGGACTCTTTCCCCTACGACACGTGTCACGATTCTATTGGTTCTCGGGCCTTTCAGCTCCTTCGCGTCCACCACATCCATTTTTCCCGGATGTCCCAGACTGCTTGGGCCAAAAACCTCCGATCCACCCGAAATGGGCTTCCTCGTCCCTCATTTGGCCGATGACACGTGGCATGCATTGATTGGCTTTTGGCTCCTTCGGCGATCCGCGTCCCGCGCGTCCCTTCATCCTAGATGTCCCAGTTACTTCCGGACTTCTTGTTCTCATTTCGGCCGATCAATGCCAGTTTGTGTACTTCACGTACTCTTGTCCCGAACTGTCCCGCTCAGCAGTTAGTCGTTTTTCTTCCTCTTTCGGCCGGATCGGCTTCTCGCGCCCGTCGCGTACTTCTATCCCAGATGTCCCTTTGCTTCATGGGCCGCCTGGAGGCTTTTCGGCTGATCCGCGCCTAGATGTCCCAAATGTCCCGACTGCCCCTAAGACTAGGACTTAGCCAATTTTCACAATTTTTTCTGGCCCGAGCTTGTTTTCTGCAACCTTCTCGCATTTTCTCAGAGCTTGCTCTCTTCAACCTAGATAGGGGAGTTAGAAAAAATATGAGGGGACCCTAGAAACATGATTTTTTGGCCCTGAATCAATTTATTTGCCTAGGACTAAGTAATTTGATGCATGTTATCAAAATTTACCCTGGGGATGAATTTTGGATAACAGTAGCCTCTTTGTGGAATTGAATTCTCCAACTAGAGAGGGGCCTTCATTTGATTTTGAAAAGTTTACTTGTCACTATGCCCCTTTCTTTTCTGAAGTTGATAGGTATTTCCAAGAAACAAGGCCTTTAGAATATATCCATTTTGAAATTTATCCTCCTGTGTTTCAAAGACCCTATGCCCGTTATCAATTTGTCACCCCTATAGGGTTACCTCCTCATAACAACATGGCCCTACCCCCACCCTGACCCCCTTTTGTTGTAAACACATTTGGTCCCATAAATTTTATAGGGATGGTTGGTTATCCAAATGCAGTTGCCCAGGATGTGAGAAATATATTACCAAATTTCCATGGAAATAATGATATAACTGGTGATCAACATCTAAATATTTTTATCAATATGATGGAAGACTTTGATATTGAACATGAAGATGTATATATCAAATTTTTTATCCAGAATTTGGAAGAATATGTTAGGGATTGGTAGAAATCTTTCCTGGATAATTACATTGATTACTGGACCACGATGAATAATGCATTGATTGCAATATGGTGATAGAACTAACCTAGATTTCTTCTATTAGAATTTGAAAACATCAAGACGAATCCTAATGATTCAGTACATGATTTTAACACAAGGTTTAATAAGACCTTGATAACATTTCCTATTAGGATAAGTCCATGTGACAAATCATGTTTGAGCAAATATTTAGATGCATTTGATAAAAATTATTCTTACTACTTGAGGAATGCATTCACCATGGCTCTAAAAATTGAAAATAACATCAAGGTATTGGAAAGCCTCCAAAAAAAGAGGGTGTAAAACTAATTAACCCAGAGAAGCCTCAAAAAATTAAGGCTACTGATTTGGAATAATTTGTGAAGAGTTTGGCAGGGGCTGTCAAAGAAATTTCCTACAAACTAGCCTAGGCTGAGAAAGCAATTGGGTAGAGTTCACAAGGTCAACACAAGAAAAAGGGCCAAGACATGTTCACAAATCACCAAAGATCTGATGATAGAGGCAAGCGACCTATTGGATTTGGAAATAGGCAGTCCTAGGACAGGGAAAATAGAACGGTACCTGATCCTTTAGATGCTAGAGTTGATGTTGTGGAGGAGATAGAAGTCATTGATTGGTGCAATAGATGTTTCATGACCCATGCTCCATGTGGGGTAGACCAGCAATAAGTTGAGGAAGTAGCAAATGATGAAATTCATGATGATTCCTGCATGATGGAGATCCCTACAAATTCACCAAGGGAAGAAAATTCAATTGAGGTAATAAGTGCTAGAACTGCTTTTTTTTTGGGATTGCATCCACCAGGTACCTCTTCTTCCTCCATCTCATACTTTAGAAGTAGACACTATACAAGCTTTTGAATTTCCCACTAAGTATTTCAAATACTTGAGGGCATTAATGATTGAAAGGCATGATGGAGGAGTTCCTTTAGAAGAAGATAAGAAACTATTAATGAATGTTGTAGTTTCCTAAGAAAAGGAGCACAATGCTAGAAGTAAATTTTTCAAGGGGCCACAAGCCAAGTCAAAATTTCCATTGCTTACTAAAGAAACCCCAAAGAAAAATGCATCTGGCAAAGTGCTTGTTTCCCCAAGCAAAACATGTGTTCCTCCACATGCCCAAAATGAAAATAATCCCTTTCCATCTAATGAATTTTCCAATCTTTCTCCAAGTACTGCTTTACCCAAATTTGTTCCATATGACATTGCCCAAGTTTTGAGTCAAATAAATATTACTGTCCCAGTTGTTGAGTTGCTTAGGATCCCTGAGCATAAGAAGAGGGCTTTTGAATACTTAAGATTCAAAGAGGAATAGATCACACATGATAGAGATATAAACAAGGTTGGGATTCCCCTTACTGTTGCGGTGTTGGAAAAGCCACAAGTGTTCGAAGAGCTGGGGGAACCACCAGAGGTTTCTCTATTTTTTGTGGTTTCTCTATTTTTGGTGGTTTCTCTATTTTTGGTGGTTTCTCTATTTTTTTTATTGGGGGATGGTCCTAGTTTTGTGCTCTGCATGATGAATCCTTTTCCCAATGGATATTTTGGTACTTGGTCTACCTTTGTTCTTGTGGCACTGGAAGGGAGTTCCCATCCCCGAGTGAGAGTTGATGTTGGTGCTCTGATTTGTTTCGCCCGATTTGCCATTATTTTCCCCTAATATACATGCTGTGAAACATTTTATCTCTCGATGTGGATTATTTGAATCCTCTAACTCTATTATAAATGCTTTGAGTTGTTTGTAAAATACATTGTAAGGTCCCTCCTTGATGAAGCCTCTGAATCTGCCCTGCTTTTTCCCTAATTTCTTCAAAATATGCGGGATCTTCCATTTTTCCTATTTTTCCTTGACCATGAAAGCTCAAGAATGGTTGATTTATATTTGTATGCCTTTGAAAATACAAATTCCTGGTCAAAAAGATGATTGGAATCATGATTCACTTTTTTTTTTTTCAGAAAATTTTCATTCTTAGTGAAAAATCAGGTTTTGGGCATGACTAGTGATTTTCTGTATTTTTGACAGTTTGACGGGTTTCTTTTTCCTATCAAACTTATTCCTCAGCATTCAGCGGTCATGTCGCTTCTTTTCGTTGGTTAGGTAATGGTGGGAAAATCCTTTAGCTAATCAATTTATTCACTTTTTTGGCAAAAAGGTAAATTTGGTCCCATAGCCCCTCTCAAATCTGATTGGTTCTTTTGGTGCTTACGTGGCTTCTTCTAATTGGATGGTTCATGGTGGGTTTGTTTTTTCAACTTGTTCTTCTGGATACTTTGGTAAAAGGTTTGATCCTGCCCCGTGGCCCCACCAGGATTTGATTAAAGTAAATTTTAAAGTGACAGGGAAAAAGTCTAACTTTGACCCCACAGGAGGACATGTGGCAAAGCTAATGGTGGAGATGCGGGCCTTTGGACATAGGTTGGATGTTTTTCCCTTTTGGAACAATGGATTAAAATTCTAAATGGAAGAGCACCCCTACCAAATCATTTTGAAGAGTTAAGGTTTTTGAATTTATGCCATAATGACATGTGGCAAGCCCACGCTCATCCAACGTCTCAACTTTTGGGGAACATCTCAAGATGCACCATTGTGACACGTAGTAGTTTGAATAGTCAAAGGGGTGGGGAAGCAAACCATCTGAGGTAACTTGGATATTTTTTGTCTTCTCATCAAAAGGATTGAAATCTTAAAATGCCCCGCAAACCTGACAAGGAGGTCAAAGTTGGCGTTAAAAATGTCAAAAGGTGGGGAGGCGGGCCATCGGGGGTAACTTGGATTTTTTACCCCTTGATATTCAAATGACTAAAATCATAAAAATGATCTATGAGCTTGTTGGTCCGAAAATCTGTCGCTTGGACAGCTCTATGGATAGATGAGCCAACAGTGTGTAGGGCATAGCCCCTCTTTGAGTCAGCAAAGCGAAACTGGTTTATTGCTATTCTACCAGCAGGAATCTTGTGCAAATCTCATAGTATTCTACCTTCGGGGGTTGGGATCTCATCCCAGTAGGTGTATTTCTGGCTGCGAAGAGAATGAAATGAAAGAGGAGATAAAGAAAAGTCAGATCCGAAGGGAGAAAAGAAATGAATTCCAAAGCAGAAAGGTTTGAAGGTTTATGTCTTGGGATTGGTAGTAAACAGAGCCAAACTTACTCACATAAACGAACAAAGCAATACTGATGAGCAAATGATAGAAAAGTAGATATGAATCTAATAGAATAAACACATACAGATCTAACATAAGAAAGTTCTAATGCATAACATAGGTATTCAGCACAAAGTCTCAATGTTTGTATTACTGTTTTCTTCTGTTACAAGAAAGCTCAAAGTCTTTCTCTCCTCACTTCTATTTTCATCTAAAAAATGTCCACCCGAATACCACAAGTATTCCGGTATTTATAGAAGAAGAGAAGGAAAGAAGGCAAAAAGGAGCCAACCACTTATTTACAAAGATATTTACAAAATATCTAAAAGTCATGTTGACTTTTGACAACTTGATGGATGACATCATCCCATGGTGCAACATGGATGATGTCATCATTTGTGTCAACATACTCTAGAGATTCCCAACAAGAAAGTCGAAGAAGAGAGAAGAAGAAGAAGAAGAACAAGAAGAAGAACAAGAAGAAGCTACTCATTGTCGTCATCCCGCGGCCGAAAGGGGGTAGCCTACTTTTGTTGCTGCTCGGGTGACGAGATATGGAACTGAGAGCGGTATTCCAAAAACTTGTTGATCATTGGCCCTAGTTGATCCTGGGAAGGATCTTTGTGCCGTTCACTGATCACCTCACAAGTCTCCCGCTCATCAATGAGTTTCTCAGGGAGTTTGGAAAATTCCTTTTCCGCTTCAATGAGTAACCCAATGAAGTCCCGGCAGGCCAGCAGGTTGTTGATAGATTCTGCGTCAAAAGTAACCTCTGGCCCCATCCCTTGAGAAACGATCTCTTTGAAGATCCGGGTGGTTTCATCAGCTTTCCTTAAAGTGAAGGAAGGAGTAAGTAACCCTGGCGACATGTTAAGAATGATTCGTTCCATTTGGTGCATCACGTCAAGGGCTTCTTCCTTCACTTTGTCAATATTTTCTAGGAAAAATTCTAGCTGATCCACCTGGTAATCCAGAGTGGACATGACTTTGTTGAGGGCCCTGGGATGGCCGAAGATGCCGAACTTGACTAGATCTTCGACCGAACAGTCGAACATTTGTTGGAAGGTCTCGTGCTGCAGTCTAGCATGTTCCAGCTCTTCTGATATGGGCCCTGCTAACGCTTGGAGCTCTTTATTTGCTTTATAGATGTTTGAATACAAGTTAAAGAACTCAGCGATTACTTTTTTGCTGTCTTTGAGGATTTGGCTCCTCCAAGCGGAAACGGCCATACCCTACTCACCGATCTTTGCATACTCATTAATTTTCTCCTGGTTGAGAAGCTCAGAAGTCTCGGCGGTAGTTGTGGGAGGCGCACTACCCATCTTCTGTAAGGCTTGGAGTAGATATCTGTTTTTCTCTTTCAATTGCCTTTTCTCTTCTTTTGTCTCTTGAAGCTTCTTGTAGAGGGCATCAACTGCAGAAAGGGCCTCCCCCTGAAGACTTTCGGAAGATGTCCCCATTGTGACTTGGGTCACAGTATAATCTATCGGAGACAGATCCTTTTTCTCCTTGAGGGGATTGGGGTATGCGATCTCCATAACCCTCTCTCCTGCAGCGCTTTGAGAGAAGCGTGTGACTGGCTTCTACTTCTTCACCCCTTTAGATGGGATTACAGAAAAGTCCATCGGAGTGATGGGAACTTTCCTCTTTTGCTGACTTAGCTGCTGGGAGATCCAGGCTGGACCTATGGGAGAAGGGTCGAAAATAGAGAAGGGGGTAGCTGTAGTAGTAGAGGGGAAAAACGTGGAGACACATGGCGGCGGCATGGAGAGAATAGCCGAAGAAGTGCCCATGGGAGGAAGGGAAACTGCGGCTGAGGAAGACATTGGAAGGGAAGGGAGCTCAGAGATAAGGGAAGAAATGGAGGAGGACAGATCCGTGAGCGAGGAGAAGATGGATGAAGAAGCAGGAGGAATGGTAGAAGAAGGGAGAGAGGACACGACCAAAGGGATGGTCGCTTGAGTCACTCGAGGAGGGGAAGGAAGAGAAGAAGAAGAGATAGAAGGGGCCTCGGTTGTTGTTGCCATGCCGACATCCTGAGTGGATGGGCCTATTGGAATATCCTCTGTTATTTCTTCTCCAGAGTTATGACTTGTTCTGGTGCCGTTGAAGGAGGACTCTCACGAGCTTCTTCTTGGGTGGTGTTGGACTCACCCTCTACGCATTTTCCCTTGCCTTTAGGCTGCTGTTTGGATCTTGGAGGTGCGTTACCTAATGGGGAGGTTGTGAAATCAACCCCGAGGTAGATTAGCCCGTTCATCTAGCACCAATGCTTTGTCCTACGCAGAGTCTCCTTGACCCTTTCCTCAATTGTCTGAGTCACCTTAGTTCTATCAATTGCTGGAAAAGGCCAATTGTCCCCATCTGTGTCATGATACACTTGGTCAATTTTGTCTTCCATAGTTTGGAATCCTTTGGGGACAATCGCTACCCCATATTGGATGATCTCTACCAAGGCTAAGCGCAAGTGATCCTTTCTCCTGAGCTCAACCTCATGGATGACATCGATGTAGATGTCCTCGATCTAAGGGAAATGAATTGGGTCGAGTTTCACCCTTGGCAGACAATTCCTGGGGTCGAAGGTAGGCCTAGCCGAAAAATCATGTCTCAAATTAAGCAGCTCCAGCTCTGTGAACATGTCCTTTGCCTTATGGTGGGTAAGGCATGTATACCGGCCCACTGTGAGGGGGAAAGGAGTTCCACCCTTCTTTCTTTTGAGGCACTTCTCGTGATATGTAATCAGCTGCCTTGATAGCTCCAGTAAAATCATCTTGGTCCCAACATACCTCAGCAGTCTGGTTGGTTCTCCTAAGAAGTTGGCTGCCCTTAGATATGTGAACGTGGGAAACTGGGTGAACAGGGCCCCCCATTTCTCAGTAGCTGGCACTATGCTCTTGGTCGTGTGACCCTAAGTCATATTTGGCCTTAATAGGCAGATGATGTGGTAGAAGAATGCATCATTGATCTTCGTGAATTGAGAGATGCTATTCTCCAGCCTCAATTCTGGGTAGTACTCATATATCTTGACCTGAGGCCAAATCCCACTTCGCATTAGACCTGGATAGTCTCTTTTTGATGCTGTAGCATAGACAACATAGGAGTTCATGTAGAATCTTCCTATTGTAAGAAATTGCTGGAGCTGTTCAGAGATTGTGCTACTTATAATCTCTGCCCACTCGAAGCGCTGATCGGGTATATTCTTGTTCATGGTCTCCAAGTACCGCAGCATCCATTTATGGAAATAATGGGCGTCAGAAAGCCCAAAGACCCTGCTCAGGAATGTGATGGTGTCACTGAGCTGTTCTGAGAAGTCGCTGCGGTGGATGATTTGAGGCCACCGGGTTACTACCTTTTTGTTTTTCAGATAGACCTCATTCATCATTTGCATACACTGATCTTCGTTGTCATCCTAGGCCTTAATACAATCTTCTCGGCTAACAGCCACGAAGTGCCGGTGATGAGGGATGCCGAGTATTATCTCAAAGTGGCGGGCAGTGAGGTTAATGACTACCTTTCCCTTGTCATTTACGACACACCTTGTGTCCTTGTTATAGCTCCGGGTGACCACCATTATGAATTCATTGTCAACGGTGCTGACTGGGATTCCTCCAGTAAAGTGTAGGGCACTGCCTATCAGTTTGTCCATCCACGGACTCCTTGTTACCTTCTGAGTTCTGACCTAGAACTCATCCATATCAATGTGACCTAACTCTGAGTCCCGGATATCTAGGTCGCATTCAGCCTGGGAGTCAGGCATTCTGACTCTCTGATACTTATATTTCATCTCTTCTTCTGTGAGTTTGGCTTTGCCTTTGGATTTGGTAGGTCTCCTGCTTGATGTAGACATATGTTCTTCTGAGCTTAGTTGTTGATCTGCACGAAGAATAAGTGAGACCCAATGCAAAAAGGTTGTGTTATCCATTTGATCTTCCATTGAAACGTTAACAGAAGAAAGAGTTAGTGATTTTGAGGCTCAGGGCGTAGGGCGCATGAAAGCTGCAGCTTATAGGGCTAAATAGGTAAGGTGCACAGAAATAAGGTGTTGTAAGGGTTAAATCAGCGCCAAAGGTGCATGGCGCATAGATGCTGCAGGGTACATTTTGTAAAGGGCGCATGAAAACACCGTGTTGCATAGAGACAAGGTGCGCCAAAAGGCGCATGGATTTTTCATGTTGCATGAATATTTGGTGCGCCAGAGGCACATGTATGGTTTGTGTAATAGTAACTTTTCATGCACCAAAGGAGCTTGGCGCGGCGCACGAAGGGTCTATACAACATGATGTTGCTGTAAGGAGGGATGCGCCTGCGCCTTCATAACTTTGTACTTAGCGCGGTTTAAGCTAATGTTTGCACAGATGTTGGGTGCACCAAGGAGGGCACATGTTTGGTGCTTGCAGCAGGTGAGGTAAGTGCGCCATGAGGGCACAAATTTTCAAGATGTAACAGGCATGATGGGTGCGCCATTGGCGCAGATTTTAATCATGTTACAAGGATGATAGATGCGCCAAAAGAGCAACTGTTTTTGATGTTGCAGGACGCACCAATGCGCCAAAAGGAAAATAGAGTTTCTTTGAGTTTTAATCACCCTCAGAGGGGTTTTTCAAATGGTTTAGCTTCTCTTTTCTCTTTTTGCAGGGTTACTTGGGTAATGAAACGGCTTAACTAGAAGGGTTTTAAACCATGCTTTCAGAAAAACTCCCTCTACCAGCAGATCTGGAAAGAGGGGGAGAAATAGGGAAAGACAGCAAGGGGGAGCTAGTTCAATATTTCACTTCCAAAATCAAACCAGCAAGCAATGAAAGAACCAAAAACGCAAAACATATGAAAGAGATAAGAACCTCTTACCCAGATAAATAGTGGGAAACGTGTAAACGGGTCCACAATGTGCTTGAAAATGACAGGGCAGGTGCGCTGACAGGCTCAGAGAATAATAAAAATGTGATTTTCACTGGTGAAAATGACAGCGCGGACGCGCCTATATATAGGCAAAGAAGCAATTAATGCACCACCAACCTTTTCAAATGGCGCATGGAATTCACTGTCGACATTGGAGAGTATGCACCTTTGGCGCACGAAAGCATCTGATAACACAAAGATATGTGTGCCTTTGGCGCACGAAAGACATGTCAACACGAGGATACATGCGCCCTTGGCGCATCGGAAGCGGTGTTGACACAGGAAGATGTGCGCTAAAGGCGCATTAAAAAGAGGCGCAACAAAAGGCATGTTGGCAGGAAGGCACATGCGCCTTGGCGCACACAGGGAAGCCTCAACATAGAGAGGTGCATCAAAAATCCTATCGACACAAGAAAGCATGCACCAAAGGTTTAAAGGGGGCGCATCAAAAGTTGATGTTACATAGTAATCCCATGCGCCCAACCAAAAAGACCAAAAAGACTAAGTTCGAAAAACTAGATTTCCTGGGAAGGGATTTTGCAACGTTTCGAACACAAGGGATTCCTAACGAGGGATCGGAACAAAATTTCGGTATGGTTATCGGTAAAATTTCCCTTGTCAATTTTACGGGATAACAGAGCTTGATAGAGAAAAGTCAAACATTTCTCTAGTCAACAGAGGAGGTGTGGACCTTCAGAGGAAAATTGGAAAATTTTCCTTTTTTGGAAAAGGAGTTAAAACTGAAAAGGGAAGCATGGTTCTGATGGGACCCACTTTGGGACACATGTCAGGCCCATTTTTCAAGGGTGGAGATGGAATGAAAACTTGGAAAAATTATGCCTTTTCCAAAAAAGAGGTGAAGTATCAGATTTTTTCCGCAGTTCCTTTGGGGCCCACCTTAGGACACGTGTTAGGCTCATTTCTCAAGGACAGAGGTGCAAAAAAAAATGAAAAAAAAATCATTTGTCCAAAATTTGAAAAAGCAAAAAGGGAACCCACAGGCCTGCTCTTAAATGGATCTCCCACATGGATGGTCCAAATTCAAAGTAGGAATCAATGAAAATTGTGCATTTGTCTGATTTTTCCACCATTTTCCCTCTAGAGCTCCTATGGATTCGTATTTTTGTGGTTTTTTATCATTTCTTGGAGTCTCCTACATGGCAAATGAAGAGGAACATTAATCTCACATCCTAGTTTGGTGGGGAAGGTCTGTAAAAATCTCTCACCATTAATATGCAATATGACTGTTGGATTCAGCTTGATTTTTCTTTCCTTGCCATGCGAATGACCTGTTGATAATATGGGTTTGATGAGAAAAATAAGGGGAGGAATTTTACAATTAAGATGATACCTGATCTTTTGGGCTCAATCCAATCTTCCATTTCTGCTCCCCAGACACACAAAGAACCAGATTGGATAGAATAGGGGTAGAAGTGGTTGGAAAATAGAAGGAAGTGTGATTTTCTAGAGGACGGAGATTAATGTGGGAGATTTTTTAAGAGATCTACCCCCCTAGGCACGTGGTGAATTTTTGCAGATTTGACTATGGGAATCACGATCGTGATCATGTCAAGCACTAGTGGCACTAAATGTATGGATTTTTGATGGGGAAAAGGCTTTGTTGTAAATGTTATAAATGGCACAATTTATCGTGTAAATTGTTGGAGTGTTAGGGTTCGGGACTTATTTTTCTAATAAAAAAAAGGCTTGATAGAGCCCATCCTTTTTGAGAAGCTGTTTGAGAAGCCTATATATCACTTTTGTATTGAATTTGATCATGTCAAGGTGGTTGTGAGTGTACAACCATTGACAATCTCTGAGATTGTTCGAGAAAATTTCCCCTACTGATAAATTTAATCAAACTGGAGTTATTCTGTCTGGATCTTATCCGAAATGTGTTTTTTTTAATTTTGAATGTACGCAACTATTTTTTCTTGTTCCTGTTGCAATATTGTATCAAAATTTGTCTCAATCACATAGGTCTTAATCCTTGTGACAATTTAGTTACATTTTTAATTTCATTTCTCAGAAGAGATTTCATCTGGGAGTCAAATAAATGATTTAAAATCACTTTTCTCTTATCTGTTGAAAGAGATTATCTTTAAGCCTCTGGGTGTACCTCAGGCGTGATTGGGCTCAAATCTTTATATTTTGATTGGTTTTCTAGCTCGATCCTTCAGGTTAGAACCTTATAGATTATGTGAAAAAGTGTTAATCTGGTCCTCCATTGAAGCACCTATTCTGGTGAAAGAAAAAATTTAATTACTCAGTGGCATTCTATTAGTTTAGTCTTCCATTTTGTAAAAGCTCTCAAGGATCTGGTGAATCAAGTTCATCCTACCTCACCTCCCACAACAATCCATCCAAAAACAACTAATCCTACCCATGCTACCCCTCTTTGTCATGTGTGTATACAAATGCACAAATTTAACTACCAAAAAATAGAGAAACAATAAGGATTCCAAATATATTTAGTAGCCTAAACCTATACTAGAGAATATCTCCACGATTTAGAATGACAACTTGTTAGAGTTAGTGTTGACAATTTTTTCACTTGTCAAAAATGGGAAAATTGAAAATTTGTTACGATGGATAGCCTTGGTGAAGTATATCTAAGCTAAGGGAATTTACATCAGATTATTTTGTTACTACTGATTTGTGAAAGAGGTTAAGTTAAATCTGTAGCTATGTTTGTTGTTACAAAATGTAACATATCACATAGTCTACAATTTCACGAATATCCTCTGCAAAAGAACACAAGCCCCAAAGGATAGTTGTTTTATCTTGATAAAGACACCGGATTGTAGAGTATGTGAGGTTTATAGTTTTGGAAAAACAAACATAGTGGCAATTTTCAAGTAATCAGATTCACGGTTATTATCTTGGTGCCTATCATATTTATTGCTCTTTGTTCATTAGAGTTGTTTGTGATTAATGAGATTGCATCCATCTACACTATCATAAATGATTACAACTGACTCATTTCTTACTACTTACGTCAAGACAATACTGATAAACAAATGGTGATAATAATGTCTAAATGTAAGTAGCAAGAAGGAGTCAAGTTAAAAGGCATAGGCTAAGACTGTTAAACAACATACAAGGAGGCACATTTCATTCAATGGTTATCCAGTGGAAGTTACAAGTATTCTTCTTCAGACTATCCCTTATGTTAATTCATTTTATTGAGATATTGAGTTACCTACATCATTGTACAATCAAGGGAAAACTGAATGCGGAAAGAGATAATCAACTCATTATTTCAATTTAATGCTTTATTCATAAGAGATCATAAGTTTTCCCACACAAGCCATGGGATATGACTAAGTAACTTATCATATGCATGGAAATGAGAATATTGCATGTGCTTAAGAACAAGAGTAGAGGAGTAAAAAGGAACCCATCATTTACTTTCTGTCTTCTATCCCCACTCCTCATCATCTCCATCTCCATATAAACTATTCCATATTCCGCTTCCATCTCCATTATATTTTACGTGCAAGGGAAGAGCAATATCTGTCAAATTTTGAGCTCAGGGTACAATGTTATTCCAATACTCATGTTCTAAAGCAAATACATATTCTAAGTTCAATGTATCTAATGGTACATGAAGGAAAGAAATATAGAAATGGATGACACATGATGAGAAAGAGATAGAGATAGGATGATAACAAAGGAAAAAGCAGAGTACATAAAGAGAAATGAATGGCAAGAGAAAATCAAAGAAGCTAAGGATTGGGTTAGAAAAGGCAAAATCTGAAGAAGTTTTAAAAGAAAAGATGTGGAGATAGCACATGAAAGAAGTTGGAAAATAGCTTGTAGAAGAAGGAAAGAAGAAGAAATAAACCACATGGATACAAGAGAGGCCAAAAGGCCTATTTATTTCTAACTTATTTCTTAATTTTGCAGGAACAGGTTGCAACATAGAATGAAAATCAATTTATCTGGTTAAGAAGAAAGAAGTTACTAAATGAATAATAAACATTAGTTTCACATGGTTTACAGAAGGAAGAATCATCAGGATAGATCAAGAAAGATATATTGCAGTAAATCAGGATTGAAAATCTTGAAAAGGAGAGAGAAAAACAAGATTTTGGAATTTTTTTGCAAGAGGTATCCCCTTGTAAAATTGACTTTTGGTTTAAAATAGAATTTAAATACATGTTTTTAAAGCTACGACATGCCTTCTAAGCTATCTGAACTTTAGAAGGAATAAAAAAAAGTCAACAAAAGTACATGTTTCATCACTTTTAAGTTGATATTAAGAACAACTGAAACATAAAGGTATTCCAGAATTTCATCATGCTACAGCTATTAAAAGTTTCTTTTAATTTCCAAATTCAATTGTGAATGAAAGGGAAACTACTTCATAATTTTTAGAAGATGTAATGAATCAAGTAAAGCTGGCATGGATAGCTCATTCAAGTGATTAGACAAGTAAGAGAGATGTTTATATCTTTTCAAAATGGAAAAATCACAAAAAATCTTGAAAGAGAAGGATTCTGGAATTTTTTGGCCAGAGTTTTCCCCTTGTAAAATGGGATTTTCCAGAAAAACAGAAATGATAATTTAATGCAAAATTTGAACATAATTGCTACTATGACTTTTAAAAAGGAAAAAGTCATTTCAGAAAAAGAGAATAAGTATTTTTTTCAATTTATTAGAAAAGAAGCATTTATTTCATTATACAGAATGGGATGCAATCTTGTTTGCTACAAGGAAAAAACATACAACTTCTAGAGATTCATTATCCTAAATTGAAGAAATAAACTACAAAGCTTAGCAAGTATTCAATCAAAGCACGCTTTCCAGAAATGAGTTCAACAAGTGAAACATGCATTTATAGGGAGGATGGAGTGAATTCCAATACAAATTTGACAAGTGCATAAGGATCTTCTACATCCAATTTTACAATAAAATGTGTTACATCTACAAAAAGAAGAGGAAACGTGACATGTCTACGAAAAAATGGAGAACTTATTTTCAAGTTTACAAATGCCTAGTTGGATTTTACCAGTCTGCATAGAAATGAAAAATGATTTACAAAATGCTAAGTTTATAGACAAAGTTCAATAGATAACGAAGTATGATCTACATGAAAGAAAAAAAAAATACAAGTATCTATCAAATAAGGAAAAAAAGGGTTAATAATTCAAATATGCCGAACCAGGTCAAGGGTTTACAGATTAAATATCAAAACTATAGCATAAGAAAAGCTTCAATGAATCTCAAGGTGACTAGTTAGGCTCGAAGGCTCACTTCAGAAGAAAAAAATACTGAACCCACAAAATATTTTCAAATACTTTACTTGATATTTCCATGTTTTAGAGTTATAAATTAAAAACCCGAGATCGAAAGTAGTGAGAAGAAAATAGTTAAAGAACTTACCGAGGTGAAGATGAGTTAATAAGAAAAATGGTGGCAACTTCCATCTACATGCTTGTGTTGATCTCATTGACAACGATCAAAATCACAAAATCCAGACACTTAGAGACTAGAAGTAGAGATTCATCATATTCCACGAAGAGGATATAAAGAAGAATGAATAGATCTAAATGATCTATTAATCATTTATGAAGGAAATTCAAACCATAGGAAACCGAACAAAGGAAATACCTCCAGGTTCATAAAAATGCATGCAACAGTCATAACTGTGGTGTTGAAGACCTCTAGATAAAAATACAGGCTTAAGATACTTCCAAATCTCCATGTTATTTGTCAAGAAATCACAGAGCAGAAAATTATTTCTAGGGCTTCGCCCGCAAAATGAAAAAACTGAATGAAATGACCGAGTGTGAATCCCAAGTGTATAAACCTTTCATCAAACTAGGGTTTAAAAACTCTAACCCACGGTTAAAGATCAACCGATCACCAAATGACGAGTGGAAGATCGAATGGTGATTGGTCCAAAAAGGTTTTGAAGTAATAAGCCCCAATTAAATGCCACCAGACCCATAATTAATTATGGGGTTCGAAACGCTAACTGTATATGGAGAATTGACGACATCAAGCATGCTATTACAAAGATCAAAGGTCCCAAAAACTTTGACAAAATCCAATCCAAACTGCCCAAGGTTAAGTTACAACAGGATAAGGTTCGGAGAAGGGTGAGTCATCATGAAAGGGGGGGCTAGCCCACGCGGACCCTCAATTTAATCATTACAGGGTAATATTTCAAAAGTCTAAAACTATAATACCAATGCAAAAAATCAAAACAAATTATGTGCCATGATCACTGGAAAAGGTGAATTATAATCTATACACGCCAATGACCAAGGGTGGAAAATAATATACATGGTGGGCTAGCCAAAGGGTGGTCCCCTTTTATTAAAAAAAACATTCAAATTTCCTAGTTCAAAAAGGTGGTAACATCAAAAATTTCAAACAAACTGAGGGTGGTCCCCACTTCAATTTTATTGTGCAAATATTTCTAAAGGTTGCATCGTTTTGTCTACACATAGGAGATGAGATTTTTGCATGCCTTCATAATAGGACATAACAGAGAAGATGATGAGTTTGCATGTGCAAAGAAAGAAGACTTTCCTAGCAAGCAATTTGTGATTTTAGCAAATTATTGACCTTTCTTTCTTAAAAATAGAATAGTCAACTTCAGTTTGACTATATTGTATCTAAGGATGATAATGCCCTATTTTTATCACATAGTTTAGTTTTTATTATTTTATTCCTTTATTTATTATTAAATAAAGGGTAAAATTAGGATGCATGGGCGAGTACATCTTATAAGCTATTTTTAGGAAGGGGGTGAACTTTTTGCTATATATTGTGTGCTCTTGCAAAGCACAAAGGGCGGGATTTTTAAGAAATTTTTCCCAGAAAACTTTTGATATGAGTACTGAAGCAATTTCCTGCCATTTTTCTTCCCCTCTGAGTGTCAATTATTCTTTCCTTTCCAAGTTATTTTGTAGTCTTGTGTATGTCAATATTAATCTTGTGAATCAATATTCCTTGATTAATCACTTTACCCTGTTGCAAATTTACCATTTCCTGTTATATTTTATCATGCATATTAGCTTACTAGTGTTGTCGTAATTCTCCCTTAGCACAAATTAAGTGTTTTGTCGTTATTTCCTGCAAAAAGACTTAATTGGTTTGTGGACCTAAAGAATTCTTCACAAATCAGTTCTGTATGTCACTCAATCAAGTTCTCATCTCAAATTTGGTGTATCGCCTTAGTATTATTTAAATTTATAATAATATTTTGCCCTTAAACTCCCAAAAAAATAGTTTAGTGAACACCAATAAGGAACCAACCTTATAACCCCAGAGGTTCACCTCAAAATAGGTATACCTACAAACCTGAGGTGTCTCCATTGTATCTACAAGAGAGAGAGATCTATTACAGACTTAGAAAACCTGCTACCATCTCTCTACCAAGTGCAATTTAGAGAGATAACAATTTTTAGCATGCCTGGTGGGACCGTAAATCATATCTGCATGCAAATCATGGATTCTAGAGTAGATCAAAAACATATTTACAACAAATAAAAGTTACTTTCGGAGCAGAGATGTAGCAAATTTATTCTAAATATTCTACGATATTTTGACGACTCTGTAAAGCTAATTTTAGACCAATATTGCAGCATGTTCCATGCCTAAAGTGACTACAAGATCACTGGTAAGAAGAATTCCTCCTGAGTTTGTTTTTTTACCTTTGAATTTTGCTAGAAGGAGAAGGGTTGGTAATACTTTTCCTTATAACAGACCTGGTTTTGAAAACCCTCCTGATATTGCTTCACCACGTATAAATTTTTCAATCAATATCCAATTTTTTCAAATGGCTATTCAACCACCCATAAATTTTGTGGCCTTCACTAGTGGCATCCCATTAGTAATTCCAGTGTACAATCATATTCCCAACGCTACTTTGAAATTTTTTCCATCATTTACCAGTGAAAATCAAGTTACACGTACTAGACATATTAAAGATGTTGCAGCCATATGTGCAGTCCACAATATTACTCATGAAGATGTAACTTTAATACTTTTAGCTACATATTTTAAAGGAAAAGCCTTGCAATGGTACATAAATTTAGAAATTGGAAGAATAAGAACTTGGGATGAATTAGGAGAAATTGCTGGAACAATTCCAAGACAATTCAAATCATTTGTCCCTGATAGAACAACTATCTACTATCAAGAGAACCCCTTATGAATATTTTTCTAGTTTCAACATTCGTTTTGCTAGAACTTGGGAAAGAATCCCAGCAAGTGTTAAGCCTCAAGTTGATCACGCTTTCCTTTATTATCTAAGAGCTTTGAATAGTGATATTTCAACCATGATCTAATCCATGGGAGCTTTTACTCTTTCAGAGGCCTATGACATTACTATAAAAGCTGAAAACAACCTTATACAGGCTGGAAAGTTAGCACCAAGACCTACAATTCCATTTTTGGTAGATCTAGCTCCTATCCCATAGCCTATTACAATCGTAGAGCCTACTATTTCAACCCCATCCCCAGATATGTTTAAATCCTTGTAGACCATGGGAAATAAGATGACATCAATTAAAAATAGGCTTTTATTGCCTAATAGACCATATCAATCTCCTTCTCAACAAAACCAGTAGAATAGGAAGCCTTACCAATAGAATCAGAATTATAGGTAGCCGTATCAGCAAAGGCAGTTTGGTTGTAACGTTCGTAGTGCATCTAACACTTTGGTACTAGTTAATATGGCTATAAAAGAGTGGTGTCAACCATGTAATTAGAATCATCAAGCTACAAATTGTCTGAATGCATTCCTGAACCTGAATCTTGTTACACAACCTCAGACTGAAGCATTATTCATGCCTCAAATGGAGGGTGGGTAGTAAGAATTTCATGTTCAGAAAACACCTGAACATAATTTGGTCAGCTTTAATGAGGAGGATTTCATTGATGTTACCACTACAACTCAAGAGAAAGCTACCGGGAATAAAAAATAACAAAACAAACCTATGCTGCCCACTGTCACTGATATATTAGCATCTGCAGCCTCAAAACCAACCAACAATCCTGCTATCCCTTAGAAAACAACAAGTGTTGCAGATGGTAAAGAGAAACAAAAACAAATTTATCCTGATCCAATAAGATTGTTTATCCCTCAGATATCTAAGGCTGCTGAAGCAAAATCAGTTTTTGCTGAGGCTTATGCTAAAACAGTTGAATATATCTCTAAGACGGTTACTTCTTTTAATATCATTCTAGGATAGCAGGATTTAATCTCTCATGAACTAGCTAAACTGTAGATTTCTTCAAAAACAATAGTAAAGGAAGTTCAACATACAGATATGGTCCTTGGAACACTTGATCAAGATCGCGTAAAGGATGTTAGATGGATGGTTCAAAATGTTTTGAATGCTCATTACATAAAGAATCCACCACCTTTTTATCTATCCCTAATTATTAGAGAAAATTTAGTTCATAACTACATGGTAGACAGCGGTGCTAGTAGCGCAATTATGCCAAAGTCAATTGCTAAAAAATTAGGCCTACAGTATGAGCCAACAGAAAAAAGTGTTCTAAAACTTGATGGGACTGCAACCAATATAGTTGGTATAGTCAGAAATTTGGAGGTAATGTTACATGCTTTCCAAAATGTTTCCATTTTGTAAGATGTTATTGTTGTGGATTTACCTCCATATTTTACTTTGTGCCTATCTAGAGACTTTACGGCAAAAAGAGGAGGTTACCTCTCTTCTGATTGGTCTTTCTTATTTTTCACTACACATTATGGCACTAAAGCTACCATCAATTCAAATCCATTGGCTACATTTCATATTGATCCTCATTCACCAAATGCAGTGGCAAATTATTCCACTCTAGATCAATTTGATGTTGATGAAGTAGCTCAGATTACAGTGCTAGAGGGTGTGTCTAACCTGTTTATGGATGAGAAAATAGTTGAATAACATGCTCATGATCCTTTTAAGGAAGTTGAAGAACACCTTTTCAGTGTATATTGCATGCAAGAAGAAAATGTAGCAATTCCCTTGCTATCCAAAATAGAAAATTCAATAGAAGGGATTTAGAGGCTCCATTTTGATGGAGCTCAGAATAAGAAAGGATAGGGAGCAAGTTTGATGCTCACTTCCCCAACAAACAAAAGGTATTTTAGTGCTTTGAGTCTTCAATTTTCGTGCACTCTTAATGTAGCTGAGTACGAAGCGTTAATTCATGGCTTACTTTGGGCTAGAAAAAGAGCAATCAACATGTTACAAGTCTTTGGCGATTATGTATGTAAGAATCCATTAACGGTGTCATATAGACATATATTTTTAGACTTAATGGAATATTTTGATGCCATTAATATTCAGTGTATTCCTACAGCTGAAAATAAACATGATGATAGACTTGCAGTAGTTGGTGCTAGTTTTGAAGTGTCGGAACAAATATAAAATAGTAAAGTTCAGCCCCACTTTAAGTTATTTATCAGGCCTTCTATACCTGATAATGAATCTAATTGGTAGGTTTTTGTAGTAAGAAGTTGAATTTTCTGCAGTGAATAAGGATAAATTACAGAATCTGTATGGTGACTAGATTGTTCAGTTAAAGACAGACAAGTTGCCTTGAGGACTTGTCAAAAGCTAAGATGTCTACTCATGCTAATAATTATGAAGAGGTTTCAGTTGATGAAGGTAAGAAATTATTTCTTGGAAAGGTATGTTTCTCATCCGAGAAATAGTCTTTTATTAAGCTTCGTACTGAATTTAAAGATGTTTTTGCTTGGAGATACCAAGAATTGAAAGGGTTTGATCCAAGTCTAGCACAGTATATGATTGAATTACTGCCAAATTCTAAACTAGTTAGGCAGAAAAAAAGGCCTATCAATCCGAGAATAGAACCTCTTATGAGGAAAGAATTATCAAAGTTGATTGAATCAGGAATTATTTTCCCGGTTAAGCATTCAAGTTGGGTAGCAAATCTCATTCCAGTTAGGAAAAAGAATGGAGAAATTAGATTATGCGTTGATTTTAGAGATCTTAACAAAGCATCATTAAAAGATCATTATCCACTACTGAACATGGATCAGATTTTGAGAACATTTTCAGGAACAGATAGACTATCCCTTCTATATGGTTACATTGGATATAATAAGATTTTATTCCAAGGAGAAGAAAGATATAAAACAACTTTTACCACCAAGTGGGGTACTTATGCTTATAAAAGAATGCCTTTTGGTCTTTTAAATCCCGGTGCAACGTTTCAACATACAATGGACATGGATTTTTGTAGCCTACTAAATAAACACATACTTGTTTATTTATATGATGTCACTGCATTCTCAAAAGATTCTGATGAACATCTAATGCATTTGAGACATAATTTTTCTGATCTGCAGACAGTTTGGAATATCCTTGAATCCTAAAAAGTCTATCTTTTAGTACATGAATGTAAGCTACTTGGCCATATTGTTTCTAAACATGGTTTAGCAATCGATCCTTTTAGAATTGAAGCCATATCATAGCTATCATTACCTCATAACAAGAAGGCATTATAGAGATTTATGGGAAAAATCAACTTTGTCAGAAGATTTGTTTTAGATTTTACAGCATTGGTTAAGCCATTGACATCCATGCTAAAGAAAGAGAAAAAATTCTCTTGGACCAGCGAAGGTAGAGAAGGTTTTGAGGCCATTAAAATAGTTATTTCTCAGGCTCCTACTCTTGCAAATCCAAATTTCAATAAAGATTTTACAATGTATGCACTTGCAAGATCTGAAACAATCTCAATTATTCTAACTCGGGTCAATGATGATAATATCAAACAACCAATTGCTTTCTTTAGAAAGAGTTTGCCTGATTACGAAACAAGGTACACATTTCTCGAAAAAAAGTACTTTCAGTAGTGAGAGGACAATTTTTTTTTAAGTACATGCTTTCAAATAATAAGATTCATGTTCTTGTTTCTCATCCAAGTGTGAAATATTTCTTTTTAAACAAATAATTGAATGAGAAAAGAGCATGATGGATAACAAAGGTTATGGAATATGGTGCTGATATTCAAGTTGCCAAGATAGTTAGAGGTAAAGGTTTATGTGAGCATTTAATTGCTGATATGGAGAAACAGTAGGCTGTAGAACCCAAAGATTCGAAATAGCATGATGAAACCATGTATCAGTAATCAAATGTTATGTTGCAACCAGAAAATCAGCAACCTGAACCTTCTCAAGAAATTCAAGAATCAAGATGGATGACTGATTTGGTTAACTATTTACAACACGACACATATTTGGAAGGTATGGATAAGAATAAATGAAGATATTTCAGGTTTCGGGCTATTCCTTATCTCTTCGTTACTGGTGTATTATTCAAAAGAGATATAAATGGAATTTTGCTGCGATGTGTTGATTATGACAAAATTCAGAGAATATTACCAGAATTCCACGAAGGACCTGCAAGAGGTCACTTCTCAGCACATACTACAGCTCTAAAGATCATGAAAGTAAGTTACTATTGGCCTAGCATATTTAAGGACTATTTCAAATCGATCATAAAGTGCAATAAATGTTCTTTCTTTGTTGGAAAAGAATGTTTATCTTCATTGCCTTTGCAACCTATTTCAGTTGATCAACCCTTTATGCAGTGGGGTCTTGACTTTATTGGAATGATTAACTGGCCTTCTTCACAAGGAAATAAATGGATTCTAACTACTATAGATTACTTTACATGATGGATTGAAGCAGTAGCCTTGAAAGATGCTAACGAAGCTTCAATACTAGCTTTCTATGAAGGTATAGTCTGCAGATTTGGTGTTCCAGCAACTATTATATTAGATAATGCTTTAGCGTTTCTCGGTGCTAAAGTAACAGATTGGTATATTAGCCATGGAATCTACTTGAGCTCTTCATCTAATTATTACCCACAAGGTAATGGCTTAGTTGAAAGTACTAATAAAAATCTATTAAGAATCATCATAAGAACACTCAAGGATAATCAAAGAGCTTGGCATCTATTGTTGAATTCAACACTTTGGGCTGATAGGGTGACCCCTAAAAGATCAGTTGGCAACTCACCGTACAAGCTTATGTATGGAAATGAAGTGAGGATGCTAATTTCATTTGAATTACCTGCATTAGATTTGCGGCATCAAATGGAGTTACTTGAAAGTGAACCATTGTAGGTTTGTTATGCAGAATTGATGGAATTACAAGAGCTAAGAGATCAAGCTCATTTGAACATGGAGAAAAATGAGAAACATATGAAGAAGACTTTTGACAAGAAATCCAAATTCAGAATCTTCAATGAAGGAGATATTGTGTTGAAATGGGATGCTGATCATGCTAAGCTAGGAAGACAATCAAAGATTGATACACTCTGGAGTGGTTCTTACATGATTTCAAATTGCAAGGAACACAATGCTTTTCAGCTTTCAAAGCTGAAAGGAGAGGAACTTCCCATTCATGTGAATGGTATGTTTCTCAAACACTATTATTAAAAATCTTACAGTGATGGTTAGAGTAGGATTTCCTATTCAATAAGTGCAGTTTCCACACATTTCACCGTTCTTTATTTTCAATAAGTGCATTCATGCACATGGTCGTGTTTCCCAGATCTTTTCCCAGATTTAGTTGTTTTGAAAGGGTTGGACCTTTTGGAAAAGTGCAGATTTTGGTTACATATTTGGACTCCATACCCAATGGACAAGGGTAAGGAACTAGCCTACAAGCTAGAAGATAGCTTTCCCCACAACATCACCAAAAATGTTAGCAATTTTTACACTTTTGCAAAAATGGGAAACTCGAAACTTCGTTATGATGAATGGCATTGATGAATTGATACCTAAGCTAGGGGGATATACATTAAGCATTATCATGTGTTACAGTTGATTAGTAAATTAGATGATTATGTGAAATCTGCACAGCTATGTGTGTTGTTACAAAACATAACAATACCACATAGTCTGTAATTCCATGTTAATATTCTTAGCAAGAGAACCCAAAATCCCCGAAGGATAGACTGTATTAACCTCATGAATACACTGGAATTAAAAAGTAGGTGAGAGTGTATAATTTTTGGAAAAACAGACATAGTGGAATTTTTCAGATTACAATTGGGAGTTCACGGTTATTAAGTAGGTGGGTATTTTAAATTGCATTGTTTCATGATGTAAATACATCTAGAGTATGTTATTGAGTTGTTTAGTTCGTTATAAAATCCATACATGAAACTCAAATGCAGAAACAAGTACACAACTCAATTCTAGAATTTAATGTTTTATTCATAAGGAATTTAAATGTTTCCCACACAAACCGTGGGATGTAAGGAGTCAAGTTAAAAGGCATAGGCTAAGACTGTTAAACAATATACAAGGAGGCACATTTCATTCAATGGTTATCCAGTGGAAGTTACAGGTATTCATTTTAAGATTATCCCTTATGTTAATTCATTTTATTGAGATATTGAGTTGCCTACATCATTGTACAATCAAAGGAAAACTGAATACAGAAAGAGATAATCAACTCATTATTTCAATTTAATGCTTTATTCATAAGAGATCATAAGTTTTCCCACACAAGTCATGGGATATGACTAAGTAATTCATCATATACATGGAAATGAGAATATTACATGTGCTAAAGAACAAGAGTAGAGTAGTAAAAAGGAACCCATCATTGCCTTTCTATCTTCTATCCCTGCTCCTCATCATCTCCATCTCCGTCTAAACTCTTCCATCTTCCACTTCCATCTCTATTTTCTTTTACCTGCAAGGCAAGAGTAGTATCTTTCAAATTTTGAGCTCAGGGTACAATGTTATTCCAATACTCATGTTCTAAAGCAAATACATATTGTAAGTTCAATGTATCTAATGGTACTTGAAGGAAAGAAATACAAAAATGCATGACAAAGGATGAGAAAGAGATATAGATAGGATGGTAGCAAAGGAAAAAGTAGAGTACATAAAGAGAAATGAATGGCAAGAGAAAATCAAAGAAGCTAAGGATTGGGTTAGAAAAGGCATAATCTGACGAAGTTTTAAATGAAAAGATATGGAGATAGCACATGAAATAAGTTGGAAAACATCTTTCAGAAGAAGGACAGAACAAAAAATAAACCACATGGATACAAGAGAGGCCAAAAGGCCTATTTATTTCTAATTTATTTCTAAATTTTGCAGGAACATGTTGCAACATAGAATGAAAATTAGTTTATCTAGTTAAGAAAGTAGTTATTGAATGAAGAATAAACATCAGTTTCACATGGTTTACAGAAGGAAGAATCACTAGGATAGATCAAGAAAGATATATTGCAGTAAATCAGGATTGAAAATCTTGAAAAGGAGAGAGAAAAATAGGATTTTGGAAAAAAATTTCCAGAGTCTCCCGTTGTAAAATTTACTTTTGATTTAAAACAGAACTGAAATACATGTTTTTAAAGCTACTACATGCCTTCTAAGCTATTTGAGCTTCAAAAGGAATAAAAAAAGTCAACAAAAGTACATGTTTCATCACTTTTAAGTTGATATTAGGATCAAATGAAACATACAGGTATTCCATAATTTCATCAGGCTACAGCTATTAAAATTTTCTTTTAATTTCCAAATTCAAGTGTGAATCAAAGGGCAACTACTTCACAATTCTTAGAAGATGTAATGAATCAAGTAAAGCTAGCATGGATAGCTCATTCAAGTGATTAGACAAGTAAGAGAGATGTTTATATCTTTTCAGAATGGATAAATCACAAAAATCTGGAAAGAAAAGGATTTTGGAAAAAAATTTCCAGAGTTTCCCCGCAAAATGGACTTTTCCGGAAAAATAGAAATGATAATTTAATGCAAAATTTGAACATAATTGCTACTATGACTTATGAAAAGGAAAAAGTCATTTCCGAAAAAGAGACTAAGTATTTTCTTCATTTTCTAGAAAATAAGCATTTATTTCATTATACAGAATGGGATGCAATCATGTTTACAATAAGGAAACAACATACAAATTCCAGAGAGTCATTATCATAAATTGAAGAAATAAACTACAAAGCTCAGCAAGTATTCAATCAAAGCATGCTTTCCAGAAATGAGTTCAACAAGTCAAGCATGCATTTACATGAAGGATGGAGTGGATTCCAATACAAATTTGACAAGTGCATAAGGAGATTCTACAGCCAAGTTTACAATAAAATGTGTTACATCTACAAAGAGAAGAGGAAACATGACATGTCTGCAAATAAATGGAGAACTTATTTTCAAGTTTACAAATACCTAGTTGGATTTTACCAGTCTGCACAGAAACAAAAATGATTCACAAACTACCAAGTTTACAGACAGAGTTCAACAGATAACGAAGTATGCTCTATAGGAAAGAAGAACAAAATATAAGTATCTATCAAATAAGGAACAAAAGGGTTGATACTTAAAATATGCTGAACCAGATCAAGGTTTTACAAATTAAATATCAAAACTCTAGCACAAGAAAAGCTTCAATGAATCTCAAGGTGACTAGTTGGTCTCGAAGGCTCACTTCAGAAGAAAAAAAGACTGAACCCACAAAATATTTTCAAATACTTTTCTTGATATTTCCATGTTTCAGAGTTATAAAGAAAAACCCGAGCTCGAAAGGAGTGATAAGAAAATAGTTAAAGAACTTACCGAGGTGAAGACGAGTTAACAAGAAAAATGGTGGCAAATTCCCTTTATAGGCTCGTGTTGAGCTCATTGACAACTATCAAAATCACAAAATCCAAACAAAAAGACCAGAAGCAGAGATTCATCATATTCCATGAAGAGGATACAAAGTAGAATGAATAGATCTAAATGATCTATTAATCATATACAAAGGAAAGTCGAGCCACAGGAAACCAAAGAAAAAAAATACCTCTAGGTTCATAAAAATGCATGCAACAGTCATAACCGTGGTGTTGAAGACCTATAGATCAAAATGTAGGCTCAGATACTTCCAAATCTCCATGTTATTTGTCAAGAAATCACAGAGCAGAAAACATTTTCCAGGGCTTCACCCATAAAATGAAAAAACTGAATGAAAAGACCAAGTGCTAAGCCCAAGTGTATAAACCTTCCATCGAACTAGGGTTTAAAAACTCTAACCCATGGTTAAGGATCAACCGTTTGATCACCAAATGACGAGTGGAAGATCGAATGGTGATTGGTCCACACGGGTTCCGAATTAATAAGCCCAAATTAAATTCCACTCACCATAATTAATGATGGGGTTCAAAACCCTAATTGCATATGGAGAATTGATGACATCGTGCATGCCAGTACAAAGATCAAAGGCCCCAAACACTTCACAAAATCCAAGCCAAACTGCCCAAGGTTAAGTTACCACAGGCTAAGGTTCGCAGAAGGATGAGTCATCATGAAAGGGGAGCTAGCCCACGTGGACCCTCAATTAATCATTACAGGGAACTTTTTCAAAAGTCTGAAACTATAATACCAATGCAAAAAATCAAAACACATTATGTGCCATGATCACTAGAAAAGGTGAATTATAAACTATGCATGCCAATGACCAAGGGTGGCGAATAATATACTTTGTGGGCTAGCCAAAGGGTGGTCCCCTTTTATCAAAAACACATTCCAATTTCCTAGTCCACAAAGGTGGTAGCATCCGAAATTTCAAACAAACTGAGGTGGTCCCTGTGTGCATGTATACTTTTCTTAATGCTAAATCAAAGGAAGCAAGAACTACCACCTAAAATAGTTCTACAATTTAGCTAAAACAAAGCATAAACACCATCATGATAAGAATTAAACAAGGGTTAGATGCTAGCATTCATCAATACAAACTTTGAAACTAACAATGTTAAATATCTAAACTCCTCTATTCTCTAACAAAAAATAAATGAATGGACCTAAGTAAGTTCCATGACTATCAAAATAGTTGTCTTTAATGTTCCAAGAATCTAGGAATGGGGGCTAATCAAAGTTGGGCTACAAGACCCTTTTCACACCTCCCATATGACCCAAGCACTTTAAGAAAGAGGCTTAACTCTTCAAGATGATGAACTCTCAAAAGGGCAAGGTGCAAGCTCTTAGTCTCTTTGCTATATGCTTTGCATTCACTCTCTTAGAAATTTTAGGTGTAAGTAAAAAGGTAGGTGGAGGGCTATTTATATAGCCCAAAGGATAAAGGATTCAACACATTCTCATGAATGTGGGATAAAGGTAAAACATGATTAGGAATGGATAAGGTTGCTTTATTAAAGGTAGCCTTACTTTAGAAGAGTTTAATACATGTTTAGCAAGTCATGGGAGTTGGGGGGTGTTTTAATTAATCAAAGGTGATTAACTAATAGGTAGGTGTAAGCTTTTAGAAGCCAATTAGAAGAATATTAGTGCGATTTATGCTATTACAAGGGAATTAAATCAATTAAATATTGATTTATTAGTTAAATGGAAGGGAAAGCTAATTAACTAATAATAATTAATTAGTCTAGGTAGAAGGGGTGATTTATTAACGAAAGGTTGTTAATTAGGGTATTTGCTAGATAGGTAACTTAATTAATTAGCTTAGTGTAATTAGTTAATGATGATATGAGGGAAAATGAGTGCTTTTGATGATACATCGTTGATTTGCGAGAAATGGGATAAGTAGCACAATTTAAGTATTTAAATTGCTTGGGCGTAATTATAGGTGTCTACATTTTCCCCTCTTTGGGGTGGCGTAAGTGATGCCACTTCAAAGATAGTAGACAGAAGAGATTTTGAAGAGATAGAAGAAAAATTAGTAGGAGGGAGAGATGCCCCCTCGAATGTCGATGGGGTGATGAAGGAAGTCGATCGATGATCGAAAAAGATTAGAAGTAGGCAGAAAAATGGGGACGAGGGGAGAGAAGATCTTAAC
Organism: Taxus chinensis; assembly: GCA_019776745.2. Lineage (NCBI taxonomy): Eukaryota > Viridiplantae > Streptophyta > Pinopsida > Cupressales > Taxaceae > Taxus > Taxus chinensis. The sequence continues at coordinate 459,963,520 of CM034155.1, read as the reverse complement.
CTCTAGCTGCTTATTTGTTTGGAACAAATTTGATGTCATCATATTGCCATAGGAACTACATCATCGGTCTTTATGAAAAATATAAGCATACGAAAAAGTTAGAATGACATGAAAAGCCATACTACAAACAATTATCCATTGCTGAAAGTACCAATTCCATGCAACATACAATAATAAAATGCAATACGAGAAGGAAACAAGCTCATATAACAGGGAAAACAAGTACGAACGCACATATCCAACCCAACAACAGTCAAGACAGTTGTACAAATATTTTTTTATTAGTGCTGAAGAGATCCAGAAGTTCGTGATTGACGACAAGGGTTAAAAATGATGCCCCAAGCAAGGATACATGCAAGGGGAAAGGAAAATGGACACGGGGTCCATGAAAAATGTTTGTGCACAATGAAATAGCACTAGGCAACCAAAAGTGCCCTAGAGTACAGACGAAGCAAGCAACTAGCTTTTGTGAATGGTTGTGAATCCAATGATCCACGAGTCGTATTAATCAGGAAAGATGTGAGACAAACCAACAGGATATGGAGAAAATACCATGCGCAAGATACAAGTTTCAGCTGTAAGAAGCAAGTTACCATTTTGTAGGGTGTTTTACTTTTTAGGAATTTTTTGAAAAATTTTGTCTTTTTTTTTGATTTTTTTGATATATATATATATATATATATAGTTTTTGTTGTTTTTGCTTTCTAAACCATGGTGAACAGTAGAAGAAAGTAGAAGAAGAAAGCGAAGGGCCTAGGGGCAACAGAAAAGTGCCCTAGGTGGAAGAAAAGAGAAACAAACGAAAAATAATGTCCTTGTTTAGTGGAAAAATGAAGAAAAATAATTATTCGAAAAATAATTATTTACAAGGGTGTGAAGAAGAATAAAAATCGCCAGGGAGCAATAAAATTTTCCAGGGGAGAAGAAAGGGGTATTGGACGAAAAAAAATGCCCCAATAAAGTGAAAAATAATTATTCCACAGCGAACAGAGGAGAAAATGGTGAGCGAAACGGGTGTCTTGGCCATCCAATCAGTGAAAAACAGGCTAATATACCCCCCAGGGGGTGTAAAAACATCACAATCAATTCATTTTAACCACTTAGTTTAGAAAACTTACCATGTGGCTTTGACACTCAGGAGAGATGGTGATCGCATGTGATCATTTGAGGCGTGCTGTGGATTGTAGATGATAGATCTATAGACAATATCAAATGTTGTTTTCAATTGTTATTTTGATGTCTATGGACAGGATGATATGATTATATTGGTGCGTGGGTGGATAGATTTTTTATTATGCACAACCCCTCTTGCCCCCATTGATGATATGATATGTGATGATTAGCTTAGTATACATGCATGATGTAAAACTTAGCATTTTTGTTTATATATGATGTATAGATGATGCTAGATGTGATGATAGTGATGGTAATGTGATGTGAATGATAACAAAATAGAGCACATGTAAGAAACACAGCCAAATGCTACAAAGAACACCAGGAATCAATGCAATACACCATGAATCACCATGCCTTATTAACAAGTAACAAAACACAACCAAATGCATTAAGAAAGAAAGAAAGAATTAACACACTAGCATGTCGAAATCCACTACAATATGCACAAGCAAGAAGGAATCTATTCTAAGGAAGAAAAGATAAAATATGAAAAAGTACACCCAAGCAACAAACAACTCAAAAGTGAGCACGCAAAACACTATACAAGCAACAAGCAAAGCAAGAAAACAAGACAATGCAAGTAAATGTTTTTGTAAGATATGTTTTCATAAACTGATTTTCTATTGTTTAGGTTTTTGTGAAACAATTTTATATTGTTTTGGTGTTTTGTGAAACAATTTTCTATTGTTTTGGTGTTTTCGCGAAACAATGTTCTATTGTTTTTGTGTTTTCTCGAAACAATGTTCTATTGTTTTTGTGTTGTTCTCGAAACAATTTTCTATTTTTTTGTGTTTTTCTCGAAACAATTTTATATTATTTTTGTGTTTTTCTCGAAACAATTTTATATTATTTTTGTGTTTTTCTCGAAACAATTTTATATTGTTTTTGTGGTTTTAACAGTTTTCCAAAGCTATGTGCAGGTAACCAAGAAAGCATGGATGCCCCTAGCGTTAGGTGGGGAATATACAAGGGTAGAAGCCACGCGCTTATGAACAAGAAGGTGAACTCGTTGAGTTTCCCCTAGCGTAAGATGGGAAATAACAAAAGACCACATCCCTCACAGATGAATAGAAGAAGGAAAAGCCGGATCAAGGCTGGACAGAATGGTGTGCAAAAGGAAACTCAAAGGCAGAACTAGGTCCAGGTCAAAGACAACTACCCTTCTAATACAGAATGCTTGTGAACAACAAATCCTCTCGAGGCACCGGAAACCGGTTTTCACCTAAGGACTTGTCCAAAGTGCCATAATTGCATGGTTTTCACTAGTGGACGACACTTTTTCTCTTTTTCTTTTTCTGATTTTTTATATTTTTTATTTTGAACTGATGTTTTTGTATTTTTTTTTTTTTTGATGTTTTTGTATTTTTTGATTTTTTTTGTGATTTTTATGATTTTCTTGTGCCATGTTTGGGCATAAAACCTCTTAAGATGCATGGCATTCATGGGCTCCTGGAGCTCATCACCATTGGGGTGAGCCAACTTGTATGCCCCTGTGCCATACTAGGCAACTATGACATAGGGTCCTAACCAGTGTGGTTTGAACTTCCCTTTCTTTTCTCGCTCTGCTATGGTGTTGAACTGGTTCTCCTTCATAACTAAATCACCCACCTCAAACTGACGAGGGATGATTCTCTTATTGTAGTTGCGGGAGATTCTGTGTTGATATACCTTCAGGTGATTAAGAGTGCGAATGTGCCTCTCATATAGGAGCTCTAACTCAGCCAATCTTGCCACTCGATAATCTTCATCCTTATCCAAATAGTCCCGAAGAGAAATTCGCAGGGATGGGAGTTCAATCTCTAAAGGGATGATATATTCTGTCCTGAACACTAGAGAATATGGCGTCGCACCCATAGGAGTGCGAATTGATTTTTGGTAGGCCCAGAGGGCTGGGTGGATTTGTAGGTGCCAGTTTCGACTGGTTTTGCTAACCATCTTCTCCATTATCCTTACCAAAGTCTTGTTTGTTGCCTCAGCTTGTCCATTACCCTAAGGGTAATATGGCATGGACCATTTTAATCTAATTTGGAACCATTGGCAAAGACCTTTCATAGTTTTGTTCTTAAATGACTTCCCACTATCTGTGACAATGGCTGCAGGGATACCATATCAGCAAATAATGTGATTCATAATGAATTTAGAAATCTATGCTCCTATGACATAGGTTAAAGGGACAACCTCCACCCATGTTGTAAAGTATTCTGTAGCTGTGATGATATGTGTATGACCATCAGATGAGGTAGGAGTAAGCCTCCCTATTAGATCAAGTCCCCATTTAGAGAATGGCCACGGGGTAGTGATTGGTTGTAATGGTTGCGATGGAGCATGGATGAAATTTCCATACTTTTGGCGAAGCACACATTTTCTAACATAATTACAACAATGAGTTTCCATGGTGGGCCAATAGTAACCTACTCTTAACAGTTTCTTAGCCAAGACCATTATGTTTGTATGTGCTCCGCATACTCCTTCGTGTACTTCTTTAATTGCCTGGATTGACTCCGTCACATCCAGACAACATAATAGATTCCCATCGTAGCCACAACGATAAAGTGTACCTCCTAAAAGGGTGTAATGGGCTATCTGGTGAATCAGGATTTGCTTTTAAAAATGGGAGATATTAGGAGGGAAAGTATTGTCCTTAAGATAGGTGAAGATGGGTTCATACCATGGGGAATGGGGACCAACAACCTCACAAGCCAGGAAAGATTCTGGCATGTCATACGCGGGCTGGCTTAGATTTTCTACGAAGAATGGCATATCATTGTTCCCTGGTGGAATATGAAGCATAGATCCCACCGTTGCCATGGAATCCACCGATCTGTTCTATGCTCTTGGAATCTGCTCAAAGGTGATGCGCACAAAATACTCCTTTAGAGTTTTCACTAACTTTTTGTAAGGTATGAGCTTATCATCCTTAACTTTATACTCATCATTAACCTATTTGATGATTAGCTGTGAATCTCCTACAACCTTAACATGTTGAATATTCCACTTGATGGCTAGCTTCATCCCTGCAATGAGTGCTTCATATTCCGCAATGTTGTTTGTGCAAGGGAAGGCCAGGCGTAAATCCTGTGGTATAGGATCACCCGAAGGAGTAATAAGGACCACTCCTGCACCTGAACCATGAAACGTAAAAGATCCATCAAAATGTATCTGCCATACAACAGATTCTTCAATGTAGAGCAAAGATGCATCTGGCAGATCCAGACTTAAAGGTTTTGTGCTTTGCAAAGGTGCTTCCGCTAGCTGGTCGGCAAGTACTTGTCCTTTAACTAATTTTTTATGGACAAATTCTATATCAAACTCACTGAGTAAAATGATCCAATTAGCCATTCTATCTATGAGGGTGGGTTTGGACAACAAATACTTGAGTGGGTCGACCTTGGATATGAGATTGGTCTTAGTTTTTAGCAGGTAATGGCAAAGTTTCTGAAAGGTATAAACAACAGCCAAGCAAGCCTTTTCAATTTGAGGATAATTAAGTTCATAGGTGATGATGGTGCGACTCAGATAGTACACCTCTTTCTCTTTATGGCTAAGGTCATATTGGGCGAGCAGCGCACCAATAGCGTATTACGTAGAAGAAATATAGAGCAAAAGTAGTTCTCCTGGAGTAGGAGCCATGATGACAGGTGGATTAGCCAGGTATTGTTTAAGCAAAGAAAAGGCTTGTTGTTGCTCGGGTCCCCAAAGGAAAGTGACGTCCTTTTTAAGAAAATGGGTGAATGAGTGACATTTATCTATAAGCTGGGAGATAAAGCGGCGAATGGCTTGAATTTTCCCTTGCAAGCTACGCAGTTGCTTGATATTCTCAGGTGGAGGCATTTCAGTGATGGCAAACACTTTAGCGGGATCTACGTCAATACCTCGTCTCAACACAATGAAGCCCAATAGTTTCCTGGATAACACACCGAAGACACATTTCTTTGGATTCAATCTGACTTTGTATTTACGTAGGCGTTCAAAGATACGCCGCCAAATGATAGGATGACCCTCTCTTGTTTTGGACTTTCCTAGGATGTCGTCTACGTAGTCTTCCATGATGTCACGAATCATATCATGAAAGATTACTGTCATGTCCCGTTGATAAGTTGCTCCCGCATTCTTAAGGCCAAATGACATCACCTGATAACAGAAGGTGCCCCAAGGAGTTGTGAAATTTGTTTTGTGTTGGTCTTCCTTAGCGATCTTAATTTGATTATAACCTGAAAATCCATCCATGAGTGATAGCATTTCGTACCCTGCGGTTGAGTCAACAATCATGTCAATGTTAGGCAATGGAAAGTCATCTTTAGGGCAAGCTTTATTGATGTCCCTAAAATCTGTGCAGATTGGGTTACCGATAGGTTTCTTCTGGACAAGAGCAATGTTCGATATCCATTCACAATAATCAATTGGCCTGATGAATCCTGCTGCAAGTAACCTTTCCAACTCTTCTTTAACTAACAAGGCCACTCTTGAGTGCATCTTTCAGAGCTTCTGTTTGATAGGCTTAGTGTCTGCGTGCACAACCAGGTTGTGCACGACTAAAGTTTGATCTAAGCTAGGCATGTCTTTGTAAGACCATGCGAACACATCAATAAATTCTCACAGTAGCATAGTGAACGTCTTTTGTTCTCTGGCCGAGAGTGATGCTCCCAATTTTACTATCTTGGGATCTTCTTCAGGTACCAATATTGACATCAATGGTTTCTTCAATTAACAATTCTGATAAACCCTCCATACGCGTAGGATCGGGAGGTATGTTGAGATCTTCATCCAAGGATGTCTCTATGAGATTTTCATACTTGGCGTGGTCACTTTGTTTGTCCTTTGATTTTCTTATTTGTTTGTCAGCTAGTGCCTCAAAGAGGTTTTCACTATGTGACTTGGACTTTGATTTTTGCCGAGGCTTTTCTTTAGAACTCTTGCCCTCGCTTTTCTGTAAATTTTGCTGACCACGAAGTTCAGCCTCCTCACCGAAGTAGGTGCAGGTGTCTAAGTTGATAAAGAAACCCTTCTTGTGATCTCCAATAAGAATTGTATCCCTTATGCCCATGAAATCTACAATAGCCTCGTCATTCTTGAATAAATCTAGTGGCATGTGACGTTGTTGGTCCCATTCAACGAGGGAAGGGTACACAAGGTCAAGGGTTGGTTCGGTGGGGGTTATGGTCAGGAAAACATTGTTCATGAAAAGGTTCGTGGAGGCCAGATCCTCATATAGGCTACAATGGGAATCCGTATCGCTTTCTAGGTACTCAAAGCTATCCTCATGCTTAGAACAAGCTGCATCTTAATCATTGGGGTGTGCTCCGTAAGGGTGAATCCCAATGCCATATCTTTCTATTTTGAAATGTGGAAGAGGGACTGATTCTCTTTGTCCTTGTTCATTCCTCCCACATCCTAGGCCTTTGTAGCCCATGGAGTACATTATTCTGCTAGACTTTTCATATTCTAGGGTTTGATAACAAGATGGTTGAGTGTCCTCAGGGACCCAAGTAGTAAGTGGATCAAGTAATTTTTCCTCAGCTAACAAGCCTCCAGGTAGGAATGACCTAATAGTGTGCTCCTCTCTAGGTCTCCTGAAGCGGTAGTTGGGTCGACCTCTAGTCTTGGGCGATAATGAGAGGTCAGAAACCAAGAATGCTTGTTGTACATTATACTCCCCATAGTCATATTCCAGAATTTTCATCTCCCATGAATCAAATGGAGATGTTGAAGTGGATGCCCCATGAGCATAAGAACTAAGAGAATTTTAATCTACTCAAGATTCCATGGCCTCAGAACGAAGAGGGACAGCTATATCTATGGAGGGACATGCATATGTACCCTTTCGTGTAAATCTATTAAGAGTTCTACAATGAGCAAAGGGCTCTGAATCTCCTAGTATTGTAACTATATGTCCCTCATGCTTCAGCTTGATATATTGATGAAATGTTGATGGCACGACCTGCATGGCATGAATGCATGGTCGGCCTAGAAGCATATTATATGGAAGTTCCAATTCTAGGACATGAAACTTCATCTGATGGAAAGTGGGGCCCACCTCCATGGGTAGCGTAATGGTGCATGCTGACTCTCTTTCTGCATTGTCGTATGCGGTGATAGTAATAATATGGGACTCAATATCTTCCTCCGTATGTCCAATTGTTTGACCAGCTTAAGTGTGCAAATGTTCAATCCCTATCCGTTGTCCAAAATCACCCGTTTGATTTTCCTGCGGGTGACAACTACCTCGATGTAGAAGGGAAGATTATGTGTAGGATTCGTGGCAGGGATCTCCCTATGGTTGAAAGTAAGATGCTCACTTGATGCAATATTTGCCACCGTGGCTTGAAGGTACGTAGGATCAAATTTTAAAGGCACTCCCGACCCCTGAAGAGTTTGATACGAAATGTCCTTATGCACATTGGATATCTTGAGAAGATCTAAGATCGAGATCTTAGCAGATGTCCTCTCAAGTTGTTCTAAAAGGTTATATTTATCAGTTTGCGGGGTTAACAGAGAGGGTTCCAGAATCACGAGGCGGGCACGCCTTGTTACCGCAGTGTAGTCCTTTCCCTTGATCTGGATGGTATTGACACAATCAGCAGGGGAGTGAATACATCTGATAAGTGAATCATAACGATTGTTATCACTTTTTGTATATAAGTAATTCGTGGCTTTATAGGTTTGGGATGACTCTCCCAGATCCGACTTTGTCTTTTCTGACTTATCATGCTTGGGTAATGGTTCCTTGTAAATCCCCATTTTCTCGTTAAGTGTTTGCATGTGGCCAGGGTTATCCACCTCTATCTCCCCATTGTCAATGAGGTCTTGAATATAGTGGCGAAGTCACAAACATTTTTCTGTTTTATGACCTTTAACGTGATGCATTTCGCAATATTCATGCTCCTTATACCATGAAGGTTTAGGAGCGTTGTCATCAAATGGTTGTGTTGTAGGATAGGTCATCATGTTGGCCGCATTCAACTATTTTAGTATGAGGGACAACGGTTCATTGAGGGAGGTGAATGTTCGTCGCTTTGGTGGTGGTTGAATTGGGCCCTTGGTTAGTTTAAAAGGTTGACTAGTTTGGACCATTTGAACACGTTTGGAATCAGTGATTCCGTCTCCCACCACATTTTTGTTTTTGTTAAAGATCTTTGGCTTTTCAATGAGTTTGACACTTTGGTTGTCTTTAGATTGGGTTTTGAGGGTGCCTTTGGCAATGAGAGCCTTTTCTATTTGAATCCCTTTCTCGATAACCTCCTCAAAGGTGCGGACACAATGCATTTGGAGGTGGAAAGCTATATCTGGGTTGAGATTAGGGACGAAAATACTAACCAGCTGCTTCTCAGGGAAAGCGCAAGGGAAGTGACTAGCTATCCCTCTCCATCATTGGAGGAAGCTGGCGAAGGTCTCATTTGTGCATTGTTTTGTGCCACACAAGTCTGCCATGGTGATGTCACTCTCTATGTTATATGAGAAATGACGCACAAATCTTTCCGCCAATTCTGGCTAGGTGAAAATTGATCCTCATGGTAAGCGCGTAAACCATTCCAATGCTTGACCTCTGAGACTCTTAGGAAAAAGTCTGATGAGGTAATTATCACTATAAGACACCTCTTGACATGCCATGTAGAAATCTTTAACATGATCCCTTAGGTCTCCCTTTCCTTTGTATTTTTCAAACTTTGGCATATCAAATTTATTTGGAAAGGGTTGAAGGGTCATTGTCTTGTCAAAAGGATAGGGGCATAGTTCTTCATATTGGTATTTCCTAATACTCCCTATATTGCTTTCTTGTATGCTCGCAAGAGTTACTTTCATAGATTGCACTTCTTGTGTGAGCAATTGTTCTCTAGTGGGAGAAGAGGGGATGTGTACACGATGGTACCCCATGTCTTCTTCTCCTTGGTTTTCTCGATGGAGTTCGTGGATCCTAAACTTAGGATTTTACTTTTTAACATTCTTGTTTGTGTCTTTTTGTACCTGGAAAGTAAGCAAAGCTAGATGTCGGCTTAGGTTACTAAGTTGTTGTTGAATTGTGACTTGGTTTGTGTCTTCTTCTTCTAAAGGTTCTTCCTCTTCGTATTATGGAGGCTCTTCCCCTGTTTCATGTTCTATCTTATTTCTTCGTGCCACTTTGATGAGGGGTATTCTATGCCCTATCACTTTATCATTTTTTATGTAAGAAGTGAAAGCATGCCCGCCTGTTAAAATATCTTCCATATTGATAAGGGGGCATTCTTCCTTAGTAGTGTCATTTATAGGTAATATTGGTTCATTCTTGGTGGGCAATTTTGCCCCTAATTCCATGACCTATGCCAAAACTCTATCTTTTTTTCTAAAGAGAAACTCGTCTAGTAGAGTGGGGTCAAAATCAAATTCTGCATGTGGTGATTCTAATTCATTTCCACTATGATCAACCATTTCTTCTATTTCCTTTTCTACAGAAAATAGTGGTCCTAGATCGTGTCCAATAAATGGGTTTAACCCTTGTCTGTTAGAGGTTTCCCAACCTTGCGCCTGTTGTTCCTCATATGTTTGTTTCTTTAACCCTAGACGTGTCTTGGGAGCCTTGTTTTCGTGATAAATTTCACTAAGGTAAGTTGTAGATTTGTTCAAAATTCAATGACTACCCCTAAGTAAAACACAATATGTACGTGTTAAGAGTAAATTAATAGTGTGAGAATACCAATGTGATAAAGTCACCAATGAAACAATCATTTGGTACCAAAACTTAATCAAATGAAGTACCTCCTAGACTACGTTTCAAAGTAATTTGTGACACCAAATGATTAACAAGATGTCTCCACTTATACCAAGTTCAAAGGAATGAACAAGACGTAAGTAAATACATGAAGTTAAATGCGATCTTCTAATCAAGATATATGATGAGCAAGCTCAAGTCTGATTAAGACCTATATCTCAAAAAGTGCCAATTACAATTTTTGAATGACACAACAATATCACCAAGATATGTTAACCCACTTTGCAAGAAAGTGAAGTATTGATATCAAGGTGTTATTGATATAACATGCACAAATGGTAGTGCCTAACACCTTTTGAAATCGAGATAATAATAAAACCGAACAAAAAAAATCTCAAAGTATATCTAGGAATAGTTAAGAATGTGTGCAGCGTAACCATACAGTATAGGTATTTATGTCGATTTTACAAGAAACAAGATGCAAATATCGAAATTGTAATTATACGAGAAAAACAAGCTAACTCCTCTATGGAAGTCCGTAGTGATGAACCATGCCTAACTACCATGACGATCTTGACGTGGGTATCAAGATCACAATGGCTACTAAATGACGTGAAAATGCCTCCACTCACTTTAGACGTTTAACTAACCCAGCTGCAAACATGGATGGGCGTAAACAGACATAAAAGTGAGAGAAACAGTGGAATGGCAACACAAAGGTAATCACACCTCTTTTTATCAACAAAGTGTCAAAAGAATATGAAGGAAATAAATCAAGAAAAATGACGAAAAATGCTAGCCTCACTTCAGCAAAGTTTCACCTCTCCCTAAGGCAAGTAAAAACTAGGTGAAAGTAATACGTCACACGTTTCTCAAAAAGAAGGTTCACAACTCAACACTATTTTCAAATGGTCAAAGTGGGCTCCTGGCTAAAGTATATTCTCCTAGGTGGTTCTCTTGCCCTATGTGTTACAAAGTTGCCACGAGCGAGCGCGATTTACCCAAAAAATTACACTAACTAGTTTGGGAGTATCTCGGCTTTACTTTAACCCCTTCAAGAATAGTAGGCAACTAGTGTGTCTATGTGTACTATCACTGGGGTCACCACAACGGACAACCTATAACTCTATCTCACAAAGGAATCATTAGTCAAGTAGGTATTACGAATCACTTCCCGTTTCGTCCACAAGGTTCCCTCTTGCGTGGACTACTTTAGGGTTCCTGGAACCACCCCCATTGTTGTAGCTTAAGGTGTTATGCCAAAGGGGTTATGTTCTAGTTGAGCGGAGAGGGACGTACCCTTTTCCGAAACCTGTAATACAGTGTTTTGAATATGTTCTTTTTATCTTGTTTAATTAGGTGTGGTTTTCTTGAACACCTTTTGGCAACCTGTATAACAACTGTATTAGTAGTTTTTGATTTTGTTTTGGTTCTTCCTTTCTTTGACAAGTGTTTTTAGGTCCTGTACTCAAGCGTTAGTAGTTCTCCAAGAAAATCACATTATTTAAAAGAGGATTAAAAGATGCTTTTGATTCTCAAGATCATCCAAGGATGCAAGAGAAGAGCATACACAACAAATAATCCAACTAAAAAGTAAAGAAAATATTTTCAATCAATGAACCATATGAAATTCTTGATAAATGTTCTTTCCCTTAAACCAAAAGTGAAAGATGAAGTTTCCAATTTAACAAATGTTATAAAATGAAGACTAAAGTTGCTTTTGATTTTCAAGATCACCCTAAGGTGCAAGAGAAGAGCATACGCAAACTTTATCCCAACTATATAGAAATGGAAAACTTGAAATCAAAGGACCATTGAAAAATACTTTGTAAAAGGTTCATTCCCTTAAACCAAAAGTGAAAGATGAAGTTTCCAATTTACCAAATGTTATAAAATGAAGACTAAAGTTGCTTTTGATTCTCAAGATAACCCTAAGGTGCAAGAGAAGAGCATACACAAACTTTATCCCAACTATATAGAAATGGAAAACTACAAATCAAAGGACCATTGAAAAATGCTTTGTAAAAGGTTCATTCCCTTGAGCAAAATGAATAATCAAGTTTCCAAGTTTAATCCCAATGTTAAAAAGATAGAGATCAAAGTTGTTTTTGATTCTCAAGATCACCAAAAGGTGCAAGAGAAGAGCATACACATGCTTTGGTCTAAATCGAGTAAGCATGGAAATACAACATTCATCAAAACATTAGACATGTTAGAAAATGACCAGTTTAAAAATAATAGAAAAACCTGCAACTTTTGTAAGTATAAATCCTAAATTTATGTTTTCATTGCATATTTAACTTCAATACCTTTCCAACTCAAAAAAAATGGAGTCATTTCAAGTTCAGGAGTAAAATTTATGGCCTTCAGAAGATGGGTTACGCGTATGCTCTTATGCTCATGGGTATGCACTTGACATGCACTCAACAAATGTAAAAAAAAAAGTCCCTTAATCTGCAAAATGGGCAAATTTTTCCAACCAAGATTCAATTTTGACAACAATCCATCACATTAATATAGGAATAGAATGCTCAACGCTATCAAACACTAACATACATGCTCAATAATTTAAGATTTTCAAGAAATTGACAAAATTAGCATGTAGAATGATGAAAAAGTAAGCTCTAAAAATGAAAACATGATGAAATATTGAAATTTTCTCACCAAGATTAAATTTTGACAGCAACCCACCACATTAATATGTAAATATAAGACTTAGCACTATCAAACACTAACCTGCATACTCAAGAATTGAAAATTTTCAAGAAATTGACAAAACTAGCATGTAAAATGTTGAAAAAGTAAGCTCTACAAATGAAAATATGATGAAATCTTGAAATTTTCTCACCAAGATTAAATTTTTACAGCAACCCACCACATTAATATGTAAATAGAAGACTCATCACTATCAAACACTAACCTACATGCTCAAGAATTGCAAATTTTCAAGAAATTGACAAAACTGCATGTAAAATGTTGAAAAAGTAAGCTCTAAAAATGAAAACATGATGAAATCTTGAAATTTTCCCATCAATTCCAATTTTGACAGCACTTCACCTCCTTCATACCTACAAGGAATACCCAACACATGCAAACTCAACAAAACAAGTTAAAAAAAACAAGTTAGATCAACATGTGTAAAAGAGGGTTAGTAACCAAAAATAAAACTTAACTACAAAAACTTGAAATTAAGTGAAAAGGACAATGGAGTAAGTCCCACCGGCATGCCAAATGTGTGCATGTATAATTTGCTTAATGATAAATCAAATGAAGCAAGAACTGCCACCTAAAATAGTTCTACAATTTAGCTAAAACAAAGCATAAACACCATCATGATAAGAATTAAACAAGGGTTAGATGATAGCATTCATCAATACAAACTTTGAAACTAACAATGCTAAATATCTAAACTCCTCTATTCTCTAACAACAAATAAATGAATGGACCTAAGTAAGCTCGATGACTATCAAAATAATTGTCCTTAATGTTCCAAGAACCTAGGAATGGGGGCTAATCAAAGTTGGGCTACAAGACCCTTTTGACACCTCCCATATGACCCAAGTACTTTAAGAAAGATGCTTAACTCTTCAAGATGATGAACTCTCAAAAGGGCAAGGTGCAAGCTCTTAGTCTCTTTGCTATATGCTTTGCATTCACTCTCTTATAAAGTTTAGGTGTAATTAAAAAGGTAGGTGGAGGGCTCTTTATATAGCCCAAAGGATAAAGGATTCAACACATTCTCATGAATGTGGGATAAAGGTAAAACATGATTAGGAATGGATAAGGTTGCTTATTAAAGGTAACCTTACTTTAGAAGAGTTTAATACATGTTTAGCAAGTCATGGGAGTTGGGGGGTGTTTTAATTAATCAAAGGTGATTAACTAATAGGTAGGTGTAAGCTTATAGAAGCCAATTAGAAGAATATTAGTGCGATTTAGGCTATTATAAGGGGATTAAATCAAATAAATATTGATTTATTAGTTAAATGGAAGGGAAAGCTAATTAACTAATAATAATTAATTAGTCTAGGTAGAAGGGGTGATTTATTAACGGAAGGTCGTTAATTAGGGTATTTGTTGGATAGGAAACTTAATTAATTAGCTTAGTGTAATTAATTAATGATGATATGAGGGAAAATGAGCGCTTTTGACGATACGTCGTTGATTTGTGAGAAAGGGGATAATTAGTGCAATTTAAGTATTTAAAATGCTTGGGCGTAATTATAGGTGTCTACAGTCCCCACTTCAATTTTATTGTGAAAATATTGCTAAAGGTTGCATCCTTTTGCCTACATATAGGAGATGATATTTTGCATGCCTTCACAACAGGACAAAATAGAGAAGATGAAGAGTTTGCGATGTGCAAAGAAAGAAGACTTTCCTAGTAAGCAATTTGTAATTTTAGCAAATTATTCACCTTTCTTTCTTAAGAATAGAATAGTCAACTTCTGTTTGACTATATTGTATCTAAGGATGATAATGCCTATTTTTATCACATGCTTTAGTTTTTATTATTTTATTCCTTTATTTATTATTAAATAAAGGGTAAAATTAGGATGCATGGGCGAGTAGATCTTTTAAACTATTATTAGGAAGGAGGTGAACTTTTGCTATATATAGTGTGCTCTTGCCAAGCACAAAGGGGGGGATTTTTTAGAGATTTTTCCCAAAGAACTTTTGATATGAGTACTGAAGAAATTTCTACCAGTTCGGCCCTTTGAGTGTGAATTATTATTTCCTTTCCAAGTTATTCTGCAATCTTGTGTATGTCAATATTAATCTTGTGAATCAATATTCCTTGATTAATCACTTTACTCTGCTGAAAAATTTACCATTTCCTGCTAAATCTTATTGTGCGTATTAGCTTACTAGTGCTGTCGTGATTCTCCTTCGACAAAAATTACGTTTTTTGCCCTTATTTGGTGCACAAAGTATTAATTGGTTCATTCACCTAAAGAATTCTTCACAAATCAGTTGTGTATGTCACTTAGTCAAGTTCTCATCTCAAATTTTGTGTATCACCTTAGTATTATTTATATTTATAGTCATATTTTGCCCTTAAACTCCCAGAAAAAAGTTTAGTGAACACCAATAAGGAACCAGACTTTTAGCCCCGGAGGTTCACCTCATAATAGGTATACATACATACCTGAGGTGTCCCCATTATATCTATGAGAGAGAGATATCTTTTGCAGACTTAGAACACATATTGCCATCTCTCTGTTGGGTGCACTTTCGAGAGATAATAGTTATATTTTTGTTGCATTGATCATATTTTCTTCAATGTCTCTTTAACAAATTCATTAAGAAGGATATCTCCATCTCCTCTGTAAACAACAGGCTAGAGAAGTGTTCTCTTACCTTGGTTGAAAGGCACAACCTAAAATAGTGAGGATAGATCAAATACTCTTAAGGTGCTACCCACTCCTTTTCAAATCCTGAGCGCTAAAAGGTCAGAGAGACTGCTTCCCCGGCTACAAAATGAGATACATAATTATCTATCTGCCTCTGAGCATCCTGTCAAATCCATGATGCTTCTTGGCATTTGAAGGAGATTAAATTCAGGTACCAACCTACCTTATTACTCCTAATCTATACTTTAAAATTTATCCTTAGTGTTGATGGGATGGAAAATTATATTAAAATGTAAACATTACTAATTTGGGAGGATAAAAGGGTTATGCTAAATGGGTATAAATGATCAATAAATCATTAAATCTATCTTATCTAATATAAAACATGGTTTGTACACATTTTATGAACTTAATCATGGAAGACTTGATGATGCACTTACTTAATTTAGATTGGTATATAAGTCTTAATGAACTAATGGTTAATGACTATTGAGATCATGAAGATGAATGCAAAATTGACCTGCATAGCACAAAATCCTTTAATCCTTTCTTAAGTGATTATTTTGATCATTATGATCCATGCACAAAGGAACTTTAGTTCTGAACCTAAGTGGTATTTCACCTCAGTTTGATCTTACACTTGTCTCCTTGTGCAACGGAGGTATGAAACAAGATCCAATAGATTTTGGTTGTAGTTAAATGACCTTATATGTAATAAATATCCTTTTAACAAATGAATAATAAAAAATTAATTAAAGTAACTTTGGTGAATCTATTAAATGGGATGCACCATCAGTTAACATTAATCGATGATTAGAAACCTAGCAATAGGAAACAAGAGTTTATGATTCACATAACATGAGTTTTCTAGAACTTAAGTTAAGAATTTAAATATGATTATAAAAAATACGTAATCCTAAAATATCATACTGTGGAAAGAACCTACCTGTAAGTGTGTACTGTATTTGAACTGTTATGTTTTTCCTAGTTAAAAAAAAAGATCTTGTTGTGCATCGCATGTTTTTCATGTTACCTATGTGGGTCAATGTTGTGAAAAACATATCGTGAGTTGTGTGTAGTCCTTAGAGACCACCTCCAGTCTCGTACATACTTCAAGCAAGTAAAAAAAAATTATCCGATATTTTCCATGTTTTATTGTATGTGTAAACTATGGGTGTTACAGTCGGTACCAGAGAGGAGGTTTATGCTCTCAAACCTCTGGGACAGATTGGAGTTGTGGTTTTTTTGATGGTGGTTATGGAGATTATAAGAGTAATGTGATGTAACTGTGATGTGAAATATGTCGTAGTTATGATAATGTGAACGCACATATTGTTTATGTCACTTAGTGCGTAACTATTGGCATGTTAATGGGTTGGAGATGAGAGTATCCTATCTCTTTTTTTGTTGATTCAATGAGGAATTCGTGTGTGATGTATTGTCTTATTGTATGTGAAAGTATTTTATTTTGGATTACGGTGTATTGGATCGTTTTGACATTTGTGATATGTAGGTGTGCTAATGTGTTGCATGACAAGATTGGTGTATAGTAAATTGGATTGTATAGTGATTTCATCAGCTTGTTGTGAAGATATGTGTGTATCACTATGTTATATTGTAGTTGACTATATGTTTAATTTTATATATTTTTCTCATCATAAGTATAATTTGTGTAATATGTGATGGTTCATGTCATTATTAAGAGACATATGGTGAACGTATGATCCCTATTGTGCAGTGCTTGCACATTGGGTGTAGCATGTGGTAATGTGATGTATTGTAAACCGTAAATGTAATGATTATGATATACGTTGTATGGATACCATGCGTTAACTCTATGACTAATGTGTGTGAACCACCATTTGTTTAGTGTTGTATTTATGTGTTATGTTGTGAACCTTACATTAACAAAACCTAAAGGAAATAGGTAAAAGTGAATGTTTGGAGTCAGGAAATGTGTACCATGGAAAATTCACTTGATCCGACATTAGGATCATTAGATGGTGACATGTATTCCTTTATCTCTGTCCCTATAAGGTTATCATATGAATGCAACCTAAGTGTATTTATGAATATGTTTAGATTTGTTGAAGTGGTGGTGAGATTATTTAGACAGAGATAATGACAATTGTATTATTTGATATGTTATTTAACGAGGTAAGGATCGATGTTAGAGTTCCAACAACTTGTTGATTACCCCTTGGTTTCCGTATAAGGCCACATAGTCATCGTAATGTGTTATTCCTATATATGTATTTTATTTGTAAATTTAACTTTTCTTTTTATAAGTTCCAACAGTGTTCTTGATTGATATATTCCTAGATTTTTGGCATTTTATTTGGTTGTTCTACTAACATGCAAATTTTTACACTAACTATTGCTATTTGGCCATTTTTTTAAAGATTTATATTTTCTTTTAAATTTAAAAGTTTTATAGACTAGCCCAAGGCTTGGATTATTTACACTTGGCATTTGAAATGGATTGTTATGCTATTTCTATTTTCATAATGTGAGGAATAGGGTCATGGGATGCACCATGGAATGTGCCATGGAATTATTAAACCTATAGAACCACTTTTTTGTATGGGGGTACACCCCAAGGAATTAAAAATAAATAGTGGTTTGTTGAACCATGAGTTAATATGTCACTTGATTTAGGGGTGTCTTGACTCTATGTGTCTAGGGCCATAATGTGACTAACCTCTTTGGGGAGAGAAAAGGAAAAATTATCTTTATGTTACTACTTGAGGGATGCATAAGACACTTGACGGAGGCATAAGATATTTTTGTGTGTGTGCGATTGATTCTTGGGAGGTATATGGAGTGGTTTTGTGATTCTTCGGAAGGTATATGGAGTTATTTTGTTACGTTTTTGAAATGGTGTTATGATGTATGTATATTCATGTGAGTATGGATATGTTTTGTGATATTGTGGGTACGGCTTTAATTTCCTTTTTGAAATTATGTATCTACAGTTATTTTTCTAAGTTTTTAAAAATATATATCTCTAAATTTGTGGGGGATTCATGTTGTTATGATACACTTATGTTCGAGTATTAATATGTCATTCATATATGTGTGACAAGTACTATGTTATGTGGATCTTTTATGTTCCTTATATGGTTTTTTTAAGCTCTTATGGTGTGTTACAGTTGTGGAAGCATGTAGAATTATGCATGTGAACCATTAGTTTTGTGTATGGCCCTGCTATGGTATTGTGATAGCAGTTCCTATTGGGCACCCCCAAGAATAAATAAACTAAAATATTTTAACAATGAAATCTTAAGCGATTGAGTTTTAGGAATAATGTAAAGGAAAAATATTAATTAAATAATGAAATAAAAGAGAACTACAAATCTTCAAAGAACATCTAAAGTGTAATAAACTGTTAAACTTTCTAGAATTCCCTGTGGTCGTGCTCTAATGATAAAATTTTTAACCATAGGCATAACTTTTCATCTTTAGATTTCCTTTATTTATTATCCCTTTTTTCTAACCTTGGCATTATGTCTCATCGAGGAGGATGATTTTATAAGGGGAGGAGAAAGTAATGCCCCTTTCGGTATTGACTTTGTTCCTTACTTGTATCACTGCAATTTGCTAATGTTGAATGTTTGTAATCTACTCCATATTTGAAGTAGATTTGATATTATGGGGTTATTCTAGTAAGTTACATAACTAACAAAATTTAACCCATTCCTTAGTGTATTGTTGTTTTTCCTTTGATACGAATGGTCATGCCTTGGATAAATTCCAGTGTTCCAAGTCATAACTACAATTGTTAGGTAATTATGATCATTGTTGTGAAGGAAATTTAACTTGTTTTCTTTACATCATACCATATCGTTTTGTCATAAAGTCTTATAATATTTTTGATCTTTTTTTGTAACTTCTTGTGAAAAAAATCATATTAAATATTTATCGTATTTTATATTAAATGGGTTGCTAAATGACCCCCTTGTTTTATATCTCTAAAGGCATATTCAAAAATTTCCAAATGTGATTAGGGAATTTTATTAAAAAATGTTCTAGTATTCATAAGCTACATTTAATTATTAGTCACCAACCTAAGACTTAACCTTACAACAAAGCATGGTTAGTCTTAGCTTGCATGGGAAGGTTGGGATAGTACTTTTGGTGGCACAAATCATTATGAGGGGTTTTCTAATTTAATGTTGGATTTAATTTATTCATCCACTAGCTCATCTATCCTTGGCAGTGACATGTCCATTGTATAAGGCACTTTAACCAACAATTTTCAATTCTTGGTGTTGATTGGTTAAAACTTACTGCATCATGCAAAAAAATATGGTTATTAGTTGGTGAATGGGTGAGGTTTCTTCCTGCCTACCATTTCATTTATTTTTTTAAAGGATACATGCACTTGGAATGTATTTTGTTAAAATGAAATGGCTAAAAACATTGACCGTGTTCACTGCATTAGTTTAGGATTTGCACAAATTGGATTTTTTGGAAAAGGCTTCAAAATTTTAAAGAAATTTCTAATGGTGGGTGTTGATATGAAGTAAATGACCTGAAGCAATCATGGATGCCCAACAAGCAAAAAAACAAAGTAATGTGCCAAATGTTGTTGTAGTAAGGGCCTGGTAGATGTGTATGCAAGTATGAAATCTTAATTCAGGCATGATAATCCCTAACCATTATGATAACCTTATCTACTTTTCAGTTCATGAAAAATATCTCTGCTCATATTTTAGATTTTACATTATGAGTTTTTGGGTTTCTGTAAGTGATTATTATCCTAATTTTCTAGTTTCTGTCTAGATTATTTAATACTTGGTTCAAAATAAATTAGAGCAATATTTGATTGTTATATTACACTATGAAGACTCTAGAGTAGATTCAAATAAATCATTCACTTCTTGTTGTGCATTTTGGTTGTATATATTATTGTTATATTAAATGAAAATATAAATGGGTTTGGTTTCAAATTTATAGTCATATCTTGTGAAATTTTGTTTGAAACTTTGAAATGGGTTTAAAAATGAGCATAAACCCATTTTGGGTATTCGTGGTTTTTGGAATATTTTAATCTCTCCTTCATGGAGGAAGTGAATGAACTACTGGAATAGATCTCTAGGCACCTTATTTGGGTCTGTGTACTTTCACTTGTTTAAAAACAACCGTTTTTTAGGTTTGCATGATTTATGATCATGTGAGCTATTGTTCTCCTGGGACATTTTCTCTAACTTTTGTGTTGTCCGCATTTATTGTGTAGAGATTCAAATGACTTGGGGTTTGTGAATATATCTTTTTAAGAGAATTCAGAGTTTTTGCAATTTTCATGAGTCGTATTCTTATTGTATACATGTCTAGGATTTGTCCTTTGGTCTTGAAAAATTATAGTTCTATTTTTCGTATTCTATTTGTGAAGATCTGTTGTGTCGGGTAAATGAGTTACTTTCTAGGTTCGTATGTTCCTATCTTACGATTATTCACATGCATAGCCTATTTCTTTGGGTTCAAATGGTTTCCCTAGACATTTTCTTGCATAATTATCTTTTTTGTATCATGCTTGATCTTCTGTTTATACATCCTTTGATTAGAGTCCATTGTGACTAAAAACTAGTTAAGAGATTATTATTAAATCTTGGAGATAGGGCACAAATTTCATTTGGAGTTTATATTAACTTCTTTTTAAGTCATAAGAATTCAGAAGTTTTTACGATTAGAAGATCAGAACAAGAAAAAATAATTTCAATGAGTCTATGATTATTAATAAAGGCTGCGGGAGGAGGGTGATTATAACTGTCCACCATAACAATGTATTAAGTATTAAACAATATTAAACTAATGCTAACATTCCCCCCCCCTTAATACATTGTTCGTACAAACATAAATTTCCTGATAATAGGTCCCCCCCTTAAAGAGAACATCGCAAAGAGGGTCTTCACATGACCATGTGCCTACATGGTCTCATGGTTTTTCTAAGGTTGACCAGAAACCTAGAGGGACAGGAACACTTTCCGACTGTTCACCTCGGTGGTTTTACAGGATTACCAAAAACCAAGAGGATTTTACCTCGGTGGTTTTACAGGCATACCACGAACCCAAGAGGATGATACCTCAGTGGTTTTACAGGATTACCATGAACCCAGGGCAAGTACCATGTGCTGCTTTTAGTGCTTTTCTATTCCCCATGACGCTCTTCAATTAGAAGGTCCCAAATAGGAAAATTCGTATCATCTGTACTTTATTGAATAACAAAACAACAAGAACATGACACAAAACTGAAACTGAAATAAACAAGCCAAAAATTGAGGAATTGGTCCTCAATACCTTATTCGCCACAATATTTGTCGGCGGCCTCGTCGCTTGTGGCTTGCAAGAGGTCGCTGGATTTCCTCCAACCTCCGTTATCCTCCGTCCTCCTATATTTATGTTCTGGTACTTACTTCACTATGGTTATCGTGATAATCTCTTCTCCCTCGTCATACATAGTTTTTACAAGATCCATTATTCTTGCTATTGAGTCTCTTTTGTAAACATCTTTCCAAGTAGCATTCTCAACCTCAGTTGCATTAAGGATTTTAACAATATCGATTGAATGTGCATGTGCTAAATTAGAATAGTTTGATGTCGACTTAAAAAATGCATTTTCTTGATGAATGAGAATTTTTAGAGGGTTTAGTTCTGAGACCTCCCTAGACATCATACAAGCAATTTTCCTCACAAATCCTCCAATGGAAACCATCTTGATTCTGCCATGGGAATGATAATTTCTTCTCCAATGCTTTTGTTCTTGGTTCATATAGTGCATCAACATCAAGTCCGTTAACCTCTACATTGCTTTATTCCAATTTAAATCCATCTACTACATAAAATTTGATTCGTTCCAATCACATAAAATCCTTCAAAACATATTCACTGTGCAACAAAGGCATATAAATAAATGAAAACAGTTATGAGTAACCGGTGCATGAAACAGTTATGCATATACCTTCCTCTTTCTCCTGCTGCGTGTTAGCCTTGTCTGTATTTTCTTTGACTTGATTAGCAAGAAAATTCCAAACCACATGACTCATATTAAGGGGACCAAAAAACTGACCCATTCCAATATCTGACACCCTTCAAAAAATCCCAGCCATACATCCTTTTTAGATATGCAACAGGGGTTTATAATTTGAAGCGCTGACAGCTAAACTCATGTCTCAATTGTAAGCCTACAATAATAATTTAATGTTGGACAATACACAGCCACGTCTGAAAGGATCACATTATCCTATTAAATCGCTGCCACATGTTTCAAATAGATTCATCAATGAGGTCGACAACATTTATAGGGCTCCACAAGGATTGACGCTTTGGAGTCAGAACAAGACAAAATTATTCATTATTCCACTTGATTTAGCCTATGTGCCGGGAGGAGGGTGACAGTTATAACTGTCCACCATAACAATGTATTAAGTATTAAACAATATTAAACTAATGCTAACAGTTTAGCTTTTTTAGTTGAACTTTAACTCGGTTGTAGTCAACTCATATGGAACCACACTAACTAATATTAGTATCATTTATGATTTTGTGTTAAACTTAGTGGAACTATATCGAAGACAAACTTGATAAGACTGTTGCATTGGATTAAATTATTTTTTTTGGTTAACTGAATATTGGTTATTCTTATCTTACACAATCATTGTTGTGTATGCCATAGTTAGATAATCAGACGTTATTTGAACTTTCCTTGTAATAAATTACTTCATATGATAATTTGTAATAAATAAAGTATCAGAATGTTGTGAAGTTATTTCGAAGGTGAAAAATCATGGTTAAGTAAATGATGTTAGATTTCTAACTAAAAATCTATTAGATCATATGACTTCTTTAAGGAAATATTAATTGATGGTTTGAGTATTAGTTTTCAATCATATATTCTATATGATAACAAGATTTAAATCGAAATACAATCGACATTATGTTTCTGGCTTATAAGGCTAATGCCCCCTACTTTAATGATTATCAAAATTTTGTGGTTTTAAAGACAATGTTCATAACTCATACACATGATTTATTTAAGGAAATATGTATTGACGGTTTGAGTATTAGATTTCAATCATATAATCTATCTGATTACATAATTGAAATACCAATAAACTTGACAATTTGTTTCTGACATATAAGGCCATTTTCCCTAACTTGAATGATTGTTAAAAAAATTGTTTTAGAGGCAATGTTCATAATGGGTATATAGGACTTCTTTCTTAATTTTACATTGTGTAATTTTTAGCATGCTTACAAAAGTTATTAGTGTTTTAGAACTTAACAAAAATCATTAAATACAATGTTTAATTTAATGATATTGTTAAATAATAGCATATAGTTTTAATGTGTTCACTTTTATCATGCTCAATTTTTGTAACCTGACTTAGGTTAATAAATGTGTAGATGTATTTCGTGAGTAGAAAAAGGAGAAAGACTTATAGAAAGTTACATTGGTTTTAATAATGAAGTTATTTTTACTCGAATGCTTAAATGTGTTGAAAGGCTCTGGAATAGAATTTTCTTGAAAATCTATAAGGACGTTGTGCCTTAGAATTTTTGTAATTGTTCAGTAGTGTTACCATTATTGACTGAAACTAAAACTTGTGAATGGAATAAAATGAACTCTGTATTGTTATGAGTATATTATTGTATGATTCCAATTTCGAAAGATAGTTAATTTTTTAATACGATCAATATTGTTTTACCTATTTAACCATGAGGAAAAGTGCATAAGACTTGTTAGCTACTTTTGAATTCTGTGTCAATTTGGATAGGGAACTATGTATCTATGACTAGTTGTAAAAAAATATAATGGTAAAAAAAATTGAGGTATAACCTCGAGTTAGTAAACCCTTGTAGATTGTGAAAAAAATGTAATACTACGTAAAACAGAATGGTAATGCAATCCTTATAAAGGTTATACTAAAAATATGATGTTGTAACCATATAGATGAAGGAAAGAGTTCTTAAGTGGAAGAAAAGGAAACTATCTTATTGTGTTAAAAAGGATATGCCTTATTAATCCCAATCTATACTAGTAAATTTATCCTTAGTGTTGATGGTATGTAAAATCATATTAAAATGTGAACCAATCTTTAGTAATTTGGCAAGATAATAAGGTTCAGTTAAATGGGGATAAATGATCAAGAAATCGTTAAATCTAACTTATCTGTCATAAAACCTGGTTTGTACACATTTGACAAAATTAAACAAAAGAAGACTAGATGATGCACTTAATTGGAATTGAAATTGATTTATAAGTCTCAATGAACTAAGGGTTAATGACTAATGATATCATGAAGATGAATGCAAAATTGACCTGCATACAACCAAAACTTGTGAACGTGCATTGTAATCCTTTCTTAAGAATTTTTTTTTATTGTTATTATCCCTACACAAAGTAACTTTAGTTCCAAACCTAAATCTTATTTCACCTCAATTTCATATTTAAGTCGTCTCCTTCTACAATGCAAGTATGAAGAAAGATACAATAGCTTGTGTGTGTAGGTAAATGGCCTTCTGTGAAATAAATATCCTTTTAACAAACAAACAAATTACACAATTAATTAAAGTAACTTCAGTGAATATAATAATTGGGATACACCATAAGTTAATCTTAATAGATTAGAGGAAACATAAAAAGAGGAAAAAGGACTGTATTATTCACATAATATGATTTTTCTATAACTTAAGTTAAGAATTGAAATATTATAACAATTACGTAATCCTAAAATATCATACGGTGGGAAGACCCTACCTGTAAGTGTGTACTTTAGTTGAACCATTATGTTGTGCACAGTAAAAAAAGGGTCCTAATGTGCATCACATTTTTTTATGTTACCTATGTGGATCAATGTTGTGCAAAACATATCATCAGTTATGTGTAGTTATTAGAGACAGATATAGTGTCGTATGTACTTCAAGCAATTGAAAAAATAGTTATAAAGTATTTTCCGTGTTGTCTTGTGTGTGTAAATTATGGGTGTTACAGTATCTAATAGTTTAATATTTATATTTTATTGCAAATGAATACCAAAATTATATGAAAATGATAAGAGATAAAGGTAAGGAGACCTTGCATGGAAGAAATGAGTCAGCTAGGGTAAAAATGGTTTTCTAGATTGCAATGTCCAAATCCTCTGACAAAAGAAGTGAATCAAGGTATCAAATTCAATACTAGGAGGATTGTGCTCTTATTTCATTACTACACCATTTCCCTCTCTACAAGGCTTAACCCAAATTGCCAACCATTCGGCAATGAAGAGAAATTTACAACCATACACATATAATGATTTTTTTTGGCTTGTTTCTATAATAGGAACTCATGTCAATTATCTGATTCCACAAAATGTATGGCTACAACCTAACAAAAGCAAATAATGAAGCTCACACGGTCAAGGTCTGCTCCAAGAGACCCAATTTCTTTTGTCTACTCCTGAATGCTTCCACATTTTGCATACAGGTTTTTCATGGGAGTTTCACTAAAAAATCTTGTAATATTCCTCTATCCATTATGCTTACATTGATATCCACACCTTGTTCCAAAAAATCCATTTTAACACAGTCTTGGAGGATACCTACAAAGGTTGTTGAATTTGGATTTACACCTGCTAATTACATTTGCTGGAAAGTTTCTAAACCTTTTTAACAAACCAATTTTGTGTGTATCCTGCAGCCATTGTAGTCTACGAGGTTACATTTACTTTATGCATTAATTAGAGAAATTCACATGCCAAGTCCATGTTTCCACACTTCCATACATATCTACTGGAGCACTTGCAACCACAACATATAAGAAAAATCTGCTTTCCCTTTTCTGCGATGGATATCCACATCATGTTCTATAGCTATTATTTTGGCACAAGGATCTATTGGAAAAGGGCCAACAGAGGGATTCACGTGGAGGGACGGTGAAAGATACAAGTCTTGCAGAGCCACACGTGGAGCAACAAGACATGGCAATTTCAAAATCTTATTCTATAAAACAACTACTAGAAATAAATAGGAGAGAGGATAATAATTAAGTGGTAGATGTCATCTACCCAAAGGATAGCACTGCAAGGGCTACACTACAAGAGGAACAGGTGCTCATGATCAGAAGAAGTAAAGATAATAAATCAAGACATTACACACGCGTGAAACACCTCCTAATCCTTAATATTTTCCTTATTCTTCTATCCTATTTACCTACAGAGCCATTCAAATCCCAACTAAAGCATTCACATAGTGAGAACATCTTCCCCTGTCTTGCTCAGAGCATTTAGAAACAACTTCTGTAAATTTTAAGTTGTTTAATACCAGAGGGAAGTTAGAGTTATCTTTAATGACAAATGAAATAGAAGTTTGCACATCGAATACTACTAGCTTGAAGTAGGTTGATATATACATTTAATAACACAAAGATGTATTCGTTCATTAAGGAAATTAGTTAATAGAATTATTTCTTCTTCTACTGCATAAAACAAACCAAGACAGAGACAAGGAAGACATTTTCTCTCAGACATAATTATAACCAATTTAAAAGTACATAAAAATGTAAATCTATCAATTTATGAATAGTAAGTTAAGGATTTATTTTACATAAGGATTTATATCTGCGTGTAGGACAGATTGAACCCATAATGAATTGATTTTGAACAACTTTTAGAGAGACGTCTATTTGGCACAATTCTACGCATCATTCTGTTTATTTAAATATGATTGTTTAAAACTTTACTCTTGTTGCAATATCCATTTACTACTAAATTTGTAAATTTAACTTGGATCTCATTATGGTCGAGGCATGTAGATCTCAAATGAGTTCTTGTATTATTTTGCAAGGGATATGGCAGGTCTTAAAAGCTATATGCTCTACCATTGTATTCAGATTATTGGACTAGCCATGTGATTTCTTTGATATTGTAAATTTCTATTAATGTGATGATATTAGGGATTGGTAATATGTTATTGAGTGTATCTAGTAGGAATGAGTTACAGTAGATGTAGGGAATTGTATGGTTGTCATAGAATGTGAATTAGATTATTGATAATTGTAAATTATTTATTAGAGTAGAATTGAAATGTTAATAAATTGTAAACAATTGATAGAATTTCCTAACCTTGGTGATTATTTAGCTGTGTTATATGATGATTTCAATTGATAGATATGTATGTGTTTTATTGCTTGATATAATTGATATGGCATTGAGGCCGAAGCAGTATTGTTTTGTTGTTTACAAGAAATTATATCACAATAAACAAGAAGTGCCTAGGACACTTACCATGGAGGAATATCAGACGTTTGCAACAATGCCATCTTGGAAAATTTTTGTTCATGTGTATTGTTGTTTCATTGTTGAGATTGTTAGGAGTTTTCCCATGGGGGGTGAACTCATATGTGGTGATGGGTTCATGTGTTTTTTTTCCCTATTTTATTTTATTTATTTTGTTGTGTATGTAATTTTCTTGATTGTAAATTATTCTCACTTTATTATTGCTTAATCAATGTTCTGTTGTTTAGTTCATTAATTATGTTCGTTATTCTAAGGTGGGATATGACTATGTAAGCATTAAGTGGATTATATGGTTCATGTTACCTTATTGGTTTTAGATGTAATAAATATTCTTTTAACACACGAGAAAATTAAAAAATTAATTAAAGTAACTTCGGTGAATCTAATAAATGGGATACACCATAACTTAATGTTAACAGATTAGAAGAAACCTAGCAAGAGGAAAAAGGATTGTATTATTCACATAATACGATTTTTCTATAACTTAAGTTAATAATTGAATTATTATAACAATTACATAATCCTAAAATATCATACTATGGAAAGACCCTACCTAAAAGTGTGTACTTTAGTTGAACCATTATGTTGTGCATAGTAAAAAAATGGTCTTTATGTGCATCACATTTTTTTATGTTACGTATGTGGATCAATGTTGTGCAAAAAATATCAGGAGTTATGTGTAGTTATTAGAGACCAGATTTAGTGTTGTATTTACTTCAAGAAATTGGAAAAAAAGTTATCAAGTATTTTCCGTGTTGTCTTGTGTGTGTAAATTATAGGTGTTACAGTATCTAATAGTTTAATATTTATATTTTATTGCAAATGAATACCAAAATTATATGAAAATGATAAGAGATAAAGGTAAGGAGACCATGCATGGAAGAAAGGAGTCAGAAAAAATGCTTGAGAACAAGCACAATGCGCAAGATCTACTAGGGTAAAAATGGTTTTCTAGATTGCAATGTCAAAATCCTCTCACAAAAGAAGTGAATCAAGGTATCAAATTCAATACTAGGAGGATTGTGCTCTTATTTCATTACTACACCATTTCCCTCTCTACAAGGCTTAACCCAAATTGCCAACCATTCGACAATGAAGAGAAATTTACAACCATACACACATAATGAATTTTTTTTGGCTTGTTGCTATAATAGGAACTCATGTCAATGAGATATTAACCTATCTGATTCCACAAAATGTATGGCTACAACCTAACAAAAGCAAATAATGAAGCTCACACGGTCAAGGTCTGCTCCAAGAGACCCAATTTCTTTTGTCTTCTACTGAATGCTTCCACATTTTGCATAAAAGTGTTTCATGAGAGTTTCACTAAAAAATCTTGCAATATTCCTCTATTCATTATGCTTACATTGATATCCACACCCTATTCCAAAAAATCGATTTTAACACAGGCTTGGAGGATACCTACAAAGGTTGTGGAATTCGGATTTACACCTGCTAATTACATTTGCTGGAAAGTTTCTAAACCTTTTTAACAAAACAATTTTGTGCATATCCTACAGCCATTGTAGTCTACGAGGTCACATTTATTTTAGGTATTAAGTCAAGAAATTCACATGCCAAGTCCATGTTTCCACACTTGCATACATATCTACTGGAGCACTTGCAACCACAACATATAAGAAAAATCCACTTTCCCTTTTCTGCGATGGATATCCACATCATGTTCTATAGCTATTATTTTGGCACAAGGATCTATTGGAAAAGGGCCAACAGAGGGATTCACGTGGAGGGATGATGAAAGATACAAGTCTTGCAGAGCCACACGTGGACCAAAAATACATGGAAATTTCAAAATCTTATTGTATAAAACTACTACTTGAAATAAACTGGAGAGAGGATAATAATTAAGTGGTAGATGTGAACTACCCAAAGGACAGAACTACAAGTGCTACACAACAAGAGGAATAGGTGCTCATGAGTAGAAGAAGTAAAGAAAATAAATCAAGACATTACACGTGCGTGAAACACCTCCTAATCCTTAATATTTTCCTTATTCTTCTATCCTATTTACCTACAGAGCCATTCAAATCCCAAATAAAGCATTCACATAGTGAGAACATCTTCCCCTGTCTTGCTCAGAGCATTCAGAAACAACTTCTGTAAATTTTAAGTTGTTTAATACCAGAGGGAAGTTAGAGTTATCTTTAATGACAAATGAAATAGAAGTTTACACATCGAATACTACTAGCTTGAATTAGGTTGATATATACATTTAACAACACGGAGATGTCTTCGTTCATTTAGGAAACTAGTTGATAGAATGATTTCTTCTTCTACTGCATAAAAAAAACCAAGACAGAGCCAGGGAAGATATTTTCTCTCAGAGACAATTGAAACCAATTTTAAAAGTACATAAAAATATAAATCAATCAATATATGGATAGTAAGTTAAGGATTTATTTTGCGTAAGGATTTATATCTCCATGTAGGAAAAATTGAACACATAATGAATTGATTTTGAACAACTTTTAGAGAGACGTCTATTTGGCACAATTCTCCGCATCATTCTATTTATTTAAATATGATTGTTTAAAACTTTACTCTTGTTGCAATATCCATTTACTACTAAATTTGTAAATTTAACTTGTATCTCATTATGGGCGAGGCATGTAGATCTCAAACAAGTTCTTGTATTATTCTGCAAGGGATAAGACACATCTTAAAAGATATATGCTCTACCATTGTGTTCAGATTATTGGACTAGCCATGTGATTTCTTTGATATTGTAAATTTCTATTAATGTGATGATATTAGGGATTGGTAATATGTTATTGAGTGTATCTAGTAGGAATGAGTTACAGTGGATGTAGGGAATTGTATGGTTGTCATAGAATGTGACTTGGATTATTGATAATTGTAAATTATTTATTACAGTAGAATTGAAATGTTAATAAATTGTAAAAATTTGATAGAATTTCCTAACCTTGGTGATTATTTAGTTGTGTTATATGATGATGTCAATTGATAGATATGTATGTCTTTTATTGCTTGATATAATTGATAGGGCATTAAGGCCGAAGAGGTATTGTTTTGTTGTTTACAAGAAATTATATCACAATAAACAAGAAGTGCCTAGGACACTTACCATGGAGGAATATCAGACGTTTGCAACAATGCCATCTTGGAAAATTTTTGTTCGTGTGTATTGTTGTTTCATTGTTGAGATTGTTAGGAGGTTCCCATGGGGGGTGACCTCATATGTGGTCATGGGTTCATGTGTTTTTTTTCCCTCTTTTATTTTATTTATTTTGTTGTGTATGTGATTTTCTTGATTTTAAATTATTCTCACTTTATTATTGCTTAATCAATGTTCTGTTGTTTAGTTAATTAATTATGTTGATTATTCTAAGTTGGGATATTGCTATGTCAGCATTAAGTGGATTAGATGGTTCATGTTATCTTATTGATTTTAGATGTAATAAATATTCTTTTAACAAACGTGAAAATTAAACAATTAATTAAAGTAACTTCGGTGAATCTAATAAATGGGATACACCATAACTTAATGTTAACAGATTAGAAGAAACCTAGCAAGAGCAAAAAGGAATGTATTATTCACATAATATGATTTTTCTATAACTTAAGTTAAGAATTGAAATATTATAACAATTACGTAATCCTAAAATATCATATTGTGGGAAGACCCTACCTGTAAGTGTGTACTTTAGTTGAACCATTATGTTGTGCATAGTAAAAAATGGGTCTTGATGTGCATCACATTTTTTTATGTTACCTATGTGGATCAATGTTGTGCAAAAAATATCATGAGTTATGTGTAGTCATTAGAGAACAGATGTAGTGTCGTATGTACTTCAAGCAATTGAAAAAAAGTTATCAAGTATTTTCTGTGTTGTCTTGTGTGTGTAAATTATGGGTGTTACAGTATCTAATAGTTTACTATTTTTATTTTATTTTAAATGAATACTACAAATGTCTTTCTTTCATTATTTGTAGATCAAAGCTAAGGAGATCCATGCATTTAAGAATATTTGTTTATTGTTGTGAAGTGGTTGATAACAGTTACAATGCTCAAGAAATACAAAGTGTTAAAATGGTTTTACTACTTTTCATTGTGGAAGGGTTGGTCTGACAAATATACCCTCCATCATAGAAGTTTTGAATTCAGCCCTTCAGTAGTATTGTCCTCTTAGTTCGATTACTACACCATTTCCCTGTCTATCAAATATGTTTAACCCATTAATTGCCAGCTCATTCAACGACAAAGCATATATTATTTATAACCATACACAAATAATGATTGTTTAATTCTTAAAAAGTCAATTCTATAATTGATGTATATTCATTTTTATGATGACAATTATATTGAATTTTTTATTTTTAATGCTAAATCTAGTGGCTATGAATTCTATCAAAATTGTCTCATTAGATGATTATGAAGTTCTACATATTAATAGGTTTGCTACAATATTATGACCCAATTTAGTGTGTCTACTGTAGATATGCTTCCACTTATACTTAAAACATACATAGGATTTCATTTATGTTTCAACTAATATCATCTATTTTATATGATATTATTACATGAAAATATAAGTCTTTGGTATTGATATGAAAACCACAGTTCAAAATCAAAAATGCAAAATAACACAGGTCATGTACAAGGTGATATTAATAAAAAAATCATCACAAAAAAATTCTTGAGGGATTTAGAGGTGACCAGTCAAATTTAACCCACCCACAGTCCCCGAGCCTATTTTACCATACAAGATAAAATGCATATCGTGCAGCCGATATAACCTATATACGAGGTCACAGGCTATGTAAGAAAATTAGTGTGATGAAAGGTCACATGTCAAATGCATGGTCTCTTAGAACTTGAATAAATTGAACTATTGGAGTACATGCAACTTTTGATATATATGCTACAAATTGTCTTTCCCCTGATTTCTATGATGGATATCCACACCATGTTCTATAGGCTGTGTATTTTGGCAAAAGGATCTAGAAGATTAAGGTCTGAAACAGATGGATTCACGTTTGAGTTGCTTCCTTTAAATAGATACATACTATTGCCATCTAGTGGTTTCTAAATGTAGTGAGTTGTCTAAGAGTGGTTGGTGAAGCCTCCAAAGCATTGGTTACTTCTATAAAAAAGCTACTAGAACATTAACATGAAAGAGGATAATAATGCAAGTGTTGACTATGCCAACTAGACAATGGATAAAATTGCAATGGATTTATTTAGAGACTTAGGTACAGGTTCTAAAATTAGCATTGGATTACTATTAAAGATGAATAAATGAAGAGATTACACACGCGTGATACACTCCCACTATATACATACGAATTTCCTTGAAATCTTCTCAAATGAACGTATTGGCCTAGATAAAGGCATTCAACTATCTAGGCTAAAGTATTGAGCATAGAATGAAAACATCTTCCCCGTCTTGCTCAGCAGCATTCCGAAACAACTTCAGGAGATTTTAAGTTGGGTAATACCATGAGTCATCTTAGAGTTCCATCTTTAATGAAAAATCAAACAGAGATTTAAAACTATGGAAAATTACTATTATACGTAGGTTGAGATATGACATATATCAACACGGAGATGTCTTCCTTCAACTACATGGAACCTAGGTTAATAGGATAGGGGCTTCTAGTCTTCTGGGATTGCTCGAGATGGAATGAAGTGCTTAGAAAGAAACTCAGGGAATATTTTTTCTGTTGGTAAACAATTGAGTCATATTCTTCCATCAAAGTGACTTCTAAGGAGAGTATAAAACTATGGAAATTTATGATTAGTACGTTAAGGATTTATATTGAATAAGGATCTCCTAGATCTTCCATGTCAACTGCAAACTGAACTTATAATGAATTTATTTTGAACATTTTGCTTCACCAACGTGAGCACATCCACCATAGTAGTTGGCACAATTCTACAGTATCATTTTAGAATATTTGAAAACAAATGCAAAGACATGAAAAATATTTTTTTGTCTATCATCACAAAGGAGGATGATGTGATACAAAGTATTAGATAGGGATCATTTTTGATAGGCATATAATTATTGAAAGTCAGTTTATTTATGTACAGATCAGAGATAACTTTTGAAAATATATGTAAATATCATATCCAAATTATTTATTTTAGTTAAATCTTTGCAATAGTGTTATTTTTTTTATCTTTCCAATTTTCCTTTTGGATATTGATTGAAATGACGTCCATTTCTTTGATATAGAATTGACACTAGTTAGTATCTAGTGAATTAAGTTTCGGTTTATCTAGACACTTTGTTAAATCAACAAGATCGAAATGACTACTAGTATGAAGTAAATTTATATTGATCCATATTTTATGAGTAGTGGTTCGTAAGAATTTATCTTCATGAGTATCAATGGTTCATGTGGCACTCATTATATTTAGAAGATCTACTTATTTATTATAATTTATGTATCTTGAT
This sequence comes from Taxus chinensis, assembly GCA_019776745.2. Classification (NCBI taxonomy): domain Eukaryota; kingdom Viridiplantae; phylum Streptophyta; class Pinopsida; order Cupressales; family Taxaceae; genus Taxus; species Taxus chinensis. Next base: position 459,929,586 of record CM034155.1, on the reverse strand, counting down.
ATAATTGATATGACATGTAAGGCTGATAGAGGTATTGTTCAAGGTTGTTGTACAATGGGATTATATCACAATTAAATGGATTTGAAGTGCCTAGGACAAATACCATAGTTAGGAAGTATGCTTGAGTTGGATTAGCAACTAGGATGGATGATCTCCCAAAAAATATTTTGTTTGTGTTTATTGTTGTTTCCTTGTTGAGATTGTTAGGAGGTTCCCATGTGAGGTGATCACATAAATGGTAATGAGTATCAAGTGGACCATTTCCCTCTTGGGAAGGATAGGTTATCATAAACCATTATGAATTTTACTTAGATGCATGTGAGTACCAAGTTGACCATTAAATTACTCATGAAAGGTAGGTTATTGCGTGAACCACTACTCATGAAATATTTAGTCAATATAGATAATGCATGATTATTATACAATTGGGATATGGCAAAATGACACCACATAATTTTATCCACTACAGAATGAGTTTTTGTGAAACTGTATTGGGTTGTAAGATGTAACTTGACACTTGTTTATTTTAGTTCAAACATCAACATAGTTAAGACAATTAATTAAAGTAAAATTCGGATGAATCTAGGATAAATGGGATACTAGCTATTACTGGTAATGTTTACAAATTACAAGAAACCTAGCTTATATATTACTTTAAAAAGGACTATCGATTATTCACATAATATGATTTGGCTCTATCAAGGGTTAAACATGTTGTATATCTAGCATTTATTTTAACTAATTTCTCTTAACTCTTGGAAATTTAATAGCATGTGGGATGTTACTTTATCCTATCGAAGTACTGGTACTATTAGGTTCAACAAGTAGTGATAGGGTGAATAGGATCCAAAATGGGTCTTGCATGTGCATGTCACATTTTTTTATGTAACCGATGTGGATCAATATATGTACATTAAATATCACGAGTTATGTGTAGTCATTAGAGAACAGATGTAGTGTCGTATGTACATCAAGCAATAGAAAAAAAGTTATCATAGTAAAATCCATGTTCACCTATAAATGCATATGAATGGGTAGTTACAGAATCTATGTAGTTCACTATGTTTATTTTAGTATACAACTATGAATACCAAACACTTCATATGAAAATGAATGGGAAGCATAATTCATTGTCATTAGGATGACCATGCATGTGTTGTTTTTAGTTATTTAAAAGTATTGGCTGAGAAGATGCATAGGTGTATTTTAAATTTTATCTAACAGGGTAATAAATGGTTTTCTAAAATGCATATGAAACAAATAACTCTAACATATCTTTCATGAGTATGAATCAATGTCACTTGGCAAATTCATTACTATTTAGTATGATGCTGCTTATTTCACTACTGAGTTATGGATTTCCCTATCTACAATGCTTAACCCAAATTGCCAACTTTTCGTACGATGAGGTAGTCATTTACAATGGCCTTGGATGCATGGAAAATCAATCGATTAAGTATGGCTTGAGTTGGAGTAGAATTAGTAATGGGTGATCTTAACGAGAAATGTTGGTGCTTCGCTCCTTATGAGCATCACAAAGATGTAATGAGCTATCAAGTGGAACATTAATATTTGGGAAGGATAATGTTATCATAACACCAGTCATGAGTTTTCTCCAATTAGATGCCAATTTCTTTGGTCAACATTTGAATGCATCCACATAATGCATGACAGGATAGCTTTTATGTGAGGTTTCACTAAAACATCATGAAATATTCCTCTATCAATTATAGATTTGCATGAGACTATCAACATCCTGAATCTCAAACTAACACCACACAATTTTATCACAGGCTGTAGAATGAGTTACCTTTAAATGTTGTGGTAAGTTGTGAGATTTACACTGGGCACTTATCTATTTGCTGGTAATCTCTCAAGCGTGGTTAAGAAACTATTATTTTGGGGAAATGGATCTAGCTATTGTGGTGTGTTTAAGTTAAACCTACCTCTTATATATTAGGCATTTAGTTACATAAATTCACATTTGAAGTATATTATTTGGCTCACTTGCAACCACAACATATAAGCAAAATGTTGTATATCTAGCATTTGTCTGTGCTGGATTTATCTTACACCATCTTAAAAAGTTAATATTTTGGTATGTAACTTTATCCTTTAGAAAAGGGCCAATAGAGGATATTCAGGTTCAGGGACTAGTGATAGGATAGAAGTCTTGCAGATCTTAAACTTGCAGCAACTATGTCATTGCAATTTAAAAACTTTTACATTCTATCATACAACTACTGAAAAATATAATTTTACATTGAAAAAGGATATTATCGAATTAAGTAATTATATGTTCATCTTACCAAAGTACATAGCGAATGCAATGGCTACAGAACATTTATGTACAAGTGCTCATAAATCATATCTATCTATAAGATAATACCTCAATAAATGACACATGAGTGAAGAGTACTTCATTTTCATTAATATACTCCTTATGTGTTGTTTCCTATTATGCCTAAAGAGCCATTCAAATCCCAACTAATGCATAGATATATTGAGAACATTTTACCCTATCTAGCAGATAAAATTCAGAAACTACTTCTATAAATGTTAAGTTGTTTAATACCCTTCGGGAAGTTAGAGTTATCTGTAATGACAAATGAAATAACTGTATTCACATCGACATACTACTAACTTGAATAAGGTTGATACTACTGCATTTAACATCATGCATATTTCATCGTTCATTACCTGGAAATTAGTTGATAGAATTCATTTCTTCTTCAACTGCATAAAACAAACCAAGTCTTTGACAGGGATGCCCTTTTCTCTCAGAGACAGTTGTCACCAATTTCAAACAGTACATCCAAATGTAAATCAATCAGTTTATGACCAGTAGTTTAGATATTTTTACACAATCCTAAATCTACGTTTAGTATCAGATGGATAGTCATAATGAATAGATTTCAAAATCCTGTTTGATAGACGTCTATTTGGCACAGTTCTACGCATCATGTGTAGTTTATCGAAATATGACCTTCTCCTCAGAAATGAAGGCTCAACAGTTGCGAAATCCATTTATTGACAAAGTGTACTGCCCACTTCCCTCTTGACAACTTTTTGATACTGATCTTGATACTGTTGATTACATTATGGACATCGATTATGGAACTTGATTATAGTACGATGTTAAATGTTGGACCATGAATTATTGTTGACTCTGATTTAGTTATGATGCATGATGATTACTAGAGGCATTTTGGATATTGATGATGATATACTATTTGACATGGTTATATTATGGGTGTTGTTCAGACATGTGATATTTGGATATTGTGAGTAGACATAGAAATGAAAATTATTGGATGATGATATTGTTGTTGAGTAAAACTTGCTAAATGATATTGTTACATTGCTTTGATGTTTTTGTGATTCATATATCGAAATGATTTTTAGGAATTATATTTATAAAATATTAGATGTTTTGATATGACCATGCAAAGCCGAAGGAGGTTTATTCTTTTTTATATCGATCAAAATATCACAAAAAACATCATGGTATTGGAGACCAACCACATTGGAATTCTAGATGAATTCAACAAGGTCACCATGGAAACTAGTATTTATTTGTGCGTGTTTGTGTGTGTTAGGGATTCCCATGGGGGGATCACCTTTAAATGTGACCAAGGGGTTATGTGTATTTATTTGTTTGACCCTTTTGATTTATGTTGCATGTGTTTATCTTGTGGTTCTTTTACCCTTTCATTATTCATTAAATGGTGTGTAATTTTGTGAGTAATCATGTTGTTAAGTTAATTAATTAAAATATTTCATAAGAAAGTAATTAATAGAGTTTTTGGCCTTGAATTAAAGTGTTGTAAGAGATGTGTAAGTGATGTGCAAGTTAACTTTTGAGTGTCAAACACTCCACCTTCTTGGAAATTTGAAATTGTCCTTGGAGGCTGATTTTGGAGGCTTGTAGGACAAGTTAAACTTGTCTCATACCTCTTAAATTTAATTACCAACTATACCTACGGTTAGAGAGTTGAGATTAGACTTTTATAATGCTTTTTGAGAAGGCAATTGTAGGTTTTAATTGCACTTTTCTTACATGATTTAATTTCAGTCCTTTGGGGTGTGGGTTAGATTTGAGTGTGTAAGTAAATTGTCATATTATTCACCCACCTATTTATTGTGCATTGGAGAATGAAGTTGACTTTGGGGGTTGGGGTTGAGGATGTGTGATGTGGCATCCTACATGGATCCACCTCATCCTCTTCTCTTCCCTCTTCTATAAAATTCAAATTCCTTGCCTTTGTTTTGGGTTGCTTCACTTTGGAGACTTCATTCTTGGACGAATTATTTTGTTGTTTTGGGAGCTCTTGCTTTGAAGAGGTTTATGGAAGGTTGTTGCATGCTTGTGCTCATATGATTTGTATTACTTGGCATTGGGATAAAGCTTGTTGTTTGGAACTTGGAACAACTCCATCATGGAGAGTTAGGAGCTTGGATCTTGAAATGATTCTTTTTTGTGTTTATTTATGAAAATGTTGATGTGTGAATGTTTTGGCATGTTTCTAGGTTGTTGGGTAGATGGCCTAGGAATGGTGTAGGAGAAGACTATGGGGTTTATTTTTGTGGGAGGCACAAGTGTGTTTTAGGGAGGTATAAGGGAGGAGGGAGCTGGGATTTGGGTTCCACCTTACAAAGAAAATAGCTTGCATTTCTTTACTCGTTATGGGGTGCCATAAGAGGTTGGGGAGGCATAACGAAATGTGAGGAATAAGGGGTAATTTGGGGAGGCATAAGGAATGTTAGGGTTTTGATATACTATATTTTGGCGGTTTGTAATTCAGGTGGTGATACCCATTTCCACTTTTAGGAGGCATAAGAATCATCCACCATAGTTTCTTTCTCCTTTGGCTTGCTTGAGGAATCCTTAGTATTGTTTGTCATTCTTTAACGTAGTTGTAAAGTACATTTTGTTCTGGGCTGTGTTTTTATTATGAAAGTGATGCATGTGTGTTTGTGAAAGTCTATTGTTGTCATGATTTGGATCACATCTTTTATTTCTTTGTGGTTGGGGCTCGGGGGCCAATGAAGAAGGATGACTTCTCCTTTTCATTGGATGGCTTGGTTGGGTGGAGAGTGTTGCCTTTCCCCTACTCTTTTTGTGATCACAATTGGAAGAATGAGAAATATACATGTTGTTTTTCTGGAGCTGAGATAAAGACAGTTTTGACAGTCCCTTGTTGAGATGAAATCTTATTGTAACCTTTCCCACTATGAAGTGGATGAACTTGTATATGTTTGTAATGGAAAGATGTTGTAGTGGTTATGGAAGTGTAAATTAGAATGTGAAAGAATGATACATATTTTGTATGTTGTGTTTTGAAATCAAAATGGAAAAGAAGTTGTAACAATTTCATTTGAATTAATGGAAGTGGTTTTGGTTTTTCCATATGATATTATTCCATTGGAAATATGTGTTTACCATGCACTATGAAATACCTTATTGGAATGTGGAAAAGAGAAACACGTGAGAAGAAAATGTATTATTCTGTCGTGTATATAATATATGATTTTGGAAAGAATAAAAGAAGGAAGTTACAAAGTTGTATTTTGGAATAAATAAAGGATTGCATAACCTTCCTCAAATTACATCTATGGTATTGAATTTAATCATCTAGATATGAGTTCTAATCTCTTTTTGAAAGGAAGAAATGTGTATAAAGGAAGTGTAATACTCTATCCTTTGAAATATGTGAAAATTGGAAATCAGAGTGTAGTACTCTCGAGTTTTTGAATAATTTTAATTGAATCAAATAAATGTATTAGATTAGAATTAGAATATATTATAATACTTGGAAGAAGAAAATGGCAAATAAACCCTTTAAAATTTGATCTTTGTTTTGTATTATCAAACTGGCAATTATTTAACCCAAATTGCACAGACCGAACCTGCGACGATGAAATAAAAAATGAAACAATTAAATTGAAGTAGTTTTCCCTAAGTGAATCCAATTAGAAAAAAATATTTAAAAAAAATATTTCAAAACCTGGCAAAACCAAGTTTAAAGCTTTCACAGTGGTTTTGTTGTCAAAATTGTAAAATTTCGAATTGGAATTCAATAAAATAGATCTACCTCACAAAATTTTCCTAAATCCACCTAAGAACAATTCTCCATGTCTATTTGACATGTTGAGAGAGGAACAAGAACAAATTGAACAAATTTAATAAGTTCATTTTTACCAGTTTGCATTGTAAAAGCCTGCATATCGTTTTCTTGAAATTGACCCCCTAAACTTTATCAAAATCAAAAAATTATGATCCATAAGTAAATATGATGTCAAGAGATTTCAATAAATTCCTTGTTTTCCCAAAACCGAGATCTCTATCAAAATTTATGGCCTTTTGAAGATTTTCTTCACTTGGCATCAAAAAAAAAATTGGGAAAAATTTCCTTGGAGGGCCCACGGCCCGAACTTTTCCCTTAGAGCTTTGGAAAATTTTTGAGAAAATTTTCCAAATTTTCCCCACTAGTCTGAAGCCAATCAAAGGCTTCCACGTTGCACCATGGGGTGTCAGTGGAGGGGTGGATCCCTTTTTAACTTAGCACTTCCGGAATATTTTGGGAAAATTTTCTAAATTTTCCCCACTGCCCCGCAGCCAATCATGAGCTGCCACGTGTCGTCGTGAGGCATCGATAGAGGAGTGTGTTCATTTTTGCCTTTTGGACTTCTGGAATTTTTTTGGAAAATTGTCTAAAGTTTCCCTGCGGCCCCACCGCCCCACAGCTAACCAGGAGATGCCATTGGCATCACGAGGTGTCGGTAGAGGTGCGGGTGAATTTTACCTCTTTTGCCTTCGGGGCGTTAAAAATTATTTTATCCTAGCCACCCCACTTTCACTGAGTGTGGCTTAGGAGATGCCACATGTCCCTGACGGACTCGTGGGAGCATGGGTGCAAAGTTGGATTTTCACCCCAAACAGGAAATCACCAAATTTTCTCCCCCGCCACCCAGTCTTCCCCATGTTGGCTTTGGAGACGCCACGTGTCCCTTGCAAAATTGTGGGAGCATGAGTGCAAAAGTGGCTTTTTGCCCCTTGGGAAATTTTTCTCCTTGCGGCCTGCAGACCCGCCCATGGGGAAATTTTCCTCCCCGCGGCCCATCGACCCGCCCTTGGGGAAAAATTTCTTCCCTGGGCCCGCAGACAAGCTCGTGGGGAAAATTTTCACCCCAAGGCCCAACAGGCCATAACCTTAGAAAATATGAGGAGTTAGGAGGACTTATTTATATCAATGGAATGGTGACGAAATTTCCTATCCAATGGGAATGATTTAGGAAAATTTTGAATGTGTTAATTTTGAGAAAAATCAAGTTGAATCTTTAAATATTATTAGAGAGAGGGTATGGAGAGGAATTACCCTTTGAACCTAATTGAACTTTCTAACCCTAAATTTTGGGACCTTATGACCTCTAATAATGGTTAATAAGAGAAATGTATTTTATAGTGGATTATAATTGTTCTAGAACTTGTTAGTGACATCTGTTGTCTTGTAACCTAGTTGAAGACTCTATTAAACAAAAAAAAAATTATTCCATAATTTTCCTAACTATTCCTAGGTTGTTCTTAGGTCTCAAGTGGGATGTTTTAACAGGCGTTACACTTGGTATCAAAGAATTGGTTCAAAAGCTTGGGCCATTGGACACACTAGAAAACTTGAGACATGAACCTTACACCTAACACACTTTTAAATCTAGAAAACAACTTAGTTTAGAAATTACATATTTTAGTAAGCATGGAAACTGAATAAAACTTGGAAATATGAACTAACTCTCACCTTGGTTTGTGCATGAGGCCCTGATGGGACGAGGGGTCTTTTCACATAGACCTACACTTACCACCACTAGATCATGCTATAGTAGCCTTCCTACCCCAGATTTCATAGACTCATCAGGATGTTAATGTCGTTCTACGTAGAGGATCAGTAAGAGGAGATGCAACCAGAGATGACAAAGTCACTTCCATTGAGGGTCATGTATCTCCTCGACCCAGCGAGGAGCATGGAGGAGAGAAATTCCATGGAGAGTCATCCAGAGTAGAGTCACTACAGAGGGGACAGGGAGACTGAGTTTCAAAACATAGAGAGAGGTCTCATAGCCCTAGGCTTAGGGATGAGCATACAGAGAGACCTAGAGGCTGTCAGACCATAGCTGCATATCACATCAGGGAGATCTTGAAGCTTCAACCATCACATTATTCTTGTTATATAGGTGGATTTCAGGAAGATGCCTGGTTGGTGAGATTGAGTGGATGCTTCAAGCTCTGTCCTTGTTCTAAAAACATGAAAGCTCGTGTTGCGATCCATCTACTGAGGGATGGAGTTCGTGTCTTGTGGCAGATAGAGGAGCAGAAGCTCCATGTTGATTCTGAGATAGTTACCTAGGAGCTCTTTGAGGAGCATTTCCGGAGCAGATATTTGTCATGAAGATTCATTCAATATTGGATAGATGAGTTCCATGAACTATGACATGCATCTCTTACAGTGGCTGAGTATGAGAGTATATTCCTGGATCTACTCCTGTATGTTGATTACATGCAGGATGAGCAGCTACGGATCCACAGGTTCATCCGGGGCCTAAACCTAGACATTGGAGGTGTACTGCGGATCCATTGTCCATAGACATTAGCTGAGGCCATCAAGAAGGCCTATATAGCAGAGGATACTCAGGGAAAGACCTAGTAGGCTAGAGACTAAGTTCAAAGCCACATACAAAAGATGCAGGACAACAGATCAAGGGGTTCAATACCCCTTCCTCATCGTGGACAGGGTTCAGCACAGTCATTTTTTAGACCACAGTAGTAGAAGAAGAAGAAGTCCCACCCACCTTATAGACCTTCACAAAGGTTTGATGCACAAAGAGGTCAGAGTATGGGACCTCCTCTTAGGGGTCGCATCAGGACACATGGTGTCTAGAGAGCTCACTTAGTAGGAGCTCACTAGTAGAGACCTCATCAGACCGCAGCCAGATCATAAGGATTTGTACCACAGACCTCCACAGTACTGACAAGACCTACTACACAGGGTAGAGGATCAGACATTTGTTTTGGTTCTGGTGTTACTAGACATTTCTGGAGAGACTGCCTACAGAACCCTAATAACAAGGGTAAGACACAGATCTCAGATCCTACTATTGGTGACATGGGGTGCAATCATTGGATCTACACAGCAGTTGAGAACCGCCAGGCAGAGCATCAGAGTACAGTTATTGAGACTGCAGGTAACATTGGTGGTATTCCTACCTCCATTCTGTTTGATTCTGGTCCTTCTGATTCTTTTATTGCACCATCTTTAGTAGAGTGATGCAAGTTGGTGGCAGTTAGGTAGGGCCATAGTTTGGATGTTTTAATGGGTGTTACACTAAATTTGTAAATTAAAATTGGGTCTCATTATGGTCAAGGCATGTAGATCTCAAATAAGTACTTGTATTATTTTTCAAGGTATGTGGCAGTGCTTAAAAGCTATATGCTCTACTGATAGCTCCTTCTGCATGCCACCTCCCAAGCACTTTCCCATGAAAGACATTCAATTTCCCCCATTTTTATGTTTTAATTTAATTAATTTATTTATTTATTTATTTTATATGGGGTACCACATAAGAAACATAACGTTTTTCTATTACCTGAACTAATTTCTCTCCCACCTTATTTATTTTTATCGAATATATTATAAAGTTTGGATCATGTTTTAATAGAGATCTATTTCAATTTTTAAAAAATAACAATTTTTTTTCAAATTGAAAAATAAAGATTTAGTTTTAGTTAAACTATAACATGCAAATTGTATGGTCATCACGCATTGCTCGTGTTCAGTCAGTCATGATGGAAAGAAAATCTCTCCACAAGAAATAAAGAGAAACATGATTGAAAAAAATAGTCGGGACGAAAACAATTAAAAGAATCACATTACAGATTTGAAAGGTTTGAGAATATGATGGTGACATGAAAGTGAGTCCCCATATTTTATCAGCGCATTTAATTTGAATCCCGTGAATTTGAAAAAGGTTATGAGTTAATCCTTGTAACACGTAGACATTCCGAAAACGTGTGATAAAAAAGGAAATAGACATTTCACGAAGAAATATCTTGTGTTACAGTACCATATGATAAAAAAGGAAATACACTTTTCACAAAGAAGTTTCACATTTGTTACAGTACTATCAACCATGTGACATATCATCAAAAAGATGTTTCATATCTTACTTATTTATTTGACAACCTAGTACGTGCACAATGTTCCCATGTGGTAGATGACTATAGAAATTTCAGATGATAAATTATTGGAATATGAGGTCAAAGGACCAGACTTGGAATTTAACGGTCACTCCTACCTGTCAAGAGGAAAATATGTGATGGTATGACCATATATATATATATATATTTCGATTTACATTTTGAATAATATTTAAGATTGTCTAAAAATTACATTTTAAATAATATTATTTTCTTTTGTTACATTTTGTTAAAAATCATGATTGGAAAAAGAAAATGGAATGCAAAGTCAATTGCAATAAACATGTTATCATACTTTGCTCCACATTGCCCGTTTAAGCGTGAGGAGAAAGCTAGAACGATTCACTTTAATTAAAATTATGTTTTGAAATATAAATTAATAGTACTACCTCTATAATGTCATAGCTATTTATTGTGTGCATTTAAGATAGAACAAACATTCAAAAAACAAAAAATTTTACTAAATTTATGGTATGTAAAAAATAAAGAAAAAAACAATAAATAATACAATAAATAAATAATATATGTGAGGTTGGATTAATCTTCTTAGCTTCATTGTACTGAAAGTTGAAATCAAATTTGCATTGAAAATAACTAAAAATTAGTCTAGATTTAAAAATTATATAGAGACAATCCTTCTACATTTAACTTAACTAAAATTAGAATAGTAAACTACTAAATGGTTTGAAAAAATAGTTTAAAATAGCTTGCAATTTAACTTAACAAAAAAGAATAAAACATATTTCTGAATTTAGAAATTGTAATTGAAGATAAATCAATTTTTTAAAAATTTAATTTAGAAAAAGAAATCATATTTCTTTATATATTAAGTTTATAAATTAATTTTTTTCAAAAATTAGATGTTTCTACCTTATATAATGTATGACTACTAACTTTTTTATGGTTTGTAAAAAATATACTGCTTCAAATTTACAATTTCGATAAAAATAAATGGTTCTAAATTTATGGTTTAAGGTTTATTAAATCGTAATTTACAGTTAAAATATGAAAAATAAATCCACAAACCATCAAATTCCAAGTTTGCAAGGGACAACTAGAAATAAGTTTACAAGATAACTCTTAAATAGCAGACAAAATTTTCAGCCCAAAAAAACCGTAACCAATCAAACAAACAATTAATCTCACCTCCTGCTAAACATTATCCTAAATTTAAAAATCAAATATTTTGTAACAACCCAAAATCACACACACAAACAACGCAATAAAAGACAGGATAATTTTTTTTTTTTGACTTGCTTGACACATAACACGACGCAACATGTCATCACCAAGGAAACAACTAACACTGTGAACAACTTGATACAAGGATGGCCATAAAGGCAGCATGGAGACGTTCACACCTATCAAGGACAATACATACGTTTTTTTTTTCTTCTTCTTTTTGACAAGACAACATGGAAGTCCAACCACATGACACACTTACATTTAGGGCATCCCATGAGGAAAATTCTTGTTAAATTTTCTTGTTTACTAAAATGTCTCTTAATTCTTAACTTACGTTCTTATAAAATTTCATGTAATGATTCACACAATTCTTTTCACAAGGGAGAACTTCTTTCTTTTCAACTATTGACTATATAGCTTAAGGCCAAGCTTTCTAAACTAGGATCATCAATTTTATGTCCAAAGCTTTTTATTCATTTGATTTTAGAAAATTTTCGATTTCTTACAAGGTTAATTAATCTTACTCAAGCCACTAACACATGTTCCACAACTCTATTGCACATGTGAAGGCATAAGCTCCGATTGAGTGGAAAGTACCGCTTAGGGTTCATAACAATAACCTTCTTGTTTAAGGATCAAACTTTGACCTTACTTAAGAAATATCACCATGAATCAAGGCAAGGGTTAACAGAATAGGACAACAGAATTTAGCTTCAGGGTCACATTGTTTACTATCATTCTTTCATTGAGGTTAAGAGTTTATCAAGATTGGTTAAATGTTCCATCTAGACTTTACTTAATTAAGTTTGACAAAGGAGAACATTTCAAACGATAGAGAGATATTTAAGGTTTTATTAATCAATTTCCCTCCTACTTATTAAATCCTATCATCTTCTAAAATCTAACCATTGATTTCACCATGAGATCATTTAAGGTTTCACCGTAAAAGGATAATGTTTATTAGTTTAACTTTTATAAGGACTATCCAGCTCACTTCATAGTAGTTACAAACTTATTGCTACTATGCCTTAGAAGGATTTACAACTCAACATTTTAACTCAAGAGCAAAGTTTAACAGTACTCGTTTACGAAAACAAAACAAGGTTACATCAATTCATTCCAACATGATGCACAAACCAAAGGGACATACCATCTCTATTGAACCATGACTAGGGAGCAAGAGAGTAATAACATGGGACATGTCCCGCTACTATTCTAAGGATTAAAAATACACTAGATTATCCCGTAACCAAGCGGTAATCAAATTTCATCTTTCACGTGATAACCAAACAAACCAAAGTTTCAACAGTTACAACAGCAATACTCTACAATACATTTACTAAGGCACTGACCCTTCTTCTAAAATGTCCAAAGGCCCTTTCCAAATTTTTATAACATAATACTCATTCATACAAGGGAACATCATACCCAAGTTTGATGCAATAATCTACAAGTCTTTCCATCATCTAACCACGTAAGCCATCTACAACAATTAATAACCTGAGTCAGTTTGCGAGAACTGAGCAAGATAAGACTATACAAAGTAACAATAAGCTACTAGCTAACAATACCATGAAAGGAAACATTCTATTTCAAGAAATGGATCAAAGTTCTAACCTCTAACAACCTTTTGAAACAAGATATAATTTTCACCATACCAACTAAGAAGAGAGCCCTATGTTTTAATTATGAACAATATCTCGAAAACCACAAAAGGTTGACAACCAAAATATGCAATATTATGGAATTCATAATGTTAGAACAAAGAGTTGTGAGTATTAGGATTTCAATCATGTAATCCAGTATAATACGTGATCGGAATCTAATATGCTGCCCATCAATCAACATTCTCTAGGTGAAGTCGAAAGATGAAAACCAGTCACGATCTTAGTCACCAAAACAAACAATAGTTCAACAATCATTCTAGAAGGCCATAGGCCTAATAGGTTAGAAGTAAACCACGAGGGTAAGAAGAGAGTTCCATCATGTAAACAAAAGGTTAAAAGGCTGAAACTATTATATTCAAACTCAAACCATTATTTTTTATATAACAAGTGACTTCATAGCTTAATAAGGATGAGTGGAAAGGATGAAAAACAAAGAAAATCAATGTCTGGAATAGGTATTGCCTAGCAACCTACCTACTAGACATAACCAAGACCGGAATAGAGACAAGCCCCATGACTAACCAAGTCCATTAAGCAAGCTAGAATTCTAAACACATCCATTCAATTTTCATAACACTATAAGGCCATAATATTATCAAATTTTACTCTTAAGGAGAGTAGGGTCAAGTAGGGATTCTATCAATAATCATGCCCTTTTAAAACAATAATAATAGTCTAAGCTTCCATCCCATTCAGGACCTAACAACATAATCGAAAACACAGAGGTCTAAACCCCAAAAATATATATATATATATAATTGACCCAAAAGTTCTCAGTTTGGGTTTATACAAAAGTGCCAATTTCTAAACTTGTAACAAAAATCAAACTTGTCCTTCAACTCGGCTTAGCCCACCAAGACAACGAAATGATACACATATACCCGATTACGGGTGATTAAAACATTAAGGCTCAACTGAGTGAAATTCGGCCTACCAAATACAGTAAATATGAAGCCATACAACCCAGGAGGTTTAAAAATATTTAAAGCAAGATCAAAGATATGCCTTCTATCAACCCAGGACATATTTTCAGTCCAAAACTTCCTTCTTAACAAGCATATATATTAATCTTCTAATTTCCAAATACCCTAATAATTTGCACAATACACGAAGTGCATAATCACGCTTATCATAAACAAAAATAATAATTTAACTGTATATTTTCCTTTAGGGCAATAACATAAAAGGAACCCAATACTAGTCAAAGCTGCAACGTTCCAGGGGCGATTACATACCTAGGTTCACAAAAGAAACAGTGACATTTTTGTAGAAGGAAGTAACTTAAGATTATATATATATATATATATATATATATATATATATATATATTATATATATATATAAGCCGAAAAGTTCTTAAAACCAACTTACCCAGAAGAATCAATTTCTAGCACATGGTATTTTTATCCTTACAGTACCATTATATGTATATTTCCATATAATTAATCGAAGCATACACACCGAGAACATTTTTTTTATATATATAAATGGGTTTGATCACTTCAACAAGAACAACCAACGGAGGCAAATCAAAAAATAACAAACTATTACCCATATACTGAACACAAATCCACAAAATCACAATTTAATACCAATTTCTAGAACGAAAATGTTTCATTTTAAGAGGTCTGTTAGCTTCAAGCATATTATGTATATGGTTAGTCTATCTTGCCTATTTTAACGCATCCACCAGTCGTGTACATCCAACAGGGACTGCTACAGCCACACGCCCTCCGCTTTATCCTCTGCTTCACTGGTCTTTTCTTGCAATATACCATACCAGGATTCCCTTTTGAAGGCACGACTAGAAGAATGCAATAGGTGGTTGTCCAAACACTAGATTGCTTCAATGCAGCTGCTTTGGGGGTGAGAGTCGAACTGCTTACCACTCAGTCTAAGAGCACTTGCGCTAGAAAGCTAAATACCAACCATGGTTTGAATCTCGGACACAAGACATAATGATTACATCGCTCCTGGCTCTGAAAGGCATCTACCGTATTGATACATAAACCTTTTCCTTCATCAGATTTGGGGACAACATCAAAATCTTAGTGTAAACATTACAGCTGTAGCTTGTAAGGTATGATAATTCAAACAAAGACCTTTATGCCTGCCAACTCAGTGGCTCGTTGAAGAAGTCCATATCATTACAAAGCAAAAAGTGCTTCATGAATATTCTGATATGAAACAGATCCACCCCTATAAGATCCTCTTCCATGAGTTACATCGCAGAACCAGCAAGGTCTCAGTAGAGAATCTCTATAATAAATTTCATCAGGTCTCCTGGTAACACTCTCACTGTCACTTAATCGATTTTGACAAAAAATATCTTGTAGGAGAATCCGAATTTGAAGATGCAGAGATACAGAATAGAAAACAACCTAGTTGGACAACCTTCCTATTGGAGGTGCTCACGAAGGCTTCTACCAAACTATAGCATGCCTATTGCCTGGCTATATACTGTTGCGGGTAGTTGCTGTGGATCCCCAACAAGAACACACCTTACAGCTCCCAATGAAAGTGGAGGTAACAGGTTTACATCCCTAGCTTGTTTCCATGCCCCTCCTCCACAAGGAACCAGTCTTCACCTGGATGGAACCGACTTTCCAAAATGAAAAGGCAAGACAGCTCAACTAAAACTTTATCTCGTTCTTCTACTACAACTGCAAGATTTTGCAACAACTGATCACGACTGTGGTCACGTGGAACCAGAACATTAGGATCAACACCAACGGTTCCTTGGGATTGCCCTGCAGTAGCTGTCACACTTAACTCTCTCTGGAGGCCACTGATTTTCTGGGATAAGTTTACTTCTCTACCCTTTAGCTGCTGCATATAGCCAATCACTTCCTCATGGCACTTTCCTAGGAGAATTTCAGTTCTACGCTCCACTGAAACTGCCTGTGCAGCATGATTTTGAGAACCCACACCCACCCATGCAATATCAGGGCGATAGAACTTCATTTCACCATTAATGAATCCACTATCCAGAACACGCCAATGCAAGCTACGCGGCCCCCAAAGTTTCTTTGCGTGAGCAGGTCAAAATGAGGTGTCAGGGTTATAAATTAAGGTAGCTTGGTGAACAAGTAGGTATGTTGAACAATGAAGATAGTTGGTGGAGGCGCCCAACCACACACCACTTTCCAAAGGATAAAACAACAGCAACCCATGTAACAAATTCTCCCTCACACCAGTCAGGTAGCATAAATGGCCATAAAGGATGGCATGAAGGTAGGTGAATGCAACTATTTTCCATTAATTTTAAGCTTGCATGGAGCCGAGGATAAAAGACTAGAGGTTGCAGTTTTTAAGGAAACACATTTGAATGGCTAACCAAGGCAACAATAATAGACATCCTCTTCAATTGCATGAACCCAGGCTTGGTCTATGGGAGCGACCAAAAACATAAAAAAAACTTAACGATAATAATTAATACTTAAAATTGATAACAATTGAAAATAAAATACAATCACCAATTGACAATAATAACAATAGTAATATTAAAATTATTATTATTATTATGGATATTCCTCTTTAACCGAACACATCCTAACACACCAAAACATCATTCCAGCCCTCTACTAAGATAATAGAACACGATATGCCTTTAACAGGGTATTCATAAAGGACACTACGAGGTCTACAACTAGAGGCAACGACAACAAAAAGAGGAGGCAAGACGGAGACAAAGGATGCTAATCCTTCTCTGTGAAAAGGAAGGAGTCATCTAACAAATAAAGAGAGCACTCGCAAATGTTCAATGTTTAGCAACAGGGTCACCGAAACAAGGACTAGGGTACGCCAAATGGGGCATTACATATTTAGTGACTCCTATTTTATATTATATAAATTATTTCCTTATAGAAAATAAGTAAAAAATCATGAACTTATAGCTAGACCTGGAATTTGAAGGTCACCCCTGCCTGTCAAAACAAAAATTTGTGACGGTCTTGCAATATATATGTCTTTCGATTTTGGTTTTGAATAATATTTAAGATTTTTGAAAAAATTACAATTTAAATAGTATTATTGTTTCATATTAGAACACGAGTTATATTTTAAAAATAAAATAAAAAACTATACTATAAAAAATATAAATGAAAATTTAAATATAATGCAACATATGTTTTTCATATTCTATTTATTTTTCAAAGTTAATATAAAACATTGCAGTATATTTACATTTTTCAAATCAAACCAAATTGGAATATTTAAATAAACAAATTATCATATTTTTAATGTGTGATTTAGATATTAAAAAGTTAAAATATTGTATTAAAACATAAGAGATAATATAAGAATGGTCAACATAAAAAAAAACTTTCCAATCGAAAGAAACTATAATATTACTATTTATCACTATAAAGATTACTACTCAACAATGTGTTGATTACATTATGAAGAATACATATAGAAGGTCAAGAACTCTTATTTATTTTTATCTTTCCATGTAATTCCCACTCCTCTTCGACACTTATTTTACTATGATATGATTATTATTTATTAGAGACATGAACATTATTGTTATATTTTTGTTAGCATGATGATACATAGTATGGAAATTTTGATTATCGATATGTTGTGACTCATATTGTGGATTGTATGGACTCCTAGTGGAAAAGGATAGATATTTTAATACTTGATGATAACCTAGTATTATTTTTCTATATGATGACATTTTATACTCTTGACAACGACCATTGTATTCAGACTATTGGACTACCCATGTGATTTCATTGATATTGTAAATTTATAATAATGTGATGATATTAAGGATTGGTAATATGTTATTGAGTGTATCTAGTAGGAATGAGTTACATTAGATGTAGGGAATTGTATGGTTGTCGTAGAATGTGAATTGGATTATTGATAATTGTAAATTATTGATTAGAGAAGAATAAAGAAATGTTAAGAAATTGTAAACAAATAATAGAATTTCCAAACCTTGGTGATTATTTATCTGCATTATATGATGATGTTAATTGATAGATACATATGTCTTTTATTGCTTGATATAATTGATATGGCATTGAGGCTGAAGCGGTATTGTTTTTTTGTTTACAAGAAATTATATCACAATAAACAAGAAGGGCCTAGGAGACTTACCAGGGAGGAATATCAGACGTTTGCAATAATGTCATCTTGGAAACTTTTTGTTCGTGCGTATTGTTGTTTCATTTTTGATATTGTTTGGAGGTTCCCATGGGGGGTGACCTCATATGTGGTCATGGGTTCATGTGTTGTTTTTTTCCCTCTTTTATTTTATTTATTTTTTTGTGTATGTGATTTCCTTGATTTTAAATTATTCTCACTTTATTATTGCTTAATCAATGTTCTCTTGTTTAGTTAAATTATTATGTTGATTATTCTAAGTTGGGATATGACTATGTGAGCATTAAGTGGATTAGATGGTTCATTTTACCTTATTGATTTTAGATGTATTTTATTATTTCTGAGTTGTGTACTAATCCCCACTTTTCAAATCTCAATTTTTTTCTTTGGAGCCAGTTTTGGAGGCTTGTGGGATTTGTTAGACTTGTCCTATACCTCTTAAAATTTCCTATAAACCATACCTATGAAATAAGGGGCTAAATTTATCTCTCATGATGTATGTTTGAATGTAAAAGAGGCAATTAATGTCACCTTTTTACTTACCCTCTTAATTATGTCCTTGGAAGCATGGAGTGGGGGTTTGAGTCCAAGTTTGGGTATGTCATAACCTCACCCACCGATTTATGAGTCTTGGTCCTTGCATTTGACTTAGTGAGTTGTATTGGAAGAGGAGTGATGTGGCATCATATATGGATTCACCTCAACATCCTTTCCACATTTTCTATTTATTAGAGTTATTATGGTGTTTTGGGGGTTACTTGGTTTTATTTCACACTTGCATATTTTTGGAATTTGTTTGGGATTCTTTCTTGTGAGATTTGGGAGCTTACATTTGGAAATATATTAGATTTGGAAGATATCAAATCTTGTTGCTTGAATATTGTGGAAGCTTATAATGGAAAGGTAGGGTCTATACCCTTGTATTCTTTTTTTATCGTACATTTTTTGTAAATTAGATGCATGTGTGTGGAGGTAAAAGTGTGTATGTGAAGATTTTTTCGAAGGAGTGTGGGAGAGGTGTTCCAACTATGTGGAGGTAAAAGGGATCTATATTATTTTAGTTTTGAATGGGAGAGATAAGGAGTTATTTGTGATTTTGATAGTGTACTTGGAGGTTTTTGGGTGGACTCTATTCCATGTTCTTGGGAGGTATAAGTAGATGAGTCCATGTTCTTGTGTCCTTTGGCTTAGTTTTAAGCCTATGTGTTTTTGGAAAATTGTAAATCTTATTATTTGTGCTTCTTTTTTAATGTGTTGCAAGTTTATGATTTTACATGTTTGGTGCAATCCTTTGTGAGTTTTCCATAGTTTTAATAGATTGCTTATTGTTTTATTTTGGGGGATTGGGGGAAAAGGAGGAGGTTGGGTTCACCTTGTCATTGGAATAATGTTGGGCGGTGAGTGTTGCCCATGATCCCTTCCTTCTTGTTGTGACCTTGAGATGAAGAAACTAAGGAGCTTAAAGTTGATACCTAGGATATAGCTACATTGTGTAGAAGACAAGAAGGAAAGAGGATTATGTAAATTCCATCACATTGTATCAACTTCGAGAGGAAGGTTTTTGTATACTTACATTTTAAATTGAGATTTTTAAAATGGGATACCCAAAAATTTATTTCTATCATTGTATTTTGTAAATTAAATGGTTTAAATGAGACATTGAAATTTGTAATCCATTTATAGTTGTAATGTTCTCATCTTTCATTGTGTTGAATGCACCATTTAGTTTCAAATTTGTATTTAATATAAAATATAAAATTGCATTCTTGAACTAGAAATAAAATGAAATATATGGTTGGTTGCTTGTAAATAGTATATATTCTTAGCTTGGAAAATTATTGTGCTTGGAAACATTTTTCATTTTTTGTATTTTAAATGAAAGAGAAAGAAACCTTAAGTGTGATTGTTTATAGATATTCTTTATTTAAAATAGGTGGGGTTTTGAAACAATATTACAAGGAAAATGAGTGATAATAGTTCATTTACAATATGTGTGTGTGTGTGTGTGTGTGTGTGTGTGTGTGTGTGTGTGTGTGTGTGTGTGTGTGTGTGTGTGTGTGTGTGTGTGTGTGTGTGTGTGTATTTGTGGTGTTTACACTTATTTTTCCTCTTCTAAATGAGTTGCAAAATAGTGAAATTTTAGTATTGATATTCTAAGTTACACAACTTTGAAAAAAAATGTGGGAATTTTATTACTTATAAATATCGAGAAGGAAATATGTTCTCCCAACCATTATAATTATTTTAGGTGAAAATAAAAATAATAATCAAAACTATATATTTATATACATGTTCATTTACACAATATTATTTTATTTTGCAAAGGAAAAACCTCATAAAATCCTTTAACCAAGAAACATGTTTATAAGAAATTTTAAAGCCCGGATTTTACACACACAAATACAGCACTAAAATTACAGTGATAATATTTTGTTTTACTTACATTGTAGTACACATGACATCACAGGAGATCACTTAGGACTAATCACAACACATGATATGTTTGCACAAACATTAACCCACATAGAAAACATGAACACCTGTGATGCACATAAGGGCCACTTTTATTTTAAAATGATAAGGCACAATGAAACGATTCAACTACAGTATGAATTAAAAATAGTGTAACGACCCAAAAATTCACACACACAAACAACATAGTGAAATACAGGATAACTTTTTTTTTTTGACTTGCTTGACACATAACATGACACACATGTCGTCACCAAGGATACACTAACACTGTGAACAACTTAATACAAGGATGGCCCTAAAGGCAGCACGGAAACGTTCACACCTTTCAAGGACAATTTACTATTCACTTGTGAAAGGACATGGCAAAAGACCAACCACATTACATAGTTATAGCTAAAGACATCCCACTGTCAAAATCTTCTTAAGATTACTGATTTACTAGAGCCATCTTACAATTCTTAGCTTACATTCTAGAAGGTTCATGATTTGTTTCTTACCATTCTTCTTATAGGATTAAGTTTCTTTTCTTTTATATAACTTGAGGACTATCCTAGGATCACCTATAATATGAAAATTCCTTGATTAATTTTTTTAAAAAACCAGGAGGTAAGCAATTCACAAGGATATCTATCTAAACCCCCACTACTGAAACTCGTTTCATACCCACATTGCATAAGGAGGAAAGTGTAAGATCAAAAGGAGAGGAGTATTGTTAAGGTTCAGAACCCTAATCATCTTTGATCAAGAATTAAAAATTTATCATAGCTTAGACAAGGACTACAAGGTACCATGGTAATGGTTAGAGAGAGCAGGTAAATTTATTTTATTATGATCTATTTAGTTATTAACCGGTCTTTTAATGAGTCTTAAGAGTTCAATTGAATTTTGGTAAAAGCTTCATTTAGAAATCATCTTGATTAAGTTCATCGGGGGATACATAGGGGTTCCCAACATGGAAGCATTATACTTAATGTGTTTTTTTTTTTCAAACTCCTGTACTAGATAAGATCTACCGACATCCCCAAAAGCCAACAGTGATATTACTTTTAAAATTAATTAACGTTTCCCAACAAGAGGACAATGTTTAATCCATAGCTTAAGGTTAGCAATGGTAGGTATTTTTTTTTTTTACATTGTTAGATAAACACTTTCTTTCCAATTAAAGACTCTTAATTTTATCAACCAAATACAAATTCATTATTATCTTCTTTATTTATTCATCTATGTATTCCTCCTCTTTTATCTTTGATTATCTTTAGAAAAAGGGGGTTTCAACCCACTAAAATATGCCTAGAATAACATTGATACTAGTACCATGGAGGGTTACTAAACCAATAAGCATTATGACCTGAAAGAAGAAATTATCGTTATTTAACAAGAACACAAACCACGGTTATAACATTTCCATTCAACATGGCACATGGACCAAAGGAGTCAAGAGATTGGATTTCACTTGGGTTAAGAACAAGAAGGTAACAAAAAAAGCCAAGCCATGCTACAAAATTTTCATGACTGTAAATGATATCACCAAAAGAATACTCATAACAAGGTCAAGATTGAATATTATTTCTCACAAAGGTAATTTCAAGTTTGACTACACAACAACAAGACACTTTATTTCACCATTACCGAACAATACAAGGCAAGAGGTCATATCAACTCTCTTTACAAGAAATGTTACACAATTTACAACACATTGGACATTTTTTTACAAGGAACTTCATAAATTGTACAGATGAACCTTTAACACTCTTTTCCTCTAGTCTACTCACATAATCCATCTGCACAAATATTAACTAGAGTCAGTTCGCAAGAACTGAGCATGTTAAGACTACCCACTGCAACAGTAAGCTAACATTTTATAATATCATGAAAGTAAAATTCTAAACTCAAGAATGGATCAAATCACAAGCCACTAATCAAAATGTTTCACAAGATGACGAGATTTATACCAGCCAACAAGGAGGAATCCCAATATTCAAGTGAGGGAGATATTCCAAAGATAATCAAGGTGAGACCTTATTGGTGAAGAAAACAAGGCTGAGAGTATTGAGATTTCAGTCATGTAATCCTATGGATTACGTGACTGAAATTTAACACCCAAAAATCATTCTATTATTATTAACCAAGAAGATAAAGATCAGTCAAAAGACTTAACATATTCAAAATTTCTTGTTAACAAGACTGCATTAATGCACATCCATGTTTCAGGAAGAAAAAATAGGCCCCAACCATATATGAACACAAATCAGTCAAAGATTAAAGGTAACTTCACTCGACTGAATAAACCAACATACATATAATACTCACAACACAAAAACTGAATCTGAAGATTCAAAATGCCAAGTAATTCACACCGAACCTAAATATTTTTCTTCAAAAAGTTAAATAAATTAGACTCTATCCAACTAAATTTCATTCAACAACTATAGTTGGATTACACAAGCAAGGATCAAGAAGAAGTCTTTTCACCAAAGGTTGTTTTTATCTTACATCACATAATCAGTAATAAACCCGTAATCCACCACTCGTATGATCATTGTAAGAGTTAAGGACTTAGCTCACTAAAATATGTAACTAAGTCGATTCCTACCTTTTCCATTTTCATACAAGTCTAACCCAATTCGAAGCAAGGTAACCATTCTATTTTCATACATGCCTCAGTCAACACTTACTCAGAAAGTGCCTACCTGAATTATTAAAGGTTTGCTAAGCTACATAATGGATTTAATAGAAACCCATTTCATTCGACACTTAAATTTAAAGAAGCAAGGGATAGTCTGTTGAAAATATAAGTGAATCAACACAAGATCCTCTACCGTGACCCAACACGAGTCACCAATCACAAGGTTTACAGTCAGCGAAGGAGGAATACAAAGCAAAATACTCTTCCTAAAAACTAAGCCTTCTCTTCCATCTCTAAAATAACATATGAATAGCTTGGTCATACGGATCTATTTCACGACTGTCAACTCGACCTATCCTCATAATCACTCCAAATAAAACATCTGCTACTACAGAGTTCGATTGAACTCTTTTATCTTATGATACAGTGACTCACGTCATAGGATCTGTATTGAGCAGTCAAAATTCCACTCACGTAGGCCTCTAAGAATACATCATGCTCACTATGCGAGGTCTACACAAAGATTCAGCCCAAGAAAAGCTTTTACCAAGACAAAAACAAACATCTAGCCTAAAACTGGCCATGAGTCGACAAATCTACAAATATCCACTAATGTTATTCATGGCTCAAGTTTATATCTGCTACTACTGGTTTACAAATCGACCTCAATGGCCATTGTTCACTATCGTCTCTAAATGTCACCCGAATTTTAAGAGTTAAGCAGGAAACACCCAGGTTAAAGATCTAACACCCACAGTATAAAACTTCAACCATTATTTTGCTATCACATGACAGTTACTCTTTTATTTCGAAAAGACAAAACGAGGCAGAAAGGAGTGTATACATGCTATCACAGTTGCTACCAGGGTATGAAAAACAAACAACTACCAACAGTCTTTCCTTTCCTTCAATTTTGGTCGATTCACAAGGAAAAAGTAGAAGCCCATTCTAAATGCCATAACAGATAAAAAAACAAAAAGAAGGACATTCAATTCATGACATAATAAAAGGGTAGCAAAAGATTGCAAGGGCAGGTTTAACATGCCTGGTTTAAAATGCCATCTCCATATGCATATTATTGTTTCAATTCCGCTGCTTGCCCTTAACCCAAAGTGCTCTGCGAGCTCGTGCTAGCACCACATTCACGCGGTGAAAAACAACTACAAAGCCAACCCCATGATTTGAAGCTCGGACACAAGACATACAGATTACATCATGCTCCTGGCTCTGAAAGGCATCTACCGTAATGATAAATAACTTTTTCCTCCATCAGGTTTGAAGACAGCATCAAACTCTCAGTGCAAACATTTCAGCTGTAGCTTGTAAGGTGATAATTCCAACATAAAACTTTATGCCTGCCAACTTGGTGACTCGTTGAAGCAGCTCATATAATAGCAGAGAAAATTGTGTTTCATGAATATTCTGATATGAAATAGCTCGGCCTCTATGAGGTTCTCTTCCATGAGTTACATCGTACAACAAGTAAGATCTCAATAGAGAAACTTTGTAAATAAATTTCATCAGGTCTACTGGTAACACCCTCACTGTCACAAATCGATTTTGGAGATACAAACTCAGTGCATGCTCTGGATCTGAAAAATATCCTGCTACCTTCATCTCCCAAGACATTTTCTCCAACATTGCATAGATTCCCTGTGCTTGTGGGTGCGATCTGTCACCTACACAAAAAGCATGCACCTTTTTTATTGCCTTTAAACCAACTTCACCAAGTTTCTTTTCAATTCATCTAATCAAACAGAGCCATACCAAATCTGGGTCAAGCTCATGGCTGAAACAATAAAATACAAGCACAAAACAATGGCGAGTTAAGAACTAAGACCAGGTTAAGCAACAGTTAGATTGGAACATAGAAAAGGGAGGTCATGGGCCTTTGACACGGCGGCAATGCCAGAAGAATACAAAGCCTACAAATTCGGAGCATTTCTTAGCGAATAAAACAATGCAAAAAACAAAGGCATTCTTCCATTACGCCCAGGAAAAATGACTTACAATGAAAAAAAACCCCTGATGAGAGTGAAGAGCTATGAGCTCACGGCTAAGCCTTCCACAGCAAGAACAGAAAGAGGGGAACATAGTGGAATTTCACTCACAACGATGCACACCTAACAGAGCACGATTCAAAGCCATTCAAGCTGGACCCAACTCGCAAACCCCAGTTCGAACTAGACAAAGCGGCCAAGCTGAGCATCCATGGCCAGCCACGATACCAGCAAAACCATGGAAATGCAAAGCACAAAACACAGCCTCAAGATTTGATCAAGCTTCTTCCATGTTAAATTCACCACCTGGACAGAAGCGAATTTCCTAAATGAAAAGGCAAGACAGCTCAACAAAAACTTTATCTCGTTCTTCTACTACAGCTGCAAGATTTTGCAACAACTGATCACGACTGAGGTTGCGTGCAACCAAAACATCAGGATCAACACCAATGGTTCCTTGGGATCTCCCTGCAGTAGCTGTCGCACTTAAATATCTCTGGAGGCCATTGATTTTCTAAGATAAGTTTACTTCTCTACCCTGTGGCTGCTGCATATAGCCAATCACTTCCTCACAGCACTCTCCTAGGAGAATTTCAGTTCTATGCTCCACTGATACTACTTGTGCAGCACGATTTTGAGAAAAATATCTTGAAGGAGGAACCCGAAATGACCTGTGGCAGGTCGCTACAATGGATCCCTAACAAGAACACACATTGCAGCATTCAAGAAGGTGGATGCAACATGCCTGTTCCACTAGCCATCAAGTCAATTCTGTCTGCGTCTAGTGCATTGAATGAAAGGATCAAAACAAAGATTTAGGTGAAGAAAAAAGGCCTCCACCGACTCCATCTTTCTCACGCAAAGACAGACATGACAGTCTTAAAAGTTAGCAGGCTTGGTGGTTGGGAGGAGGCCAAGGTGGTAGTAGAGGTAGGTAGAAAAGGAGTCCGATGCCTAGCGGGGCATTACATTCTCGTTCGCTTAAGAAAGCATCATCATTGATGGAACATAACACTACGGAAAAGAAATGGTTTGCAACCAAGAACAGGTACAGGAGAAAGTACACTTTATGGTTTAAAATTTTAGTTGATTAAATTACGGCCACAGGGTAGCCTTACGAACATTTGGTAGAAATTTTAAGTTTCAATGTTCTGTGAAGATTGGCAGTTCTTTCTTGTTCATCATTTCATTAGCCTCTTTCCATTACCATTATTTCTAGTTCTAGTTTCTTTTTTTTTTTTAAAAATATCATCATTCAAGAGTTTTGATTTATTCCTTATTGTGGGTGCCCAACATGAATCGCTAACACAACACCCTATCAGGTTCACAAGACCCTACGGATTCACAAGTACACAAGTATATACTTCAAGATTGTATTACAGCACAAAAGGTTACACAAATACAAAATAGAATAGACACACTCCACATAACATAGTACTCGTCACACATCAATGACTGACATACAAAATACTCAAACAAAAGAGTACTACAATCCACCAAACATTTCCTCAATTCCACGTATGAAGCTTTTCCATGACTCATAAAAACTACATGTACATAGGGCCCACAAGGGCATCAATGACATATCCACAACATCACAACACATATCCATCTGACATGAGTAACACATACATCAAAAGACCACTACCAAACATCACAATAACTCAACATATATCCTGAAACATCAACCATACAGACAAATATCATAAGCCTCCCTCAAACTCTTATGCCTCCCTGAAGTCTCTTATGCCTCCCTCAAGTCTTTTATGCCTCCCTCAAACTCTTATGCCTCCCTTAAGTCTCTTATGCCTCCCTCAAGGAGGCCGGTTGACCCTATGGTCCAAGACACATAAAGTTTGAACACTCCTAACCCAAGTGACATAATAACGTGTGGTTCAACAACCCGCTAGTTATCTGTACTCCTTGGGGCGTACCCCTATACAATGAAGCGGGTCCATAGGTCCAACCATTCCATGGTACATCCCATGACCCTATTCCACACATCACGACAATAGAACTAGCAAAACAATCCAATCAAAGTGCCAAGTGGAAAAGTACAAGCCTTGGGCAAGGCGGTAAAAGAATTTCAAATTAAAAAGAAGACCCAAAATCAAGCAAAAATAAATGAACAAATAGCCATAGTTAGTATCAAAATCCCCATGTTAGTGCCAAAAATCAAGGAAATGCCCAAAATTGTAAAGCATGGCAATCAAGAAAAGCTGCTGGTCCTTACAAAATAAAATAAAAAGCTCAATTTACGAATAAAATCAACTTATAATAATGCAACATTACGATAACTGTGTGGCCTTATCTGGCCAGCAAGGGGTACTCATCGAGTTGCTAGCACTCAGAACATCGAGCCTCAGCTCACAAAATACGTATCAATAATACAACTATCATCACCTCCATCTGAATCATCCCGCCACCACTTCGACAAGGCTAAACATAGTCATAGTTGCACTTAGGTTGCATACATACAACCACATAGGGAGAGAGGATGGACTCACATGTTATCTACTAAACCGAGTTTCGGCTCGAGTTATTGACCCATGGTACACCATTCCTCACTCACAACATACACTTCTACCGATTACCGTCAGGGTCGGTTAGCGTAAGGTTCACAACATAGCATACAACAACATCACTAACATAACGGTGGCACACACATAACTACCATAACATTTTACTTATGGTACATATACAGGATAGATCACGATCATACATTCACTGAGTGTAACACATCACTTTACCACATTCTGCACCCAAAGTGCAATCACCATACGATAGGGTTCATACACTCACCGCATGACCCCAAATCACAGCATGAAACATTACATATTTGCACAAATCATACATACGATGAACATAGTACATCACAACATAACATCCATTGCTACATAACAAGGTGGTACACACATTTCTTTAGAACATGGTAAAAACATCATGATACAACTCATTTCTTTTAACATCAATCTAGTCATACAACACATTGATACACTTACATATCACAATATGTCACAATGTTCCAACACTATATCATCCACATTATAATTCTTTTCACACGCCACAAACAGTAATTCACACGTGAACTCTTCATAGAATCCACAAGAAGGAGAGAGAATACTCCCATCCCCAGCATATCAATATGATAACAAACATGCACATGGTGACATACACATCATGTGCGTTCACAGTATCACAATTACGACAATAATCACATCACGTTTAAAGCACATTACTCTTCCATTATCTACCACCATCATACAACATCATCATCATCATGCAGTATCATCATGTAACACCACCACCACCATGTAACATCATCATATAACACCAATCCGGCCCATAGGTTCGAGAGCATGAACCTATGCTCTGATACCAAGTGTAACGACCAAAAAATTCACACACATGAACAACACAGTGAAATACAGGATAACTTTTTTTTTTTTATTTGCTTGACACATAACATGACGCACATGTCGTCACCAAGGATACACTAACACTGTGAACAACTTAATACAAGGATGGCCCTAAAGGCAGCACGGAAACGTTCACACCTTTCAAGGACAATTTACTATTCACTTGTGAAAGGACATGGCAAAAGACCAACCACATTACATAGTTATAGCTGAAGACATCCCACTGTGAAAATCTTCTTAAGATTACTAATTTACTAGAGCCATCTTACAATTCTTAGCTTACGTTCTAGAAGGTTCATGATTTGTTTCTTACCATTCTTCTTATAGGATTAAGTTTCTTTTCTTTTATATAACTTGAGGACTATCCTAGGATCACCTATAATATGAAAATTCCTTGATTAATTTGTTTACAAAACCATGAGGCAAGTAATTCCAAAAGGCTATCTATCTAAACCCCCAATACTGAAACTCGTTTCATACCAACATTGCATAAGGAGGCAAGCGTAAGATCAAAAGGAGAGGCGTATCGTTAAGGTTCAGAACCCTAATCATCTTTGATCAAGAATTAAAATTTTATCATAGCTTAGACAAGAACTACAAGGTACCATGGTAATGGTTAGAGAGAGAAGGTAAATTTATTTTATTATGATCTATTTAGTTATTAACCGGTCTTTTAATGAGTCTTAAGAGTTCAATTGAATTTTGGTAAAAGCTTCATTTAGAAATCATCTTGATTAAGTTCGTCAAGGGATACACAGGGGTTCCCAACATGGAAGCATTATACTTAATGTGTTTTTTTTTTCAAACTCCTGTACTAGATAAGATCTACCAAGATCCCCAAAATCCAACAGTGATATTACTTTTAAAATTAATTAACGTTTCCCAACAAGAGGACAATGTTTAATCCATAGCTTAAGGTTAGCAATGGTAGGTTTTTTTTTTTTTTTACATCGTTAGATAAACACTTTCTTTCCAATTAAAGACTCTTAATTTTATCAACCAAATACAACTTCATTATTATCTTCTTCATTTATTCATCTATGTATTCCTCTTCTTTTATCTTTGATTATCTTTAGAAAAAGGGGGTTTCAACCCACTAAAATATGCCTAGAATAACATTGATGCTAGTACCATGGAGGGTTACTAAACCAATAAGCATTATGACTTCAAAGAAGAAATTATCGTTATTTAACAAGAACACAAACCACGGTTATAACATTTCCATTCAACATGGCACATGGACCAAAGGATTCAAGAGATTGGATTTCACTTGGGTCAAGAACAAGAAGGTAACAAAATAAGCCAAGCCATGCTACAAAATTTTCATGACTGTAAATGATATCACCAAAAGAATACTCATAACAAGGTCAAGATTGAATATTAGTTCTCACAAAGGTAATTTCAAGTTTGACTACACAACAACAAGACACTTTATTTCACAATTACCGAACAATACAAGGAAAGAGGTCATATCAACTCTCTTTACAAGCAATGTTACACAATTTACAACACATTTGACATTTTTTTACAAGGAACTTCATAAATTGTACAGATGAACCTTTAACACTCTTTTCCTCTAGTCTACTCGCATAATCCATCTGCACAAATATTAACTAGAGTCAGTTCGCAAGAACTGAGCATGTTAAGACTACCCACTGCAACAGTAATCTAACATTTTATAATATCATGAAAGTAAAATTCTAAACTCAAGAATGGATCAAATCACAAGCCACTAATCAAAATGTTTCACAAGATGACGAGATTTATACCAGCCAACAAGGAGGAATCCCAATATTCAAGTGAGGGAGATATTCCAAAGATAATCAAGGTGAGACCTTATTGGTGAAGAAAACAAGGCTGAGAGTATTGAGATTTTAGTCATGTAATCCTATGGATTACGTGACTTAAATTTAACACCCAAAAATCATTCTATTATTATTAACCAAGAAGATAAAGATCAGTCAAAAGACTTAACATATTCAAAATTTCTTGTTAACAAGACTGCATTAATGCACATCCATGTTTCAGGAAGAAAAAATAGGCCCCCAACCATATATGAACACAAATCAGTCAAAGATTAAAGGTAACTTCACTCGACTGAATAAACCAACATACATATAATACTCACAACACAAAAACTGAATCTGAAGATTCAAAATGCCAAGTAATTCACACCGAACCTAAATATTTTTCTTCAAGAAGTTAAATAAATTAGACTCTATCCAACTAAATTTCATTCAACAACTATAGTTGGATTACACAAGCAAGGATCAAGAAGAAGTCTTTTCACCAAAGGTTGTTATTATCTTACATCACATAATCAGTAATAAACCTGTAATCCACCACTCGTATGATCATTGTAAGAGTTAAGGACTTAGCTCACTAAAATATGTAACTGAGTCGATTCCTACCTTTTCCATTTTCATACAAGTCTAACCCAATTCGAAGCAAGGTAACCATTCTATTTTCATACATGCCTCAGTCAACACTTACTCAGAAAGTCCCTACCTGAATTATTGAAGGTTTGCTAAGCTACATAATGGATTTAATAGAAACCCATTTCATTTGACACTTAAATTTAAAGAAGCAAGGGATAGTCTGTTGAAAATATAAGTGAATCGACACAAGATCCTCTACCGTGACCCAACACGAGTCACCAATCACAGGGTTTACAGTCATTGAAGGAGGAATACAAAGGAAAATACTCTTCCTACGAACTAAGCCTTCTCTTCCGTCTCTAAAATAACATATAAATAGCTTGGGCATACCCATCTATTTCACGACTTTCCACTCGACCTATCCTCATAATCGCTCCAAAGAAAACATCTTCTACTACAGAGTTTGATTGAACTTTTTTATCTTATGATACAGTGACTCACGTCATAGGATCTATATTGAGCAGTCAAAATTCCACTCACGTAGGCCTCTAAGAAAACATCATGCTCACTATGCGAGGTCTACACAAAGATTCAACCCAAGAAAATCTTTTACCAAGACAAAAACAAACATCTAGCCTAAAACTAGCCATGAGTCGACAAATCTACAAATATCTACTAATGTTATTCATGGCTCAAGTTTATATCTTCTACTGCTGGTTTAGAAATCGAACTCAACGGCCATTGTTCACTACCGTCTCTAAATGTCACCCGAATTTTAAGAGTTAAGCAGGAAACACCCAGGTTAAAGATCTAACACCCACAGTATAAAACTTCAACCATTATTTTGCTATCACATGACAGTTACTCTTTTATTTCGAAAAGACAAAACGAGGCAAAAAGGAGTGTATACATGCTATCATAGTTGCTACCAGGGTATGAAAAACAAACAACTACCAACAGTCTTTCCTTTCCTTCAATTTTGGTTGATTCACAAGGAAAAAGCAGAAGCCCATTCTAAATGCCATAACAGATAAAAAACAAAAAGAAGGACATTCAATTCATGACATAATAAAAGGGTAGTAGAAGATTGCAAGGGCATTTTTAACATGCCTAGTTTAAAACGCCATCTCCATATGCATATGATTGTTTCAATGCCGCTGCTTTCCCTTAACCCAAAGTGCTTTGAGAGCTCGTGCTAGCACCACATTCACGCGGTGAAAAATAGCTACAAAGCCAACCCCATGATTTGAAGCTCAGACACAAGATATAAAGATTACATCACGGTCCTGGCTCTGAAAGGCATCTACCATAATGATAAATAACTTTTTCCTCCATCAGGTTTGAAGACAGCATCAAACTCTCAGTGCAAACATTTCAGCTGTAGCTTGTAAGGTGATAATTCCAACAGAAAACTTTATGCCTGCCAACTTGGTGACTCGTTGAAGCAGCTCATATAATAGCAGAGAAAATTGTGTTTCATGAATATTCTGATATGAAATAGCTCGGCCTCTATGAGGTTCTCTTCCATGAGTTACATCGTACAACAAGTAAGATCTCAATAGAGAAACTTTGTAAATAAATTTCATCAGGTCTACTGGTAACACCCTCACGGTCACAAATCGATTTTGGAGATACAAACTCAGTGCATGCTTTGGATCTGAAAAATATCCTACTACCTTCATCTCCCAAGACATTTTCTCCAACATTGCATAGATTCCCTGTGCATGTGGGTACGATTTGTCACCTACACAAAAAGCATGCACCTTTTTTATTGCCTTTAAACCAACTACACCAAGTTTCTTTTTAATTCCTCTAATCAAACAGAGCC
The DNA here is from genome assembly GCA_019776745.2 of Taxus chinensis. Taxonomy (NCBI): domain Eukaryota; kingdom Viridiplantae; phylum Streptophyta; class Pinopsida; order Cupressales; family Taxaceae; genus Taxus; species Taxus chinensis. Next base: position 459,896,644 of record CM034155.1, on the reverse strand, counting down.
ATACCAAATCTGGGTCAAGATCATGGCTGAAACAATAAAATACAAGCACAAAATAATGGCGAGTTAAGAACTAAGACCATGTCGAGCAACAGTTAGATTGGAACATAGAAAAGGGAGGTCATGGGCCTTTGACACGGCGGCAATGCCAGAAGAATACAAAGCCTACAAATTCGGAGCATTTCTTAGCGAATAAAACAATGCAAAAAACAAATGAATTCTTACATTACGCCCACGAAAAATGACTTACTATGAAGAAAAACCACTGACTAGAGTGAAGAGCTATGAGCTCACGGCTGAGCCTTCCACAGCAAGAACAGAAAAAGGGGAACATAGTGGAATTTCACTCACAACGATGCACACCCAGCAGAGCACGATTCAAAGCCATTCAAGCTGGACCCAACTCGCAAACCCCAGTTCGAACCTGACAAAGCGGCCAAGCTGAGCATCCATGGCCAACCACGATACTAGCAAAACCATGGAAATGCAAAGCACAAAACGCAGCCTCAAGATTTGATCGAGCTTCTTCCATGTTAAATTCACCACCTGGATGGAAGCGACTTTCCAAAATGAAAAGGCAAGACAGCTCAACAAAAACTTTATCTCGTTCTTCTACTACAGCTGTAAGATTTTCCAGCAACTGATCACGATTGAGGTCGCGTGCAACCAAAACATTAGGGTCAACACCAACGGTTCCTTGGGATTTCCCTGCAGCAGCTGTCACACTTAACTCTCTTTGGAGGCCATTGATTTTCTGGGATAAGTTTACTTCTCTACCATGTGGCTGCTGCATATAGCCAATCACTTCCTCACAGCACTCTCCTAGGAGAATTTCAGTTCTACGCTCCACTGATACTGCCTGTGTAGCACGATTTTGAGAAAAATATCTTGAAGGAGGAACCTGAAATGACCTATTGCAGGTCGTTATAGTGGATCCCTGACAAGAACACACCTCACAGCATTCAAGAAGGTGGATGCAACACGCCTGTTCCACTAGCCATCAAGTCAATTCTGTCTGCGTCTAGTGCATTGAACGAAAGGATCAAAACAAAGATTTAGGTGAAGAAAATAGGCCTCCACTGACTCCATCTTTCTCACGCAAAGACAGACATGACAGTCTTAAAAGTTGGCAGGTTGGGTGGTTGGGAGGAGGCCAAGGTGGCAGTAGAGGTAGGTAGAAAAGGAGTCCGATGCCCAGTGGGGCATTACAAATAGGATCTTCCCACGACACGATAATTTTAGGATTAAAAATTTATTACAATCATGTTTCAATCTTTAACTTAATTTTTAGGAAGCCTCATAATATGTGAATCATACTTTTCTTTTCTTATTTCTAGATTTCCTTTTATAGTGCTTAACATTTAACTTACGTGTATCTCATTGAATAAGGATCATCGACCTTATTTCAATTAATTTCTTAAATCTTTCACTTATTAATAAGGTATTTAGTTATACACAAAGCTACTTACCTAAAAGCAAGGATACTAGGTGTTATCCATAGGATTCACTCCTTAGGGTAGGCATCTTGATCTTTTTTTTATACCTCTGTTACACAACAAAATAAGTGTAAGTCCAATTTAGGTGAAGCTAATTTTTTTAAAGGATTTAGGGTTGTGTTTCTTCCACTCGTTTATAAATTGATAGTTTATTTAGTACATAATAAGAATTATAGGAAATATATTCTTTATCCATAGCGAGAGGTTTTAATCACATTTCAAGGAAATCATGATTTAATTTCACGTGTAATAGCATCCCATGATTACACTTCCCAAGGTCAACTGTCAATTATAGTTTTAATATAGTTATGGTCAAATAATTAGTTAAGGACTCGAATGCACAAAAACATGGTAACCTAATTCCTTATTGTTGTTTCTAGATTAGGTTTCCTGAGTATCATTTTATGTCCAACTTGAGAGTGTTTTCCCATAACTAGGTTCATATGCCTTTTGTGATGAATTATGTAACCTATTTATATTGGTGTATTTGAATACTAATGAGACCAATAGTCCCTAGCTTAAGGGATTTGTCACTAAGAACATGACCACATAGTTTCACATCATACATCCATAAAATACAAGGATAAGTGGGATAGTAAGATGGAGTAGTTTATCATCTTAAAGGGTTAAAGTTAATATTAGAGCTTACACAACGTGGGTCTCGTTTATCACCAAAATTTTGTTTAAACATGATATGAGAATAAACTATTTTTTTTCTCCTAGCACACTGTATTATGCATACATTCCCACAATCTAATCATAATTAGAAAAAAAATTTAAGTTTAAAAATTAACTCTTAATATTGTATCATAGAAACCAAGCAATAAATGAGATTGGGTATCAAGTCTTATTATGATTCCAACTCTTAAATGTGACTTCCAAGGTTAGTTGGCTATCTTCACTACTCAACATGTATGTAATTCGAAGACGATTCTACACTGAGTGTACATTTGGTTCCCAAGGAATACTACCTTAAGAGAAAAAATTCTTCTTAATACACTCACAACTATCAATCCTACAAATGAACCACTTACCCAAGACAAATTTGTACCATGTGGTTCTTGTTATCTCTCATAAGTGCACCGTTATTGAGAGATGATAGTAGGTATTCTACGCTTGTTTTATCTCGCACTACCATAGATATAATGGAAACACCTCAAGTCTATGTGTATACCTATTATTGAGGCGAGTCTCTGGTATCAAGGCCAGTTCCTTATTTATGTATCTTAAACTATTTTTTTGGGGTTTTGACGGTAAAAGGATTGCTATAAATAAATTAAAATGGGTTGATGCGCCAAACTTATTGAGGGATTTTACTGTTCATGCACAATAAAATTGAGAAAAAAAATTTATATGCATGAACCAATGGTTTTTCAACTTAATCCTAAGGAAAACACTTGTTTGTTGAGGGATAAATCAAAACAATACAGAGCTAACATGCACACTAAGACTGAAAAGAAAGAACCAAATTTGCAGCAAGGTAATATAATTAATCAGTGAATTAAAATTCACAAGAATTAATGTAATGATACACACCACTAAAAATAATTGGAAAGGCAATAATTATTTCACATTCAAGTGAAAACTAGGAAAAATATGCTTCGGCACTCATGTTTCCTAAAATTTCTCCTTGTTCCTTTCTAGTGCACACAATATATAGCAAAAATATTTCACCCAACCCCTCCTAAAAAAAGAAAACAGTCTGTACTCACCCCTTTATCATGAATAAGAAAAGGAATAAAAATAGACATGATTATTACAATTAGGCATTCATGTCCTTAGTTACAAAAATACACTCTAGTTAAAATGTAGTTAACTGTTCTAATTTTAAAGAAATTAACATATTTGGGTGAATAGTTCTGGCTAATATTAACCACTTGCTTGATGTGCAAGTCTCCTCCAATGCAGGTGCATATTATTTATCTTCTTGTGCATGATGTGACACCTCTATATTATCCTAAAATATTTATTTATCTTTATTATGTCCTCTTTTGAAGGCATGCAAAATACTCTTGTGCATTAAAAATTAATACTTTTAGTTCCAAAACTTAACAAATATTTACTTACAATGTGGGGACCACCTTTAGGCATGTCCATAATAATAATTCCTCTATTTTTTTGAAAATTAAGGTAATATATCAACTTTGTTATCATACATGCCTCTGATGTTGACCTCCTTTTCCTATAGTGTCTTCTTTGTTTTAATATCATCATGACATGCACATACTTGATGGGGATGTCCTTTGGTTTTGTCATCAGAATGTCTCTCATTTTAAATAATAATCAAATGATTATTATATCAAATAATAATAATAATCATATGTATCATTGTTTATTTCTACCCCTTTTGTTTGACGTGATACTCATAAACAATAATATATGGGATACTTTTGCAAATATTAAGGTTTAAACCTTAGTCTTTGGCATCTAGATCATCATATTTTGACCACCTTCCTTTTATTTCACCATACACATGACTTGAAAACATTAAGATTCTCTACTGTAATAATTGGTGACATTTCATTAAATCATATCATATGATAGTCATATATTTGATTCAAATAATTACGCGTCTCCTTTAATTATTACCACCTTTTGAGAACATAGCGTATCGGATTTGACTTGCATGACATATAAACTATGCTAAAAACATCATGATTTTAATGGGAATATTTTTCCCCCATTTCATGAGACCTCGACCCTTCGAATAAGTTCGGTGGTATTTGAACTAACTATGGTCAAGTTATTAGTAACCCCTAACTTTGCATTGAAAATAGGTGATTTTATTCCTAGCCATCGATATATTTACTATCTTGCTTTGGATCGTCGATGTTATGATAAATTGATAGTTGTCTAATCATGTAATGTCTTGATATCCTTCATTGATCTTCTGGTAGCTAAGGTTGATTTGAGGTTTACATTGAAAGTTGGTTCATTGATCCGAACAATAGATTTTACTTTTACATTCAAAGGGTCGATCCTGTAACCCAGGTCTAGTTAGGTTTCACTGTGGTTTGGTTCGGTGAAGAAAATAATTTGAAACCTAAACTCATTATTTCATTTCCATGTTCGTTTCAAGAGGCGAAGCTCTACCAGATTTTTTATTGACCGTCATTTATATGTTCTTTAAAAGATCAGATTCAAGAATTTACCTATGCAAATAGATATTTCGAGGCTCTATCACTTTGAGTATCTATAATTTTCTGTCATTTTGGTTTTCTCTTGAGCTTCTGAGAAATACTTATGGAGAGGTGGCCAATATTATTTATATTCTTAAGATTCTACTTGAAATGGAAGGTGATCCCCCACTTTTTGAGCATAAAAATCATTTCATTTTTCGTTGTTTTATGAATTTAAAGCATTAAAACTTCATTTCTTTGCATTTTCTTGAATTTTTGTGCATGGCTATAATGTCGAGTTTAAAACTCGTTCTAGGTTTCATTTCTTGCTCTAAACTCCGAGGACTTGCTGATTTGATTTGCAAAATGCTAAGTTTAGACTTCCTTTATGAATTCTTCTGAAAAAATATAAAAAATATTCATGTTTATGGAATGTAGAGCATTATCCTTGATTTGTACTTTGTTTTCTAATTAAGTCTTCATAAACGACATCGTTGAATCCTATTTCAACCTGGTTTGACGGAAGATTGATCGCTCTAAGTCACCATTTGGAAAGAGAATATAGATTGTGCTTATATGGTCATTATATGCTTTGCATTTGACTTTATGAAAATGCTCTGAAATTTTACCTTTGATGTTATATTAAGTAGTTTGATCTATTTTCATGTGCCGGGGATCTGAGTTTCTATTTACATCCTTCTCTTATCGAGCTCTACATTTTGGTTTTCAGCTCAAATCTATAAAATATCAATCTGGTATATTCAATTGGCCATACATTGATTTTGGTTTGAACTCACTACTTTATTCTTCAATTGTATATTTAGAACTCATTTGGGTTTGTAAATGTAACTCTCCAAAATTTTCTTGATCTGTTGTTTATTATTTCTGTTCAGAGCCTTGTATTTCCTTCATTTTCCTATGTTCTTCCAATATTTGACTTGGATTTGTACTTTATACTCGCATCATTCTTATTCAAGATTTCCCTAGTTCGAGGGTTTCACCTGGGCTTGTATCCAACTCCGTAACTTAGCTTTTGTGGTTATTTGGCTCACATTTTCTTTGGGTAGTCATATCTTCTTGAAATATTCTTGCTTCATCTTTTAGTGAACTCAATTTTGATATTATGAATAAACTGAAATTGCTAGCCATTAAAACTCTTTTGAAGCTGTTATGAACCCTGCATATACTTTCCTTTTGAATAGTTTTATCTTTTCATTCATGGTTGTGAACTCTTGCTAGGGTGTCATCTTTATGAAACTACTGGGAAAGTGAGTTGGGGTTTACCCTACTTGTTGTGCCAACTCGAACTAATTCAAAATGACTGTCATGATCCTCGAGCTTGTATTTGCTTGTAAATTTTATATTTTCTTATATTTGTCAACTTTTTCTCAATCATGGCATTTTTGAGTGCCTCCTATGAAGGTAATAGAAATTTGTAATTTTTCAGTCCTGTTGTGAAAAGCTTCCTATAGATACACATTCAAGTAGCTTTAATTTATTCTTTAATAGCTGTAAATTTTTTCTTGAAGCTTTGAGAAATCTAGAATTTAAATATTGTAACTTTTTTTCTAAACTGTTTTTCTTGGTGAAAGTTGTATAAATTTCTTGAAAAGTAGACATGAAAAATGTAAATTGATTTGGCCTTTATGGATGAAGTTCTTCATTCTTACTACATATGGCTGTAGCTTTTTGAGGTTTCTTCAACATGATTGTTTTTTGGATGCACTTCTTTAATTTGTAACTGTGAATTTATATTCTGCTATTCATGGAAACGATCTTTGATTTATCTTGAATTTGTAAAATTTGAAATGTTTGTGGTAAGATCTGTAGAATTTTCCTGAGTTTGGGTTCTAGTTTTCTTACTACCTTGAAAGAATAGCTTTCTTTGAATTATAGATGGATCACAATTTGTTTATTCAATGCTCTTTATAAAGTTTATAGAAACTCTTTTTTTATTTAAAAATTTGAATAATTTTTATTGAGCTCCATTTGTGGGTTTTATTTGACTTAGACATTGCCTTATACACTTGGAAATTCACATACCAAGGTATGTTTTAACTTCAACCTCTATATTGTTTGTTCCATAAAATAATTTTTCCTTCATTTATAATCCTTGGTAGTTAAAGGATGATGCAACTATCTCCTTGTGAATTCATTACATTTATCACTAACATTTGGCTAAAATGTTTCTTAATTTGGCTAATGTAAGTCTTTTGAGTATTAGTGCTCAATGTATTTTCTGAAACTCTGAGTTGAAAGTGTAATCTGAACATATATTTTTGAAAACATTTTATTCATATAAAATAAATCCATTGAGATTATATATCCAGAAGGTGTTACTTGGATGACTGTATGTTTCAAACTCAAATTTTGTACATTCTGGAGTGCCTTTTAAGTCATTCCAAATATATTCTCCTTAGAACTGTATTGATGAATAATGATATCTAAAATCATTATATGCTTGAGAAAATGACTATAAACATAGATTATTAATTCTCCTATGCATTCTAAACTTTGTACTTTTAAGCCACATATGCTTTAAAAATCAACAAAGAGTTCAACAGACTCTCTATCTCTCATTATTTTGAAAGCAATATCTAGAAAATATTGAAAATTTGTTCTTCATTTGATGTTTGTATCCTGATCTTGTATCTATAAGATTTACAGTTGCTTATCTCTTCCAATGTATAATTAATATATTTGTTTTCTAAAAAAGAAAATATTCTACTTGGAAACATGCATTTTGAACTTCTATTATTTCATTATTATGATACTAGATGGCTGTTGCATTTTTAAACTATGGTAGATGGATTCATAGATTAGAACTTCAATTGTAATATTTCTTAGATTTGAAACTTTCTTGCTAACCTTGAAATTTTTTTATTAGCTCCATAATTCTGTCATATCATGATTTGTGTACTATACTTGATTGAATCTTAAAACTATACTTGATGAATAATCATTTATATCCTTCCAATGTTGTAACACTATGCCTTGTATCTACATACAGGTAATTTATAATTCTCTTTATTCAACGACCTTCATCTCTCATTTTCTCGTTCTAATCCTTGGGAGTTGTAGTCATTTTGAAATAGTTCATCCTAGAGATGAGTGTTTTTATAGTAAGGAATGCATAACCTTTCTGGATACTTGATGTCTATTTAAACTTGTTGTGTCTCTAAAAATAACCCAAGTATTCTGCAATATTTTCTTTATAATTGACTGTAATTTCATCAAAGCTAATATATTTTTCTTGAATGGCTGCAATATTTTTATTCAAGCTCTTGATAATAGTAATTTCATACTATGTACTTAATGATATTTGTTTGAAAAATTCATTTTTATTTTATACTTCCAGGGAATCTTTGACTTGTAATTTTGTATCTGAACTTTATAAAAGTCATGCCAGAATCTTCTTTTGTAACCCTTGAATTATGCTTATGTCACGAAAATACAATATGTACTTGGTAATACAAAATTTTACAAACATGTATTTCATTCTCTTCTGTTACAACCTATACCTATAAAATTAAGAAAATAATTAGAAAATAATTACACTTTTCGGGATCTCTTATGTTCCATAGTTTCTTTTCTTTATGCTTCCTTTTATGCAAGATTATAGGAGTCTCATGTACTACTCCAATATACTACTTTCAAAAATCTACATAGGTTACCTTGATGTACCTTATACTTTTGATCTTAAGAGGTCCAATTTCTTGAAACTAGAAATACAGGCATGCAGACTGAATCCTGAGCTCAAATCAAAGATATTTTGTTTCTCTTTTAAGTTACATTCCTGCAATGGAGTGATGGTGAGAAGATCAAGCTCAAAATATAGATCTAAAACAATAAAGACCAAATAGAAAACCCTAAGGAAATGACGGGTTCCTTCTTAATTCCTTTGTTTCTAGTTTTATACACATGTATCTCTTATTTCATTATGTGTAAGCTAGATACCACGAATTGTGTGAGAAACATTGAATTCTCTTGTTGAGTAAATGCTATTATTTTTGTAATTCAATTGTGTACTTCCTTTTACTTTCAGCATGTATGATATGTAATGATTGTACAATGAATCAAACAACTCAACAACATACTTAATAACAGCTAATCATAGGAAATGTTCAAATTGAAAATACTTGTAACTTAAAAAAAAAGAACTCTCGACAATGCAAACAATAACTATGTTTTTTATTTTGGAGTCCAACTCCTCAGGTCTACCTCTATCTCCTCCATCCTCAAGGTTGTGCCTTAGTTCTTAGAATCTTTTGTTCATCTTCGATGAAGGTGATCATGGGATAACAACATATCTGAGGTGTTGTAGTCTACAATAGCACACATAGTTGTATTTTGACTTGTTAAATGTAAATGTCCCCCTAGTTAGGTTCATTCATAAATCCATTCCATCAAAAATAGACTTTTGAGTTTCCCATTTTTACACAAGTGCAAAATTTCTGAACATTTCTGGCGATGCAATAGGGAAACCTACTTGCTAGCTCGTATCCAAAATCTGTCTTTTCTACAAAATTGATCCTTCTCAAAAAACAACCTATAGCTGAGAAAGGATCTGATAAACTAAATCACATGTACAAATACACTTATTGAGTTAAAAAATATTGCAATGTGCATGAACAACACTTAATGACTGGGAAATTCTACTCTAACCAGAAACTATAAGATTTTCAATAACAATGTTTAAGAAACATAGCATTTACAGGAATGTGAATTTGTTGTCCATTCATCCTTGAAAGATGAAATGCATTGTGCTCTTTTCAAGATGATATCATATAAGGACCACTCCAGATTGTATCAAACTTCATGTGGTTTCTAGGATTTTCACGATGAACATCCCATGTTAGCACAATGTCTCCTTCATTAAACACCCCGAACTTAGCCTTTTTATCAATTTTTCTCTTGATCTGTCTTTGATTCTTTACCATGTTTAGATGAGCTTGATCTCTTAACTCTTTTAGCTCCAATAATTTTACATAACAAACATACATTGGTTTATTCTCAAGTAATTGCATTTGATGTAATAAATCCAATGCGGGCAACTCAACTGAAATATGCATTCTTGCCTCAGGTCCATAAATAATTTTATATTGTAAATTTATAACTAATATTTTAGGAGTCACTCTATCAGCACAAAGTGTTCAATTTAACATTAGATACCAAGCTCTTTGGTTTCCATTGAGTATTCTTCTGATTATATTCAAAATATTTTTCTTAGTACTTTCAGCTAATCCATTACCTTGTGGGTAATAATTAGATGAAGTACTCAAATAGATACTATTCTTAAATGCCCAATATGTTACCTTTGCACCAAGAAATTTGAAGGCATTATATAAAATAATAGTTGTTGGAACACCAAAGCAAAAGATTATACTTTCTTAAAATGATAATATCTAAGTCTCATTAGCTTCTTTCAAGGCTACTGCTTCAGTCCAACATGTGAAATTATCTGTGGAAATCAAGATCCAGTTGTGGCCTTGTGATGAAGGTGGATTTATCATTCCAATGAAGTCAAGACCACATTGCATGAAAGAATGATCCACTTAAATAAGATGCAAGGGAAGAATAGATAAACGTTATTTTCTAGTAAAGAATGCACATTTCTTACACCTTTTAATCCATTCAAAGAAGACCTTGAATATGATGGGCCAACAATAACCAGCTTTCATAATTTTTAACGTTGTAGTACATGCTGAGAAGTGGTCTCCTGCAGGTCCTTGATGAAACTCAGATAATAATTTATGCACTCTATCATAATCAGTACATCGCAAAAAAAATTCATTTATATCCCTTTCGGAAAGCACATCATCAATGAAAATGTAAGGTATGGCTTGTATTCTAAAATATTATTGTTTATTCTTATTCATACCTTCAAGATAAGTATCGTGCTGCGAGTAATTAATCAAATAATTCATCCAAATTGATCCTTGAACTTCTAGATTAAGTTCCGGTTGTTGATTTTTAGGCTTTAATAAAATTTCTAAATGATGATAGGTGATTTTAGCATGCTGTAACGAATTTTTTGATTCTGTAGCCTATTGGTTTTCCATATCAGCAATCAAATGTTCACATAACCCTTTACCTCTGACTATTTTTACAACATGGATGTCAACATCATACTCCATAACCTTTGTAATCCAACCTCCTCTCTTCTCATTCAATTCTTTGTTCAACAACAATGCTTTAATACTTAGATGAGAGACTAAAACATGTACTTTGAATTCTTTAGTCCTTTAACTACAACAGGTACTTATTTTTCAAGAAAATTTTACCTTATCTCGTAGTCATGTAAACTCTACCTGAAGAAATTAATTGGATTCTCAATATTTTCATCATTAACCTGAGTTAATATGGTTGAAATGGTTTCAGTTCCAGCAATTACATACATGTTTAAATTCTTATCAGAATTTTGATCTGCCAAAGTAGGAGTTTGTGAAATAGTTATCTTGATAGCTTCCAATCATTTTATTCCTTCGTTGCTCTAAGAGAAAGTTTTATCTTTCTTTAACATAGTTATTAATGGATTAACCATTGTTGAAAAATATGGAACAAATCTTCTGAAGAAGTTGATTTTTCAAAAAAAACTTTGTAATGTTTTCTTATGATGAGGCAAAGATAGCTGTGAGATTGCTTCAATTATGAAAGGATCAATAAGTAAATCTAGGCTAGAAACAATATGTCCAAGTAATTTACCTTGATGGACTACAAAGATAAAAATTTTGGGATTCAATGATATTCTGAACTTCCTCCAAAGCTGAAAAGTCTACATTGAATGCATAAGATGATCATTAGAATTGTTTGAAAATATAATAACACAATCTAAATAAACCAATATTTGTTTACTTAATAGGCTATGAAAATCCATATCCATTACACATTGAAACGTTGCACCATCATTAGAAAGTCCAAAAGGCATTCTTTTGTAAGCATAAGTATTGCACTTTGTGGTGAAGGTTGTTTTGTATTTGTCTTCTTCACACACAAGAATCTGATTGTATCCACTATAACCAACCAAAAGGGATAGCCTGTCTGAACCTAAAACTATTCTTAAAATCTAATCCACATTAGGAAGAAAATAATGATTTTTAATGAAACCTTGTTAAGATCTCTAAAATCCACACACACCCGTATTTGGCCATTCTTTTTCTGAATAGGCATGAGATAAGCTACCCAACTTGAGTGCTTAAGTAGAAAGATAATACCTAATTTAATCAGATTGGATAACTTTTTTCTCATTAAAGATTCAATCCTGGGATTGACAAGCCTCTTTTTCTACCTAAATAGTTTGGAATTTGGTTGCAACTCTATGGTATGTTACACTAAACTGGGGTCAAATCCTCTCAAATCTTGGTATTTCCAAGAAATAAAAATTTCAATTATTTGCATAGATTAATGAAATAATGTTTTTCAACTAAGGAAGATACCTTTCCAATAAATAACTTCTTTTCATCAGCAATTAAGATCTTTTCGTAGTTATCTATGTGATTTGATATCTTTCCTTTCTCCTTTCTTAGTTGATCATCAAAACTGAAGATATCTTCTAATGTGACCATCCCTTAAGGAGACATTTTTTTATTCAATTGAACATTTTGGTCACCATATAAGTGTTTCATTTTTTATTGATTACCTGCAGAAAATTCAGCTTCTTTAACTACAACAAGCTATAGATTTGCACATCATCTTCAAAAAATTACGTGTTTTCTTCATTATTAGGCACTAAATGTCTAATAATCATCTTTATATGAGGTCTTATTTTTCTATTTTTAATTTTTTCTAGCACTTAAGAACTAGCACCAACTGCTGCAAGCATGTCTATATGTTTGTTTTTAGCTCTTGGAATAGATTGCATATTAATAGCCTGTTGATGAGAGAATACTTGTTAGAGATCACACAAGAAGTCTGCGTGGAAGAGAAAGGCAGTATAAAGGGCATAGAGGGACAGGAAGAACTCACGCGTAGATTAGAATTTGACGCCTTCAGGACTTAACCAATTTTGAGCATTAAGACCTATTTTTAGAATATGGCATGCAGAACACACCAACGATGCAAAGACGTGCATGCCATGCATTCTCTATAATTAGATGATCGAATCGTAGTGTTTTTTCATGGAGACGAGCTAAGAATAGGATTGTCACTTTAGTTAACTACAAGAGGTCTATAGATAACACACTTGCATGTGTGGCTATGCTTGTAAATGACGCGTGGCTATTAATAACATGTGGCCTAATTCTGGAATAGATAAGTGGTGAAGGGAAAGTCACCACCCTATATATATGATGTGGATCACATAGTAGTATGTGTGTGTGGATGTATGGAGATATAGAGATATGCACATATGACTTGATTGTTGTATAAGATCCATGCGTGCATTGGTATAGATTACCATATTGCAACGAACTTCTGTGTTTATGAATAGATGGAAGATATTGGCTGAATCTAAGTGTCATTCCCGTGTTTAATTGAGTAGTTTATGTTATTGATTGAATAATTATTATTGTTTAAGCTTGTTCTTTGATAAATATGAATACAACATGCATTGTAAAATGATGGATTAATTATGGATATATATGTGTCTCCCTTCATCACGCTAATATCCTACAACACCAACCCTAAAGAGGGACCTGGTACCTTTGCGCGCTTCAGGTGAGCACTCGGTCTAGGTTGAGTGATGTGTGAGCGCAACTAGGGTGTTATCTGGTAAATTCTAGGTTGTATCATAATCTCAAAATCATCCATTAAGTCTGAAACTCTATACTTGTAATATTTTAGCAATGAATTCTTACAAACATTAATTTTTTTTACTTGATTAATCACTAACTCTGAATGATCAAACAATTTTAACATACTCAAACCTCTTTTTCTAGATCATTATAGGCCATGAATTAATGCTTCATATTCAGCTATGTTACAAGTACATGAGAATTATAGACTTAGAGATGATAAATAAACTTTCATTCGAATGAGAAGTAAACATCAAACCTACACTTTGTCCTTTTTTTTCTTTGCTCCATCAAAATGAATCTTCCATAAGCCTTCAACTATTTTCTATGTTTTGGATAGCAAGGGGATAGGTGCATTTTCTTCATGTAAAGAAAAAAACCAAAAAAACCTTCTTCTACTTCCTTGAAGGGATCATAAGCATGTTCTTCTTGAGTTTTTAATCCATAAACAAGTTAGAAATACCATCTAATGCAGAAACATGGGATGTGACATCAAAATCAGTCTAACTTAAGGCTGCATAATTTACTGCAGTATTTCAGGCATGAGGCTCAATGTGAAATCTAGCCAATGGATCTGAATTGATTGTAAATTTAGTTCCATACCTTGTAGTAAAGAATAATAATGACCAATCTAAACAAAGATAACCTCTTATCTTTTTTGTAAAATATCTTGATAGACATAAAGAAAAGTAAGGAGGTAGATCTACGATTGTTACATCTTAAAGAATAGAAACATTTGGACAAACATGTAACGTTACCTCCAAATTTTTAATGACACCAACTATGTTATTTTTTTTCCGATCTAGCTACAACACACTTTTCTCTGTAAGTTCATATTGTAGACCTAACATTTCTACAATTGCTTTAGGCATTTATTTTTTCCTTACACCACTGTCAACCACGTACTTATGAACTAAATGATCTCTAATAATCAAAGATAGATGTAACTAGGGAACAAAATTGGAGGAGACCAATTGCGACACCCCCTTCCATTTATTAGAAATTGTAGTGGTGTGGCCATGGCAAAACCAATCACATGTAGTGTCATCACGGCCAGAAAACCCAACCCCTCCCCCCATACCTTTCCCATGGCCTTATGCCACCATGTTTAGTACACGGTTGGCCCCAAAAACAAATACCTACAAAATTTGAACCACTTGTTAAATATATATATGAATCTATATGTATTAAGGAAAACATAAACCAAAACTTTAGTTTATGGAAATATATTAAAAAGAGCTTAGAAACCTTGATCTAAAACCTAAAATGTAAAATAATGATTTGGGGTATCGTCCCTCCATGAAAATTTGACAGAAACCACCAGGACTTAGACGTCTAGCATAGGGAAGGGTTCCCTCACTTGACTCTCCTGACTAGATTTATGGGATGCCAAGGTATGGAAGCATCAACCCCCCGATGAACTTGGATGTCTAGAATAGGGAAGGGTCCCCTCACTCGACTCACCTGACTTGGTTTAGTGGGACATTTCGACCTTTACTCTTCTTAAGCTCTACTCTATGGCATGTACTTCATATTTTGGATAATGGTATTCTTTTCATAATTTAGCCATGAAGTCAAATGATTATTCACCTGATTAATCCATTCCTCCAGCTATGTGTTATCTTGAATTAATAACACCAATTTTGATGGAGTAGGATGTGCTTGAAGTTTCTCCCATCAATATTGAGCAAGCATAATATCTTACTGCATATGCGTCAAAGATTTATGTAGTTTAGTGCTATAGGCTTGCATGTCGTAAATAATTTCTTGCTACTCCCATAGTTGATTTCGATATTTCTCAGTAATTTCTCATATTTTTCTTCTTTGTGTTCCATATTTGTCATTTGAAATGTTATATTCTATGGAAAACTTATGTATTTCTCGTTAAATTTGTTCCATCTTCCCCTTATCTTCTATAGTGATTCTTTTCCATCCGACAGTGTATGTGTAGTATACTGCAGCATTAATAAATTCTACCTCAAACTTCTTTACCACTATTTGAAACTCAGTTATTTTCTTTTGATTCTTAGCTACGTGTGGTTTCTTGATATCTTCATGGTACTCTCTGATTGTATCTTTGCATATTATTTCATTTTCTATCTCCAAGTTTATGCGGTTTTATTTCAATATTTCTCCTACCGCATACTTTGTAGATGCTTCAATAGAAAGTGTAGTATCAATGTGGATCTACGCCCTGTCTCTTTGAATGTTGGTGTTCATGTTTTTGTTTTCCTCTTCCAAGTCTACACACCTTTGCATCCATTCTTGAGTTGCACTCTTCTCTAACACTTGACTGCAAGTATATTTTTTTATAGGAGTTATTTTATATGAATGGACCTTAAATCCTTTCGCGGTTTGCTCAAATAGTCCTTGTTGCAGTTGGAAAGATTTTTATTCTTTTCTCTTCTATAGATATTTCTTGATTCTCACTAGTGATTCGTTATATTTAGGTGGAGTTGTCAGGCTAGAAGATGATATTTGTGATGACCGTTTACCCTAGTTTTCTTTCTCCTTTTGTTCCTTCTCTTTTTCTTCTTGGTTTTTCCGTTCTTACTCTACTTTTGTATTCTTCTCTTCCTTTTCTTTTTGCTTATTTTTTTCCAATGCCTTCCTCTTCTCTTATGTTGCTTGCCTCTATTTCTCTTTTTCCTCTTTCTTATTTTTTCTTTCTCTTCTTTCTTCCTCTTTTATAATTCTACTTCTTTCTTTTTCTTTTCTTCTTCTTCTTTCCTATTCATTTCTTCTTCTTATTCTTTCTTTTTCTTCTCTGCTTCTTTATCTTTTCTTTTCATTTCTTCTCTTATTTATTTTTCTTCTGTTCTTCTTATTCTTTCCTTTTCTTATCTTCTTCTTCTCTCCTCTTCTTTCTATTTCTTCTCTACCTCTTCTTCTTTCCTTTTCTTATCTTCTTCTTTCCTCTTTATCTCTTCCTCCTCTTCTTCTTTTTTATTTTCTTCTTGTTCTTTCTTATTTTTCTCTTCCACCTACTCTTTCTTTTTCTATTCTTCTGGTTCTCTCTTTTCCTTCTCTTCTTTCTCTTTCTATTTTCTAAACTTTTATTTTTCCTTTTTCTTCTTCTATCTCTGGTCTTCATATTCATTTCCTTGTTTTTTTTCCTCTCTCTCCTTTTATTTTTCCAACAGACCAATTAGCTCGTCAAATTCCTTCATGTGTTGTGTTATACTCTTAGTACAGAGTTTCTTTTGTTTCCAAGTAGTTCATTCTTGCTGAAGCGTGGCTAAGCGATGTGTTTTCTCCAACTCTATTGTGTCCTGTATATTTACCACAAATTATGATGGAAGTAAGTAACTTATATCCTCGAGTATGAGTGCATTATTCTTTAGGTAGTAAACTATGGATTCTATAATATCCAATTGTTATCCACCTATACTTATGGTATATTCTTGGGTAAGATGTGAAATTCTGCCAACTATTATACTTTTCTTATAGTAGTTATAAGCTTTCCGACTAATCATTATTTCTTTTGTTTGTTATGCATCTTCTAAAATTGATGGTGCTGAAGAGGCCTACAGATGTGGAGTTGATGAAGCGTATGAATTTTCTTCCTCTGAGTTAGAAGTGACTTATATTTGTTCAGATTATGTTTCTTTTTTTCCTTGGTTGGCCATGAATTCTTTCAACTTAGCCTTTTCTGCTATAGATTTTTTTTTCATGGGTTTTGTAATGCTAGGGAATTTCTTTTGTTTGTATGTCTTGGGATTGGATTTTCTTGATTCTTCGTTGTCTACTTGTGTGAAGAATGTTTGTCAATATTCTTCAAGTGTCTCTTTAATTACCTCAATAAATTTTTATAACTTGGCTTTGGTAGAATCGACAGGAAGACATCGAATTACTTTTACAGAGGTAGTCACTAGTTCATCTGAAGCCTCATAGAGTAATGGAGGTATGTGTTGTATACACAAAGTTGGAGGCCAAATGAATGTATAGTCAATTTCAGTAATAAAATACACCTCCTTTTTTGTATTTTGCAACAGCTTGCTTAGATATCCTAGACTTTTTGTCAATGATTTTTTTAACACTTTTTATCCAGCCTAGAAATGATTTTCTCTGGGTAATTACCTCAAGAGTAGCCATGTGTTCCCAAATTTGTTCCACAATAGGTTTATCTATGTGCCATTCTATTGTGTTTGTTGTATGAGGAAGGGTTTTTTTGAAGTACATAGCCAAAAATCTCAATAATGACCCGTAGCAAAAAGTATCCTCCCCTTCATTTATCCTCCTCGTATTTTCATGGAATTATGTCATTAATAGTTCTGCAAGATTATATTCTAAATGAAATTGAACCATATCTAGGGAAATATGTGTGCTAAGACTATGGGCACCATCCTCTCTACTGGTGTGATAAATTTTAAGGCATATAGCTTTAGTGGCATACCTTAATGTGTGATTGGAAATACCTGATACTCGTACTCCGCGTTTAGATTTTATGATTCTCATTTCTCGAGTTGTATCTTTCAGCATTGTCTTATTTTCGGTAATTACAGAACACCCTTTATATGATAAGTCAATAACCCTAGCTATCACATTTGTATTAATTTATTATGGCTCATCTAAGTGTAACATCTTGTTGCGGTGTCTGCTTAATAGTATTTCAAGCACAAAATCCACCCGAGGGAAGTAGGGTATTCGAATCTAAACGTCAATTTTTAATTCCTTGTTAACTTCAACATTCTTGTTATATACCATTGTTTTTGTATTTATTTCTTCCTCTAAAAAAAATGCTCTCATTACCTTGAGTGTTGTGTGATCATATTCCAGAATTTGTGAGTGTATGTATTTATGTATATCTCTCGCACTTGTAACCTTGAATGAAATGTGTGAGAAGGAACTCTCCAGATCGATGGTGTATGAATTCATGGAATGCTCAAGAAATTTTGGTTTGGGAAGTTTTTCCTGTATGATCTCGACTCGAACGTCCAATTTTATTTTGCAATTTTCCCTCATTATGCCTTAGTTTTCTTCTTCATATTTTTACTTTGATTTCTCTTCTAGTTTTCTTTTCCTTAGTGTGCTTCCCATTAACATATTTTATATCTTAGTTGATCCATCTACTACATTTATTTACATCTTATGAATAAAATTTCATCTTTTTTGGTCGGGGTATGACTCTATGTATTTTTCGTGTTTTTGTAATTTCCTTCATTTGGTGGTTTGTTGTTTGGTTCATGGCTTGATTCTTTGTTTCTTTGGAGAACAAATTTTCTCCTCCTTTGTTTCGTGGATTGTGCTAGATTTTTATTTGTTTCATGCCATCGTGTGTTGCATGGATTCACTGTGATCCTTATCCATGGTTTCATTGTCTCCTACTTTATGTCATGGTTTTTTGTTTTCTTTATTTTTCAGCTTTTATCTTTCACCTTTTATTCCATGGGTATGTTTCCTCCATGTATTTTCCTTTTCCTTGTTATGTGGGAATGTTACCTCCGTGACTTATTTTTCTCCTTGTACTTCTTTATGGTAGAGAGGACCTTGTGGGTTTTCATCCTACCCCTCAAACTATCTACCGAATTATCAGTTTTTAAATAGGCTGGTGATATTTTTTTCAAAGGGTAGAGATGGCCTTGCGGGTTTTCATCCTACCCCTATAACTATGCACCAAATTTCTAGTTTTCAAAAAGGATAGTATTTTTTATTTTTTATTTTTTAAATATATAACTATGTTATGTATACCTTTAATCAGGATCAATTTAGATATCCTACAAGCTCTTGTAATTGCAATGTTTATAGCTTTACTGATCCTGAAGGTATAATTTATTTTAGAATACAATGTCCTAATTACCTTCTCACCTTCAATTTTCTTGGATATTTGTATTATCTGTCATACAAAATAATTTGGTCTCCCACATCATATTATTTCTTCCTTATATGGCACTCATTCCATGCCTTTTTTCCTCTTTTCTCTAGTTTCTGTTTCTATGCTACTATGAATCATTTTTCATCCAAATTCTCAAATTCAATCAATTTTTCAATAGAATGAATCATCCTCGATAATCCTAAATGCTACAACCACTCTCATATCGGGCATCAAATACTCTATGGGAACAACGGTTTCCAATCCATACACTAATTTGAATGAAGAGTACTTTGTTAGCCTTTTGTAGGTTATGTTATATGCCCATAGAGTGACCGATATCTTCAGGTCCCAGTCTATGGTGTGTAGTGAGAAGATATTTTTTGATGCTTTCTCCAATAACTTGTTAAATTCCTCAACCATTCCATTTTCTTTTGGGTGGTACAGATTGCTCCTATGGTGGTTTATCATAAATTTGCTTAACAGCTCTTCGATTGTCTCATTCGCAAAATGCTTCTCTCGATCACTTGTGATGCTGAGTGGACATCCAAACCTCATTAATATGTTTTCATAAAGAAATATTTCTATGTTCTTCACAATACAATCCTTTGTTGGGACCTCCTCTACCCACCTTGTCACATACTTTCTCCTTGTGATAATAAATCCGTCCTGAGAACATTTGGTGGCAAGTTTTAATGGTCCTATAAAGTCGTTAGCCCATTTCTCAAATGGGGCGAGTGCCAAGACAATTCTTAGCAACATTTCATCTCTTTCATTTGGCTTCCTACTCATTGATAGATATCACATGCTTTGGCATGTTTTCCAGCATCTTTGGATAAATTAGGCCATCCAACATCACTTTCCTCACAGTTTTTTCTCCTCCGTTATGTCCACCCACTATTCCCTCATGCGCTTTAATTAGCACATTTTTTCTCTCATGTTCTAATGCCACTCTTTTTAGATCATCATCTTTACCCTTCTTGTACACTTTCCCCTTAATTAAAGTAAAAGGGAATGCTATGCTCAAAAAATTCTTCCTTTGCTGCTGAGTATAATTTTTTGGGAATTCACTTGTGAGTAGCAATTGGGAAATTTCATCAAATTCATTGGGTATAGATTTAATGTGGAATAAATGGGGTCCATGAAAATCATCCTTGACAGGGCCTTCATCTTCACCATTCTCTATTCTTGATAGATATTTTGGTTCATTATTGAACTTCCTTGGTTGTATTGCCACTATGAAATCAAATTCATGAAATAATATCATCAATCTACCAATTATTCCTTATAGAAAAGGTCTACTGATTAGGTACTTGAATGGTTCATGGTCTGTATAGAATGTAAAGGAAGTGGCTAATAGATATTGTTTATACTTCATGAGTGCATACACCATACTTAAATCTTCTCTCTCTGTAGTGGTATAATTCCGTTATGCTTTGGCCAACTTCCTGCTCGGAAATACTACTAGGTGATCCATATTCCCTTTAGGCTAAGTTAATATACCTCCAATGGCTATCCTTGATGTGTCCACATGTACATGGAATGGTATCTTCCAGTTTGGAAAAATAAATATTGGTGCATGAAGGATTTTATCTTTCAAAATATCAAACAGTTCTCCACAATCTAACAGTTCTCCAAAAGGATTTTATCTTCTCAAAATATCAAATATGGTATCTAACAGTTCTCCACAATCTAGCAAAATGCATTCACAACAATATTCCAAGCATACACAATGATAATGGATCCCTGCAAGAACATAATAAATAGACACAATATTCTTGTAGAAAGATTAAAGGGGCAAGAAGAATGCAAGAAAACACAGTAGGGGAAGATACATCCACAAACTGATATTTTATTGCTTCATGATATGCACAGTTCAATCTATTACAAGATAAGGGCCTGGATCACCATGCAAGGAGTCCACTACAAGGGACTGCAACACACTGGCTTCACAAAGCAATTTTGGCAGAGCTTTGCTACCCAAAAACTCTCTCCTTTTACAATGAGCCCAACACTCCAATTTATAGAAAAATGAGAAGGAAAAGAGAAGGGAAAATGGAAATCCTAAAATCTGTCCTTCAACCACCTGTAAGAGGCATTAAATTGAGTGAAATTATTGTATATTACTTGCAAAAGGCTCCCCATACTGTCCCATGTGCTGCAGCAGAGAAAGAATGATGACCATGCCTCTTAATTGCACTCCCAGCTACCAAATAAAACACTATTCTGAACCAGGCCATGTTCTCTTAAAATCTCAATCAATTTCTAATCAAATCCTGAATTTATTGATTGCTAAACATTAGGCTCAGAGCCACAATTCCAATGGTACCAATTTTGTATGATTTTGTTGAGAAATGCAAAAGTTATGGCCTTCTGAGTGCAGACAGCTATTTTGGGGTCTGGCAGGTGTTTTCTGTCATTTGTCGGGAATGAGCATTAACTGACTGGAGCCAAACACGTTTCCTTTATTTAAATGTATCTATCCTCATTAAAAATCGGAGCTCGGATTCAAAATTTATGGCCGTTTGAAGTTTTATGGTACAAAACAGGTGAAACTGCATTTTGAAGATCTTTCCCGCGCTCTGCCACCTGGATGACACGTGGCATGCTTTGATTGGCTTTCGGGTGTACCGGCCTTTCACGTCCTTTGTGTCCTTCTGTCCCGGATGTCCCAAACCGTTTGGGACATAAACTCCCGATCCGCCCGAAATGGGCTTCCTTGTTCCTCATTCGGCCGGTGACACGTGGCGTGATCTGATTGGCTTTCGGCTCCTTCAGCTATCCGCGTCCTGCGCATCCCTTTGTCCCTTTTCACCCGGTGCTGAAGTTTCCTATTTCGGTTGATCTAGCCGATTCACGTACTTTCGGCCCAGATGTCCCATTTGCTTTTGGACCGCCTGGGACAAATTTTCCCGATTCGCCTGGTTCGGCCGATTCGCGTACTTTTGTCCCGCGTGTCCCAGACTGTTTCAGGCTGCCTTGACTCATTTCACCCGGTTCAGCCGGTTCACGTCCTTTTGTCCCGCGCGTCCCAGACTGTTTCGGGCTGCCTTGACTCTTTTCACCCGGTTCGGCCGGTTCGCGTCCTTTTGTCCCGCGCGTCCCAGACTACTTCGGGCTGCCTTGACTCATTTCGTCCTGTTCGGTCGGTTCGCATACTTTCAGCCCAACTGTCCTGGACTGTTTCGGGCTGCCTTGACTCATTTCACCCGGTTCGGCCGGTTCGCGTACTAATGTCCCGCACTTCCTGGACTGTTTTCGGCAGTTAGTCAATTTTTTCAACTTTTCGGCCAGTTCGGATTTCCGCGTCCCGCGCGTACCCTTTGTCCCGGATGTACCAAAAGGAGTCAAGAAGACACATTTTTTTATGTTCAATGAAATTTGTAATGCTTGACATCTTTTAAACATCAATATTAAAACATGTAGGTGATTTTTCAATAGATCATACACCATCCAACCATCAAAATAAAATTCTAATAAATAATTAATGACGTATCTAAAATCATGTATCATAATTCTACTAAATACCACCGGTGTGTTCTTTAGGGAAAATGGCATAATTGTATACATAAATGATCCCTATTCAGTAGAAAACGTGGTATTTAGTTGATATTTTGGGGTGATTTTTACTTGGTGCTACCTGAATATACATCTCTTCCTTCCACATTCTCTAGAAACTCTTTTACAAAAGGGGTTGGAAAAGGGTCATGGATACATGATTTATTTAGTTATCGATAAAATACACATATGTATATCTCACAAGTATTTTTATTTTGAATCATCATGGAGCTGATCCATTCTGCATCCTTCACTAGTTTTATTTTGCCCGCATTAAACATTTTATCCAGTTCATCTTTCACCATTACTTTTAAATTTGTATTCAGTCTATATGTCCTCTTCTTTAATGGTTTGAATCCTTCCCTAATTTGGATCTTCATCATTCCAACTTATTCCTTTATCCCCTTTGTTTCTTTAAAGTCTTTAGGGAAAATGTCTTGGAATTCTTTCAACAATTCCACTATTTTAGAATCTTATTCTTCTGTCCAATAATCTCCAATTTTAACAAATTTCTTAGTTCCTTCTATTCCAATGTTTTCATTCCTTATTTTTAATGGCCAATAATGGTATTTTTCTCCTTCATCTTTATTTTCTACCACTGATCTCTAATCTTCTATAACTTTGTATTTTAAGTTCTCTAGTTTCTCTACATTGTGGCGTCTTGCCAACTCTTTTATTTATATTGGGATTTCTTATAGTATTATAATATTTTCTTTCGACGTATTTATGTCTGTGGAATATTTCTTTACTGCTTCTTTAGGGGTTAGAAACAAGAATGTTCTAATCTTCTGTAGCGACCTCCAAAATATCAAGTTTGCATCCATAAAAGAAAAAGTGTGGCAGAAATCCTTCACAATATGATTCTAGTCTTTTATTTCCCACCTAACCTATTTATGTGTATACTATTATCTCTAAAATTTTTACCATGTATAGAGATGGCTGCAGGTTTTCTAAGCTTTCAAAATTTGATCTCTCTCTTTCATAGATACATTGGAAACACCTCAAGTCTGTGGGTATACCTATTTTGAGGTGAGTCTCCGTTATCAAGGCTAGTTCCTTTTTGATGTATCCTAAATTTGATTTTACAGTTTAGGGGTAAGAGATGACTGTAAAATAATTATAACTAAGGTGATACAAAAAATTTGTATGAGGTATTTGACTGAGTATATGCACAATTGATATGTGAAGGATTTTTAGTGCACGAACCAACAATTCTTTCTGTAGAATATTAAGGGAAAAACACTTGGAGGTATTGAGGGAGATTATCACAACAATACTACTAAGCTAAAAATGCACATTAATATCATGTAGAAACTACAAAATTTTGCAACAAGGTAAGATGATTAATCAGGGAATCTGTATTCACAAGATGAATAGAAACATACACAAGACTGCAAATAATTCGTAAGTTAGAAATTCTTCACAATCAGAAGGCAAAACTGGCAAAAAATTTCTTCAGTACTCCTATATCCAAAAGTCCTCCAGAAGTTCCCCATTTTTTTTACGCTTTGCAATGCCCTACAATATATAGCAAAAAAATAATTTTCCCTCTTCCTAAAAATAGGCTAAGGCTTGTACTCGCCCATGCATCTTATTTTTATGCTTTACTTAATAATAGATAAAGGAATAAAATAGAGCATGTAATTACAAATAATAATTTAATAGCCATGATTACAATTGGTCAACTCAAGTTGACTGATCTATTTTTAAGAAAGCAATAGTAAATAATTTGCTAATAATAAGCTTGCTTGCAAGGCAAGAATTTCCTATTTTTAATAGGCATTTTTTTCTTCTTTTTTATTCTATCTCTTTGTGGAACATGCAAAAATTAACTCTCTATTTGTGGGTAAAAGAAATTATAATAATTGTAATATTTCACAAAAAATGAGCTATTTCCGGTAGTTAATTTCCCCTGCTTGCCATTCTGAAAACTCCCATAAAAAATATTAGCTAGAAATCTTTGTATTTTACTTCTCCAAAAGATAACCATGCTCGAAAATTCGATCCAAAATACCTATGTAATACATCTTCATCATTTTTTGATAAAACATGCATATTTTGAAAAATTCAACCTACCATTTGCTCTTGATCTGATCCCTCCACGCATTCAAATCTCACTTTAACGGAAGCACTACTCAAAAACAAGCATTTTTCCCCTGCGTGTCTGTGGATGACTTAACAATCCTCTTTGTATTTTCCCTTTTGATGACCTGCGTGAAAATTTGACATTTTAACTCCTTTTGCGGGTTTTCGGGCTCTCGGACGAGTTTAACATTTTAACACTTTTGCAAAAAAAGTTGTAAAGACAAAAGTCTCTCCGATCCTCCACTTAGAGGAATTACGAGCTTATGGGTTTAACGTAAATATTTACTCCATTTTGTGAAAAGTATCAAAATTTTAGGAAGACCTGCCACCACACCAGTATTTTATCGAATTGATTTTGACCTTTTTCCCCATGGCTTTGACTTTCTCATCATGGAAGGTCGGGCCTTCGGGATAACCTGGAACTTTTAACCTTTGCACTTTTTAAGTTTCAAAACTAATAAAGTGCAAAATCTCTACTTCCATTGTTCTTCCATTGCATTATTATGCCACGTGTACTTTTCAGGAGCTGCGGGCTTGCAGGTGAAAGTTTTACAATTTGAAAATTTTGAATTTTGACCAAATTCGACTACCACTCCAAATTGATGACTTTTGCCTCGATTTTGAAGTCTTGTTTGTGATATTCGATCTCTGTAATTATTGATTTTCAATTGTTGATCTATGAAGCATGATTTTAGGGTTTCTGTCATGTCATAAATGCATTTTAATAGCTCAAACCATGGTTTGGTTTGAACTTAGAGATTGATTTTTGAGCATTGATCTATGTCCTTAATGATTTTCAATCGTTGATCCATTAACCAAGGTTGACTTATTTTAAGCCACGGTTGAGGTAGGTGAGTTAAAATAAATCAAACATTATTCATTTTCTCCACTTTACATCTAGTTTTGTGGGAAAATCCCTATAAAAAAATTCTGATGTCATTGATAATGTTTTTTAGTTTGATTAAACCCATTTTAATGGCCCTTGAGCATCTGCAAATTTCCTTAGAATATTCAGAGAAAAACATTGAGAAGTTCCAACATTGGAGATTTTAGAGCTCGGCTCCTTCCTTAAAATGGTATTTGTGTGATGAGAATCACTGTGCTTAACTTTGAAACCTGACCCATCTAGATAAATGATTCTCTAAGATCGATCGATTCTGCCATGGAAAGTGAATGTGTAGCTCTTTGTATTTCTATTCCTTTCTTCATGCTTTGAACTTGGAGACTCTCAGCTTAACCTAACTTCTATGACTAGTAAGTTCATTTCTCCTCATGGGTATTTGGGTTTTCTATCGAAGGGATTATGGTTTTCATTTTCCTAGATTGATGTTCTTGTAGTATATTTTGAATATTTCTTCTTGGGTTTCCTTAAGAAATGGATCATTATTCCTCTATACTGAAACCTTTGCGCTCATTTTGGGGCTTCAACCTACAGTCCTGACTTGTAGATCTGTGGATCTTTTGTTTCGAGTATCATTTTCTTCTGTGATCTATGTTATATAACTTTCCAAAACATTAATTTTAAAAGAGTTTGAACCTTGGATCCTTCCTAGATAGATGTAGACTCCATTCACATTTTATTTCAAAATTGAGCTCTAATATATGCAAAATCCTTTGTATTTGACATTCAAATATAGTTATTCTTCACCATAGAGTACCCCTCTATCCAATTTTGATTTTTCGAACTGGAACTATCCCATGAGAATAAGGAAAATACATGAATATCTCTTTTCTTCAATGATACTAAGTTATATGTCTCGTTTAATCACTTTTGAGGATTTCCACATTACATTCTAATAATATTTCGTGAATTTTTCAAATCTAGGGTTGACATCTCAAGCTTGATTCATGACTGAATTCTCAATAATCTACTTTGTCCAGCTCAGATCTGCTTATTGACTTCATGTGAGTTTTGCAAGGTTGAAGGATGTTGATAAAACTGCAACTAAAATGAGTTTCTTGAAAACTTTACATTTTATATATCGCTTTCATTAGTTTAAGTTTTGAAATGACTACTTGTAACATGTAGTTGCATTTATACTTTTTGATTATGAGTTTGAATATTACATTATCATGCATAAGCCTTGATTCATATACTTTGTTGAAATATTGTAATCTATTACTTTTACTGCATTTCCCTTTATTTCAGCTTGATATGGATACTGGAAAAGTCATAAATTTCTATTTTACATGGTGAATCCCTGTCAAAATTTTCCCAGAATTCTCTCTTCCTTGACTGAAATCTGGAAAGTGTACATTGTGTGCATCCATCTTTTTTGTTTTGTACTATAACCTTTTCTTTTTACAGAAGATATCTGAGTTTTGAGTTACATTAGCCCTTCTTTCTTACATGTACATGGTCCTTTTCTGCTTGTCTACAACTTGTACCTTCACACTTCAGAAAATAGTTAGAAAATAATTAGGTTCTTGACCTCTCTTATATCCATCTTTCTTCTTCTTCTTTTTTTCTTCCTTCTGAGTGAGCTATGCAGTTTGATCTTCAAGTACTGTATATCTTCTACTGTTTAGAGATTCATATGCACAAATTAGGACAATGTAGGAATATGGATTAACCCTCATATCTTTATTGATTATTCCTTTCTTTTACTTTTCAGGTACCATGCTTTGAATTGTGACGAAAAAGATGGAACAAGCTGGAAGGGGGACAATCTGCACAACGAAGAATATACAAATGCAATGATGGGTTCACTCATATTCCTTTGCTTTCTATTTCATGCATGTGTACCTCTTTCTTCAATAGATGTACTTTATTTTTTAGTCACATCCCATGGCTTGTGTTGGAAACATTTGACCTTCCTTGTGAATAAAACATTGAATTCTGAAATAGAGTTGTGTATTTCCTTCTGTATTTCAAGATTTGGAATGGAGTGTACGATGAACAAAACAACTCGGTCATATAATTAAATGTCTTAATTATAAAGGAAAGAACATTGACGAGAACCTATAAAATTCAGTAATAAAATTTGATTTCTATAATCTGCACTTATGTTTGTTGTCCCAAACTCAGCACTTCACCTACTCTGTAATTCAGTATCTTCATCATGAAAACACAGCTATCCCTCAGGGCCTTTGTGTTCTTTTGTTGAAGGTATCATGAAATTATAGACTATGTGATCCGTTACGTCTTGTAACAGCACACATAGTTGCAGAATTCACTTAATCATTAATTAATTCAGTAGTAACTAATAACATCATAACTTATTTAGCTTAGGTATACTTAATCCATAAATTTTATCGTAACGACGAAGTTTTGAGTTGCCCATTTTTTCTCAAGTGAAAAATTTGTCAATATTTATGGCGATCCTGTGGGGAAAGCTACCTACTAGCGTAAAGACTAATGCCTTGCTCTTGTCCATTTGTAATGGAGTCCAAATCATATAACCAAAATCTTCCTTTTTGAAAGGTCAAACCCTTTCCGGAATGAACTAAAGCTGGGAAAGGATCTGTTAAACCAGATCACGTGTTTAAATGCACTTACTAAATTGAAAAACATTGCAATGTGTAGGAAATACACTTATTAAAAGGAAAATATTAATCTACCCTACTCTAACTACAAGCAACTGAGGCTAAACAAAACCTAAAATAGGTAGTGAAAAGTAGCTTCCTTTTCTCCAAAACTAAGGTCATGAATTCAACTCTAGAAACCAACAAAGTGACATAGCTAGGAAATTCGACATGTACCTTTATTTCACTCATCATATCAGTCCATGAACTATGAAGCACCTTTATCTACTCTGTAATCTGTTTTAACATAATTTGAGGCTTTATATTAAGAATAGATGACTCACTTTCATGCTCAAAGACAAGCATGAAATCTTGGAATACTATAGCTAGGTAAGAATCAACCAAATATCAAATAGGACAAGGCCTCTTTGAAACAATTTTTTTTATAGTTTTGATTTGATCTGAATCATGAATATTGTTTTCAACAATGAGCCCTTTCTGAAGCTATCCTGGAGGTTGTTTTGTGCCTTCCAATTGTTGTAAATCATATTGAAACTGTCTTGATACATGCTTATACTCTTTAAGTTGTTCAATGACTATTGTAAGTGATCTTTCAACACTTCTATCCAATGATTCTACATTTCTCATATCCTTATTGTAGTCAAAATAATTGAATACCATCCTCTTCTTCTTCATAGGTAATATCCAGATACATGGTACGGTAAAAAAACTAAAGATCATCTTCTTCATTTTCGTATGTACTTATATGAATTTGTTGTTTTGAATCATCCTGTTGGGCATTCTGAAACTGATCTGAACATAATTTAGCTCCTTCAAACTGGTGTATCAAAACCGATCTTTCATCTTGATCATTTTTGTTCAACATATAATCCGTAAGATCAAAATTGTCTGGTTTTTCTGCACAAGATTTTATCTGAGCAACATGTTGTTCTATGACATTCTTCTCCCAAAATGGTTCTTCGAAGAGGGAATAATAAAGATTTGTTTTTAAAAGCATCTCTTCCTTCTTTTCAAGTATAAGAGGGACCTTATCCACCAGAGGTTCTTTGAATGCTGAAACTACAAAATTAGTTAGTTCTATAGTTTGTTCTTCACCTATGGAGTTTTCCAAATCTGACAAGAAATCATCAACCTCAAGCTATAAATTTAAAACAAAATTTTCTTTAATTTCAACCTTATTTTTCTTTTAAAATGATTTATCCTCTTCTGATATGGCTGCAAGCTATGTGAGTATGGTGCCTTCATGCACACTACAATCAAAATATGCAGATTATTGATCATCTTCCAACTTCTCTTGATATGCTGGAAAAATAAATTATACCTTTTGCGTGGTTCCTTTTTCCAATTCTGGAATAAAATAAAACTGAAACTTTGATGTCCATCCATGCAAGTTATTTAAGAATTCCATCCTATCACTGTCATCTGATAGCTTCCCCTCCTACTTGATCTTTTGATTCTCTATTTCCTGAACTGGAAGTATGGGTAAAGAAGGAGTGGGCTTAGTTTCAGATTGAACTAGAAATTTTTTGACAAGAAGTTGGGGAATAAGATCTACATTTGGAATAGATTCTGAATGCCAACTTGTACACTTAATTTTGACTTCAGTATGTGATTGTGGGGTATAAACAGTAGGAATTGCAACAGCTTGATAGTTAGGAAACGAAGGAATAAGTTGCATTGGCTGACAAGGATAATTTATAGGCATTGAATTTTCATAGGGAGGGTAAGTAGGAACATCCCATTAATAGGGTTCCCTATGCAAACACTTATCATTATTCATTGTTATCGATTTATCAATTTTTTCCTTGATAGCTAAATGTTGCTGCTTCAAACTATTAAACTCAATTCTAAGATTTCTTCACCTTTCATACTCAACATAACTCTCTGCATAACTTTGACCTTGAACAACATAACCCTCATATTGGTAATTATTTTAATATACACGGTTTGGGTTATAGGGGTATTCATTCTGATAAGGATTATAAAATTGATCTAAAGGAGAAGGTGGATAAAAAGACTGATGGTTTGGCTGATAATATTGCTGAAAGTGAGGATTCATGGTTGCAGGACCTCATAAAATAATGAACTTATGAAAAGAGGTCTGTTGTTCAGAAAATAACTGATAATGGAAAAATAACATATCTGAATTTCTTGAATAATACCTGAAGACTACAACTAAAAATTTTAATACTTGTTAAAAAGGGCTATACTGATCTGGAATCATATTTATGGAGTCCCTACATGAGTTTCACTTCGGCTCTTGAATCTTTAGAATGCATTAATAGTAGTTCTTTCCAAAACTACTATGCATGGTGTCTGATCTTCTTGAATGATGAAACACCTTTGAAAGTGAAACTTTTAGCTGTGTCAGTCTCCCATCGGGTGTGCAAAAAATTGTTATCTCTTGAAAGTGCACCCTGTAGAGAGATGGCTATAGGTTTTCTAAGCTTGCACAATTGATTTCTCTCTTTCGCAGATACAATGGAAACACCTCAGGTCTATGTGTATACCTATTTTGAGTTGAGTCTCCAAGATTAAAAGGTCGGTTCCTTATTGGTGTATCCTAAACTGATTTCTAGGAGTTTGAGAATAAAAGATGACTATAAAATAATTATAACTACGGTGATACACCAAATTTGTATCTTGGATTTGACTGAGTATATGCACAATTGATATGTGAAATATTTTTGATGCATGAGCCAACAGTCTTCTACAAAATTTAAGGGCAAACACTTGGTTATACTGAGGGAATAATATCACAATATCACTGATAAGTTAACATGCACATTAAAATTATGTAGAAAATACTTAATTTGCAGTAGGGTAAGATTATTGATTAGGGAATTTGCATTCACAAGACTAATAGAAACATACACAAGACTGTAAATAATTGGTAAGGCAGAAATTCTTCACACTCAGAAGGAAAAAATGGCAAAAATTTGCTTGATTACTCCCTCTAGAAGTCCCCCCCCCCTTTTTTTGTGCTTTGCAAAGGCACACAATATATAGCAAAAAAATAATTTTCCCTCTTCCTAAAAATTGCCTAAGGCTTGTACTCGCCCATGCATCTTATTTTTATCCTTTACTTAATAATAGATAAAGGAATAAAAATAGAGCATGCAATTACAAATAGGCATTTAATATCCTTGATTACAATTGGTCAACTGAAGTTGACTGATCTATTTTTAAGAATGCAAGAGTAAATAATTTGCTAATAATAAGCTTTCTTACAAGGCAAGACTTTCCTATTTTGAACATGTAATTTTGTCTTCTTGTTTATTCTATCTCTTTGTGGAACATGCAAAAACTAACTCTCTGTTCATGGGTAAAAGAAATTATAATACTTGTAATATTTCACAAATATTGAGCTATTTTTGGTAATTAATTTCCCCTCGTTGCCATTCTAAAAACTCCCATAAAAAATATTAGCTATAAATCTCTATATTTTACTTCTCCAAAAGATAACCATGCTCAAAAATTTGATCCAAAATACCTCTATAATACATCTTCATCGTTTTCTGATAAAACATTCGTATTTTGAAAAATTCAGCATGCGATTTGCTCTTGTTCTGAGCCCTACACACATTCAAATCTCACTTCAGTGGAAGCACGGCTCAGAAATAATGATTTTTCCCCTACGGGTCCGTGGATGACTTAACAATCCTCTTTGTATTTTCCCTTTTGAGGACATGCATGAAAATTTGACATTTTAACTCCTTTTGCAGGTTTTCAGGCTATCGGATGAGTTTAACATTTTAACTATTTTACAAAAAATCTTTAAAGACATAAGTCTCTCCAATCCTCTGCTTAGAGGAATTACGGGCTTACGGGGTTAAGTTAAAACTTTACTTCATTTGGTGAAAAGTATCAAAAGTTTAAGAAGTCTTGCACCCTATCAATATTGTATGAAATTGATTTTGATCTTTCTCCCCGCGGCTTTGAATTTCTCATCGCGGAGGCTTGAGCCTTCGGGATAACTTGGAACTTTTAACCTTGGCAATTTTTAAGTTTGAAAACTAAAGTGACTCCCGACTTCCATTGTTTTTCCATTGCATTACTATGCCACATGTACTTTTGAGGAGTTGCGAGCCTGTAAGTGAAAGTTTTACAACTTTAAATTTTCAAATTTTGACCAAATTTGACCACCACTCCAACTTGACGACTTTTACCCCGATTTTGAAGACTCGTTTGTGATCATCGATATATGTATGTATTGATTTTAAAATTTTAATCTATGAAGCATGATTTTAGGGTTTCTGCCATGTGATAAATGCATTTTAATATCTTGAACCATGGTTTGGTTTGAACATGGAGATTGACTCTCAAGCGTTGATATATGTCCTTGTTTATTTTCAATCATTGATCCATTGACCAAGGTTGAGTTCTATTAAGCCACGGTTGAGGTAGGTAAGTTAGAACAACTCGAACATTATTTATTTTCTCCACTTTGGATCTTGTTTTGTGGGTGAAGACCTTGAAAATTTTTCCGATGCCATTGATAGTGATTCTACAATTCAATTCAACACATTTTAATGGCCCTTGAGAAACTACACTTTTCCTTAGAATCTTCTGAGCAAAACTTTGAGAGGTTCCGCTGTTGGAGCTTTTAGAGCTCGGCTCCTTATTTTAAATGGTATCAGTGTGATGAGCATCACTATGCTTTTCCATTGTGTTTACTTTTGAAACCCGACCCCTCTGCATAAATGATTCTCTAAGCTCGATTTAGTCTGCCATGGAAAGTGAATGTAGAGATCTTTGTATTTATTTTCCTTTGTTCATGCTTTGAACTTGGAGACTCTCGGCTAAACCTGACTTCTATGACTAGTAATTTCATTTCTCCTCATGGGTATTTGGGTTTTCTATCGAAGTGATTATGGCTGTCATTTTTCTAAATTGATGTTCTTGTAGTGTATTTTTAGTACTGCTTCTTGGGTTTCCTTAAGAAATGGATCATTGTTCCTCTATACTAAAACCTTGGTGATCAATTTCTGAGCCCTCCAATCTATAGTCATGACTTGTTGATATGTGGCTATCAATTCCTTAATTGTAAACTCGAGTAGTGAGTTAGGTTACTTCTGTGATGTGTGACGAGTAAAACACTTCCAAACCCTAATTTTTCACATTTCAGTCTTTGAGCTCTAGTCGAGCTAAATGACATCTGCAAAGATTTTAATGACTGCCATTGATGAAGCTTTTGAGCTCAGCCCCTTCAACAATTTGTGTTCTGATTTATGCAAAATCCGTGGAGTATGTATGTTGGAAACATTCCATGGATTATGAGTTTATATATCATGCCACCATTGTTTTGTGCTCTATGCAAGAATGGCTTTGGAATTCTCTATTGATTGGAACTAGACAATGGTAATTTTAACCATTCGTGAGTATCTCTTGGTCTGTTCAATGATACTGCAAGACTTGATCAAATTTTTCGTTGCAATCACTGTTTCGAGGATTTCAATATTTTCATTCCAATAGATCTATGTCTGGTAGGAATTTTGTGAAGATTCAATGGTTGCCATCTCAAGCTTGAGGTTTGTGAGCTTGAATTCTCAATAATCTACTAAAATGACCATGCTAAGATCTGCTTTCTTACACCTAGATCATGATTAGTTTTCAGCAGGGTAGTGACATGATGTTGATGTTTCTTCTACTATCCCAATTGTATATTGCTTATTTTGATCAATACTTTAGCTCACCCATTTTACTTTTGTTTCACTACCTCCAGATCTAGAATTTTTGCATCATGGGTAGTTGTATTTTGTCCTTGAAATTTATACTCTTTGTTTCTGAAGATGAAGATTAGATATGTTGTGGCATAAGCCTTGGACTTCCTTACACCTTCGTTGAAATACTGTACAATCTGTTATATTTATTGTATTTCCTTTTATTACAGCCTTGATATGCATAGTACTAGGAAAAGTCATGGAAATGTCCATTTTACATTGTGAATTCCTATACAACACTTTTCGATAATTCTTTCTTCTTTGAGTTGCAATGTGGAAATATGTACATTATGCCTGCAAGTCATCTTATCTCTGTACAATAGTATTGTTAAAATTTTAGTTGCATTCTTACAGAAGATCTGTTTCATGTGCCATATGATAGAAGTCATTTGACATTCGCAATCCTTGTCTATACTTGAAAGTAGATGATTTTTTTCTTCTTGTCTATAAACTATACCTACACACTTAAGAAAATAATTGGAAAATAATGTAGGCTTCTTGGGCCTCTCTTATTTCCATAGTTTCTCTCTTCCTCTTTTATGTCCTCTTCTTTTTAAGTGAGTAAATCCTGTATGAAGTATGATATTCAATTAATCTATATCTCCAGTTTTTAAGAGATCCATATGAATGAATTAGGACAATGTTGGAATGTGGATTAACCTTGAGCTCTTAACTGATAATTTTCCTCTTCTCTTTACTTTTCAGGTATAATATTTCTGAGTGGTGAAGATGAAGAGATGGAATAACCTGTAAGGGGAGACAATCTGCATCAATCAAAGGAAAATAGCCCAAGGAAATGATGGGTTCACTCAGACTCCTATGCTTTCTATGTTCTATGCATGTGTACCTCTTTTTTCAGTAGATGTAATTTACTTTTTAGTTACATCCCACAGCTTGTGTGGGAAACATTTAAAATTCCTTATGAATAAAACATTGAATTCTAGAGATTTATTTGTGTACTTCCTTTTGGATTTCAAGATTCTCATTATGGATTGTATGATGAATTAAAGACCTCAGTAATACAATTGAATGTCTTAATCATGAAGGAAATACCATTAATGAGATACCTTGTAACATTCGAGTAATGAACTCTGATTTATGTACATTCTACAATTATTTTTGATGTTCCCAAGACTCAAAATTTCATCTATTCTACAATTTAGATGTTTTCATCAAGACAACATAGGTATTCTTCATTGGGCCTTTGTGTTCTTTTGCTTGAAGATAGTCAAGAAATTGCAAACTATGCGATTTGTTACATTTTTTAATATCACACATAGCTGCAAATTTGACTTAATCATTAATTAATTCAGCAGTAACTAATTTAACATCATAACTTATTTATCTTAGGTATAATTCACCCTTGAATTTCATCGTAATGACAAATTTTTGAGTTGCTCATTTTTGCACACGTGCAAAAATTGTCAACATATGCCATGAGTGTGGTATGGGCCTAAGGGTCCATATAAATAACTAATTCTATAAGGGAGGAGAATTTTCTCCAAATATCTTCCAATTCTTCTGACATACATGGATATGTTTCCACATATTTGTTTCTACAATATATTTCAGGATTGCGGCATATATATCCTTCACTTTCCATGAATCTAGCCTTGAGTAATATATTTATTGATTTCCATTAAGATATATTTGCTTTACATGATTCCCACAAACTTGCAAAATTTGTAGTTAAAGTATCATCCAATGCTTCTATCATTACTTGTGCATTTGGAAATATTCTCTCCATAGTATTTATGTATCCTTCTATATCTCAAAAGCCTGAATTTTTTTGTATCGTCTAATGAGATGATCATATTCTTAGTCTGTATACTCATTTTATTGGGATGTACTTTATCTTTTCTTCTTCCGTAGAAAAAATCTCCTAGGCTGGTATGATCATGTCCTCTTCTTATTCTTAAGTGTAATAATATTCTTCTTCGTCAACAAATTAGTTTCTGTTGGGTGAAAAACTTTTACCCGCAATATCATAGTTATCCTCCCATGTGATGAGTTGTGATGGTATTATTTGTACTGAGTATAATTTACATGTGATTTTTTCTACGAACCCATGAATCCAATATTCCACTACATGATGTGGCGCTTCCATGGTGTCCTTCGATTTGAAAATAATTTCTCCATCTGAATTAGGCTCAATTTTTTTGTCAATGCAAGAATTGTTTTTAGTGCATATAATCCTTGTATCTTATCAAAATCATCCTCCAAAAGTTTGGGCCATACCTCGTCTTTCCACACAGCACTCATCCCTTAATGTAATGGTGTATGAACACATATCCAATTTGAGTGTAGAGTTATTGTTGACAAATTTTTTACTTGTGAAAAAATGGGCCACACAAAACTTTGTTACGATGGATGGCATTGATTAAGTGGACCTAACTAGAGGAATGCATTATAGTATTATCATGTTTTCAGTTGCAAAAATAGATTATTTACATGTAATCTACAACTATGTGTACTGTTACAAAATGTAAAACCTCACATAGACTATCATTCCATGTTTGTCTTCAGCAAGGAAACACAAAAACCTTGAAGGAATAATTTATTGCCTTGATGAAGGTGGGAATCACAGTTTAGGTGAAGTTATCAATTCTGGAACGGAAAATAGAGTTGTAGTTTACAAGAAAGATTTTTCATTATTAAGTTACACATATTCAAAAACTCTTTATTTCTGCATATAAATACATTTAAGTATGTGTTTGAGTTGTTTATTTTGTTATAATATATATATATATATATATATATATATATATATATATATATATATATATATATATATAATGCTGAAAGCAAAAAAAAAATATACAACTCAAGTAAAAAAATTAAACATCATTTATTTATGAGAAAGTACAATATTTCCCACACAAGCCGTGGGATGTAACTTATAACTACTGAAGTAAAATATGTATGTATACCAAGCTAAAAGCAGAAGAATATAGATAAAACCCATCATTTCCTGCGGGTCTTCTATTGGTCTTCATCCCGCTGTAGCTTCTTCATCCTCATCTTCCACATCATCTAGTTCCATCATCATCCCTAAGAAAAGGAAACAAAATTATCATCATACATTGAGCTCGGGGTTTAATCTCTATACTTATGCTAATAGTTTCATATAAATGAATCAATTGATGTCAA
The DNA here is from genome assembly GCA_019776745.2 of Taxus chinensis. NCBI lineage: Eukaryota > Viridiplantae > Streptophyta > Pinopsida > Cupressales > Taxaceae > Taxus > Taxus chinensis. The sequence goes on along the minus strand of CM034155.1, from coordinate 459,859,486 downwards.
TAGGCATAAGGTACATCAAATATATATACAAAATTGATAAGAGCATTATTCTACATCACAACATATGATTCCCAAAATCATTCTAGAAAATAAAGAGAAAATAAAAACTTTGGAAAATAAGATATGCCAAAAATACTAAATGTTTTCTAACTATTTCTTTAAGTGTGTAGGCACAAGTATCAAACTAGAGAGCAAAAATCTTTGGCAAAATGATATTGTACAAGAAGGAAAATACAAACTAAAATAAACCCTTCCATCAAAGGTTTTCATCATATTACAATCAAGTGTAAAGTACATAATGAGTATCTAAATCTATAACAATTGTTCAAGTAAAGTATGATGCATAAAAAGGAGGCATTTAAACACTGAAATAGAAGTGATAAAGTGGATACAAGTAATAGTTCTTTTAGAGCAAGGTTTTCGTCAGAGTATTGTAAATGAGCAAAAGTATCTTTCAGTTTTCATTAATAAACCTCTACCATAACCCATGAACAGTATAGTTATAGGAAATACCACATGGAAGGAAAATTTGAAGGTATGAATGAGAGGTATAATCCCAAAAAAAAGTTTAAAATGACCAAGTTAAGTGCAACAAGTAAATGATATCAGTCAAGTACAGTTTCATGCAGAAGCCATTATAAAGCACAAGATGACATTTACACGTCAAAGTCAAAGCTAAATGGATTAGAGTACAACTATAAAGAAAAATTGAAATGCTTTTTTTAGAATTCATAAAACAAGAAAGTTCATCCATGTCTTCCATGATCATTAAGATACAAAAGGACAAAGTTTTCATCTTTTTTAATCAAATAAAAGGAAAATCTTACCAAATGAAATGGAAGTTGAAATTTAAGAGAAGCAGGATGTCTTTTCAGTTTTCAATAACTTCCATATCATGTAGCTCAAAGTTAGGAATATTTCCTAAAAAAAGGAAAAGTTACACAACAAATTAGAAACAAAACTTTCATGATTAATTCTACAGATGAGAAGAAAAGCTATTTCAGATTTCAAACATCTCCAGAGAATGAAGAAAAGAACTGTCCAAAAAAGAAAGTACATGTTTCAAAAGGTACAAAATTCTTAGGGTTATTTAAGGATTAAGTAGAAATGAAAAGGTTCAGGTTTCAGCATATATATAAAAAGAATTTAACTAATAAGCGGTCAAAGAGAGGAGAAAATTTCAATACACAACTCAAGTAAGTTAGCCTACAGGGTTTGGAAAAGGTGTAATAAACATAATTGATGAGCTCAGAAAGAAATAAAAGGCATGTATAAATATGAATGTAAATTTTTGATATCTGCAACACATGAATGATCTCATAATGTAATTTTATTTTTAGATCAACTTCAAAAAAAAAATAATGACAACCTGAGATATCGTTAATAAGGAAGGAATAATTATTTTGAAGAAAATTCAAACTTACAAATGTTCAAAATTTCAACAATTTTGTAATCAAATTTACATCACCTATGTAAAATTTGTGTTTCTACAGATGCCTCCAAACATGATGTTTCAATATTTTTATCATATAGGCTTCTCATCTCGAAATACATTAGAGAGTGTTAAGTTCAGGTTCACTCCAGAATACAATTTTCTAGATTACATTATGATGAACATGTATGCAAGTAAAGCATCCTATGATTACCTAATTTAAGGTACATTATCTACAAGTACAACTAGTATTAAAAAAAATATGAAATAACCAAGAACATTTTAAAGATTTCAGAAAAACACCAATTCAACAATTAAAAGTTCCAATCAAGAAAGGATTTTATTCAACTTCAGTGATGGAATCTTCAGATACAGAAAATATTTGAGTTATGATACTATAGAGAGTAGGGTGAATGCAAGCTATAGTATGAAGATACAATGAATTACAAAGTTCTAATCAAATAGTGCATAATAACAATTCTAGAGTACAGTTTGAATACATCAAGTACCAGAAGGAAGAAAGGAAAATTGCAGCAATATTATTAATCCAAGATATATGGTGTCAAGTCATTGACCACAATATTTTTGACAAAAAATTTCAAAAAAAATTGTTCATGCTTAGCATAATAATACTCCAACCCTCGAAAACATTGTATTAGATAAGGTCCTAGAAACATTACAGCCAATGGTGACTAGTAACACAGTAAAAAGAATACCCACAAGTGGGGGATATACAAGTTATCGAGTTTACAACCATTACAAAAAATTAGAGAGTCATATTACCGGTTATAGAGCTTAATGATAGTAAAAAAATGGCATCCAACACATGGCTCAAAATATTTTCCATAAAAGAAGTAATTCCGAACTCTACAGAAGAAGGAACTGTATTTACTACCCTCAGTTGCATGGTAAAACATAGAAATATCAGGAAACCAAGAGTAGATTCTAATCATACCCTTCCATGAAAGTGAAATATAACAAGTGATCTCTCAAAATGGTGGCACGATAAACAAGATCATTCACAGGAAGATCAAAAAAATAAAAAACTCAAATAGCATGCACAGAAACCAAATGTTAAAAAGCTCGATAAATTCAAATTTTCATCAAACAAAGTATCAAATAATTGAAGTCAATTAACTCTATAGAAATAGGTTACAAAACTTGTTATTCAGAGATCAATGGAAAATTTTATCAAAGTCTTAAAATTCTATGAGATCTCTTAAGGTGAAGAAACGATTTTCTCAGTTGAATACAAAAATCATACTTTATATTTCCACAATATTTGCAGCAGATGCAAGGAGGGTGAATAAATTACCATTCATAAAAGAAAAAACTTAAAACCCTCGATGCATCAGCGTAAAGTAAAGAAATATCAGATACCAAGAACTCACTTTTCTCTAAATATACTCTCATGGGGTTTCAGGGGCTCAATAATAACACAAAAATCACATAAATTCAAATAATTTTTTAGAATATTGAGGAGGAAAATAAATAAATAAAGAAGTGACTAGTAAAAGATAAAAAAATGAAAAAAATGAGCTTAAAACTAACCACAACATAGTGTTTCCTAGTGAATCAAGTTCAGAAGCATAAATGACAATGAGAATGGGGTGCCCACAAATATAGTGGACTACAATGTTTATGATAATCTAACAGTAAAAATGTCAAAGATTCAAACCTCATATCACATTACGCAGAACCAGAGAGTTTGAAACTAACTATGAAAAAATCCACCAAATTTAGCCTCAAAAGCTCGAAACAAAGGGGGAAAATGATGGAAAATGATGATGTGCAAAGGCTCATATAATTTATTTACAGAGAAAAACTAAGCTGGAGCACACAAAAATGGTAGTATGGAGAAAAATTGTCAGGGCTTCACCCTCTAAAATGGGCATGCATGTAAATGATCAAATTTTAGGTTATAAATAAACTTTTCGAGCTATCCCACAGTAACCTAACTCAATTGGTGGGTTGAATATCAATGGCTCAGATTTTAAAAGTACATAAATTGACATTTAATTATCAATCATCAGGATTAATGCAAACCACTCAGATATCGACATTGGAGATTGGTTCGTATAATAGATCGAATGGATCTTAGAAAAAGGCCAATTAATACAACCCCAACCACCCCATCCGCTAGTTTGAAATCAATGACCGAGATCAGGGTGTACAAAATATCAATGGCATTATAGTCCCCCACCATATTAATTTCAAGATCAAAACCCTAATCGAGGGTGCAAAATAATCAAGGATCAAGAATCAAGAAGAATAGATAAATGGTCCGAATAAAAAGGAGGTTATCTAACTAAATCCCATAACTCAACTGGGGTTCAAAATATGCCAACGTGTCAAGCCACAGTAAATCGTAAATAAATCAAGGGTTAGCAACCTCACCAACAAAAGAAGAAGGGTCAAGTCATCATGCAGAGTGGGGAACAACCCCATATTAATAAAACAAAAATCATTGTCATTGACTTACTAAGGTCCAAACCATATACTTCGAAAAAATTAAACACCGACAAAAATATTCAATCGACTGATTATTCAAAAATATGAAAACCATATCCTTGTACCATGTTTTTCTAAGAGGGTCAATATAATGTTTATCTAATGATTATGTAAAAGGGTCTTCCCATCAGCTATCCTTTTCACGAATTGTAATTATTATTCAAATAAAGTGACATGGGTAAATAATATCTTAGTCTGAATCAAAATAATAAAAATATAAAACACCTTGATTAGAATAAGTCATATATGCCAAATTCAAAAGAGAACCACATCATGAAGACAAAGTTTGCAATTATTGCAGGTGGTCCTTACAATGGGAAGGTTTGAAAGTGAGAAAATTAAAATTGCAGGAGATAATTTTACATATAACCACAAGAAGACAAATGAGATGTCAACATTAGAACTTGCAAGTGGACCTCAAAGTATATGGAATACATGGATAATTTTTGCAAAGTGTTGCAAGTAAATTATACATTTTTTCCCACACAGGGATATTATTTTGCATTTGCATCCAAGGGGCAAAATTTAAGTTCTAAGTTTATCATTACAAGTGGATCAAATTATAAGTGTCACATAAATCACTAGAAGACAAAGATTACATGCACATTGGATGTTACTTTCACAAAAAGCAAGGGCTATTATTAGCCAAGTTATTCATATTACTTTGTTAGAAATAGAACTATCAATTGCAGTTTGACTGGGATGTATATTTGTAATCAAGGCTATTAATGCCTCATTGTATTAGCATGTTTATTTTATTCCTTTATTTATTCATGATAAAGGATAAATATAAGATGCATGGGCGAGTACAATTGGTAGCCTATTTTTAGGATGGGATGGGTGAATAATTTTTCTATATATTATGTGTAATTGCAAAGAAAAAGGAGGAATTTTTAGACATAAGAGTCTTGAAGTAGTTTTTTCCAGTTTTTTCCTTTGAATGAGAATTGATTTTTTCCTTTCCAATTATATTCAGTGGTGTGTATATCTCATTAATTCTTATGAATGTCAAATTCCCTGATTAATCATCTTACCTTGATGCAACTTTAGTAATTTTTTCTTAATTTTAGTGTGCATTTTTTCTTGATGTACTGTAGGGATTCATTCCCTCAACACCGGTAAGTGCAAAAATTTGGTAGACAATTCCGTGGACATAAAAACCCGGAATAAAGGAACCCCAATCGTGGTTTACATACTGCGATCGCGGTTTACATACCGTGATCGCGGTTTTATAACCGTGATCATGGTTCCACAATTCTAGGTTCGGTAATTACCAAACCTAAAACTGTAATCGCAGTTAAGAACCATGAGCACGGTTATAAACTGTGATCGCGGAACTTTGAGACAAAGTTTAGTAGTCCCGCGACTCCTTATTTTCCTCATTTTTCATTTCAAACCATGATTTTTCCTAAACATTTGTCACTCGCGCTTTCAATACCACCTCAAAATTGCTCATCGAACTTTTGGATAGCGATAGATTCAACCATGCTGCCAAGACGAGGAGGTAAGTCCCCAATTGTAATCATTTTTTTGCATTTTAGGTTTTTTTTGAATTTTCATGGGTTTTTTGAAATGTTTGTTTATGTATACAATTTTCTTGTTTTATCAGTTGGTCAGCAAGCTCGAAATCATGCAAACCGTAAAAAAATTCCTCAAAACCCACCGAACATTCCTCAAAACCCTCTGGACATTCCTCAAAACCCTGCTCCAAACATAGATCCGCCTCCTGTGGCTCCTTTTGTCCCCACTGAGCCAACAGGAACGTAAGTTAATATCATTGGAAGAATTTAAGAAAATAAAATTGTCATTGAGAAGCTAATTCAAACTATAAGACAAAATCATGCTACAAATCCATCCTACATGACTTTAGCCAATACATTGCAATCATTTATTGGTGAAGTCGAGTCTGCAACCAACCAAATACATAGATGGAACACCTTTAGAAGTGACTGTAGGTGGTGGTATGCAGATAAACTATCCCATGTGGCCGTGAAAGACAATTTTTTTTGAAAATACCTCATTTGTGCATTATTTACCAACCCTAGAACCAATGCCCCCTGCAGTTACTTGCAAACAGTTCCCAATCCATTGGTGCCATGATGACAGAATCAAATTTTTTTTTTGGGACCAATGGTGGATGGTTTTATTCACCATGCAACAACAATGAGGTTCCTCTTTATTTTTTGAAGAAATTATATTGTGAGTTCATGCTCAATGAGGTCCCGAATTATTTTAACTTTTTTTGACTTTTTTGGTTGAGGAGGTGGCTCTGTATAGAGCAGACCTCGTGCACGCGTAGCTCAGCCTAGGATCCCACATGCCCCAAAACCCCCACTGCCTTAAGTTATCCCTCCTACAGTGAAGGAGGTTGTGGAGATTGATACATTGCATGCATTGAGGAAGCTCATTGACACTCTCACCCAGCATAGTGACTAGATTGCATCTGGTGATGTTGGTCGAGGCACCAGTTCTAGTGTACCACACCACTTTGGATCATGTGGTGTCGTATGCACTGCAGGTGAGACATCATTTGCTGGTTCACAAGATTTCTTTTCTATAGATGAGATACTGGGGAATGTTTCTGGAACTGGAGCCACTTATATTGGTCTTTCATAGGTAAATTTCAAATAAATTTAAATAATATATATATATATATATACAATAGTTTAATTCACATGTTTGAGATATTAATATATATATATATATATATTTGATTGTACGTCATGTATATACATGTAAAAAACTAATTTTTTATTTTATTTTAAATAGCAAGAGCCGGTGAAGGAAACATCCAGCGTCAACATGCTAGCTACTACGGCTGGACGTGTTTCAAATGTAAGTTTCAAGTTGTACAAACTTACATTTTTAATAAATCATTTGATTGCACTAGATTATTATTATAATTTGTTTCACGTGTATGTTGTACATGTATTAATATTTTTCTCTTTTATACATAGGAGCCTGGTGGGTCATCATCTGCTAAGGGAACTGAGGCTACTGGCATACCTCACATGAGTTTTACACAGGTTAGTAAATCTCTTTACACTTTGTTTCTAATTACTAGAAGTTCACGTGGATTACATGCTTTGGACCTCTGTCATGTAGATTTTAATATTGATTTGTACATGTTTTTTGTATAGCTTATGACTGCTAGAGAGACTCCTCCATATATGCAGACTATGGAGGCTACTGTAGATACTGCCATAGCATCTGCAGATCCACTAACTGAGGTACACAATTTTTTAAATTTGTTAAATTTCAGAGGTTCATTATTTCTTATTATTTACTTAAATCTACAATATCAAATTTTTTAGGTATATGTGAAATATTTAATTTGAAAATTAATTATTTGTATGTAGCTTACCCCTCATGAGTCTATTGTTGTCCCTGTGATGCGTCAACAACAAATTGATAGGGATCATGACATTGTGGTAAGATGTCACATGCATTTTAACTAAATTGTACAATTTTCTAAATTTTGAATGTATTTTAAAATTTTGGGTGTTAAAAACTTGTTGTTTATGAATGTGCAGGTTAGGTTACAGGCATGCTTAGAGACACCTAGGACCACACGGATGAAATCTGTAGTGGCATCTCCCTCCACTACATCCCTAGGTCATGGACGTGCTACTTCTAGCAGGGTGAAGAGAGGGAAGATGTTTCATGATTACATTTATAGTCCACCTAGATGTACATATGTGGTCATGAGTAGATTCACATTCCATTGTATATAAATAGCCTTTTGCGACCGCATGTGGTCCCATATGTACATTATGACACGTGCTTAGTTCAAGATGTACACATACATTATGAACTTATGTACATATATATTTTCAAAGACGTGCGTCTGGAGCACACTTTGTTTGATTCTTATATATATATATATATATATATATATATATATATATTATATATATATATCCATGTGTGTTGGTTAAATCATATTTATGACTTTTTCAATTCTTATTTAACAAGCAGTGTAACATGGTTAATCATCATCTTTGAATGGGTATATACCAATTTATCTATATGTTCTTTGTCTTGTTTTTTTACTAATGACTCAAGGAGGATTTCACTATGAGACTTATGTTTGTTTTTCTTGCACTTGGATTTTCAGAAGTAGTCTTGATTTTTCTTATACTGTTTTTATTCAAGTGTTCACACATCTGTACTTTTTATCCAAAGTATGCACAATCATCTAGGTTGATTGGAAAATATTTCTTATGATCCCCCTTTAAAATAGAATCCCTGATTCCCATGAATTCTGCAAATGTCTCATCATTATCAAAGAAATAAATTGGCATGTGAAATTTTTTATTCCAATCTATCGGTTCAAGATATAGTAGGGTAAATTTTCAATTGGATGGAGTATCTAATTATATGATAAGGTAAAAAGAACTCAATTAGGAAATATGTTACTTAAGTAAAATCCTCGTATAGTCTCCATTGGGAATATGCATCACTGTCAAAATGAGATGAGCCATCCTCATTTTTTGAATAGGTTGTGTCTATCTCATAAGGTGGATCATTATGGGGCCTGATTCCAAGGCCATGTTAAAGTTCAATTTAAAATAAAGAATGGGAATAGGTTCTAGAACCTTATTTGTGCATTGATTTTGCATCCTTGAATCCATTATAAGGTCCATGACATATACCATGCAGTTGACTTTAATATACTATGGATCTTGATGACATGATGACATCATGCCATGGTACCCTAAGGTACCTTCCTAGTGGGATCTTCTATCATATTCTCCTCAGATCTAGGAGACCACTGGAAATAAACTTCTCCAATGGTTTAGGGCATCTATCTCTAGTTATTTTGAATTGGAAGCATGGTTTTCCACGTGTTATGAGAGACACTGAGAGATCTTATATTAATAAGGCATGTTGAGGACTTAATTTATCATCTAGACCATTCTTTTGATATGTTGCCTCCAACAATGTTAAGGGATTGACCAATTATGGAAATTTATTATTATGTAACTAAGTGAGTACATTTGGAACCAAATGTTCTTTGATAACTTTTTTTTATAATGAGACAACAATATCTAGACAGAAGGACATGCAAAAGTTTCACAAAAAAAAATCTGCAATTCTATACAATGTGTAAATGGTTCTGGATCACTTGGGGATGGTGATTATCTAACCTTCATGCCATAAATTCATACATTGATGGAAGGTGGAGAAAATGGCCTTCATGACATGGATCCATGGGCACCCTAAGAGTATGTTGTAAAGAATATCCAATTCAATGACAGGGAATTTTCTAGATCATGATATGTTGGCCCTACTTATATTGGAACCACTATAGTACCTATTGATTATCACTCTTCATTATATAATACTTGATGTGATTATAATAGTTTTTGTACCCAAATCAGTTTCTGAATGGCCTAGTTGTTTCACTAGTTTCAATATGCAGATGTTTAGATAGGACCTGCAAACCACAAGCACTATTTTGATCTGACGATGAGTTACAATGAGCTCTATGTATAAGGGTAAATTTTTCTATTGGTTATTGCGTAGGATTGCAATTTGATGAAAAGAGATATGATCATTGGAGTCAAGGTGTGTACTAATTTCTTGAAGGTGTGTGAGATCTATTTTTGTCGACACCCCTTAACTCATAAGTGTTTTATATAATATTTTCTTATGAGCAATGGTATAAAGCTGCTAGATCTATAAAACTAAAATAGTTAATTATATCTAGATTGTATTTTCATGATTTACAATCTTGGATGCTTGCATTGTTTTGTCTTGGAACAATTCACATATCGCATCATTCACATGTGCAATATTCAAACCAATAGATCTATAGGGATTATCTAATAGTATGGAAAATGTTTTCAAGAGGTAGAGCATGCGTTATTTTAAATAATATGGTTACTATACTCTTAAATTTGTAATATGCTCCAAGAATTGTTCTTGTTATGATTATAAGAATAAGCTAGTGAGGCAGGTACCTAGTTTGGTCTATGAAGAGGTTTCTTGAATTAGTATACATATAATGCTACAGTGTCTATAAAGAATATTTCACAGGTGAAATGTGTATGTCAAGCCCAACCATGGAATGTTATGATGCATTCAAAGTGGTCAATCAGGTCTAGAAGTGTGTTTCATTCCAAAATACAAGTATCTGTCTAGTGTCCATTGTGCTACATGACTTGAAATTTTCAAATTTTATCTAATTTTGTAACCTACATGCCTGTAGGTGTTACTTAGTGCTTGAAAAAAATGCTCAATGCCTAATTTGTACAGGAGTACATATACATGATCTTCTTGAACGTACTCTAGGTGATTTTGTGTGCTAGAAAGGCATTTTTTCAACAAGATGAAGCTAGATTTGGAGGGAAGGTTGATGATTTTATGATAATCAGTTTACAATGATATGAAAAGGAGATTCTATAGAGCTATATGATGATGTGTATGATACGAAAAACTCAGGGCGACATTGTTTATTTAAAGGATTTTGAGGTCTGTGATGAGTGTATTCTCTAAGAACAAGTAAGGTATGAGTCATGAATGCATTATTCCATCCCAATATGAACGCTACAAAAATGTGACTAAATCAAGTTTTGGTGCCTAACCAGTAGAGTTGGACCAAAAGATGAAGGTAATAAGGATCATTTTTCTATTATGCATCATCTTTGGCATGTTATAGAGATGATTGTTTTAGGTACAGGTTTGGTATAGTGGATTCTTGAAGGTGAAAGAAAAGCTTTTATGAGGAATGAAATTTTTTGCATAACTACAAGGTGAATGATGGTGCTCAAGTACTCAAAGATAAGTTATGATGATGATTTATCAATGATTATCAACATGTTCAGATCATGCATATGTTATTCCCAGGGGATCTTAGTGTCTCTATGCTTGAAAAGAGGCTAAAATTAGTTTTTGAGTGAAATTTCAAGATTTTGAGCTTATTTAAGACATTTGGTTGATGTTTTTAATGAAGAGGTGATCCTATCAGGGGCAGAAAGATGAAGAACATGTTGTTAAATGTATGCCTTTTTCATTAATGTAAAAAATGGGGATAATTACATAACTGGTTTTTCCTCAATTAAAAAGGGGGAGATTGCTGGCATCTAGTTTCATATTTAAGGTTGTCAAACGCTATATTTTATATTTTATAAGTGTAAGGTTGTCAAACGTTATATTTTGTAAACGTTGGGTTGGGGCACAAAACCAAAAGCACCGAAACATCTAGGTGGCTAGGTAAATGCTAGAGGAGGTGGTGTTTCAGTGTGTGAAAGGGTCGTTGCTTCTGGGCTACTTCGTTCGGGCGTAGTCCCTTAAGATCCCTGAGACAAAAATATCGTTCAACTTCGACGGGTGACTACTCAGACTCCGTGGCACCTAGAGAGGTCTCGTCTGATCCAACACCTCATTGTAGGAGCTCTCTACAATATCCTCTCTCATTTTTTTCCTTCTCATTTCGATGCTCTCACTGTCCTACTGTTTGCAAACACGTGAAATAGTACAGTTAGAGCCAGTGTAAGGTTGTCAAATGCTATATTATGCAAACGGTGGGTCATGGCACCGAAACGATTGTGCCAGAAAATCTAGGTGGCCAGGTGAATGTTATAGGAGGTGGTGTTTTTTTGCGCAAAACGGTCATTGCTTCCGGGCTGCTTCGTTCAGGCGTAGTCCCTTAAGAGCCCTAAGACCAAAATATCATTCAACTTTGACAGGTGACTACTCCAACTCCGTGGCACCTAGAGAGGCCTCATCTGATCTAGAACCTCGGGGTAGGGACCCTCTATAATCACCTCTCTCATTTTTTCCTTCTCATTTCGGTGCTCTCGCTCTCCTACTGTTTGCAAACACGTGAAATAGTGTAGTTAGAGCCAGTATAAGGTTGTCGAATGCTATACTTTGTAAATGGTTGGTCGTGGCACCAAACCTACTACGTCAGCACATCTGGGTGGCTAGGTGAATGCAAGAGGAGGTGGTTTTTTGGTGCGCGAAAGGATTGTTGCTTCCGGGCTACTTCGTTCGGGCGTAGTCCCTTAAGAGCCTTGAGACCAAAATATTGTTCAACTTCAACAGGTGACTACTCAGACTCTGTGGCACCTAGAGAGGCCTTGTCTGATCTAGAACCTTGGCATAAGGACCCTCTACAATAGCCTCACTCATTTTTTTCCTTCTCATTTCAGTGCTCTCATTGTCCTACTATTTGCAAACGCGCGAAATAGTGTAGTTAGAGCCAGTGTAAGGTTGTCAAATGCTATATTTCGTAAACGGTGGGTCGTGGCACCAAACTGACTGTGATAGAACATTTGGGTGGCCAGGTGAACGCTAGAGGAGGTGGTTTTTTGGTGTGTGAAAGGTTCGTTTCTTATAGGCTACTTTGTTCGGGCATAGTCCCTTAAGATCCCTGAGACAAAAATATTGTTCAACTTCGACGGGTGATTACTTGGACTCCATGGCACCTAGAGAGGCATCGTCTGATCTAGAACCTCATTGTAGTGACCCTATACAATATCCTATCTCGGTTTCTTACTTCTCATTTTGGTGCTCTCACTGTCCTACTATTTGTAAACGCGTGAAATAGTGCAGTTAGAGCCAGTGTAAGGTTGTCAAACGCTATATTTTGCAAACAATGGGTCGTGGCACCAAACCAAATGCACCAACATGTCTGGGTGGCTAGTTTAATGGTAGAGGAGGTGGTGTTTTGGTGTGTGAAAGGGTCATTGCTTCCAGGCTACTTCGTTCTGGTGTAGTCCCTTAAGAGCCCTGAGACCAAAATATCATTCAACTTCGACGGGTGACTACTCGGACTCCGTGGAATCTAGAGAGGCCTCATCTGATATGACACCTCAGGACAGGGACCCTCTACAATAGACTCTCTCATTTTTTTCCTTCTCATTTCGGTGCTCTCGCTGTCCTACTGTTTGCAAACACGTGAAATAGTGTAGTTGGAGCTAGTGTAAGGTTGTGAAATGCTATATTTTGCAAACACTGGATCGTGGCACCAAACCAACTATGACAGCATGTCTGGGTGGCTAGCTGAACGCTAGAGGAGGAGGTGTTTCGGTGCGCAAAATGGTCGTTGCTTCTAGGCTACTTCATTCGGGCGTAGTCCTTTAAGAGCCTTGAGACCAAAATATCGTTCAACTTCGACGGGTGACAACTCAGACTCCATGGCACCTAGAGAGGCCTTGTCTGATCTGACACCTTAGCATAGGGACTCTCTACAATAGCCTCTCTCAGTTTTTTCCTTCTCATTTCGGTGCACACACGTAGGTATGGTCTTGTAAACACTTGGGGAGGAATTTTTTTTCAAATTTTGCAACATTTTCAAAATTTACAACATTTTCAAAATTTACAACTTTTTCAAAATTTACAACATTTTTGAAATTCACAAATTTTTCAAAATTTACAACATTTTCAAAATTTACCTGACTTTTTCAAAATTTACAACTTTTTCAAACTTTACAACTTTTTCAAACAATGAAAGCTTCTCTTAGCTTCTAGAATTTAAAATTATCTACTAACAGTGCCAACCATGTGAAAGTAGAAGATTTTCTTACACCACTAATCTAAACATAAAAGTGTTAGTCAAAGAAATTTAAGTTTCAAATCAAAACCATATACTATCTATATATGTACACAAAATACACAAATTTAAAATAAAATATATTCAAACTTAAATCTAGATCTTTAAACTAAAAAAATTATATATATATATATATATAAATTGAAAAGAAATTATATATACCAGACATGAGCATTATAAATTCATTCCGATGAACCATCAGGATCAGATCTACTCTGAATAGCAGACAAGATTGCTTCATGATATGACTCTCGAACCTTCCAAAGAATCTTGTTATTAGGCCTTCCTCGATATCTATACAGCTGAATATTTGTCGCTAGAACTAGATTTGAATATAAGAGTATTTTCCTGTGTGTCTCAAAGTCTTCAAACACCCAAACAGAGGAGTTTTTTAATGGATACTATCAAAGACAAGTTCCAGTAACTACCACTGACCTTGTAGGATACTTAATATCTTCGCCATCTATAATAGGAGAAGTAAACTTCTTTCTTTCCTCGATGCAATGACATAAGAAATAGTTTGTTCCTTCTTCATTGTCTTTTGTCGCAATTACTGCAAACACATGTCCTCCAAAAAAATAACCAAGGTTGAACAACTCAAATTTTAATTACATATTAAAATTTCAATGGACATAACTCAATACAAAAATTAAATAAATAACCATAAATACCTTGTCGCACCAAAATTAAAATTTCATCAAAGTCCTTGGATGTTGTAACTTCATCTACAGAAACAAGTCATAATGCTTGTGGAGGTTAATAAATAGGAAGTGGAGTTAGAGGCCTACAAATCCATCCTTCCACCCATTCTTGTGAATCACACTCAGCAGTGACAAATTTGATACAAGATGCACAAAAACATGTCAAATTTCTTGTCCATAGGGCCCATGAAGTAGTGTCTAAGCTACAAAATGAGTGCATATAACTAGACCCAGTGAGTGTCATACAATCCTCATAGTTAGCAATATGTTTTTCCTCTATCAACCAAAAATATCTGCAAACTAGGGAATTTTCTTGAGAACCTCGGGCCATGTTGTTCATACACCATTCCACTATGCTCTTTGCATTTTTTAATTTAGCACCATATTTGTACTTCAACTCTTCTCTTGCAAGAGCTCTTTTTGCACATGACCCTACACTGTCATGCTCTCCTTTTCCATGTCTAGCCTCAGTGAAACTCCAAATATGTTACACACCCATCTTCACATGCATTCTGCTCATCCAATAAAAAATTCGTGCATTCTTAAACTGAGATGTGCAATTATCTTACCATACATAATGTTTTTTTAAGTGGATGTCCCTATCAGACAAGATTCCATAAAATAACTGGAAACACCCTTGCACAAATTCAGTAGAATGAGTACGATCATCACTAATATAAAAGTGGTACTCTCTTAAAAAATTTCAATCATTCTCTGTACTGTCAGGAGAATTTAGAAATGCTATATGCACAAAAATGGCAACTTGTAATGAGTTGTAATATTGCGATTGAACCTCCATTTGTGGTTGTAAAGTGTAATTCTCTGCAAAATCGACAAGTGAAACAATAGTACCAATAGGAAATGTGTCCTTGCATAGCTTGAATTTTTCATCCAACCATCGAGCTCTATGTGTATGCCTCGCATACTCATAAACAATTTCATCCTTAAATTTTCTCATAAATTAAAAAATGGGCATTTGTTCTGTAACTAGCTCACACCGTTTCGACTCTTTTCCATATTTCAAATGGTATGCAACTGATTTATATTTATCAAATTCAACTAAATTATGTCCTATTGTACCTTTAATTTTCTCATGGATTCAACTTTCCAATTTAGGTAATCCGCCGCATGTACTACAACTTCCATCTAAACAATCCTGACTATAAAAAAATTGTCCAACTTCTTTTTCACAAAATATAGTAGGAATGAAATGCCTAGAAGATATTGGTGGAACTTGTTATCACCGAATCACAGCACCCCTAACGTTTATACAAGTGCATATACTTGAACTCACGGTGTGATTGGATAACATGGGTACTATCTCCAAGTTGTGGGACTTGCTTCTTGAGATAGACCTCCAGAGAAAGCTGGTTCTTGCTCTTAAACTACCTGCCACAATCTACTCTAATGCAGGATAAGCTAACTGTTCTAATCTAAATTTCCAAAGGACCAGGGAGAGAGAATTCATAAAATGAAAGCCTACACTAAAGCGGTGATACACCAGAAAAGGAGGGTGGGAGAGTAGTCTCCAAATGTGTGAAATATAGAGGCAAAGTGCACACTAGAAGAGGTGATGACAACTCACCATAATCTAGCATAATGCATTCACAACAGTATTCCAAGCATACACAATGATAATGAATCCCTGCAAGAACATAATAAATAGACACAATATTCTTATAGAAAGATTAAAGGGGCAAGAAGAATGCAAGAAAACACAGCTGGGGAAGATACATCCACAAACTGGTATTTTATTGCTTCATGATGTGCACAGTTCACTCTATTACAAGATAAGGGCCTGGATCACCATGCAAGGAGTCCACTACAAGGGCCTGCAACACACTGGCTTCACAAAGCAATTTTGGAAGAGCTTTGCTACCCAAAAACTCTCCTCTTTACAATGAGCCCAACACTCCAATT
Organism: Taxus chinensis; assembly: GCA_019776745.2. Lineage (NCBI taxonomy): Eukaryota > Viridiplantae > Streptophyta > Pinopsida > Cupressales > Taxaceae > Taxus > Taxus chinensis. The sequence continues at coordinate 459,843,360 of CM034155.1, read as the reverse complement.
TATAGAAAAAATGAGAAGAGAGAGAGAGGGGAAAATGGAAATCCCGAAATCTGTCCTTCAACCACCTGTAAGAGGCATTAAATTGAGTGAAATGATTATAAATTATTTGAAAAAGGCTCCCCATACTGTCCCATGTGCTGCAGCAGAGAAAAATTATGACCATGCCTCTTAAATGCACTCCCAGCTACCAAAGAAAACACTGTTCTGAACCCGACCACATTTTCTTAAAAAAATTGATCAATCTCTTATCAAATCCTAAATTTCTTGATTTTTGTGTGTCGGGGTCGGAGCCATGATTCCAATGGTACCAATTTTGTGTGATTTTGTTGAGAAATGAAAAAGTTATGGCCTTCTGAGTGCGGGCAGCTATTTTGGGTCTGGCAGGCATTTTCTGTCACTTGACGGGAATGAGCATTAACTTACTGGAGCTGAATATGTTTCTCTTATTTAAATATATATACCCTCATCAAAAATAATAAATCCATTTTTTTTGGCGTAGAGGACGTCGTGCTCGTTCCAGAAAGTCTAATTTTGTGAAAATCGAAGCTCGGAGTCAAAAGTTATGGCCGTTTGAAGTTCCACGGACCACACGTTGACTTTTCTTCTCTGCCTTCGGCCGCTTCAGCTTTTCGCGTCCCACGCATCCCTTTGTCCCACTTGTCCTAGTGCTGTGTGGGAAAAATTCTTCCAAACCGCCTGAAATGGGCTTCCATGTCTCTTTTCTGCCGGTGACACGTGGCGTGATCTGATTGGCTTTCGGCTCCTTCGGCTATCCGCGTCCCGTGCGTCCCTTTGTCCCACTTGTCCCAGTGCTAAAGTTCCTTGTTTCAGCCGAACCGGCCGGTTCGCATCCTTGTGGCCCAGATGTCCCATTTGCTTTCAGACCATCTGGGACAAATTTTTCCGATTCGCCCGGTTCGGCCGGTTCGCGCCCTTTTGTCCCAACTGTCCTGACTATTGCAAGGACTAGGACTTAGCCATTTTTCATGATTTTTTTTGGCCCGAACTTGTTTTTTGCAATTTTTTCACATTTTCTCAGAACTTGCTCTCTTCTTCTTGGACAGGGGAGTTAGAAAAAATATGAGGGGACCCTAGAAACATGACTTTTTGCCCTGACTCAATATAATTGCTTGGGACTAAAGAATTTGATGTATGTTATCAAAATTACCTTGAGGGGTGAATTTTGGATAACAGAACTTGAACACCGCATTCAGATAACATATTTTCACAATGAAAATTAGAACAAATACGTAAAAATTTAGCATAATGCATCGCAAATTCAACATGTTTCCTACAAAAACAAGTGGTGTGAGCATGGTTGATTTTCACATAGAATGGTTTCAACATTTCAAAAAAATGTTGACTAATTTTAATTTCCAGATTCTCTTGTTCAAACTTACGAAAAAATTGAGTTTGAGTCATATCTAAGAAATGCTTTGGATGTGGTTCATGATTAGTAGAACCAACTCTACATTTTATAACATCTCTTGTATTAGGTGAAACTCTAGTGTTATCATGCCAAAATTTAATAACAACTTCTCTTATAGAATCAGAATTATTTTTGTCCTTATGCAGTGCTCTAGTAGAAAATGCCCAAAAATCGGCATTATTGAGTGATTGAAGGATATTACGTTTTTCAATTGCTTTCATTAGAGTTTTTCGATTAACTTGCAACATTTGACTTGTTTGCATAATCAAACATTGTTTTTTTATTGATTCACTTACAACACTAGTAGCAAGTACACGACACACAATATTACTATCCCTAGTGCGTCTTTTGACACCAACAGTGTGATATGCATCATGAAGGTTTTCAACAATTGTAGAGGTTTGACCATGTATATTAGATGTTGTCAATCCTAAGGTGTTTAATGTAGGTCTCATTTTAATCAATTTCATCAAAATAACCATCAAATGAAATCTTTGGGAATCATTTAAAATTTCAAAATGATTATCCCAAATTTCAGTGGATTTTCTTCTGATTTGTCGTTCAGAAATTTTTTCAGACATTGGTTTCAAAATGTTTTCATCAATTTCAATAAAAAAATTAGGTTTCTTACGTAAAATCCTAGGAGGTGTTTTTTTGTCAAATTTTGCTTGTCTACAGTTTCAACATGAATTTCCTTATTCACATTCTCATTGTCTCCTTCAATTTCAACATTTGCTACACCATGAGTATTTAATTATTCTTCAACATTGATAGTAAAAACATCTTCATCAAAAGTATTTAATTCAACTTCAACATTAACAGTAGAAACATTACATGGCTCTTCATTGCTTACAATAGTTGGGGTTGAAGATAAACCTCTTCTTCATTCACGAGGTTTCTGTATTCGCCTAGGATTTTGAATTTTGGTGGCCTCTAATTTGTTTGGTGTTTTCTTTACTTAATGACTTCCTTTTTTTGACTTTGTTTTTTATCTTCCATGATGTTTTGCTTCTGGTGATAAGAAAAAACATGTAGAAAAAGACAGAATTTCACAGTAATTTGTATAGGTAAGGTTAGAGATTAAAAATCACATGGTAATTCAGACATTGGGTTATGTGTAAATATGATTTATGATTTGTGAGCGTGTTTTATGAACCGCGAGCGCACTTTATAAACTGTGATCGCGGTTTATAAAGCACGTGCTCACAATTTGTGTTAAAAAACCACGATTGCGTTTTATAAACCATGATCATGGATCTATTTGCCAAACCTAAGCCTTGGAAAATCTCTATTTTTCCCCAACCAAAGCTATTGAAGGTCATTATGAAGTGTAATAAGGGCAAAAAACCTCAAATCTGCTCTTCTAAAGACTTGAACCATGTTAAAAATTGGAAAAAAATTCACAAAAATGGTGTCATCACATAGGGGAGACTCTTAGCTTCATATAAATATTGATTTTAAAGTGAATAGAATAAGATAAATATCATTCTATATATTTTTAACTAACAATATCTCTTGTTATCACCAAATCACATCACCCCTGAATGTTTATGTCAACGTGCACATACTGTGAACTCATGGTGTTGATTGGATCAACATGGGATAAAAATTATACCATCACAAGTTGTGGGAAAATTATATACATTTTAGATAGAACTCCAGAGATAGCTTGTTCTTGCTCCTAAACTACCTACCACAATCTACTCTAATGCAGGGGAAATGGAAAGCGCTCCGTAATTTCTAAATATTTTTAAGGGACCACTTTCACGGAGAGAGAATGCATAAAATGAAAGCCTATTGCTAAAGCGGTGATAGACCAGAAAATCCAGGGTGTGAAGAGTAGTCTTCAAATGCGTATAAATGATTTCACATAAGCAAAGCGCACACTAGAAGGGGTGATAAGATTTTGTCATCCATAATGTGGGCAAACAGACTACATTCACAAAAATATTTTTCGAAACATACAAAATGAGTCATATGGATTCCTACAAGAACATAATAATAGACACAAAATTGTCCGCTGTTTATCAAAAATTAGAATTTTAGCAAGACTAGAATGCAAGATTTCATAGCAGGGGATTCATGCATTGACATAAATTTTTCTAATTTAGAGTGCGTGTATAGCTGATAATGCCTACAAGTTGCAGATTTTGTTGTTTTTTGCAGATAAGACGTCCATGGATAACCATGCATAGGAGTCCATCAACAAGGGCCTGTACTTACCTACATTGGCTTCAGAAAGCAATTTTGCTTAGAGCTTTTCTACAAAACTACCTCCCCTTATAATGCAGCGAAACACTCCAATTCTCATAATTAAAAATGAGACGTAGAGAAGAGAAAGCCCTCATCAAGTTTGGTGTATCACCCCCAAATCTGAATCCATTCAGAGTCATCTTGTAAGAGGCATTAAATGGAGTAAGGAATGAGTTTATATATTACTTGTAAAAGGAATTGAACATACTGATCCCAGGTGACTGCACCTTAGACAATAGAATGATACCCATAGACCTGAGGTGTTTCCATCTGTAATCTACACTCCCAACCACCAGAGATCCAGAGAACACTCTTATGAACACCGGACATGTTTTATGAAAATCTCTTCACAAATTTCCCATGTCGAGAGATCTAGAATTTTTTGATTGATGTGTGTCAGATCTCAGAGCTACGATTCCAATCGGTACCAACCATTATAATGTTTGGATGGCGTTCATTAAGAGATACTTTCAGAAACATTATGGCCTTCTGAGTGCAAAGTTTGCCTAATTCTTGGGTCTGGCAGGCATTTTCTATCATTTGACGAGAATGAGCATTCAACGTCGTGCTCCTTCCAGAAAGTCTAATTTTGTAGAAAATCAGAGCTCGCCAGTGAAATAAAGTACCTCATGGCCGTTATGTCAGCACTTCCCATGTGGTCAAATGTTAGACATCATTTTAACTTCTTTGATGCAAGCTATTTCAGCAAAATCTTGGTCCGATGCGTCCCAACTTTCGTAGATGATATCTCCCAAATCGGCTGATTCGGGCAATCCTTGTCCCCATATTCATTGCATACAGAATGAAATCACCTTTTCTAGTGGGTCCACGCGTCACTTTTGTCTTGGCTGTCTCAGATGATCCTATTATCCTTACTACCCAATAATTTCTGACCATCTTTGAGTTTTTCTACGAAAATCGGCCAGATTGAGCGTGATCGCATGCCACTTTTTTCCTAGTTGTCCCAATCACTGCGTCTTCACAAAAGCATACTTGATGACTTTCTTCATTCACTTGTGCTACTTTTACCGGTGCTATACTCTTCTCTAATTATTTTAGGTGTAGTCCCGATGTCCCAATTGTATTTTAGATTCCACTCCTCTTTGTTTGAAGAATGTTGTTTTTGCGGTATCCTTATTATTTTCTTCCCTTTTTGGACCACCTTAGTTTCAACGACACTTCTAGTACTGAAAACTACCATGTATCGTGGTTCTTCAATACCTCTACCCGCTTTTTTTTCCCTTCTCCTCTAATAATTTTCTCTTGTTTCTTCCCTTATATCTTCTTCTGTAGTTCTTCCTCAATAATTATTAGTCCGTGAATCAGTGATTCCTTTCATAATAGCCCTTATGAATTTATCTTTTACTATGGTATCTTCATCCAAAGGAATTCTAGTTATGTGTTGTACCTTCCTCTGAGTATCTATGTCAAACTCTTCTGATCTTGTTGATCCAATTCTATAAAATTTTGTGGCTTCCAGAAAATGGAATGCATTATGTCCCTTCTTATGATAGAATCCACGTGGATCAAAATATGTACAATTTCTTGCAAGGTGTCCATCTTGTCCAAATCTATAAAAATTCATTGACCGTCTATCTTAATATCCCCCATAGTAACCATCATCATTATATCCTTCATATCCTTGGTAACCTCTACCTCCTTGGTAGTTATCATATCCTCCTCTGTATAATCCTCTATATCATCCTCCACATCCTCCTCTAAATCCTCTATGGTAACCTCTATGGAAATACCCATTATTATAACCTTGGTAATCTAGATTGTAATTGTTTCTATGGTATCCACCTCCAAACTACGATTTACCACCTTTTTTATTTGGGTATTGTGGCGTAGTTATCATTTGTGGAGATGGTTTTGTAGGTACTATAGGTTTTGTATTCAACTATGGTTGTGTAGGAGGAGGGTTAGGTTTTGTACTATTCATTACAGCCATGGCTTTCCTGGCTACATAATCCTTTAAATTTTCGAATGCATCAACTGAGGGGAAGGTATGGGGATAATTATTGTAATACCCATATTTGGTTCAATACATTAATTGATTTTTAGGTGGTTATACTTATAATAGAGAACAAGTTTCCTAAGTGTGTTGGTACCAAAGCCTACATATTACGCACCATGTTCATTCAGATGGAGTGATGTTGCTGGATGAATGTTTCTATGAGGAATGTATTCTTATTGTGGGTTCTCTTTTCACATTTTCAAAGTAGGGGCATTCACGTTTCCTTTTCCCTTCATTGCAATAGACCATACACCACATTTTTGGTCTCGAATTATTCTTTGTGTTAGGAATAAGGGATAAAATATGTGGAATAATCCCTCACAGAATCGTAACAGTAGAAACTAATATGCAGAAATTATTACAGATCTCAAATAAAATTGCATAATAAAATAACACAACACAAAGAGACAGTATTTAACGTGGTTCACCCAATTTGGGCTACCTCCACCAAGAATCACTTGCTCAGATTTTATTACAAGCCACCGCTCTCTCAATACAATACCCAGATCCGTTTGGATCTATGCTCAACAAACTCTATAGAATTCACACCCGAATTCAAAACACATCTGCAATACATTTGCTTGTTCATCTATCATATGCATAAGACCATATAAATAGAAAACTGCTTAAGCAGTTTTACAAAACCGTGGGTATCAAAACCATGGGCAAAACCTGTCCCATAAACCTATGGGTCAAAAAAATCACCCATATGAGAAAAGCATGTTTTCCAATAATTCGGGTGCAATTTTTCGATGCCAAAAATTTACGCCTAAAAAAAAAAATTTCCCGGACCCCCGCTTCGGGCCCGGCCCGACCCTGAACCCTAGCGAGGATACATGAAAAGTGTATAGTACTCTTAGTGTACAGTATTCAACACTTTCACACATGAAAATAGGCTCCACAACCTAACACTTTGGTAGAAAAATACTCCTTAAATCTGCATTCCTTTTAAATTCTTGTTGTAGTTTTAACTTGGATAGTTTTGGTTGTACTCTTTCTAATTCTGTCTTCATTGAGTTTTATGCTTCTATTATCTAGGGTTGTGCTTCCAATTTGATATCCAATTAAATTACCTCTTCCCATGATTTTAATTGTTGTGACTCCAGTACTGCTCTCAGGTAAGGAAGTAACCATGAAGTAAACCACTCTATCTTTTGTTTGTCTATTACTGGTTCTTCCAATTTCCTAGTAACATTTTTGAATCTTTTACTAAATTCCATAACAGAATATCCTTCATTTTGTACCAGGTCCCTCATCCTACTTACTCATTCTTCTTGGGATTCCAGGAAATGGAAATTTCTCTTGAATTCTTACATAATATCAGTTCATGGGTGAGCATTTTCATATACCAACATAAAGCATCATCTCTTAATGAATACGGAAATTCTTCCTTCTTCTCATCATCAGATGTGGTATTGTTCTACCTTATGTAGTTTTCCAATAAGAACAAATGTTCTAACACATGATTTGAATCTTTGTCAAAAAATGACATCTTAATATTCTAAGCCATTTTAGGTCTAGATTTTGGTCTTGTAGGTATGGCGGTTTTCTGTTGAAATTGTTTTCCTTTCTTTAGTTTATTCTGAATTGTTAGCAGATTATTTCTCCTTCACTTGTGTCTTCTTAAGTCAATATCAAAATATAGTTCTCCTAAAAATTCTCAGAATTCTATAACTATTTGTTGTCTTCACTGACTTTCTTCTCTTAATTCATTATATCTATCTTCTAAACTCCTTCCTTTATCTATATTTCCAATTGGTGTGTCAAGCGGCACATGGAATGGGATCCACTCAGAGGGGTCACATCCTTTGGGTTTCTACATTGGTTGGGGTGTTTCTTTATGTGGCATCTTTTCATAACTAACATTTCCAGTAACTACTTTTTTATCTTTAATATTTCTTAATCTATGGTCTACCTCTAGCTCTTCATCACTTCTTCCATTCTTATTCTTCTCCAATTTCCTATCTTGTTCCTCTTAGCTATATCTTTCTTCATTATTTTCTTTTATCATTCCTATCCTTTCCTCTTTTTATTTAATTATATTTTATTTTACTTCCTCCTTCTCATTTGCTATCTCTATGTTAATTCAAAATTATTTTAACAAATTTCTCATAACATTAACTTCCTCTTGATCTTATCATCTCACTTCAATCATCAACATGTTCCTTATCTCATCTTCTTTCCATATTTCTGTTTCTAAAACCTTTGTAAATGTTGTTCCTAAACTATCTACTAGTGGTTAAAGAACCTTTGCTAGTATTGCTTGCCTCATCATTGATTGATGTATTGGACTCTCTACAATATATTGTACCACAGGATTTCATGGAGTAACAAAACCTATATGCTCTCCACACGATGTAGGTATTATAGCAATACTTTAAGTGTCCAATTCCATTTCTGGTTGAGCCAATTGGTGGCCTCCATTTGATGTGGATGAATTTCCTACCTTATCATCTTCTTTATTAGTGTTATTCACTTTCACCTTTACTTCTTTCATCTTATTTTCTCTTTATTCTATTTTGAATATCAATATTTATGCCATTTCTTTTCATTATTTCTTCTTTATAGATAATCTCACTCTTTCTTGCATTTCCTTCATTTTAATTATCTCTTAATTTTCTTTTTAATTTTCTTAATCTTCCTGTTCTAAGCCTCTAACTTTTCTATTTTTCTACTTTTACCCTATTTTTTATGTCATCCTATGTCTGCTACCCTAACCAATGCCCCATTAATTTATATAATTCATGACTCATGGATCAACCACTTCGCTTCTTCCATCCTGTGCTACTTATCCCCCTAAAGGAACTTTTCTACTTCTCTAATTAATCATTTTTCGATCATTAATAATTTGTTTCAGAATGGAAATTATTGTAGTAAATAACCATGGGATCCACTTACTACTTATTTTTTATTGTTATCAAAGCTCATCCAACCCTGTATTACCCACATGATTATGAAATAATCTAGTGTAGTCTCATACCAATAGCCAATTGCTCTGGTCCATGGTTCATCTAGGAATTTTACTATTGTTTATTTTTCTACAGTCTAGTCAAAAGGTTGTCTCAAATACATGCACTTCCATTTGGTCCATTTTTCATGTGCTAATAAGCAAGACTAAAACTGAGGCAGAAAATAAGACAAGAATTTTTCTCCAAATTCTTGAAAATTTTCTACTTATACCGCTTTATAAGTGATTATCTATCTTTTTGATTCCCCTTTCAAAAATATGTCAATCTTTTATTCCCAACAATTTTCAATATCTAATAATTGAGGTTTCCAATAACAAGGTGGTGAGATCTTCCCTGACATCCACTTAACATGAGTAACCTTGGATTAGACACCAAATGATGACCTAATACCCCAACAGACTTGTCCGGTTTAGGCACAGATTGATCAAGGTTAAGGATTTACGTAGGAAATACACCACCATAATCCTAAAGACTAAAAAGTAAATAACAACATGCAAGATAATTTAATCCCAAAACACCAATCTTTATTCATGTATTAAGAATGCATTACATCAGTACAATACATATGCATTTCTTCCACACTAATCTCTCTTTTATCTTTCTTACAATATCTCAAAATTGAATTCTCGTGTAAGTATTCACAATCTCCCCTTTACATAATACATTGATTACAATAAATATACAAAAATAAAATCTTTTCGAAGGTCACATCCTTTGACTAGTGTCTTTGTCAGATTTAGTCACGATGTGGTTTGATTTGTCTTCACTTCACTACATTTTGTCCGCTTGCGTGACGTCTTTCAGTATTCCGTAACTCTTCTATGTGTTTTGAGGATTTTTAGTCTTCCTCAAATTTACTTCTTATCTCGTGGATTTACTTCATTCTGTAGCTATCCTCCTTTACCCACAGTTTCCATGGTTTATCACAACTTCTTTATTTATATAATAGATTTGGTATTTGGCGTTTTTTTCATTTGTACGCGACTTCTCTATTATCCTTAAAACTATCTCTATATTTTTCCAGATATCTCCTTAACTTCGTGGCTTATACACTAATTATTTCCAACAATGATACTCATGGCCCGAGCTTGTTTTTTATGCAATTTTTTACATTTTCTCAGAACTTGCTCTCTTCTACTTGGACAGGGGAGTTAGAAAAATATGAGGGGACCCTAGAAACATGACCTTTCACCCTGAATCAATATAACTGCTTGGGACTAAAGAATTTGATGCGTGTTATCAAAATTACCTTGGGGTGAATTTTGGATAACACTCACTTTTATAGATACTATGAAAACACGTTAGGCCTTTGGGTTTAATTATTGTTGAGGTGAGTCTCTAGTATCAAGGTTAGTTCCTTATTGATTTATATGAATCTAATTATTTTGAGTTTTTCAAGTTTAAAATAAGGTTATAACATAAATTTAAATTGGGGGATACACCGAAAAAATTGAGGGTTTTGACTGAGTACATGAACAATTTATTGAGAGTATATTAGAAGAGCACGAAATAATGGGTTTCAATTTTATCCTAAGGAAAACACTTTTGTGTTGAGGTATAAATCACAACAACACATCAACTAACATACACACTAAGACTTAAAGAAAGTAAGATAATTACATTAGGGAATTACATTCACAAGAGTTAATATAAAGATACACACCACTGCAAACAATTGGAAAGCTAATAAGTGGTTCTCATTTAAGGGTAAAACTTGAAAAAATATGTTTCAACACTTCTACATCAAAATATTCCTCTATTGTGCCTCTACAATGCACACAATATATAGAAAAATTAATTCACCCTACCCTTCCTAAAAATAGGTTGCAGTCTATAATCACCCATGTATGTTATTTTAAACCTTTATCAGGGATAAAAAAAGGAATAAAAATAAACACGTAGTTTACAATGAGGCATTAATAGCCTTAGTTACGAAAATAGACTTAATCAAAGTGTAGTTGACTGCTTTAATTCTGAAATAATATATTTGGGTGAATGAATTAGCTAACAATAGTTCTTTTCTTGGTGTGCAATATTTCTCCAATGTACATGAAACTTCTTATTTATCTTGAAGCTGATGATTAAATAATAATATTTAATCCTCTGATGTGACACTTGCATATTCATCCACTTGCAAGGGTATTTTTGTCTTTATCTCTAATCTGTCCTCTTGTGAAGGCATGCAAAATTACATTCTATGAAAAAATAATGCCTTTCTCTTAAATAATTAGCATAATTATTCATTCAATACTTTAAGGGACCACCTGTTGGCATGTGTGCAAGAAAATAATACTCTTATTTTGTGAAAAATAATGTAATTGGGCTCCACTTTAATCATCATGCATCTTATGTTTACCCTTTGTGTATGCATTCTTTGTCTTCTTCTATAATATACATACTTGGCAAAAAGGAGTTTTTGTAAAAAACAAGGTATTCTTTACAAAAGTGAAGGTAAGAAAATTCTTGACCTTAACATATACAATATTAGCTTCTTTGAATTTAGCATATACCTATATTCTAATCATATTGATCACCTTTTGATTTTTTTAACATGACACATATAATTGTTCCTTTTGATGATAATCATGCCATATAAGACTCTAGGTCTTTTTGATTAACCATTGCATATATTATGATATTGTTGGTCACCTTTAGGTTTTCTGGAACCACAAGGTTTTACACCTTAGTAAGGTCAATAAAATAAATCTTAATATCATGGAGCTGCCCCCCTTCCCACGATGATCCAACCCTTGTTTTGTTCGTGGAAATTTTACTAACCCTGGTTGAGTTGAGAGTAACTACGAGTTTGCATTGGACTTGGTCACTTGATCTAATCCATTAGTTTCCATCATTTTTAATCCTCACCATCAATCTGTCTATGATGGATTTTAACTGCTAATTGAATATGAGCCTTTGATCTTGTAGTTGTGAATATGGCTCGTTGATTCCTAACTCGGATGAGTTAGGGCTACTATGGTAAGCCTGTGGTTGCATTGATTTCGGTGTTTAGTTTGTAACCTTTGATCCTAGCACTCCTTTGATTCGAGCCGTCGATCCTCATAGTCACTTTGACTGGGTGGTTGGATTGTGGTTTGCATTGTGATCCATTGGAACCTATACTTGCAACTTAGAATTTTCGATGCTAATCCTTTGATTGGAAATTTATTTTTCATTGTGCATCATTGGATCTTGTATTGTTGGATCTCGCTTGTTGATGTGATAAGTATCCTCTAATGCTAAATGAGTTAGGTTTTTTTAAAATTTCATCGACCTTATCTCCTACTCATTTCGTTTTCTCATTGCGAACGATGAGGCCATGCTAAAATTTTATCAGACTACCATATTTTATCTTCTCAAGCTTGAAATCATGTAATTCTTGTCGTGGTAATGCTCTGTGCATTCAAATATTTAAATATTCTCTACCATTTTTTCTCTTTTCGATCTCCCGAGAAATATTTTTGTAGAGGTGGTGGCCATTATTGAAATTACAAACTTAGTTTCTTTTTTATCTTTCACCATAGCAAGGTTCTTCATTATCAATTTGTTATCTTTCTCTAATTGGGATCTTTATGAGGTTATCTGCGTGGCCTTTCAATTCTTGTTATGGATCGATCCGTTGGAACTATTCTTGTGATGTATGTTTAGTTTGTCTTTCCTAGGTCACAATTATTGTGTGAACCAATCTTTTCTTCAAATGGTAAGTTATTCTTTTCTGCATAAAGTTCTTGTTTTAAGCTCTAGATCTAGAAAATAATTTAAATGATTCAATTCTTTTTTTACCCTTGTTAAAATAACTCTTCTCTTGAATTCCTTGACATTTTCCAACTATGGTTTCAAAAAACCGTGCATTGTTTGCGGTTCTCTACCACGTCTCAATCTCTAAGCTTAAAAACATCTGTTGAAAACTTTTGGGTCTTCAATTTTATGATATGCTTTCAACGGTTTGATGATCTAAACTCAGCTTGGTAAGTTATTCTTCTCAAGACTTGTATTTTTGTAAAATAATTGAAGATTTATTTATGGCTAAGGGAAGAAGAACTTTTCTGAGTTTTTTTTTTGGTTTTTTCTTACATGGCCAAAATTAATATTGAAAACCAGGTTCATTTATTACTTGTATCCTTAAGGGTTTCATTGGCTCTACTTTATTTATAGTGGTCTTGTTTTGGATAAAATTCGATCCTTCCATTTTTATTATCTTTTAATCAAGTACTATGTATCCCTTCCTTTTTTAAATGATCTTTTCTTGCTTGGGCTCTTTTGTGCCATCTGTATCCAAACATACTTTGTTGTAAATGCTTTGAAATTATTCAAAACTTTGCATTCATGTTTCTGTACTATATTTTTAGATGCAATTCCTAGGTTATTTTGTGAATGTCAAATTATTTATGTAGTTCACTATGTATTTCAATAGACACCATTATTATGCATTTGATAGCTCTATTATACTTGAATTCACTCCAATAATGATTTCATGCCTTTATTGAAGGCATTTTTTTGAAAAATTCAATTTGGGCATTGTATTTTGTTGATATCTGATAAAATCGAGCTGAGTTTATCATCATTGATTAGAAGCTTTGTACCTATATTATATTAAATTTATTATATGAATGTAATCTCATGATATTTAATTAGAGATTTTTGTTTCACCTTCAAGCAGACCCGTAGTTTGTCTAATTTCACTATACTTGTGTATTTCTAAGTGACCCAAGATTTATCTTATGGAAATTTTAACTTGTGTCTCTTTCTTGATGAACAAGTGTTTTGCATATTTATGCTTTTATAGTTCCATAAAAATTATACTATAACTCTATTTGGAAATGGGTTATAGACTGTGGCTTTGTTTATTTTTCAATTTGTACTCCGAAACTTTAATTGATCCTTAGTCATTCAAACAGAACTAACTCTCCAATCATGGGTGCATACTTTGAAAAAGAATGATTTATAATTATATTTTAACTATTTGAAAGGTGATAATAGATTTTAATTTCTATGGTCATAGTTAATTATGTATTGTAATGATGCAATATGCAACACACTTGTACTTCGTTGACCTATAATTTTTCAAGAGCCAAGACTGGGTTGATGTTTTGATCTCTTTTGCATTGTTAGTGACTTATAAACTTTTTGAGTTTGATTTTTTTCCCGTAAGGCATCCCAATTTCTTTCTTTTGTACCTGTACTGGTTCACCTTTAACTCTTGTTTATCCACATCTTGACTCTGTTTTATTCTTGTTATATGCACTAAAATGGATTAAAGACTTGTTTTATTTGGTTTCCATTATTTCTTGCATAAGTATGAAGAATGAATTATGTACTTACTTGAATGGTAATTTGAAATAACACTATTGTAACATGATTTTATATTGCCTTCATGACCTCACAAGCTCAACACTGGAATTTTGTAGAATGTATATTTTTTATACCTGAAGTAATTAGTCATTCATTAAAAACTTCAAGGTAAAGTCTAATAATTTTTTCTCTGAGTTGCAATCCTTCTTCCTTCATTGATAATGTTGATTTGTTTAGTATTTCTTTGAATGCTTGTTACTTTTGACATCATCTGAGATACATGCTAAATCTAAAGATTTTCTAAATGCGCATTTCTTTTTAGTAACTGTAAAATTTTGTTCCTTTCATTTGGACCATGATGGTAATCTTGCAACCATTTATTTGAGAACTATAATTGTACTTTAGAGCTTGTTTGGAAGTTGAAAACTTGTCATAGTATTATGCATTCAAATTTATTTTTGATTTTAGACTCTATATTTGAACTTGAAATTGTTATTTTGTTTATAGTTATATGATCTTGATCATTTTGAAAGTTATGAATGCATTTCCTTATATAGCCTAGAATTCTATTTGTACATTTAATGTAATCTTCATTTGTTTGTATGAAATTCAAATCATGAATTTAGATTTTTTTGTTGCAATCTGTACTTGCACACTTAAAAAAAATAGTTAGAAAACAATAGGATTTTTGAACTCTTTTGTGTTCCATAGTGACTTTATTTTTCTTTCTTTTCTGTCTATCAGGATTGTTGTGAATGTCGTGAGCTTCTGTCAGATAGTACTTTTCATTTTTGTATTAGTTAACTTATATTTTTTTATCTCAAACGATTTACTTTAATGTACTTTATTGTACCTTATAATTTACCTTAAACTTGATAGCACATTAGTACAAATTAAAACTTAAGCTCAAAAATAATATACTTTTCACTTTTGTTCTTTAGGTACACTATAGTTGTTGGATGATGTGAAAGATAATGATGGATCTAGAACTAGAGCAATGAAGACAAGAGAAAACCCAAGGCAATGATGGGTTTATTCTATACTTTTTTACTTTGAGTTTCATGTACATATACCATTTATTTTGTAAATCATAAGTTACATCCCATGGATTGTGTGGGAAACTTTGAATTTCCTAATGAATAAATGATATTATTTCTATAATTGATTTTTGTACTTCATTTTACTTTCATCTTTTATGATATGTAATGATTTTAGAATGAATTAAACAACTCAATAACATACTTAATAACACTTTAATAATGGGAAATAATCAAATTGAAATTACTTGTAACTTAAAATTAACTCTCACCCATGCAAAAAACAACTATGTTTTCTATTTTTGAGTCCAAATCCTCAATTCTGTAGCTATTTCCACTTTCCTCAAGGTTGTACTTTACTTCTACAGAGAATTTTCTAAAACTTTGATGAAGGTGAACATGGAATAACAACATAGGTAAGGTGTTACATTCAGCAATAACACACATAGCTGCATTTTGCTTTGCTCATCCACTTACTCAAACTTAAAACCTTTAAGAAATTGTATGTCTTCCCCTTGGTTAGGTTAATATCATCCATGTCTTCCATCAAAAACAAATTTTTGGGTTTCCCATTTTTACAGAGTGAAAAATTTGTCAACATTTCTGGTGATCCGGCAGGGAAATATGCATGCTAGATTATAAGACCAATTCCTTGGTCTAGTCTATTGGGCATGGAGTCAAAAGCATTTACCTAAAATATTCCTTTTTGAAAAAACTGACATTTTTGAAAAACAATCTAAAATTTGGAAAGGATATGGCAAACTAGATCACATGCATGAATGCACTTATTGAATTGAAATACATTGCAATGTGCATGAAGTACACTTATTGAAAGGGAAATCCTACTCTAACCCACACTATAAGATCTTTAATAATAGTGTTTGAGAAAGATACCATTCATAGGAATGGTAAGTTCCTCTCCGTTCAGCCTTAAAATCTGAAATACATTGTGCTCTTTGGAAGCTGAAATCATGTAAGGAACACTCTAGATTGTATCAAACTTTGTGTTGTTTTCCAACTTTGCACGATCAACATCCCATTTCACCACAATGTATCTTTCATTAAAGACTCTTAACTTAGCTTTTTTATCAAAAATTCTCTTGATTTGTCTATGATTTTTCTCCACATTCAAGTGAGGTTGATCTCTTAGCTCTTGTAATTCCATCAGTTATACATAATGAAACTACATTGATACATTCTCAATTAGTTCCGTCTGATGTAGTAAATCCAATGTGGGCATCTCAATTGAAATAGGCATCCTTGCCTCACAACCATAAACAAACATGTATGGTGAATTGTTGACTGATCTTTTAGGAGTCACTCTATCATCCCAAAGTGCTAAATTTAACATCAGATACCAAGCTCTTTGGTTTTCCTTGAGTGTTCTTCTAATAATCTTGAGCATATTTTTATTTATACTTTCAGCTAATCCATTACCTTGTAGGTAATAGTTGGACAAAGTACTTAGCTAAATATTGTGTTTCACAACCAAATCTGTTACCTTTGCACCAATAAAATCTAAGGAATTATCTGAAATGATATTTGCTAGAACACCAAATCTGTTAAAAATACCTTCATAAAATGTTAAAATTGAAGTCTATCTAGCTTCCTTCAAGGCTATTGTTTCAGTACAACATGTTAAATAATATGTTGCAATCAATATCCACTTGTGTCCTGTTGAAAATTTTTGCACTCGTGCAAAAATGGGTAACTTGAAACTTCGTTACAATGGATGTCATTGGCGAGTTAACCCTAAGTTAGTGGATATTCATTCAGTTCAATATTTTTTCTTCTAGATTAATTAAGGAATACATGTAATTTATAGGTATGTGTGCTGTTAAAAAACATAACAGATCACATAGTTTGCAATTTCATGATTGTCTTCAGCAAATGAACACAAATCCCTAGAGGACAGTTGTGAAATCTTGATGAAGACTAAAAATATAGAATAGGTGAAGTGTTAAATTTTGGAACAACAATCATAGTTGGATATTACAGCAGTCAAAATTCATTGCTAGGATTACATGTAGTTTAATGTTCTTTCCTTCATGATTAAATACATTCAATTATGTTATTGATTTGTTTAATTCATTATACAATCCATATACAAAGCTGAAATATAGAAAGGAATACAAAAATCAATTTCAGAATTCAATGTTCTATTCATAATGAATTTTAAATGTTCCCACACAAGCCCTGGGATCATAACTCAAAAGTAAATTACAACTACTGAAGTAAGACGTACATACACATGAAAAATGAAGTAAAGGAGTATGAAATAACCATCATTTCCTTAGGTTTCTTTCGTTTTAGCTGATGCATTTCCAGGTCTAGATTTTCTCCATCTTCGTCCTCACTTCTTAGCAAATGGCATTGTACCTAAAAACAAGAAAAGATAGATTGTCAATCACAAGCTCAAGGTTGATTCATACTCCTATACTATCCAATTTCATGCAAGTGGATCTCCTAGCATCATGAGGTATAATCTACACAAAGATCAAAGGCATAACTTATAAAATCACTATCCTGTAGCAGCATACATCACTTATTCACTTAGAAATTAGGAGAGAGAAAAAGTATGGAATAAAAGAAAGACCAAAAAGACTAATGTTTTCTAACTAGTTTACCTAAATGTGTAGATATAGGTAAGAAGAAAGAAGTGATACATTCTATAACTTGAATCAGAAATGTACATTAATTTCAGTTGAGACTAAAGGCTGAATGTAAAAGTATGATCCTGTACTAATCCATAAAAGAAATGAAGGTTTAGTGCTACATTTTATAACAACTAGAATAAGAGAAGCTACAGCTGAAACAAAATGGAAAAAGGAATCTGAGAAAAATTTGACAAGGATTCGCCATGTAAAATGGACATTTTACATCTTTCCATCATGTTATTTCAATCTAGTACATGCTTAAATAAATCAAATAGTATGCAAGAAAGGAGATAATACATTGTATATTCAGAGCTATAGATTCAGATAAATACAAGTTACCTTGTGATAAAGAATATTTTTAGTTACAGTACAACTTAGGATGTAGAATATAATTCATGATGAATATTTACAACTCACAATACAGTTAGCTCAACAAATAGACAAGTACATAAGCATCAATGACTTACAAAGTCGTGAAAGTATTACAGAAGAAAGTGAAGAGATAAAGATAGAGGTTATACAAAATCAAGTTATAGATCAAGATGGACACTTCCAGTAACTGCTACAGGATGTATGAAAAGTACAGAAATAAATCAAGATGTTGCATCACTTCTACAGAGTACAAGTGTAACTACAAGTTACAAAGGAGCAATCCAAAAGTGAACTAAAGGGAAAGGTACATAACTGAATCTATAGGTACAACTATTGACAGAACAAGTAAAGTACCTAAGCAACAATTCTAAGGGGGTGATATTAGAAAAGCTTCATGATTTACAGTTAGCCATTCTGATAAAGATGCAACTGTCTAGTTAATCATTTCAGGCTATAGGTTTTCAAGAATTTAACTCAAGAAAATGTTTCCATTTTTAATACCTAAGTGAATGCAATATCATATCAACAAAGTGTCATAGAAGTTCCACACACCTTAAAAAGTATCAAGGATATCAACTGAATGGGATAAAAATCATCAATCGTACACAAGATTACAAATGAATATAATTTCTCTTTAACAAATCCAGTCAAGGTTTCAAATCAATCAGGAAGATAATGATTTCAAGGTAATATTATACATCATTATGATTATAAAATATCATCCAAGTGTTTCAAAAGGTAACAGATGCATCAAAGTTGTAGAATCTAAAGTTTCTGAGAATCTTAAGGAATTCCAATTCATAGAATCAACAAGCAATAGGAACAACAAACCTTTATATAGAAGGAAAAAACTGAGCCATTCTGATCATGATGTAATTATAGCTTATATGTCTCCAAAAGGAAAATGAATATCAAATGCAGTAGGATATACAGTTGTAACTAATCTTCACCAAGAATAGTGAATGAAACTTATGATGCAAAGGGTAAAACCACAAAGTTGATTCATAGTTTCTATTTTATTAAATGATGAGCATCTAACATTCATTTGAAATACAAACTACCGGTGCAAGTGTTAGAGCAATTGTGTAGTTTTCAAACTTCATAAGAAGTTGTAAGAATGGAAATCTATCGATTAAGATCATAATAGACTCTTAACACAATGTAATGGTTGTTACATATCAATACAAGCACAAGAAATTATACATCTCAGCTTAGCTTTTAGTCATTCAAGTGACTAAAACAAATATCGATGCTACAAATTTCAATAAGAACATATTTTTAGTCAATTACAGAATTTATCTGAGAAGAAAGGATACTATTTTACAAAATTCTACAAGAAGTTTTATCAAAACTATCATCTTAGAATACATGGAGAAAAAATGAAACAGAGGTTCCCCATTATGAGCTCGAAAAAGAGCTATACAGCTAAAACTACATCTACATCTATAGATTCCAGCTCTTGTACAACATTAGAATGATCATGTAATCAAGGTGGATCGGCATAAACAATTATTTTCAACTCACAAAGACAAATTCACAGCTTATGCTTAGTATAAACACAAAAAATAATTATCAAATAATGAAATCCCCACAAAGAACTTTTCAACTCTTGTTAGAAAAAAAAAATATGGAGCTTCACTTGTCGGTATTGCAGCCCAAGGTTCATAAACAAAGAAAGGCATGGCTAAATTTCTCATCAATAAGTGTTACAGGTTGATCATATACAACTGAAAAAGAAAGGACAAAATTCACATTTCCATGTCATCTTTTCAAAATGTCATCAACAAAGATTTAGTAATGCTCAAGTAATGCTTAGGCATCAAGTAAAAAATGGATTATAAACAAATAATTTATCTTAAAAAAGAAAAAAACTCTCAGAAAGGAACAAGAAAGTAATAACTACAAAGATCATCTTGTGAAATTCCACTCAAGCCATCTACAACTACTTATTAGTTTTCAAAAGAAAGAAATAATTTTCAAGCATTTAAGAGTAGCCAACATATTACAGGTTTGTAAGACAACCTACAACCATGTAACTTATAAAAATTTCCAAGTAATTAGTGGGGTAGTAAGGTTTTCAGTCCATATTATACACAACCTCATCAATGGAATGATACAACTTTGAAAGAATGTAAGCTACCAATAGGAACCCTTTTTCAGTTTCACTCAGAGTAAAATAAAATTTCAATATAATAAAGTTACAGCCACATAGAGCACAAAATAAACTATGCAAGCTTATTCAACAAGTTTCAACATAGATTTTAAACTAATTTCAATAGTGCCAATCAGGGATAGGATCAATTTATTGTAGTAGGTTCACTTTAGCACAACCGAGCTTGAATTGGCTAGGCAGAAGTAAACAAATATGGAATTCTCTTCTAAAAAAAAGTGTTTAACAACAATGAATGAAAGCAATATAAAACAGATGTGGATCAATCAAAGGTAGATAAATCCATCATTCAAGTTGACATTAAAATGCAAACTTCAACTGAAGGAAAAATTGAAGTGTAAGTTAGAGTACATTCAATCAAGCACCTAGAAACGATAAATAGAAAACACATTTTTTTCAATGGTGGCCAAGATAAAGGGAGGCATATAAACCACTATGAGAAACAAAAACTACAGGTTACAGAGAAATCAATAACAATAGTTCAGATAATAAAGCTAAAATATCCAAACTTTCATTTGTAATGGCCATTGTATTCCAATGCAGAAGCATAAGAAAGTATAAATAATCATTACAGTTAGAATGACAATGTACTCTTCTAAGAAATGGCACAAGTTGTAGGTACAAATCAAGAGAATTCACTAGAGTTTCATGGCCATCCAAAATCCCTAATGATTTTTCAGAAGAGTTTGCTAGTTTCTAGGAAAGGATTGAATCAACCCAGAAGATCTAGAGAATGTAAGTACAGATTAAGAAAATGGTTCAATTTACAAGGGCATTCAAAGACAATCATATTTTTCAGAAAGGAAGAGCATAAAACTTACTTTTTTTAGCTGAATACACCAAAAACCTTAGGGATTTGATGAAGGAGCAAGGAAATATTAAATACCCATAAATGACTTTACTCTACAAATGCTCTCAGAAATTTCACAGGCTCAAGAATCACTCCACAATCACCGAAGTTCAAAAAATTCTTTAGAATATTGTCAACTAGAAGGGAGAAACAACGAAATGATGAAAAAATACAGATATATTTTCAAAATGAAATACTAACAATGGTTCTGAAGTTCAAATAGACCATCTCTCATAACATAATTTTTAAAGAAAAGATTGCTCATAATTATTGCTCAAATGAAATAACATATCCGTACCTCAAAAAACCTCAAAGTGGTGTTTTGGCTAAAAATACCAGAGTTCGAAATGCTCAGTAATGCCAGCCACCACTAAATAATCTTGTATAGAACTCAGAAAGAACGAAAATGGGAAAAACATGCAAGTATTCAAGCCCACAGAGATTCATAGAACAACAAAATGCATGCATAATGCCTCCGAATAAATAGAGATCATGATCAGGTAGATGAAGTAGAGAGATTGAAAGAGGTTCAATGGTGGCCACTTCAGAAATATCATAGAGAACTCAAAATATTGGCCATGACCACGATGAGCACACTCAGAAACTCGAGAACAAAAAACAACAAAAATATAGATACAACTAGCTCAAAAAATTAATTTTAAGAATAATTGAGAGCTCAAAAGATCAATAATGGCAGCCCGATAACCACAAAGAGCTCTAAGAAGAGTGAAAGCCATATAATACATGTGTTCAGATGGTAGAACCCATCTCAAGAAAAAAAAAATGGTGGTATGAAACTATTTTTCCTAGGGCTTCGCTACTAAGAATGAGGAAATGAAAAATACCAAGTGATAAGCTTGATGAGAATATACCTAAAATTACTCACCTGGGTTACCATCAGTGGCTAAGATAAAGTTGTGCAATGATTGAATAGATCATTATACAAACAATCATGCTAAACCAGAGTTACAATGTCAACGACGAAGACCATATTGGTACAACAAGAAATGATCAATATTCAAGCACCAAATCCTATACAAACCACCATGGTTACACTATCACCAACCACAATAAATGGAAAATCGAAACCCTTAATAAAATATCAGAATATCAATGGTCAGAGATGAATAAAGTCAGAGAATCTGTTGGTGCTCAAAATTGTTTCGCCCCATTTGTTCCCTTGGAAATTTGTTGATTTATGGCCTCTGTCATTTTATCCTTCCCCATGTTGTGTTTGGTTGGTCTTTGTTGCCATTTTTTAGTTTGCCCCTAGGTCAAAGATCATGTATGGGTCCATATTTGTCTCCTAGTTTTTTTTCCTATGGAAAGGTCTGTATTTTGATTTCCCAAGGCTCTGTCCTTTCAAAAACTCATGTTTTCCCGTTCCCTCTATTGCCACAGTTAGAATTTGTGTTCTTGACATTCTTCCTTGAAATACTTGAGGAAGAATGAGTTGATGTGTCCCTAAGGATCATGTTTGAGCCTTGAAATATTCTAAACTCTCTGTCATTGAAGAGAACTTCATTTTCAGGCTCAAATGCTCATGTTTCTATATTTTACGGTTCGATGGGAATTTTCTCCCTGTAAAATTTGCATGCTTGCATCTACAGGGGATGTGGCACCTTTTGGTTGGACACAAATTAGCTAAATACTTCAAAAATTCTATAAAAATCCTCAACTCATAAATATGTCCATGTGGGTGAATGACGCTCGTTTAAGAATCAACTTTTTGGTCTAGCTTTAAAGTAGCGCCGGTAGGACATGTGGAGGCTTGGAAATATAGGGACACATGGAGGTCTCCGCTAATTTTGAATTTTAATTATAATTTTCAATGGCCAAAAGGAGATTACCTTAGAGCATGACACGTGGTGCCTTCTGTTGGGTTTGAAGCATTCAGAAAAATATCACCAGAAGAATACACGTGGAGGCCTCTACTTGCTTTGCATTTTACTTAGACTTTTCAGTAGCCAAAATGAGACTTCCTTAGAGCATGACACATGGTGCGTTCCACTAGGTTTCAAGCATTCAGACAAATCTCACTGGAACAAGACACGTGGCGATCCCACGCTCGTTTAAGGTATCCAATTTTAGGGACCTCCTCAAGGTATGCCATGGTGACACATGGCAGTTTGAAAAATCAAAGAGGTGGGGAGGAAAATCATTGGGCGTAACTTGGAAATTTTTCCTCTTGTATTCAAATGACTCAAAGTATGAAACTAACCCGCAAGCTCAATGGTAAAAAGTGAAAATTCATAAGAGAATTCAATAGCGGAGGAAAAGTGAAAATTTTTCCATTTGAGGGAAAAGGGAGTTGAAGGCATAAAGGGACCCAGGGTTTTGCTAGGACCCACTTTAGAAACTTGAAGTGGAAGGGAAGAGCCGCAGAGGAAAAATGAAAATTTTTCTTTTTTCTGAGAAAGATGCAAAATGTGTAAAATTGAGCCAGAACTCCGTATTCAGTCATATTGCGCCACGTGTCAGGTCCAAATCTCATCAGCAGAGTGGCAGACGAAATAAATAAATTGTGCCAATTTTCCAAAAGTAGTAAAAAGGTAAAAATACATCCCGAGGCCCATTTTTACCCAGGTCTACCACATGGAGGGCAAAAATTTGAAGTTAAGGAATAGATCGACGGTAGTTGTGCATTTCACTAGTTTGGCCGCCATTCGAGCTCCAGGAATTTTGGAGATGCATTTTTTGCATCAATTTTCATCGATTTTTTTGCCAATTCGTGTTGTTTTCACCTGTAGGGTCTGAATTAATCAATTTGGGGGTTCAATTTATGAATACAAGTCTTTTTTCAAATGAATTTTTAGTCTGGTTCATGAAAAATGTTAATTACCAGATCCAAAGTTGTAGAGTAAAAATTGGGAAGGGAAAAGTTGAAATGATGAAATGAAAGGGATCTACATGGCACATGCATGGGAAGTGAAAAATGTTCTTCCAATTTGAAGAATGATCAAAGTTTTGTAATGATTCAACTTTTGAAAGAATAACTGGAAAATTTTTGTGAGTTTGTTAAATGTCATTTTCCAAAAAATTTGCAAAGCAAAGGTTCTTCGAATATTCCAATTTTTGAGGGAAGATTTGAGGGGCACAGTGAGTGAGTGAGTAAAATTTATATATTGCATGAATTTTTCATGCCAAAGGTCAGAGTTCATTTTCACGAGAAAATTTTGAGAAAAGCTCATCCTTTGAGAATTTTTTTTGAGAAACCAGGTTAACTTCCTCTGTGTTAGATTTTCATTCATGTTTAGTTGGTGACAAGTTTATAACCATAAACAAGCTCTTAGATTTTTTAAATAACTCTCCCCTGCTGATGAATCTGATAAATTTTGAGTTAATTTGTGTCAAATCTCTAGCAAATTTTGTGTTTATTTGACTTTCAGTATGTCTGCAAGTAGTTTTTCTTGTTACCATTGTAATCTTGCATCGAAATCACTTTGAATCACATAGATCTCAATCCTTGTGATAGTTTAGTGGCATCTCCAGTTTCATTTTTTAGAAGAGATTTCATTTGGGAATGAAATAAATGATTTAAAATCACTTTTTTGTCATCTGTTGACAAAGATTGTTTGTAATCCTCTGGGTGTACCTTAGGCATGACTGATCTTAGATTTTGATGTTTTATTAGGTCTTCTAACTCTAGCCTTCGTGCTAGAATCTCAAAGATTGTGTTAAAAAGTGCATGTCTGGGCCTCCGTTGAGTCACACCTTCTGGTTGAAGGAATTATTTAACTATTTTGAAGCTCTCTGTTATTGAGTTCTCCATTTGTTCTAAATTTTGTGAAGGATCTATCAATGTCCAATCTATCTTCTTGATCTCACGCCAAAAAATTATTCAAATAACCAATCCCACTTATACTACCCATGTGTTTCATTGTGTGTCAACAAGATAATATAATCCATTTATGAAAATGCACAAAGCAATCAGGATCACACCATGTCTCTAGTAGCCTCAGCCTTGTCTTGAAAGCATTTCCATCATTTAGTAGTGACAACTCTATTGAGTTTGAATAATGGGAAATTGATCATGTTTTCTCAAGGCCATATCCATATAATCTGAATAATACAAGAACATATTCACCCCATTCATAAAAAAGAGGATACAATACAGGTTCTCTTACCTTGGTTGAGAGGCACAACCTAAAATAGTGAGGATAAGATCAAATCCTTTCAAGGCGCTACCAACTTCTTCAAACCCTGAGTGCTAATAAGAGTGAAACAGATAAGGTTAGGGTTAGGAGGAATACCTGTAGAATGTTGAGATGATGTGCGCGTACCGTAGAGAAAGATCAGGCTGACTGTGAAGAACTCCTTTTTGTCTTGGAAGGACTACCTGCAAATAAGAACACAAGACCACAAGATTTTGATTAGATAATAAATGAGGGAACTGCCTTGGGCCCAGGAAGTATGAAACTTCCTTTCGAAGGTGGTCAGTTCCCCTGCTAATATGAATTAACACAAAATACTGTAGAGTACCAATTAAATTGTTTCGTGGAACTGGGTAGGGAAAAGGCTGTTTTTCTTGGTTTTGATCAAAGGAACCGATGCCGGTTACCTATAACCGATGGCGGTCACTGATAACCGATACCGGTTGGTTCTAGGATCTTCTGGGCTGGTTGTGGTGTTTGTAATGGCTGGTTTTTGGATAGTATTGAGAAATAGGATGGTTAGAAGCTAAGGAATGATAGTTAGAGGCAATGGTACGTTAGATAATGGGTTCAGGAACGGATTTGGGAAGATTACAATTCCAAAAGCACAAGAAATGTTATAATGGAGGACATGCAAGATATAACTTACTGGTTTTTGATGAAGGTGCAAGTTGATCTCCTTTGCTGCCAACTCTTCTGGTTTCTTTACTCGTCTCTGCTTGGTCAAGTGAAGTTCTGGACTCTGCTGATCGCTTTGGACTCTCCTTTGATTAAAAATCCTTCGACTGATCTCCAAAAAATGAAATTCCGATCCGTTGTTTTGGTTTGGGAAGCCCATTTATAGGGAACCGATGGCGGTTGCGTAACCGACAGCGGTCGAGTAGGAACCGACATCGGTTAGGAAAAAGTAGGCTATTTTTAGTAAAATAGCCCACCTTCCCTGCTTTTCTCCCGAGAGATCAGTTGCGGGCTTGGTCAAGTGGCTAGAAGGTCGGCTTTGGGTGCGAGTAAGGAGGCATTAGTTATGGATGTGAGTCTAGACTAAGTCATGGGTCTTAATTAGGTTAATTTTAGGGTTAGGGCTAGGTCATGATGAGGTGGCACAGTGAGGTGGCGGGTAAGGTGATGTGGATTTATCAATTACAAGGTAATTAATAAATAATTGTGTAAAGTTTAGGTAATGAGGTTAGGTTGCGAAATGGGATGCGGGTCACAAGGGGTCGTGAGACACGAATTTGGTGTCTACACATTTCCATCATTTAGTAGTGACAACTCTATTGAGTTTGAATAATGGGAAATTGATCATGTTTTCTCAAGGCCATATCCATATAATCTGAATAATACAAGAACATATTCACCCCATTCATAAAAAAGAGGATACAATACAGGTTCTCTTACCTTGGTTGAGAGGCACAACCTAAAATAGTGAGGATAAGATCAAATCCTTTCAAGGCGCTACCAACTTCTTCAAACCCTGAGTGCTAATAAGTAATATAAATTGCTTCCCCGGCTACAAAATGACATATAAATCATTTATCTACCTCTGAGTGTCTTGTAAAACCCATGATTCTACTCAAGTTGGGAAGGATATTAAATCTGGGTACCAACACACTTCTTATGCCATTGCTGGGGAGTATTTCAGTATTTCAATGCCCTAGTAATACGTTTTATGTGATTGATGTGCAACTACATTGTTGACCATAATTTTTGAGTCAGATTTATAAGGCTGGAATGAAGAGTATAGTTTTGAGTTTAATATTTTTAAGTGTCTCCAATGTTTTTTTTCAAACTTTGCACCAGAGATGAAAAATTGAATGAAATAAGATAAGATCTATTAAATCTTTGCATAGTGCTGATATTTGTCATCATTGGATAGACCTTCATAGTGTATTTGCACAAACTAGGGTGAAAGTCCTTAGTGGCGACGCCTTGCTGTTATATTTTTTTATAAATACAAGTACCTTATCATACATTAAGTGAAGTTTGTCACATTAAATCTACAAACCTCGAAGGAAGAATATATATCTTCAGGAGATACCCAAGGAGAAAATTATTTCGAGAATTGGGAAAGATAGTTTTAGAGGAAAGAAAATTTTGGAAGCTTGTTTAAGGTCAAACATCAAGAAAATGAATATCCATTGGTGAGAGATATTATCCTTTGATAGAAGATTATCACTCTTCTTCCAGTGATTCTGATTCAAGAAATTTTCTCATACACTTGTTTACTTTAACTAGTACAGGTCCTTTTGATGTACCTTGTGAGTTCCTTCTTCAATCTACACCTATGTGTTGCAATTCTAATAAAACTTTCCAAGAAAATCAGCACTTAGAGAATACCAATCTTGTGGACCACATTCTTGAGCCCCAAAGATCTTGCACTCCTCAAGATCACCTCCACCAAAAAACATGGCTTAGCCTCCACCTAGGCCTCCATTTGTGGTCAACACCTTTGGCCCAATAAATTTTAGGGGAATGGTTGGCTATCCTAATGTTGTGCCTCAAGATGTCAGAAGTATATTACCAAAGTTCAAAGGGAATAATGTCATAACAGGTGATTAGCATTTGAAACTCTTTATTAATATGATGGAGGATTTTGAAATTAGATTTGAGGATGTGTACATTAAATTGTTTGTGCATACTTTAGAGGAGGACGCTAGGGATAGGTACAAGGCCTTGCCAGATAATTCTATTGATTCATGGGATGAAATGTAAAATTCATTCAGGCTGCAATATGGCAACAAGACTGATCTTAGGTTCTTTTTATCATAGTTTGTGAATATCAAGAAGAACCCAAATGAATCCGTCCATGAATTCAACACTATAGAGTTCAATTCAGTCAATCATAAAAATAACACAAATATTATTATTATTATTATTTTTATCATGCTAATACAATGGCTATTATATAGCCAGGAATGTTGTTGAACAAATTCCTATAAAATAGAAAGGAGTCACAACAATTAACCCGGAATGTTATTCACGGATATAACAAAATCTAAGAATAATATTTTGTTGAAACAATATATTATAACAAAATAATTTCAAACCTAATATTTAATATATAACAATATTAAATATTAGCTAACAAACTATAATGTAAACATTAAAAATTAATTTCTTAACATTCCCCCCCTTAATGTTTACATGGTAACATTAGAACTTTCACACTTCCTTTGCAGCCTGCTGCCTCTGCGCGCTCATGATCTTGGCACACACTCGAACTGAAGGTAGAAGAAGGAACATATCAACTTCTTATCGACCAAGCACTATCGGGAACACATCTGACCGATGAGGATGGGAACACGCTCAGGAATCATCTTCTTATCAACCAGTCACTCTAGGGAACACATCTGACCTAGCAGTGTGGGAACTCAAGCAGGAACACATCTAAACAACCTTCAATGGTTTTCAAGAGGCTAATCACAAACCTAGGTATGAAAAGGAACACATTTGACTGTTCTACCTCATCAAGCCTCATGATGCTGTGTTTCACTGTGTTATTTGTTCTGTACTATGTTTTTGCATTTGGGGAAATAGGAAAAGCCACATACTCAATTGAAAAACTAAAAATGGAACATTGGATCATGTTAATCATGTTCCCCTCTCAATGTGAACATTTCACTTATTTAACACAAAACAGGAACTCTGAAAAAGAATCACACCAAGCTGAAATTCACACCACACAACTGAATCTGGAACACTGCAAAACTCAAAAAACAAGTACTCACACTGCACACCTGTGCCACCAAATCATTCTGTGCGGCCCCATCGTTGGTGACTGACGAGAGGTCGCTGTCTGACCTCCATCCTCCTGTGCCTCCGTCCTCCAGTTTCATGCTGTTAGATCAGCTGGATTTGGATATGAAGCTCTGTTTCCACATTGAGATTATTCTTTACTTCCTTCCCGCAATGTGAAATACTTTATTTACAGACGTCGGGTAACACCGAAAATGCGTCTGTGAGGCAATTTTTTTTTTTCCAATATTTTGAAAGACGACACTTTTTACAATAGTAATGACCCACAATGAACTTTTGATGACTAAACAAAAATCGACTCTTGATTTTTTGAAAATAGACACAAAAATGACTATTTTATCATATATACATATCATGACACTTTACGACGAACACACTAGTGGTGCTATATAAGACACTTATACTATTAACGACATGACTTTTTACACCATTATTGCTTTGACACTTATACAAGACTCTTTTACAATGACATCTAACTTTCATAAAAATACTTATCAATTTGAATGACTCCACATAAAACCTATTAAAGAAAAAAATGAAACTATTGATACTCAACTTTGCCTTATGACGAGTATAGTACAAATCAATGCACAACATAAAATATTTCACTAGGTCTTCTAGTTAATGTGTCAGCTCCTTCTTTAAATTGTCACCCGTATATGTATGAGTACCTGAAACTATTGACAATCGTTTTCTCTTGATAGATCTGCGAGAAGACTAATACCAAAAATGACTTCTTTTGATGTATCATTCGCTGCCAACCATGCATTCGTTACAACTGGAATGGAGAGCAATTTACGGCTGCTCAATGAAGATCTCTGCATTTTATTGAAGCCACATGCTCAAGGTAAACTAGTGAAGTGTACAGCTAACTTGAAAACACGAGTTTAATAACCAGTTGAGGAGTAGATAACATGGCAGAATGTAAGCACACCAACTCAGATATATGTATGATATTGCATAGACAGTCAATTGATGGTAGGTATTTTACAACTACACCGCAAAATGTGAATGCTGACAGGTGATCAGAATATTCATGCAGTTGAGGGATACACTCCAATATCCACAATACACGCTCTAATGTTGACAATCCATGCTATGTAATTAAGAACTGATGCATGCATTAAATAAGAACATCCATGTGGATTGCATGAAGGTGTCCTAGAGAAGCTCACCGTGGTCTTTGAGGAGGTTGCCTTGATCTGGAGACTTAATCTCTCTTGTATTTTCCAAAGAGACGACCGAAAGAACCAAAAAAGTAAGCAGACTTGGATGACAGATCTGCCAAAGCACTTTGGAGACTACAAATTGTTGACAGGAATACGGATCATCACGTTGAATGCATGTATAAATAAATGATTGAACTGGCAGTCCTCAATGAAATGTAAGATGCCTGCAGAAATTGTGCCTCTCCTATACACCAATTGTGTTAGCAATTGTACTCAGAAGTATATACATTTAAACGAATTACAAAAAATATGTGCTCTTTGTCTGCTAATAGAACAAAACACCATGAATGAACAATCTATTGTCTGTATGTCCCGGATGGTCAGATATGTGTGTAGAAGACTAGTACCGATTCAAATGGTAGTCTATATCTATTATTTCAGAACTTAAAAAATTTAATCAATACACTAATAAATCAAACTACAAACTTTATTCTTCACTCAAACGTGATCTCTCATTAGCAGGGAAACCAAAAATTTGAAGAAGCCCTTCAATATCTTTAACACTCCATGAAGCAATCCTCTCTAATTTCTGTTAGCAGATTCACCTACTCTGATACCAAATATAGAGTTCAATTCAGTCAATCATAAAAATAGCACAAATATTATTTCTTCTTTATCTCATCATGCTAATACAATGGCTATTATATAGTAAGGAATGTTGTTGAACAACTTCCTATAAAATAGGAACGAGTCACAACAATTAACCCGGAATGTTATTCACGGGTGCACGCAAGGAAGTAAATAAAGTTTTGACAATTTATTAATGTTATGTGAAGATTGGTAGTTCTCTTTTACAATATTACTTAGTTATTATTTTCTTTAATATTATTTCTTTGATTTAACACTCATAATTTTTTCATTATCAAGGATTTTAATTTGACTTATTTTCACAAGGTTCAATAAAACTTTGAGGAGATTTCTAGTGAGTTTAAGACCATGTGATGAATCTTGTTTGATAAAATATTCTGATGCATTTGATAAAAAGGCTACATATTACTTGAGGGACAAGAACTATGGAAATTTAAGGTAGGCCTTCACCATGGCACTTCAAATTGAGAATAATTCAAGGCTATTGAGAAACCTCCTAAGAGAGATGGAGTTAACTTTGTAAACCCTGAGAAGCCTCAAGCAAGCAAGAGTGTAGACTTCAAGGAAGTGGTGAAAACTTTGGTAGGGGATGTCAAAGATATTTCCTACAAGTTGGCAAGAGCTGAGAAGGGAATTCGACAAACTTCACAAGGTTATCCTAGACAGCAAGCACAAGATATATTTTGAAATCACCATAGGAATGAGAAGAGATTTGATGACAAAGGTAAAGGGCAGATTGGATTTAGAAATAGGAAATCTCAGGCCAAGGAAAGTAAGGTAGTGCATGATCCATTAAATGCTAGAGTGGCTGTTGTTGATGATGTAAATCAGATTGACTATTGTGACAGATGTTTATTACCCCATCCTCCATGTGGAATAGATCAAAAAATTGAAGAGGAAGATGATGATTGCAATACGGATGATGATTCTTGCATGATGGACTGCCCTACAAACTCATGTCAAGGAGCAACATCCACTGAATTGATAAGTGCAAGGACTATTGCTAGCTTTTGGGATTACATCCAATGGGTACATCTTTTTCCTCCTTCTCATGTTTTATAAATTGATAATGTACAAGCCTTTTAACTGCCCAATAAGTATTTTTAATACTTGAGGGCATTGATGATCAAGAAGCGTGATGGAGGTATACCCTCAAAAGAGGATAGGCAGTTTCTTATGAATGATGTGGTGGCCCAAGAGGAGTATAACACAATAAGTAAGGCTATAAAGGGAGCTGGGCTTCAGGCCAAAAATTAAACCCCATTGATTTCTAATATCCCAAAAGATGTTCCTAAGAAAGAAACATCTCTTAAGAGACCTGTTGTCCCAGGTAAAAGTTATGCTTCACTCCATGCTCAAATTGTTAAAAACCTTGTGCCATCTGATGAAATTTCCAGCCCTCCTTCCACTGTTGTTTTGCCTAAATATATTCCCTATGACATAGCTCAAGTTTTGAGCCAAATCAAGCTCATTGTTCCAATTGTTGAGCTAGTTAGAATCCCTGAGCACAAGAAGAGAGCGCTTGAGTATTTGGGATTGAAGGAGGAGAAATCTATCGTGAAAAGGAATGTGAATGTTGTAGAAGCTCCACTTGCTATTACAGAGGTAGGAAAGAGATCAGCATTGGAAGAATTTGGTGAACCACCGCAGGTATATTTGGGAACATCCTTGGTTTAATATCAGCTGAGTGTTGACCTTTTTTTCACAAGTTTGATCTTCAAGGATAGGTTGCTACATAATTATATATTTGACTCTCAGACATCATGCAATGTCATGTCTTTGTAAGTTATGAATGAGTTAGATATCAAAGTAATAATAGTGTATGGCAAGTGTACTTCCATGGATTCCAGGGAAGTTCCAGTTGTTTGACATGTCAAAGGTTTGGTGGTGTAACTTGCAGCCTATCCGGGTAATAATTTGAAACTTGATGTTGTAATTGTTGATTTCCCTACCAAATGGGGTATGTTATTGTCAAGAAAGTGGGCTGCAAGTTTTGGAGGGAGTTTCTAAATTGATATGTATTTTTCCACCATTCCCATTGAAGGTAGCCTTGTAAAATTATATGGAGAGAAGAAGATGTTGCATCTAATTGAGGATCCAAACAATGCTTCTTATGAAGTATTATTTGTTGATGTTGATGTTGATAATTTTATTGGGTTTGTTGATGGTAAGGAGCACAAGATGGATAATTATAAGTGCCTTGAAGAAGTAGGCTCTCTGTGGAATTTTTTATTTGATGGAGCTTGCTCCAAATTTGGTAATGGTGCTGGTGTTGTTGTGATCTCTCCAAGCAAAGAGGAATTTGTTTTTTCTTTCAAACTTAACTTTGAATACAAGAATAACATGCTTGAGTATGAGGCATTATTGTTAGCGATGATGATTGCTTGGAAGTATGGTGTAAAGGATGTCATTGTAAAGGGATATTTTCGGTTGGCTATCAAACAAGTTAGAAAACTATATTCAACAAAAAATAAGTGAATGAAACATTACAAACATGCAGTTTGGGATATGATTGAGATGTTTGATTCCTTCAACATTTTTCATCATGATGGAAGTGTAAATATGATTGTAGATATGCTAGCAGTTTTGGAGTCAAGATTTGACAATTGTACCATTTCTCCATATTGTGAATATGATGTTGAAATACTCACTAGGCTTGAATTCCCTAATAACATCAAGCATAAAGTATTTTATGATGATGCTCAAGTTTAGAGGTTTTTGTAGAACCAAGGTAAGTTTGTGGATCAGCATATTGATTTGTAACCATTGGTATGTAATGTTGATAGAAAAGAAACCTTTTTTGGCAGGAATATCATTCAATTGAAGACTAACACCATCCCTAGAGGCTAGTTTCTCTTCAGTCAAATTTTAACAATGCTGATTGTCTAATCAATAGAAACATGTTTTCATCTAGACATGTTGAAGAGCATGACTTGGGAACAAAGGAGAAACAAAGGAAGAAAAAAAGTCCTATATCCAATTTTTGAAATAATATCAGGATTGTTTGGCTTGGTCTTATTCCGAGCTGAAAGCATATAAAGAATACTTATTCCAAAATGAAATCCCTCTTGAGAAAGATGCCAAACCATTCAGACAGAAGTAAAGGCCAATTAATCCACTCCTTTGTCTCAAAATGCAAGAGGAATTGAAAAATTTTAGAGATGGAGGAATCATTCAACCCACAAGGTATTCTTCTTGGGTTGTAAAGTTGGTGTCGGTCAAAAAGAAAAATGGAGATATTAGACTTTGTGTGGATTTCAGAAATCTGAATAGAGCATCAATGAAAGACAACTATCATGTACCAAACATTGGAAAAATGCTGCAATTGGTGACTTGTTCTGAAGATTTCTACTTTGGATGGTTTCTCCAGTTATAACAAAATTGTTGTTAGAGAATCAGAGATGATTAAAACTACCTTTACTACTCCGTGGGGAACATATGTTTTTGTCAGGATGCCCTTTGGTTTAATGAATGCTAGAGATACTTTTCAAAGGGCGATGGAAATTGCTTTTTTTGGCTATATCAATGATTTTATTTATGTTTGTCAAGATGATATTACTGTTTTTCTGGTAAAAGAATTGACCACATGCAGCATTTGGAAAGAATGCTGATCAGATGTAGAAAATATGGCATTTCACTCAATCCAAAGAAGTTTCATTTTGGAGTGCAAAGAGAAAACTAATTGGTCACATTGTGTCTAAAGAAGGAGTTATGATTGATCCACAAAGGATAGAAGCTATCAACAAGATCTCGGTTCCAAAAACTAAGAAAAGAATCCAATCCTTCTTTGGTAAAATTAATTTCATTAGAAGGTTTGTGTCTAATTTTTTTGAGTTGACTCTCCCCATTATTTGCATTTTGAAGAAGGACCAGGATATCAAGTGGGAAGAGGCTTCCCTTAAATATTTTGATGGAATCAAGAAAGTGTTGAAGCATGCTCCTGTTCTAGTAGCCCCAAATTACAATAAACCTTTCCAAATCTTCTCCTTCATTTCTGAGCACACCATTACATCTATTTTGTCGCAAAAGGATGATTATAGAGCTAAAAGACCTATTTAATTCTTTAGTAAGGCATTGCAAGTAGCTGATTTGAAATACACAATCATGGAGAAACAGGCATTTTCCTTGGTAAAAGAAACAAAAAAATTTAGGCCTTATATTTTGAGTTCCAAAATGTTTTCTTATATTCCTCACACAATGGTGAAAGACATATTATCAAAGATGGAGATCTAAAGAAAAAGGTATAGATGTGTCTACAAATTATAGGATTATGATATGGACATCAAGAGCACAAAACTAGTAAGAGGTTTAGGTCTTGCCAAGCTCATGAATAAACGTAATCTATAGAATGCTGAAGTAAATGAGGTAGAGGAAGAAAGGATAGATGTTCTTGAGAATTTTTCGAGTTCTGAATGGTGCAAGGATGTAATATTTTAGCTTAGGAACTTATGCTTCCCTGGGCATTTGAATAAAAATAAAAAAATAGCCCTCAAGATGGATTCTCAATAAATATATCATTACAAACTTTGGGTTAGCTTCGAAGAACCCAGAAGGAATCCTCTTGAGATTTGTGAATGAAGATGAAGCTCCCAAAATAATTGCTGATTTCTGTGGGGGAGTTTGTGGAGGACATTTTGCTGGAAGAATTACTACACATAAAATTCTAAGGGCTGGTTATTGGTGGCCAACTCTTTTCAAGGATGCATCTCAGTTGGTTATAAGATTTGCTAGTTGTTAGTATTTCTCTAGAAGATTGAAAGCTTCAGGATCACTTCCTTTGTAGACTGTATCAATTGAAGCTCCTTTCAAACAGTGGGGGCTGGAATTTACTGGTGAAATATCTAATTCATCAAGTGCAGGACACAAATCGATTTTGGTAGCTACTGATTTTTTCACAAAATGGGTGGAACCAATCCCCACTAGGAAGGCAACGTATGAAGTTATAATGAACTTCATATTGAATCATATCATCTGTAGATTTGGAGTGCCAGTCAAGATTATTGCTAATAATGCCATGAGTTTCAGATTTGGACCTTTAGTGGCAATGTGCAGAGAGTATGGGATAAATTTGACATATGCCTCTAACTACACTACACAAGGAAATGGACAAGATGAGTCCATCAATAAAAACTTGTTGAAGATCATTAAAAGGACTTTGGAATTGAACAAGAAGAAGTGGGGTGAGAAACTAATTTTTTTTTTTTGGGCTAACAGGATCACTGCCAAAAGAGCTACTTGTAAAATCCCATTTGAATTGGTATATGGAACACAAGGTCTACTACCCTTACATCTGAAATTGTCTTCATTTCATTTTGTTCAACAACTTGAAGAGCAATAATTTAGTCTATATGAAGCAAGGATTAATTAGATTGTTGATCTTGATGAAGCAAGAAGAGCATCCCATCAGAGGCATGTAAAAGTTAGAGAGAGGATGAAATTTTTTTTTGATAAGAAGGTAACCCCAAAAACTTTCAGTATTGGAGATCTTGTGCTATTGTGGGATAGCAGGCATAAAGATGAGGTCAAGCATGGTAAATTTGATGCTTTGTGGATGGGCCCATATTTCATTAACATAAGAATTGGTGATAATACCTTTTTCCTCAAGGACCTGGATGGGGAATTGCTTGAGCTGCTTATTAATGGTAGACATTTGAAGCATTTTATGGATTGATCCCCAAAACTGAGGTTTGCATATCACTTGTACAATGTACAATTTTTTTTGTTTTTTGCTTTGTTTTTTGTTGTTTGGTCAATTTATGGTTTACCTTTCTATGTGGAAGCCATTTTTGTTAGTTTATGAGCTAGTTTTTGGGTGTTTTGGCTTGTGACTCCATTTTCCCAATGGATATTTTGGCACTTGTTCTACTTTTGTTCTTGTGGCACTCACAGGGAGTGCCCATCCCCAAGTCGGAACCTGTGTTGGTGCTCAAAATTGTCTCACCCCATTTGTGTCCTTGGAAATGTATTGATTTATGACCTCTATCATTTTATCCTTCCCCATATTGTGCTTGGATAGTCTTTGTTGCCATTTTTAGTCTATCCCTCAGTCAAAGATCATGTATGGGTCCATATTTGTCTCCTAGTTTCTTTGTTCCTCTTGAAAGGTCTATATCTTGAGTTCCTTGAGATATGTCCCTTCAAAAACTCAAGTTTTCCCATTCCCTCTATTGCCACAATAATAATTTTTGTTGTTGATGTTTTACCTTGAAATACTTGAAGAAGAATGAGTTGATGTGTCCCTAAGGATCGTGTTTGAGCCTTGAAATAGTCTAAACTCTTAGATAAATTAATTTTCAAGATCAAATGCTCGTGTTTCTATATTTTATGGTTTTACGAGAATTTTCTTCCAGTAAAATTTGCATCCTTTCATCTACAATGGATGTGGAACCTTATGATTAGACACGACTCAGTTAAATACTTCAAAAATTCTATAAAAAGCCTCAACTCATAAATATGTCCACGTGGGTGAAAGACACTCGTTTGAGGATAAAATTTTAGGTCTGGCTTTGAAGTAGCATCGAGAGGAAACTTGGAGGCTTGGCGAGATGGGGACACATGGATGCCTCTGCTTGCTTTTTATTTTACTTAGAATTTTAAACGGCCACAAGGAGACTACCTCGGAGCATGACACATGGTGCCTTTTGCTGGGTTTCAAGCATTTAGACAAATATTTCTGGAGTAAGACACGTGGAGGCCTCCCCTTCCTTTTCCTTTTACTTAGACTTTTCAATGGCCAAAAGGAGACTTCCTCGAAGTATGACATGTGGTTATTTTTGTTGGTTTTCAAGCATTCAGACAAATCTCATCAGAACAATACACGTGGCGAGCCTGTGCTCGTTTAATGTATCAAGTTTTTTGGACCGCCTCAAGGTGCATCGTGGTGACACGTGGTAGTTTGAAAATTCAAAGAGGTAGGGAGGTGGATCATCAGGGGAAACTTGGATTTTTTTTCTCTTGTATTCAAATGACTCAAAGTATCAAACTAACTTGCAAACTCGAGGGTAAAAAGTTAAAATTCATAAGAGAATTCAATAGCAGAGATGTGGGCTGGCGGAGGAAAAGTGAAAAAATTTCCCTTTGAGGGAAAAGGGATTCAAAGGCATAAAGGGTCCCGGCATTCTGCTTGGACCCACTTTAGAAACTTGAAGCCAAAAGGTAGAGCTGTGAAGGAAAAATGAAATTTTTTCCTTTTTCCAGAAAGATGCAAAATGTGTAAAATTGAGCCGTGACTCTGTATCTAGTCATATTACACCATGTGTCAGGCCCAAATCTCATCGGCGAAGCAGTAGAGGAAATCAAGAAATTGTGCAAATTTTTTAAAAGTAGTAAAAAGGTAAAAATATGTCCCGAGGCCCATTTTTACCCAGATCTACCACGTGGAGGGCTCAAATTTGAAGTTAAGGAACATATTGATGGTAGTTATGCATTTCACCAATTTGGCCGCCATTTGAGATCCAGGATGTATGGAGATGCATTTTTTGCATCAATCTTCATCGATTTTTTTTTCAATTCATGTTGTTTTGGCCTGCAGGGTCCGAATTAATCAATTTGGGGGTTGAATTTGTGAATTCAAGGTATTTTTCCAATGAATTTTTACTCTGGTTTGTGAAAAACTTGAATTACCAGATCCAAAGTTGTAAAGTAAAAATTGGGAAGGGAAAATTTGAAATGATGAAATGAAAGGGATCTACATGTGTGGGAAGTGAAAAATGTGCTTCCACTTTGAAGAATGATGAAATTTTTGTAATGATTCACCTTTTGAAAGAACAATTAGCAAATTTTCGTGAGTTTGTTAAACGTCATTTTCTACAAATATTTCAAAGCAAAGGTGCTTCGAATATTCCACTTTTGGAGGGAATATTTGATGGGCAAAGTGAGTGAGTGAGTGAAAGTTATATATTGCATGAATTTTTCATGTAAAAGGTCGGAGTTCATTTTCATGAGAAAATTTTGAGAAAAGCTCATCCTCCGAGAAAACTTTCTGAGAAACTAGGTTAACTTCCTCTCTGTTAGATTTCCATTCATATTAATTTGGTTATAAGTGTATAGCCATAAAAAATCTCTTAGATTGTTTAAATAACTCTCCACTGCTAAGAATATGATAAATTTTGAGTTCATTTGTCTCAAATCTATGGCAAATTTTGTGTTTATTTCACTTTCAGAATGTCTGCAAATAGTTTTTCTTGTTCCTATTACAATCTTGTATCAATATCTCTATGAATCACACAGATCTCAATTCTTGTAATAGTTTAGTGGCATTTGCAATTTCATTTTTTAGAAGATATTTCATTTGAGAATGAAATAGATGATTTAAAATCACTTTTCTTTCATTTGTTGACAGAGATTGTTTATAAGCCTCAGGGCGTACCTCAGGTGTGACTAATCTTAGATTTTGATGTTTTATTGGGTCTTCTATCTCGCTCATTCATGCTAGAATCTAAAATATTGTGTTAAAAAGTGCATGTCTTGGCCTACATTGATGCGCACCTTTTGGTTAAAGGGCTTTTTTAACTATTTTGAAGCTTTCTGTTATTGAGTTCTCCATTTTTTGTGAATTTTCTCAAGGATCTGGCAAATTCCAATCTATCTTCTTGATCTCCCACCAAAAAAAATTCAAATTACCAATCCCACCTATAATACCCCTGTGTTGCATTGTGTGTCAACAAGAGAATATAATCCATTTACAAAAATGCACAAAATAGCCAGGATCACACCATGTCTTTAATAGCCTCATCCTTGTCTTGAAAGCATTTCCATCATTTATTAGTGACAACTCTGTTGATTTGGAATAATGGGAAATTGATCATGTTTCTTAAGGCCATATCCATACCATCTACATAATACAAAGACCATCTTAACCACCTTCACAAAACAGAGGCTGCAATACAGGTTATCTTATGTTGGTTTAGAGGCATAACCTAAAATAGTGAGGATTAAGATCAAATCCTTTCAAGGTGTTTCCCACTTCTTTAAAGGTTGAGTGCTAATAAGTCAAATAAACTTGCTTCGCCTGGCTAAAAAATGATATATAAATAATTTACCTACCTCTAAGTGTCTTGTAAAATCCATGATGTTGCTCAAGTTGTGAAGGAGATTAAATTTGTGGGTACCAACCAAATTAATGGCCAGCGTTGGTTTAAGTTTATGAATGCAGACTTAGGGTTATAGTTAACTCAACCCGAGTCAGATGCCACTTACCAAGTATGCAAATGATTGTGTCATCGTTGGAAGGGGACAAACCCAATGATCTGATAATGTATTCTCTTGATCTTCTAACGTCTAAAATAGTTGCCACATAAATATCTCAAAAATACTAACAACACTATATTATCTGTAATGATATACAAAAAGTGGCCAAACATATGATATGGAAAATTTTAAAACGCCCTCATGTTATCCTAAGTCATGATTTTAGACCAAACAAGGCCAAGGAGTGGTCAATTCAAAACAAAGGCTCAATGCAACATGAGGAAGGGGACCTAATTATATGCCATAAAACAATCAATCAAACAAATAATCAATCATGATTATTATATATGCAATGCAAACTAAAAGGGGTCTCGTGACCTACCTTTTTACAAAGGTACCATCATTTTTTGAATAAAGTAACATAGGTAAATAATACCTTATCATATATCATAATAAACCAAGAGATAGGTCATATATGCCAAGTTAAATGGAGACCCCTATGAAGTCAAGGAATGCAATTATTCATGTTACCATAAGAAAGACGAAAAAAATGTCTACATCAGAACCAAAGGTGGTCTCCAACAAGATGGATACATGGGTGAATATTTTTCCAAGTTTTACTAATTTAGGATTCATTTTTTCTCGCAAATAGGGACATATTATTTTGCATGTACATCCAAGGGGGCAAGTGTATTAAAATTACAAATATCACATCAACCGCAAGAAGATAGAGATTGCATGCATTGGAGAAGACTTGATCATCAAGAAAAGTTTATTATTAGCATAATTATTCAACCAGCTTTATTAAAAATAGAACAATCAACTATAGTTTGACTAAGTTGTATTTGTGTAGCCAAGGCTATTAATGCCTCATTGTATTCAGCGTGCTTATTTTTATTTCTTTATTTATTCGTGATAAGGGATAAAAATATTATGCATGGGTGAAAATAAATTTTAGTCTACTTTTACGAAGGGTGGGATGGATAATTTTTCTCTATATTGTGTGCATTGGCAAAGCACACGAGGAGGATTTTTTAGACACAAGAGTGTTGAAGCAGATTTTGCCAGTTTTTCCCTGAATGAGAAGTATATTTTTCCTTCCAGTTATTTACAGTCTTGTGTATGTTTTATTAGTCCTTATGAATATCAAATTCCCTTGTTAATCACCTTACCCTGTTGCAAATTTAGTAATTTTTTCATGATATTAGTGTGTACGTGTATCTTAACAATATTGTTGTGATACTTTCCCTCAATACATCAAGTGTTTACATTAATATTCTATTGAAAACTATTGGCTTGTGCATCCAGAATTCATTCTCATATCAATTGTGCATGTACTCAATCGAATGTCTCAAGACAAATTTGGTGTATCTCCCCAATTTTTAAATCCCAGTTATAGTCATATTTTTACCCTCAAACCCTAAAAAATTAGTTTAGGATACATCGAAAAAGGAACGGTCCTTGATACCGAAGAATCACCTCAAAAAAGGTATACCCACAGACCTGAGGTGATTCCATTGTATCTAAAAAAGAGAGAGATCCAAAGAAATATTAGAACTCCTATAACCATCTCTCTACATGGTGCACTTTCGAGAGATAAGATGTCCTTGTGATGAAGGTGGATTTATCATGCCAACGAATTCAAAACCCCACTACATAAATGGTTGATCCACTGAAATAGGCTACAAGGGAAGAGAAACTAATCCTCCTTTTCTAACAAATAATGCACATGTTTCACACTTCTTTATCCATTTGAAACAATCCTTAAATATTATGGGCCAATAATAACAAGCTTTCATATTTTTTAAGGATGTAGTAGGTGCTAAGAAGTGACCTCCTACATGTCCTGCATGAAACCCAAATAATAATTGTTGGACTCTATCATAATAAATACAACGAAGCTAAACTCCATTGATATCATTTTTAAACAAAACATCATAAATAAATGCATAAGGAATGGCTTGTAATCTAAAATACTTTCATTTATTCTTTTCCATACATTCCGGATAAGTACCATGTTATAAGTAATTGATTAAATCTAAAATCGAACTTGATCCTGGAACCTCCACATTGTGTTCTGGTTGTTGATTTTTAGGATGTAATTAAATTTTAGGTTGTTTATACGGCAACATGATGTAATGTTTGTGATGAGTTTGCAGCCTATTTTTTCCATATCAGCAATTGAATTTTTACAACCCTTTTCCTCCTACTATTTTTCCAACACGTATGTCAACATCATACTCCATAACCTTTCTTATCCAACCTATTCACTTATCATTCAGTTCCTTGATCAACATCTATGCTTTCACACATGTGTCATATTATTGGAAAGCATGTACTTGAATTTTTTTAGTCCTCTAACTACAGCAAGTACCTATTTTTCAAGAAAAATGTACTTTGGCCAAATAAAGTAATGGGTTGTTCTGTATTATCATCATTAACTTGAGCTACTATGGCTATAATAGTTTCAGCTCCTATAGGCACCTACATCATAAAATCCCTATTAAAATTGGGATTGGCCAATGTGGGAGTTTATGAAATAGCTATTTTCATAGCCTTAAATCCTTTTCTTCCTTTGTTTCTATAGGATAAAGTCTTGTATTTCTTCTAAATATGGAACAAAACTAAAACTTCTAACAAAGTTTATTTTTGAAAGAAAATTTTTTAATGCCTTCTTATGATGAGGTAGGGATAGATGTGAATTTTAAAATGATTAATATATAAACCTTGCATAGAAAAAGTGTCTATGTAATTTACCTTCATGGACTAAAAAACCTTCTTGGGATTAAAAGAGATTCCAAACTGTCTGTAAAGCTGAAAAGTCTACCTTAAATGCATAAGATGATCATCAAGATTATTTAAAAATATAGTAACATCATCTAAATAAATAAAAATACATTTATTCAGAAGAATATGAAAAGCCATATCCATCGCAAGTTGAAACATTGCACTAAAATTAGAAAGTCCAAAAGGCATTATTTTATAATCATAATTACCCCAATTAGTAGTGAAGGATGTCTTGTATCTATCTTCATTTCTCACAATAATTTGATTGTATCCACTATAACCATCTAACGAGGACAATCTATCTGAACTTGAAACTATTCTTAAAATCTGATCCATATTAGGAAGCGGATAATGATCTTTTAATGAATCTTTGTTAAGATATCTAAAATCCACACACAACTGAATTTAACAAATATTTTTCCTAACAAGCACAAGATTAGCTACCGAACTTGAATGTTTAAATGGAAAGATAAAATTTGATTCAATCATCTTGGATAATGTTTCTCTCATTAAAGGTTCAATCTTGGGATTTATCGGGTCTTTGTTTCTGCCGTATTGTTTTTGAATTTGGGTGCAATTTAATGGTATGTTGAGATAAACTGGGATCAAATCCTCTTAGATCTTGGTATTTCTAAGCTAAAATATATTTGGTTTCTTTGCATAAATTGATAAAATATTGTTTTTTCAGCTAAGGAACATACCTTTTCAATGTACAATTTCTTTTCATCATATATTAATATCTATTCGTAATTATCTGCTTGAGTTGAGATCTTTCATTTCTCTTTTCTGAGCTGATCATTTGGACAAAAAAATATCCTCTAATTTGGCCAACCCTTGAGGCAACATATTGGTATTTAACTGAACAATATATTCACCATATGAGTGTTACGATTTCTCTTGATTAAATGTAGAAAATATTTCTTCTCACTGCAGAAATCTAAAAATTCATCCATCATCTTCAAAAACTTGTCAGTTTTCTTCATATCAGGCATTGAACATCTGATAATCAGCTTTATATGTGGTTTTTTTTTTTTTTTTTCAATCTATTCTAGAACTTCAAAGCTAGCTCCAAATTTTACAATCCTATGTGCATGTTTTTTTAGCTCTTAGGATTAATTATTCGTACACTCTTGTCTTGTTTTTGCTTCTTACTTAGATGTTCATACAAGTCTAGGCATTCTTCATAATTGTGATTCTTTCAGCAAAAAAGAAAAAATAATATTTCGAGGGAACTCATGCCTTTAGTGATCAATGGATCCGCATGTATAACATGTTCCATGAGGAAACTCACTCCGTCCACCATCGTGACCTCAACCTCTTAATCATCCATTGTAACCTCAACCTCTACAACAGATTCAATCAGAGAG
This sequence comes from Taxus chinensis, assembly GCA_019776745.2. Lineage (NCBI taxonomy): Eukaryota > Viridiplantae > Streptophyta > Pinopsida > Cupressales > Taxaceae > Taxus > Taxus chinensis. Next base: position 459,799,247 of record CM034155.1, on the reverse strand, counting down.
CCCTTCATTCTGACTATGCTCATGATTCTCACCTTGTTCCTTATAATTATTTGCAACACTGGTAATACGTACACTAGTATCAATGACATAATTAATCTTATCAATCAACCTGTAATTATTAGTATCGTGAGTGGTAGACCTGTAAATCTTGTAATAACAACACACAATCTTCCTTATCATGTGTTGCAACAATGGGCACCTACTCAAATCATGATCCAAGTGATAGATATCATAGTCCAACAATATTTTGTGCACCAATCTATGAGGATAAATATCCTTAGTATGTCCTTCTACTTCACAATCTATGCACCAAATTACATTATGTGTCTTATGTGTCGAATTAGCTGAAAATTTCTCTAACTATTTAGCCATAGCTACAATCTAGGCCTCTATAAATGGGATGAATCCTATGTCTACTCTCCTATCTACCTTAGTGCATAGAGCTGCTTCAAGTGCATCGCATAGATCTATATATGTATTGTGTGAGAGTGCCCTTTTGAAAGGTGTGATCAAATCTCTAATGAACCATTGAGCATTCTGACTCAAGTGAATGTCATAAGATAACTTCAGTAAAAGGGTTTGAACCATGCATCATACTCCTAAAAAATCTTAGTCACACCCTATTTGATTTCTTTATGCGCACTAATGCTCTTATGCATGAATTCAAGGATAGAAAATTCTTTCAAGAAAGCATCTCGTAACACTGTAAATTCCAAACATTTATGTTCTGGATCAAATATCATGTACCAACTATGTGTGTGCACTTGCAGTGTAGTTGAAACTGAATTTTCATACTCTTAAGAGTAGTAATACCCTTCGCACGCCATAGTATCTCACACATATGCACATAATAAGTTGCATCCTCTACTCCTTTGTATTCTAGAAGATAAAGAGACATCTCTATATAAATTTCTGGGGCTCGTGTGGACTATACCCACCAAATCCAGAACCTATATTTCCTCAACACCTAGAGCCACCAGATCCACCAAATCCCAAGCCACTGGATCCTCTTGATCCCCATCCCAAAGAAGGAAACATAAACAATCCATTAAATCTTAAACTCTATGTTTGTAAGATTTCAGTAATGAGTTCTTACAAACATTGAAGTTTTTTACTAGATTTATCACCAACGCAGAATCACTAAAAACATGTAACATGTTTAATCCTCTTTTTCTTTCCCATTTTAGGCCATAAACTAATGCTTCATATTTAGCAGGGTTACAAGTACATGAAAATTGCAGACTTAGAGCTAAAAAATACCTTTCCTTTGAAGGGGAAGTAAGCATCAAACCTTTTGTTCTTTGCTCCATCGAAATGAAGGTTCCATAAGACTTAAAATATATTTCTTGTTTTTGAAAATAAAGGAATAGGATCATCTTCTTCATGTAAAAATTAATCACAAAACAATTCTTCTTCCACTTCCTTATAAGGATCAAAAACATTTTCTTCTTGAGTATTTTCATCCATAAAAAGTTAGAAACACATTCTAATGTAGAAATTTGTGCTCTGACATCAAAATCAATTTGATTTATGGATGCAAAATTTTCTACAACATTTGAAGCCTATGACTCAATATGAAATCTAGCCAAAGGCTCTAAATTAATTGTAACTTTAGCTCAATTACTTCTAGTGAAGAACAAAAATGACCAATCTAAATAAATCTAACCTCCTATCTTTGTTGTAAACTCTCTTTATAAATAGAATGATAAGTAGCGAGGTAGATCTATAAGAGTTATATCTTAAAGAATGGAAACATTGGGAAAAACATGTAATGTTACCTCTGAATTATTGATGACACCAATTGTGTTTGTTCCTATTCCATCTAGTTGCAACACACTCTTTTCTATTGGTTCATACTGTAGGCCCAATTTCTATACCATAAAATTAACCTCTTTCATATGATCTTGCTCAACTATAACGAGAACCATATGATATTTATGAGCTTCTTTCTCTGCTTCTTTAGAAGAAATCTACAACTTAGCAAGCTCATCAGCAACTAACTCTTGTTGTCCTGGAATACTCAAAGCATCTCATAACCAAATAATGATATTGTGTATTTTCATAGCCTCAACAAGATTAAATGAAGTTGAAACAATTTTAGAGTAAGATTTAGCAAAAATTGACTATGCTTCAACAATTTTTGAAACCAAGGTTTGAGAAATCTCCTAAGATAAGGCTGAAACTATTTTTCTTACTCTTTAGGAGCTTAAATGTGTAGTCTACTTGAAGGAATAACATGATTCTTTTCTATTTTTGGACCTACACTTGCATATTTATCAGTAACTATAGGTAAAACAAGTAATTTTTGTTATTTTTATTCAACTTAGATTTTTTCTGAGACCTAGTTGTAAAAAAAATAAACTCTTCCTCACTAAGGATAGCCATATTGTGTTTATTTTTTTTACTATGTGTATCTTTCTGCCCACTCTCCATTTGAGGAATGAATAATGTTTCAGATTGAGGTTTTGCAACAAGGGTGGATAAAAACAATGCATTTGGACAATTAGTAGCTAGATGAGGTTGATTGCAAGGTCAACACTACTCTTTTGAATCTATGTTGACTATATCAACGGAGATAGACTATTTGGGAGATTCAGGATCAAATTACTTTTGGTGATAAGGATACCTATAATTATGACTTTGATGGTATTGCTACTTATTCTAATGATAAGATGTTTGATAATATCTAATACGCCAAGCCGTTATATTCTCAATTGATGTTACTTTATTCCCAAGTGTTTGCAAATCCTTGAGTACTTCATCTTGAGGTGTTGTAATAACGTGCTCTATTATAGTAATAGGCTGCAAAATAGGTACTAGATCTTCCATAATAGGCATATAATGCCTATGAGCTAACTTACCAACTTGAATAATGTTATTTTCAGCTCTAATAGCCATGTCATAAGGTGTTAGAAGTGTAGTTCCTCCCATGGAATATATATCACTATCTGAAGCTCTAAGGTAGTATAAAAATACATGATCAACTTGAAGCTTAACATTGGGTGGAATTGTTTCCCATGTTCTATGAAATCTGATATTAAAACTGGACATAAATTCATATGGAGATTTTTTGATTGTAGATGACTTCTTGATGAGAGATAAATGGTCATAATTGTCTTAAATCTTCTTAAGTAACTAATCTCCCAATTCATACCAATTTTTTATTATCCCTACTTCTAAACTTTGGTACCATTGCAATGCATTTCCTTTAAATGATGTAGAAAAAAGTGTCAAAGATAAAACTTCGTAAGTAATATTATGAATTGAACAAAGGGTTGTAATGTATTTAATATGCTCAACACGGGTAATATGATTTTCACCAGTAAATGAGGGTAAACCTTTTAAGGAAGCGGCAAGTATATCATGATAAATAGGAATAATCAAAGGGCTGCCATTATTACAAGGTGAAAAATTTCTGGGTTGTTATGGTTTTTGTTGCATTCTGATTACTGGGATTTGAACAACAAGATTGATACATGGTGCAGCAAAGGGAGGACGGTTTCCAAAACCGGGCCTATTATAAGGTAAATTATTCCCAACTATTCTTCTTCTTATTGAATTTAAAGGCAAGGAAACAAAATTATAAGGAAGTCTTACCATTAATCTTGTATTCACTTTAGGCATGGAACATACTATAAAATTGGTATGAAATCAGCCTTATGGATTCTCCAAATAATTTTGTTTTTATTTTCAATGAATATCTACAACTTTATCCTTCCAAAAGTGATCTTTTCTTATCTTTAAATCTACTATAATTTGCTAAAAAAATGATTTGAATATGATTCGTGTCCCACCAAGCTTGCCAAAAACTTTTATCTCTCAGAAGTGCACCCTAGTTGAGGGATAACAGTATGGATTGTAATCAATCTTTATTCCTCACGTCTATAGATACAATAGAAACACCTTGAATCTGTGGGTATGCCTAATATTTAGATGAGTCTTCGGTATCAAGGTTAGTTCCTTATTGATGTATCATATACTATTTTTTTTGTGTTTTTTGGGTTAAAAATATAGTAGTAACCGAAATTGAAATGGGGTGATACACCAAAATGATTGAGGGCTTTGAATGAGTACATGCACAATTTGCTGAGAGAAGATTATAAGAGCACGAACCAATGGGTTTCAGTTTGATCCTAAGGAAAAAACTTGTGTGTTGAGGGATAACTCACAACAACATAGCAGTTATCATGCACAGAAAGACTATATAGAAACAAAAAATTTGTAGAAAAGTAAGATAGTTAAATCAATGAATTACATTCACAAGAGTTAATATAAAGATACACACCACTCCAAATAATTGAAAAGGAAATAACTAGTTCTCATTCAAGGGCAATACTAGAAAACTTTGCTTCAGTACTCCTACATTCAAAAAGTTCTCCTTTGTGCCTTTCCAATGCACACAATATATAACAAAGCTAATTCATCATACCATTCCTAAAAATAGGCTCCAGTCTGTACTCACCCATGCATGTTATTTATAGCCTTTATAAAGAATAAATAAAAGAATAAAACTAAACACGCAGCTTACAATGAGCCATTAATAGCATTAGTTACAAAAATACAATAAGTCAAATTATAGTTGACTGCTTTAATTCTTAAATAATAAAGTTGGGTGAATAAATTAGCTACAAATATCTCTTTGCTTGGTGTGCAAGCTTTCTCCAATGTGTATGCAAATTCTTCTTTGTCTTGAAGCTGATGATTAAATAATAATATTTAATCCTCTGATGTGACACTTGCATATTCATCCACATACAAGGGTATTTCTATATTTATCTCTTATCTATCCTCTTGATAAGACATGCAAAATTACATTCTATTGAATAATAATGCTTCTCTCTTCAATACTTAGGAAATTAATTCATTCAACACTTTACCCACTACAAGGACCACCTGTTGGCTCGTCTGCAATAAAATAATATTCTTATTTTGTTAAAAATAAGGTAATTAGGCTCAACTTTAATCATCATGGCTCTGACATTTACCCTCTGTGTATGTATTCTTTGTATTCTTATCGAATATACATACTTGGCAAAAAGGTGTTTTTTAAAAATTAAAGTGTTATTTGAAAAAGTTAAGGTAAGAAAATTCTTTACCTTAACATATACATTATTAGCTTATTTGATTTTTCCATATACATTTATTCTAATCATATTGATCATCTTTTGATTATTTTAATATAGACTAAGGTTTGGCTACGATTTTGTTTGACCATAGCACATATAATTGTTGGCCGCTTTCGATGATACTCATTACATATAAGTCTCTAGTTGTTTTGATTAATCATTGCATATATTATGATATTGTCAGCCACCGTTTGGTTTTCTTACACCACATGGTTTTAGAAATTAGTAAGGTCAATGCAATATTTATTAATATCATGGGTTTGTCCCCCTTCTCATGATGATCTAAACCTTGTTTTGTTGGTGGAACTTTGACTAACCCTGGTTGAGTTGAGAGTAACTCAAAGTTGTTACTAGCCCTGGTAACTTATTCTGAGCCATTGGTTTCCATCATTTTTTATCCTCATCATCAATTAGTCTGTGATGGATTTTAATTGTTTATTGAATATGAGCCTTTGATCTTCTACTTGTGAATATGGCTTGTTGATTCATTACTCAGGTGAGTTAGGGTTATTGTCGTAAGCCTATGATTACATTGAATTTGATGTTTGATTTGTAACCATTGATCCTATCATTCCTTTGATTCAAATTTTAGATCCACGTACTCACTTTGACTATGCAGTTAGATTGCGGTTTGCATTTTGATCCATTATATCTTGTACTTGCAACTTAGAACCGTTGATGCTAAGCCTTTATTGGTAGTGTGGTTTTCATTATGCATCATTGGATCTTGTACTGTTGGATCTCAGATGTTGATTCGATAACTAACCTCTAAGTCTAAAGGGTTTAGATTTTATAAAAATCTCCTCGAGGTTATCCCCTGGTCATTTTGTTTTCTCATTGCGATTGGCGAACAAATGCCAAAGTTTTTTCAGATCACCATTTTTTATCTTTTAAAGCTCGAAATCATGCATTTTTGGTCACTGTAATTCTTTATGAAATAAAGTATTTACATATTCTCTGCCATTTTTTCTCTTTTTGAGTTCTGGAGTAATATTTTTTTAGAGGTGGCCACCATTATTGAAATTATGAGCTTGGTTTTTTTTCTATCATTCGCCATAATGAGGTTCTTCATTATCATTCTGCTATCTTTCTCTAATCAGGATCTTTGTGAGGTTATCTTCATGGCCTTTTCATTCTTGTTATGGATCCAAACATTGGAACTCTTCTTGCACTATATGCTTAGTTCAGATTTTTTCAGCCACAATTACTGTGTTAACCAAGCTCTGCTTCAACTAGTAAGTTATTATTTTCTACATAAAGCTCTGGTTTTAATATCGAGATCTAAGAAAATATTTAAATGATTCAATTCATTTTTTACCTTTGTTAAAAGAACTCTGCTCTTGAATTCCTTGGCCTTTTTAAACTATGGTTTCTAAAACCCATGCATTTTTTTGGTTCTCAGTCGTGCCTTGATCTTTGAGCTTCAAAACTTTTAGGTCTTAAATTTTTTTATATGCTTTCAATAGTTTGAATATCTAAACTCATCCTAGTAAGCTATGCTTCTCAAGACTTGTATTTTTGTAAAATAATTTGAGATTTATTTGCGACTCAGGGAAGAAGAACTTTTCTGAGTTTTTTTTGGGTTTTTTCTGACATGTCCACCATTATTACTAAAAAATGGGTTCATTTGTTACTTGTATCCTTAAGGGTTTCAGTGGTTCTACTTTGTTTATATTCACATTGTTTTGGATAAAATTTGAGCCCTTCATTTTTCTTATCTTTTAATAAATTACTTTGTATCCATTCTTTTTATGAATGATCTTTCCCTGCTTCATATATTTTGTGTTATCAGTATCCAAACATACTTTTCCTTAAATACTTTGAAATGATTGAAAACCATACAATCTTGTTTCTATAACTGTATTTTCATATGTAATTCCTAGGTGATTTTGTGAATGAAAGCTTATTTATATAGTTCACTATGTATTTTAATAAACATCATTATTGTGCAATTGATAGCTCTGTTATACTCAAAGTCCCTTAAGTAGCTATTGCATGCCTTTAAGGTGTTGTTTAGGAAACTTCGATCTAAGAATTTTATTTTGTTAATATCTCATAAACTTGAATTGAGTCGATCATCATTGATTTGAAGTTGTATACATGTCTTATATTGTATTCCGTATATGATTGAAATCTCTTGATATTTAATTAGAGATTTTTGTTTCACCTTCAAACAGAACTATAATTTCTCTAATGTTGTTGTGCTTGTACATTTGTAAGTGACCAAAGCTTTATCTTCTGGAATTTTTAACATGTGTGTCTTTCCAGATGAACAATTGTTTTTCATATTTCTTCTTTTATATTTCCATCAAAATTACACTATAACTCTAATTTGAAGTGGTTTATAGATAGTAGTTTTATTTTTTTTTCTATCTGTACTTCGTAATTTTGATAGATTCTTAGTCATTAAAATAGAACTGACTCTCCAATCATGGGTGAATTATTTTAAGAAGAATGATTGAGAATTTTATTTTAACTATTTGAAAGGTGATCGATAGATTTAAATTGATCACATCATATTTAATTATGGATTGCAATAATGCAATAAGCAACATACTTGTACTTCATTGATGTTTACTTGTTTACGACCTAAGAAAGGGTTGATCTTTTGGTATCTTTTACACTGTTAGTGACTTCTGAGATCTTTGAGTTTGATTTGTTTTAAGAAAGGCATCCCAATTTGATTCTCTTGTACCTATAATGGCTTACTTTCAACTCTTGTTGTTACACATCTTGACTTTGTTTCATTCTTGTTATATCACCTAAAATGGATTGAAGACTTTATTTTTGTATTTTCCTTTATTTCTTGCATAAGTATGAAGAATGAAGTCTGTACTTACTAGAATGGTAATTTGACACAACACTATTGTAACATGATTTTATAGTTCCTTCTTGACCTCACAAGCTTAGTACTAGAATTTTGTATAATTTGTTTGTTTTGTACTTTAAGTACTTAGTCATTCATTTAAAACTTGAAGGTAAACTATAATAAGTTGTTCTCTTGAGTTTTAATCCATCTTCCTTCAATGATAATGCTGATTTGTTTACTGTTTCTTTTAATGCCTATTGATTTTGAATTCATTTGAGATACATGTTGAAGATGAAGATTTTTTAAATGTTTATTTCTTTTGAGTAACTGTAAAATTTTGTACCTTCACTTGAAAATTTGAAAAACGTGCTTTCTTTTCCTTTCAGTAATAAAGTACTTCATTTGGACCATGATGGTCATATTTCAACCATGTCTAAAAATTGTATTTATACTTCATATCTTGTTTCTAAGTTGAAATTTTTTCATAGTATTATGCATTCAAATCTGTTTCATATTTTAGACTCTATCTATAAACGTGAAACCATTATTTTCGTTATAGTTATATGATATTTATCATTTTGAAAGATATGAATGCATCTCCCTCTATTTATTGGAATTTTGTTTATACATTGAATGCAATCTATATTTTTTACTAAAAAATTCAAATCATCAATGGAGTTATTTTCTACTACAACCTGTACCTACACACTTAAACATAATAGTTATAAATTAATAGGCTTTTTGTCCTCTCTTGTGTTCCATAGTGACTTTATTTTTCTTTATTTTTTGTCTATCATGATTGTTGTGAATGGCATGAGCTTGTGTCAGATAGTAATTTTCATTGATGTATCAGTTACATTGATGTAAGTTATGCTTTTTTATCTAAAATGATTCATTTTCCTGAAACTAGATAACACATGAGTACAAATTAAACCTTGAGTTCAAAACTTATATCCTTTTCTCTTTTGTCCTTCAAGTACACTATAGTTGTTGGATGATGTAGATGTTAGTTACGGAACTGGACTTGGAGAAATGAAGACTAGAAAAAACCCAAGCCAATGATGAACTTCTTATATACACTTTTTCTTTTAGTTTCATGTACATGTACCAATTATTTCATTAATCATAAGTTACATCCCATGGCTTGTGTCAGAAACATTGAATGTCCTAATGAATAAATGATATTATTTCTATAATTGAGTTGTGTACTTCCTTTTACTTTCAACTTTTTAGATATGTAATGATTATACAATGAATTAAAAAAATCAATAATATGCTTGATAAAAATTTAATCATAGGAAATAATCAAATTGAAAGTACTTATAAATTAAAAATGAACTCTCAACCATGAAAATAGAAACTATGATTTTTTTTTGAGTAAATGCTACGCCCTTAACCTATTGCTTGTATTAGGATATGAGTAGCCGACTTGTGGCTTACCATATCATTTTATTATATCATTTATACTTTCTCATGCTTAATAGGTCGGCCTTGGTGATGGCTATAGCATATGACTAGTATATATAGGGGATTATAGGTAGTATTTCATTATCATTTGAGCATTTAAGTCTTGTTATATGGTTTGGAGGTTGCCCCCTCGAAGTGCCGAAGCTACTCTAATTGCATATTGAGATAATTATTCTGAAATATTGTGTTATTTGGTGCTCTACTATTTCTCTTAATCTGAATTATACAAGTAATTTCATTACAAGTGGTATCAGAGATGCGATCTGGGCCGAATTTAGGGTAAAAACCCTAATTTTTTGTTTCCACCACACATTGCGAACCAGAGCGAATTGGTGGGAGATAGTTTTACCATAGTTGTGAAGAATATAAAGTAAGGTTCCCTGAAAATTTCAGACTTTTTTGATTTATTTTGCAAAATTTATTACAAATTTAGGGTTTTTCATAAAATCGCTCCCTAGGGTGTAAATTATGGAAAAATTTTAAGTTCTTTACATTTTCGGAAAGATCTCAAAAAAATAGTATTAGTATCTTCTCTATTTTTTTTCCTGTTTGGGTGAAATTGTATCAAAACCCTAAACCATAAGATTTGACATCATGGCAGGGCCTTCCACAAGAGCAAAAAAGAATTCGGTAACTCCAGGTAAAACCCCAGATAAAGAGGCGGTAGTGATTGAAGAGATGGAGTCAGAAGGGGTAAATACAGATTCCTCAGCACTAGGGTTTACCTCAGTTGATCATAAGGTTTGCCAACTTGAGTATGAGTTACGAATTGTACAATCTGAGATGGCCTCTAAAGGAGACATAGACCAAATCAATTATTGGTTGGATGATATCATGCAACATGTAAAGGGTAACCAATATGGCCGAAATCCAGCCCATATTAACCAAGGAGGACTTTCAGTTCAAAATCATGGACAAACTAACCATATGGGATCACTTTTCCAGTCCCATCAGAATCAAACTTATCCGCAACCATGGAACATGATGCCAAAAGTGGATATGCACAAATTTGATGGTAAGGATCCCCTGAATTGGATAAATCAAATGGAGAACTTCTTTGAGTTACATCAAACACCATCAGGAAAAAAGGTGACATTGGCATCCCTATATCTTGAACCCGACCAATTTGTTTGGTATCGTTGGTTATGTGCTCAGAGGCAAAAGAATGGTCTAGGTGTCACTTGGATAGTTTTTACCGAGGAGTTGCAATTGCACTATAGTTCCAGTGTTTCAGATAACTACTTTAGTCAATTAGCAAAGTTATGGCAAACAGGATCAGTCAAATATTATGTGCATCAATTCCAAAACCTATCCTTAAGGGTGGAGAATATTCCAGAAGAGAATCTGAATGACTTGTTTCTTGGGGGTCTTAAGGACAACATTGAGCATGAGGTACGGATGTTTAATCCAATCAAGCTGTCTGATTCTATTATCATGGCATGTCATGCAGAGGAAAAAATTATTTTTAGTAGGAGGCCACCTTTCATTAACACCAAAGACCGTAGTATCTCTTCCCATTCATTTGCTAGGCCAATTAGACTGACTCCTCAACAAATGGAAGAAAAGAGAGAAAAAGGATTATGTTTTAACTGTGATAGCAAATATGGACCGGGACATAAATGTGCTGAGAAGAAGTTGTTTTATATTGATGGAGGTAATGGGGATGATGAGGAAGCTGAAATTATAGGAGAGGCTGAGGAACCGGTAGAAGATGAAGTAGAGGATCACCAACCTACAATTTCTTGTCATGCATTGTCAGGTATTAGTACTCCTCAAACACTCAAGGTTATTGGATATCTCAAAAAAAAGAAGGTGACGGTGTTGATTGACTCGGGGAGTACTCATAACTTCATAAATAGTAAGTTAGCTTCCCGCCTCAACTATTTTATTTACCCAGCTCCAGAAATGCAAGTTATGATTGCGGATGGTGGGACAGTCAAGTGCACAGGAAAGTGCCATGGTATCAAGATTTCCATGGGAGACTACATGTTAGACTCACCTATGTTTTCTATTTCTATGGGAGGGGCAGATATTTTTTTGGGGGTCCAATGGCTCACAACCTTAGGTACTATTGAGATGAATTTCCAAGAATTGTTCATGCGATTTCATTCAGATGGAAGGAAAATACAATTGAATGGGATGGTAGCTAAGTCTCCACAAATTATTAGCTCTCATCAGATGCAAAAGGTTCTTAGAAAAGGAGTGGATGGCTTTATAGCAAAGCTATTTTCCATAGAAGTAAAAAATATAGAGTCTTCAATGTCACCCGATCTTCAGAAGATTGTGGATGCTCACTCATCTATTTTTGATGCAATTCCAAAGGGACTACCACCAGTGAGGGATCATGATCATGCCATTCAGTTGATTCCAGGGAGCCAAACACCTAACATCAAACCATACAGATACCCATATTCCCAGAAAAGTGAGATCGAGAAAATGGTGGAGGAAATGTTGAAGGCAGGTATCATCAGGCATAGCCAGAGTGCATATTCTTCACCAGTGGTCATGGTACGTAAAAAGGATGAAACATGGAGGTTGTGTCAAGATTACCGAGAACTCAACAAGTACACCATCAAAGATAAGTTTCCTATTCCAGTAATTGATGATTTACTTGATGAATTGCATGGTGCTGTTTATTTCACGAAATTAGATCTTCATTCAGGGTACCATCAAATTAGGATAAAAGAGGAAGATGTTCATAAAATGGCTTTTAGGACTCATGAGGGCCATTATGAGTTTTTGGTAATGCCTTTTGGTCTTACAAATGTGCCCTGAACCTTTCAAAGCTTGATGAACACTATTTTTAGGCCTTTTTAAAGGAAATTTGTATTAGTTTTCTTTGATGACATATTGATTTACAGTAAGACATGGGAAGAACACTTAAAACATGTAAATAACGTGTTGGAAGTTTTGGAGAAACATACCATGTAAGCTCAAGGATTATGAGCTTAACTATCCTACACATGACTTGGATCTTGCAACAATAGTTCATGCTATAGTGCATTGGTGGCTACTCCCAACTTCTCAAAAACCTTCATTGTTGAATGTTACGCTTCAGGATCAGGATTGGGATCATTTCTAATGTAGGAAAGAAGACCAATTGCATTTGAGATTCACCAATTCAAAGGAAAAGATCTGCTCAAACCTGTCTATGAGAAAGAAATGATGGCTATTCTTCATGTGATCAAGAAATGGAGGCCCTATCTCATGGGTAGACACTTCAAGGTAAAAACTGATCACAATAGTCTCAAATACTTTTTGGAGCAAAGGTTATCATTTGAGGAACAACAAAAGTGGGTAACAAAAATGTTGGGTTATGATTTTGTAATAATATAAAAAAAGGGTAAAGAAAATGTAGTAGCTAATGCGTTGTTTAGAAGGGATACATTTGCAGATGCCTTACTATGTGGAATGTCCATGTTGACGGCTGATTGGGTGGATGAAGCAAGATTGGAATGGAATCAAGATAAGGATACACAATCTCTAATACAGAATATCAAGAAAGGATCTATGACATCTAAAAAAATTGAGTGGAAAGGTAATGTCCTATGGTACAAGGATAGGTTATACTTGAGTAAATATTTTGAGTTGAAGCATAAGATTCTTGCAGAGCTACATGCCTCACCTGTTGGAGAACACTCTGGATTTTTGAAGACATATCATAGAATAAAAAGAGAATTATTTTGGGAAGGAATCAAGGGGGATGTACAAAAGTTTGTATCAGAGTGTTTAGTGTACCAACAGAACAAAGGGAAAACAATTAAGACACCAGGTCTATTGCAACCCTTACCAATTCCTAGCCAGAGATGGGAGGAGGTCTCCATAGATTTCATCACTGGATTGCCTTGTTCAGAGGGTAAGAATGATATTTTCGTGATTGTTGATAGGGTCAAAAAATATGCCCATTTTTGTGCCCTATCACATCCATTTGCATCAAGTACAGTCGCAGCTATTTTTTTGGAGATAGTTCAAAGGCTACATGGAACCCCAAAGATAATTATAAGTGATCGTGATCCTATTTTCACAAGTAATTTTTGGACAGAATTATTTTCATGTTTGGGTACTCAGCTAGCTCACAGTTCATCTTATCATCCTCAAGCTGATGGGAAAACAAAAGTGGTCAACAAATGCTTAGGGGGGTATTTACGTTGTTTTGTATCAGATAAGCAAGAAATGTGGATTAAATGGCTAGCATTGGCAGAATGGTGGTATAACACATCTTTTCATACCTCTTCCCAAATGACCCCATTTTTAGCATTATATGGTTACCATCCACCTTATATCACTTCCTCCTTGAGGGTGCAAACTAAGGTCAGAGATGTTGAGGAACACATTCAACATCAACAATAGGTTTTGGCTAGTTTGAAGGAGAATTTAGCATTAGCACAAAACATGATGAAACAACAAGTAGATCAACACCGTAGTGAAAGACATTTTGAAATTGGTGATTGGGTTTTTGTACATCTCCATCCTTACAAAAAGATGTCCCTAAAGCAATAGAAAAATGAAAACCAACTTGCTCCTAAATATTATGGCCCTTATCAGGTTCTACAGAAAATTGGTAGTGTTGCTTATAAAGTAGAGTTGCCTCCATCTTCACACATACACCTAGTATTCCATGTTTCATGCCTGAAGAAGGTTATTGGACAGAAATTTGAAGCCCAGACAGAGTTACCAGAGCTTAACGAGGAAGGAAGAATCATTTTGGAGCTAGAGAAGATTCTTCAAACATGTACTAAGAGGCTGAGAACTAGAGACATTAAGGAATATCTGATCAAGTGGAAGAATCTGAGCATAGAAGATGCCACCTGGGAGGATGAAGGTTTTCTACAGCAACATCTAGGATTATTCAATGTTGAGGACAACATTTGTTTGAAGGGGAAGGGCATGCTATGCCCTTAACCTATTGCTTGTATTAGGATATGAGTAGCCGACTTGTGGCTTACCATATCATTTTATTATATCATATATACTTTCTCACGCTTAATAGGTCGGCCTTAGTGATGGCCATAGGATATGAATAGTATATATAGGGGATTATAGGTAGTATTTCATTATCATTGAGCATTTGAATCTTATTATATGGTTTGGAGGTTGCCCCCTTGAAGTGGCGAAGCTATTCTAATTGCATATTGAGATCATTATTCTGAAATATTGTGTTATTTGGTGTTCTATTGTTGCTCTTAATCTGAACTATACAAGTAATTTCATTACAAAAAGAAATTGTCATTCTGGTTGTATATGTAGATGATCTTGTGATCACTGGTAGTTCATAAGATTGGAGCTGATATTATAAAGAATTTGATGAAGGTGAACATGGAATAACAGTATAGGTGAGGGCTACATGTCTTGGCTTAGAGATATGGCAAATAGTTGCATCACATGTTATGTTGATCAACTAGACTAAAGTATTTAAGACACTCCTAAGAAAAGTATATGTCATGTCCTTGACTAGGTAAACCTATATCCACTCTAATGTCTAAAACAAAGTCTTGCAACTTTCTCAGATTTGTAGGACTCACCTCAAGTAGATTACTCAACAGTTTATATATGTTGTACTGGAGGGCTCATTCTATTTCCGACATAATACCAGACTAGATCATCTGCTATAGGTAATAGCAATGTCTTTCCAGATTCATGCAGGAGATTTTAGAAACCTGTCACTGGAATGTAACAAAGTCATAGTTTTGAGTACTGTCCAAGTAAACAACATGATTATGGTCTGGGAATCTAAGAAGAATGCTCAATTATTCTTACAGGGATACATCGAATCGGACGACACGCCAGATCTGTTGATGACAGGAAGTCAAATACAGGATTTTCATGGGATTTCATCTCGGGTCTGGACCTAAATTTTGTATAGGATAATCCTAAGAAGTAGCAATATTGTTCCTATCTTCAGTCCAAAGAGGCATAAATATAGCACTAGCACATAGAGTTGTGTGTGAAGTGATATGGATACATTGCATTTTAGGAACGACCTAAGAATTCCTGAAAAATATCACCTAGTTCTCTAGATGTGACTGGAGAGTTGTTGCAGCTCGTGCAGAATCGAGTCTTTCGTGAGATGAACAAAGCAGTTGTTGAAATGCATGACTGTCGGGTAATTTCATTTGAGAGAATGTCATGTAAACCATCAAGGCTTATGAGCTCCAGTACTATCCTACTGAAGTGACTTGCCACCATTCTCACTAATAGTTCATGTTATAGTGCAAAGGTGTCATTTGAACTTTTGGGTAGGGGTCACATTTGCAAGACCGATCACCGCAGTACATAAGGGGGGATATCTTCTCATAGTCTAACGTACTTACACTTTACATTAGACTAGTTGGATCTATCTATTCCATGTGATTCTCTCCTTCTACATTTGTAACCTCTCCATCCATTTAGGGGAGAATCTTGTTACATATCCCATAACTAGACAATAACATTGACGTGGGTTCTTTAACTCTAAAGTCATACCTTATGAGATAGGATATCCTATATTCTTTTTCGAGGGGAAAAAATTTATGTGGACGTTAAGTAGCATATATTGAAGTCACACAGAGCCCCTTAGAGGGGAAGTATGTATGGTGTTATCATTAGATGCAGATGGGCTAGTTATAGTTTTAGAGGTCAGATATATGTGCCTAGGTGATGTGTTGTTTACGATAGGACTTTATTCTAGCAGATGTGCTATTGTTCACCTTATGTAGCTCATCCATGAGGGTGAATAAGATGCATGCACTACATATGAGAAAATTATTTAATATTGGAGAAGAGTTTATGATGAGATATAGCATCATTATGTGTCTCAATGTTTTGAGTGTCTATAAGGTCAAGGCTAGAGAATTCCAAGATTCAACAGGCCTTAGTATATCGTCATCCTATAACAGAGTGAAAATGGGACACGTCATTTCAATGGACTTCATTGTTATCGGATACCTATGTCGATTATTATCACCATGGACATCATCGTGGTCACTCTAGATAAATTCAAAAAATTGTGATCATTTTTTGCCGATTAAGACCACGTAACACAATAGTGCATTTGCATGTGTTTATCTAAATGAGGATAGTTTCAGGTTACACCTGAGATTTCGTGGAATATCATATAAATGAAAAGTGACACCTTTATACACTTTTCACTTATGGACTTCCATTCAGGAATTTATTTGGGACATAGATCGATTTTAGTATAGCTTATCATCCTGAGACAGATGAGTCAAACTGAGTGGGTTAATTAGGTACTTGAGGATATGCTTAGCGCATGTCTATTGATGGACTACATCGGGAATGATGGGAGGATTACCTTGTATCCTATAGAGTTTGCATACAACAACAAATTTTCATAGTTACATTGTTATGGAACTCGTTATCCAAGATTTGTATGGGTAGACCCGTTAGGAAATCCTTTTTGAATTGGGATAGGTATAAGTGGACAGGGTTACTACTTGGGCTAGCTATGTTATAGAGCTATGGAGTAGCAGGTTATTTTGTTTTATACATTATCTTGAGTAGACTACAAAACTCCAGAAGGCATATGTAGACACCAAGAGATTTGATCCTTAATTTACATTGGGTGACAATGTTTTCTTAAGATTTTGTCCTCATAAGACCCTAATCCATTATGTAAATGGTTCTAAGCTCTTTCCATGCTTTATGCATCCATTTTAGATCTTGGAGGTCATAGGTCTAGTTTCCTACCACTTAGCTTTACCACTACATCTAGCCTTGGACAACGTTGTGTTTCATGTTTTATTTCTATGTAGATATGTATGTAATATTTATCATGTATTGGATTGGTTGAACTTACAAGTGGAGGACAAAGGATAGTAGAGACTGGATCTCGAGCACATCCTAGAGAAAAGAATATTGGACATTTTGGGGTGAGACTTAGACCAAGTTAGAGTAATGGGACCGATATGATGAGACACCAACTATGTGGGAGGATGCCAAACCATTGAGGGCATGATATACTTATCTCTTCTTATGACTTCTAGAAGGTAGTCTTATTTTATGAGAAGGGGATGTAGTGCCCACTTCTTCTTGGATAAGTTCATTTACTGAATAATTTCTTTTTCTAGATAATGGACATGGATTTTAGTAATTTTTTTATACTATGTGGTTTTATTATGGATCATTTGATGACACTTGTGATGATTAGGGCACGTTATGCCAAGATAGGATCATGATCATTGTCTTAATTTCTTGCATTATATGGTTTTGGATACTATCACGTTGTGATATAGTTAGTTATATTTCATATATGATGGATGGATGTATGATTTTGGCCTATGATTTGATATCATTGGTTTATAATGGCTAAGTGAATGTTGTCGTGTAAGTTCTTAGATGGATATTATTTCTTGAGTTAATATGGATGTACAGTGTTAGTGCTTAGCAATTCCATACTAACATTGATTGTGGTATAGTTAGAATGATTATATATGATTGGTTTATTAATAGAATTTTTTAAATATATTTTATCGAGCGGGTAAGTTTAATGTCGTAATTCAGTGCGCAGATTAAAGGGAACAAATAAGAATTTGGGTTTCACAGTTACACCTAAAGTTACATAAGTGGATGAATAGGTTGAGTCCTTTAGCCATACATGATAGTTGTGCAGCCTTGTGTGTTTTTGGAATATTCATGTTTTCACACCATTGGTGATTTCAGATTGTATTTATGTTAATTGTAGTTTTTTTTAGCCTCGTGATAAACTAGTTTAGGAACCTAATGGTACCTACATGCATTAGCAGTGTTTTATGATAATTAATCTTGTAGTTAGTGGTTTGGAACCACCTAATTATCATTTGGGTGGGCCCCACCATAATTTATTTTTATCCACGTTACCCAATCTCTAATTTGTGATAAATGTGCTATTTGTAAGGGCCTCTTTTCACTTTCAGTGTCTCCCTTACATAGAAATAGATCTCTTAGAACCTACATATGGGTATGGTAGTATATTTTCAAGGTAAAATGGTGTTTTCCCTCTCATTTAACCCCTCTCATGACACCATCTTGTAATTATGGTTGATTTTTGTTATTTCTTAAAATTTGAAGTGTATCGGATTATTGGTATTTTATGGAATTGGGGAGATTACCTCCTAAATGTGTTTTGTTTTATAATCTTTTATTTTTTAAATATTTTGTTGGGGGATGAGATAGGTGAAACATGTAAACAACTCATTTAGGAGGATAGGTGGCTTATTCTTCCTTTTTATACTTCTTCATGGAGAGGGGTTGGGACTTTTGCTTTTCATTTTTACCATTGGAATTTGAGAGATCTTACAGTTTGGAAGAGCTTGTTGTCCTTGAAATTGGATTCGTAGTTTGAGGTAGGCTTCATACTATTGTTTTGTTTTCTATAGTATAATGTGAAAATAAAAATTGTTCTTTGAATCTTGTATGTTGTATGTTTGTTTGTGGGTGTCTTTTGTAATTATTGTTCATTTCATTTTATCAATTTATCCTTTTTATGGTGTATTTTGAAATAGTATGGGGAAGAGGGATGAATGTTTCCTCTTACACCATTTGGTTTTATGGTAAATCCATGACGTTCTTTGTTTTCATTCCTCCCCTCATATGTTTTGTTGTGGAAGGGGACTGTTCATATGGTTTGAACCTCCTCCTCCATCGTTGGCTAGGAAACCATTCTTGGTTTGGAAATCCTCCCAAGGAGAAGGCTTGGTGTTTGGGATGGAGTGATAGGGAGGGTATTTTGAATGGAGAGATAAGGAGAGTATTTTAGAGATTTTTATAGTGTTCTTATGGTTACTTCACATTATGGCTTCTTATAGGCTCCACGTCTCTCTTCCCTTTTGAGGATAACATGGAGTTATCCTCTTGTGACATTGTTATTCATTTATTTTTTTGTGTGGTGGAAGGTTGTGTCTATGTGATTGTCATCATTATCTCATTTCTCTTGTGCAAATTTGAGGCATATATTATCTCTCTCCCATGGGATTGGATGGATAAAAACATGTCCTCTATTTTTTTGAGATGGGATGTGATTATACCATTTGTGTGGATGAAATCGGGCCTCTTTCTCTTGTCCATTGAAGACTATCTTAGTGTGGAAACGTGCAGATTTGAATTGGAGTTTGGATAAGAAAGATTGGAAATTTTAGCATGTTTTTCCACATTTTGGGGAGGCTTAACCTCTTACATTTTAGTATGGTTTTGTAATGATGTTGTAATTATTGTTAATTCTTCTCCTACCTTGGGATGAATCTTGAATCTTTTCATTATAAATGTTGAGTTTTTTTGTCCTCTCTTTGAGAACAATGATTGGCATATTGTAATCTTGTTCCTACATGTTGTAATTGATTACTATCCTTGATTTTTTTGCATATTTTGTAAACCTATCTTAATGGAATTTTTTAGGTATGCATGTATCTATTAAAAAGAATATTGTAGTGCTTATAGTAGGGGATAGGGAGGTTGCATTTTCATTTGTGTTCATATAATAGGTTGAATAAATGTATGTAGGTTGAGTACAATAAATTTGTAATCCTTATTCTATTGTTTTACTTATTGTATTAAAATAAAAGTGTTCCCATTTTGTATTTCATTTTGTTTATCAAATGACGTCCTAGTTTCATGATTTATGGAAATAAAGAATGAAGATTTTACTGTTACATTTCTTAGTATATTTTAGCAAAGGAATGTATAGTGATAGTGGACTGTAGTCTTGTTTCAACTCCTAAAAGAATCATTTTATTGTAATATTTTCTCTCAATATGTTAAAACCTATAAATTATAAATAGAGTGCACATGGGGTAAAAAAATCTTAATCCCCCATCTAGAGTTTTCTAAGCAACTTAGTGGCTTGAAATAATCAATAAAAATAATGGATGAAAATTTCTCTTAGTTTAAATCTCTTGCATGTTGTTCCAAAAAAGGGTGGATATTTTTAATCTATATTTTCTCTTGAAATTATTGCGATGTTATTCAATTTATGAGTTGTTCTCCTTGGAAAATAAGAAATGAGTCTTTAATAAATTTAGTTTTCATGGTAATTCCATCCTCATTATTTCTGAAAAATCATTCAATCCATAAATTAAAGTATGACTTATGACTTATTGTGTGTGTGTTTGTGTGTGTGTGTGTGTGTGTGTGTGTGTGTGTGTGTGTGTGTGTGTGTGTGTGTGTGTGTGTGTGTGTGTGTGTGTTTGTGTGTGTATAATGTTATATATATCTAAGGTTATGTGTGTGTGTGTGTGAAGATATTTTTAAAAAAAAATCTATTATAATGAATTCAGCTATGCTGATTTGGTTTTAAATGTGGATACTAAACAAAATAAGACATGGATTTTGATGAGACCGGATACAATGCCCCCTACCATTCATTAGAACTCGAAGTGGTGTGGCAGGGGCTGCACCAACACAACCGTCTTTTTTTTCCTTTCCCATGGCCCTGTGCCACCATAATTAGTGCACAGTGGTCCTGTTGTATCTACACATTTGGCCCTAAAAATAAATACCTATGAACTTTGAGTAGCTTCTTATATATATACATATATATATATATATATATATATATATATATATATACATATATACATACATACATATATACATATATATGCATATATTCTAAACCCTAATTATATATATATATATATATATATATATATATATATATATATGTATAAAGGAAAACATAAACCGAAACCTTGGTTTATGGAAATATTAAAAAAAGAGTCTAGACACCCTAATCTAAAATCTAAAACCCCAAGTAATGATATGGGGCTCTATCTATAGCTCCCACTTCTCTTCGACACTTATTATATTTTGATCTCGATTATTGTTGGTTATAAACATGGATATTATTGTATCATTTTTGCTTAGCATGATAATTAGATGATAGAGACACTTTGACTACTAATTGATTTCGATTCATAGTGTGATTTATGTGGATTTATTAGAGAGACATTTTATATTGATTATGATGTGTTGTTGAAATATTTATATATTTCTAACATTCCACATTTTCATCATATTGAGTACGATTTAGCACTGAACTAATCTTGTGATCTTATTGGTATTGATGAAATATAGAATTGAGATGTTGTTGAATTTTAAAATAGTAACATTATTTTCCTAGATGATGATTTGATTTATGTATGGATGATTGTTGACTTATGTACATATATTTTTTCTTGGATTTTTTGATGTGACCACAAGTTCGAACGAGGTATTGTGTGTTTTTAAGGCCATTATATCACAACAATCAAAGGGGGATTAGAGACCAAACATAGTGGAATACTGGGTGGATACAACAATGGTATCCATGGCAACTTGTGTTATGTTGTGTGTGTTTTGTTTGTTGTTAGGGGGGTCCCCATGGGGGGGGATTACCTCCAATTGTGACCAAAGGGTTTGTGTGTTGTTCTTTTATTTTATTTTATTTTATTCTAGATTATGTGATTTTATGGTGAGGTAATTCCCTTTTATCATTAATTAATTTATTTTTCTAGATTGGTAAATTAATCATGTTACTAAACTAATAATGTATGGGATAAAAATAATTAATTTATTAGATTAGATTGTTCTTTTGTTTATGTGTTTTAAGTTGAGTGTATGTGACCTTAAGTGTGGTACACTCTACCTCTCCTTAGAAATTTTGATTTGGCCTTAAGGGACAATTTTAAAGGCTTGAGAGACAATTCCAACTTGTCCCACACGTCTTAATTTATTATACCACCCTTACCTATGGGTTGGGGCGTCAAAATTTGACCCCATTATATGTTTTGGAAGGAAAAAGCTGAGTTTTAATTGCACTTTCTTATACGTGTTTATTTATTTGTCCTAAAGGGTTTGGGTTGGAGTGGTGTGTGTAAGAGGTTTTCATACATGTCAACTACCCATTTATTTTTCCTTGGAGTATTGGTTTTACTTGAGTGATGTCGGGTGGAGAAGAAATGATGTGGCATCCTACATGGAGCTACATCATCTCCCTCTTCCTTTTTTCTAAGTATTGAAATTTTTAGGAAGTAAATGGGTTACTTGCTTAGCTTTGAATCTTAGATTTTTCTGAGTGCTTGCTTGTTGGAATAGAAGGGAGCTTGTGATTTCTTGAGTTTGAAATATTTTGGGACTTTCTTGAAAAGTGCAGCTTTACCATGGAAAGGTCGGATCTTGCACTCTTATTTTCTTCTAGTTTTCTTGTATGTTATATTTTGTAGGGATTTGTGTTCTTGCTAGAAGTGTTGGATATTAAATTGACCTCAAGTTGTATTGAGATTGGGAAATGGGGATGAAATATGTTGGGAGGAATAAGAGATTCTTTGTGTGTTTAGGAGGGAGTGGGTTTTGAATGCCCCACCTTGTTCTATTTTGTTATTTTTTGTATTGTGGGAGCCATAAGAAAGAGGGAGGCATAAGAGTGAGGGACGCATAAGAGACATATATTTTTTGTTGTGGGAAGGAATTAGAGATTTTTGTGTTGAATATGATTTGGAGGATTTTAGAGGTGGGAATCCAAACCTTTGGGAGGCACAAGGGCACCCCAATGTTCCAATCTCTACTTGGCTTATTTTAGAGCCATTGTTTTGGGCATTTGTTGTGCTTAAAAATAAGTGTGTTTGTTTCTTCAAAGTAAGTGTAGAAGCATTGTATAGTTTCCATGTGTTTGATCCATCCCTTATTTCCTTGTGGTTGGGGCTCAGGGACCAATTCGAAGAATGCTTGTTCTTCTCATTGGAGTTTTAGTTGGGTGGAGAGTGTTGCCTCTCCACCATTTTTGTTGTTGTGATCAAGTAATGGAATATGGAGCCATGTTGAAGGTTTGAATCTTGGGACAACTAAAGAATACTTATAAATTTTCCATTATAGTTACCTTCTTATAAAAATTCCCACTTCAAGTGGAAGTTTATTGCACTGTATATTTGAAATAAAAGTTACAAATTGAATATTTGTAATTGAGTTATAATTTATGTTGGAAAGAAAGTAATTTTAGCAAAGCAAGTTAATGTAATAGAAATGTGATTGGAAACAAAAAATATCTTATTATCATTCTAGTGGAATTATAGCTTTCATTAAGTGTGTTATTCTTGTTCTAAATTTTTTTGGAAAATCTTGTTGTAAACCTCTTGTGGGAATGTTTGAAATTTGTATGTTGTAAGTAAAGAAACATCATTTTTTATTGTATTATTTGGAAGGCATATGATGGATAGATAAGTCATATTTTTTTCATTTCCTTGTATTGTTGAAAGAAATTCAAACTTTGTATGCTTAGATGGAAGGAACTTAAATTTTACTTATTATTTTCTTGGCCAGTAAAATAGATTAGTTCCTAATACTAGTGGAGTAGAGAAATTTCTTGTGTACAACTTAGGCCTTAGCCTCATTGGCGTGTGTAAATTCATTATTAAGTTATTATAAACTTACTTATAAAACCAATGTTAGTCAATGCAACAAGAAGTGGAATTTAAATTGGTTTTTAATTATCTTATTAAAACCCTCTCAATTTTTAAAAGAAATGCTAAGTGCAAGACTAAAAATTATTTAATATTATCAATACCATTAATTTTGATAATAGTATTAAGATTTGAAATACTAATATTTTTGTATTAAAAAAGAAAAAAATAATTTGATAGTACTAATTTATATACCTATATATTTGCCATACATCCACACACACACACACACACACACACACACACACACACACACACACACACACACACACACACACACACACACACACACACACACACACACACACACACACACACACACACACACATACATTATATTAAGTAATATTGAACTATATTAATAAATTTCCAATTATCAATATAAATAAAGATGTGGTAGAATTGTTTGAGATTTACAAAAGAAGCGGCTTGAGTATTAAGAATAGAGGTAAGGGTGTGGGGGGTTGCCAACCCCAACCCCTACCCCATTATCAAATGGGATGGGGGGTGGGGTCAGCGACCCTCCCCCAAACCCAAATACTTTCCATTGTAATATTAATCCCCATAAGGATTTGCGCTGCCCTTACTTTGACTCTGGGTTTCTTCAAACAGTGTGGCCACAGATCTCTGATTTTTCACCAACCCACCCCACACCACATTATTAAATGGGATGGGGGTGGGGTTAGCAACCCTCCCCCCAACCCCAAATACTTTCCACTGCAATATTAATCCCCGTGAGGATTTATGTTTCCCTTACTTTGACTATGGGTTTCTTCAAACAATATGGCCACAGATGTCTTGTTTATATGTGGGCCAAAGTTTTTCCTTAAAAAATTATATATATATATATATATATATATAATTTAACCATATCACTAAAATGGGTGAAAACCCATAATACCATTTGGTTAAATATTAAAAATATGAGTTAAATAAAATATATGAATACATTGAAACCCTAAATAAGGGTGTAAAAAAAATAAGAAAATAAATGAAGCATGCATGCCTCTCCAAAAGCTTGAGATTACCTCTCATGGATTCTTCTTGCTCCTCCACCAATCTACAAAACAAAACAAAGAAATAATAATTCAAACAAAGAGAAATAAGCTCTTCATAAGAAAACTTAGGGTTAGAGGGTTTTCCAAATCCAAGGGCCCTAAATAAATCCACCCCTACAAAAATTAGGTGGGAAGTGGATGAGAGAAAAATTCAAAATTTAAATTTAAAATGTATGGGTTGACTTTTAGGGGGGGCCTTTAGTTGTGTAGGGGCTGGGGTTATTTTTCTAACCCTTGTGCTAAATTAAGGACCTTGTTATTTGTTTTTAAACCATGTCACCTTGTGGGATTAAAATAACTTTATTATTTAATCAAATAGACCCGTTTACCCATGGGATTGATTTGTTCTAGTTGACTATAGTGGAAATTAAATCCTTATCAAAATAACTTTTAGGGGGAAACCTAAACCATACCTTAGACTAAATAAGGTTATGGAAAGACATTGAGAGTTTTATAATTTTATTATAACAGGGTTTAAAAATGGAAAAATTATTTTATTAATTTAAAGTAATTGTGAAACAAGAATGTGAAAATTGTTATTTTCAAACCTTTTTGCAAGTACACTTTTTAGAAAACATTATTCCATTATTTTTCTATCTTTCCTGAGGTTGTTCTTGGATTTCGTGTGCGGCAAATTTTGCATCCGTTACACTTGGTATCAGAGATGTGGGTTAAAAGCTTTGACCCTTGGCCACACTAGAAAACATGAGACATGAAAATTTAACCTAGCACAAATATTTTTTTTAAAAACATAGACAATAACATTAGTTGATAATTATATAATATAGTAAACATAGAAAAATGGAACAAAACCTAGAATGATGAACTAACTCTTGCCTTGGTCTGTGTAGGAGACACGAACCAAATGAGGGGTTATTACACGTATATCTAGACTTGTCATCTCTAGATTAGGCTCTAACGGTCATTCTACCTCAGATATTATAGAAAATTTTGGACATCAATGTTTTTATATGCGGAGGGTCATTAGGAGGATGAACTACCGGACACGATAAACAACCATAAATTGAGGCTCATACATCTCCTCGATATAGTGAAGATTATAGGGTAGAGAAATCCCACGTGGAGTCAATTATAGTAGAGTCACCACAAAGGGGACATGGAGACAAGATTTCAGAACACAGGGACAGATCTCGGTGCCATAAGAAGAGGGAGGAGATTGCAGAGAGACCTAGGGGTCGTCATTTGTAAAATTTGGACCATATCAAGAAAATCCTGAAGCTAAGAATGTTTAAATATTCTGGAGATACAGGTGATTTTCAAGTAGAGGCTTGGTTAGTGAGTTTCATCAGGTGCTTCAAGATCTTCCCATGTACCAGCAACACGAAAGATCATCTTACGATCCATCTTGTGAGGGATGGATTAGGTGTCTAGTGGATGATTGAGGAGTAGAAGCTCCACATAGACTCAGAGATAGTTACCTGGGATCTATTCAAAGAGTGCTTCAAGAACAAGTATTTATCCTTGAGGTTCATTTAATAGAGGATAGACGAGTTCCACAACCTCTATCAGTAATCCATTACTGTAGCTAAGTACGAGATTTAATTCCTAGACCTACTTTAGTATGTCAACTACATGTAGGAAAAGCATGTTTGGATTCACAGTTTCATCACAGGCCTAAATTTAGATTTAGGAGGTGCGGTGCACATTCATTACCTACAAACCTTAGATGAGGCTGTTGAGAAGGCCTACATTATAGAGGAGACTCAGGGGAAGACTTAGCAGGACAGGGACAGAGTGTGGAGCCACTTCCAAAAGATGTTGGATAGAAAATCAAGGGGGTCAGCCCCTCCTCCTCATGGCAGACATGGTTCTACACAATCTTCATTTAGGCCACCATAGTAGCCACCTTAGCAACATCAGACTCGTCCACAATTCAGACCTACTCAGATATTTAACACTCAAAGGGGAAAAAGTATGGGGCCTCCTCCTATGGGTCCCATTAGGAAACAAGGTGCACTGACATCTCAGTCACTAGGATCTTGTCAGTAGAGACCTCAGCATTCCATATCCATATCATCAGGGTCCAATGCATAGAGCTCTAGAGTAACGGATGGAGATGCATCTCATTGGAGAGGACTAGACAGCTGTTGTGGTTATGGTGTTATTGGACATCATTAGATCAAGTGCCCACATAACCTTAGTAACACGGGTATGGCACAAATTTCAAAGGCTACGGTTTGTGATATGGGACGTAGCCATCAGATCTATGCACCATTTAAGAACCACCATGCTGATCATCTGAGTACCATGATAGAGACTACAGGTAACATTGGTTATAGTCCTACCTTGATATTGTTTGAATCTAGTTCATCTAATTCATTTATTGAACCATATTTAGTACAACATTGCAGGCTAGTGGCAGTTAAACAGGGTCTTAGTTGGGAAGTCGAGATGGCTTCTGGAGCCAAAATCTCTGTAGACTCCTCAATTAAGGAGTGTGTGGTTGATTTGGGACCCTTCACCACTACCTATGATCTTCGTATCCTTTCGTTGTGTTAATATTGAGTCATCTTGTGCATGGACTGGTTGTTTGCACATAGAGCTAGAGTGGACTATTACCATAAGACTATATCATGTATAGATGATCTAGGAGTTGAGTCAGTAATAGGAGGAGTTAGGAGGCCTTTTTCTATTTGCACTATTTCTACTATGCATCTTAAGTTGTGTGTGTGACGAAGTTGCAAGAATTATGTTGTCACAGTTAGTGATAGATGTGAGGATGATTTTAGTGGGCCATCTCTTGATGACCATCACATCTTGATAGAGATTTCTGATATCTTTCCGGGGGATCTGTCAGGGTTACCTCACCCATGTGACATAGATTTTCACATAGGTTTTATTCTGGGAGTAGAGCCTATCTCATGAGCACCATATCAGATGACTACCCCTAAGCTCTATTATCTCAAGTTATAGCTTGAGGGCCTTCTCAAGAAAGGTCTAATGCATCCTAGTGTATCCTGTTGGGTTGCACTGATGATTTTTTTAAAGAATAAGGATGGATGTCTGTGTTTGTGTATTTATTATTGTGAGTTGAACAAAGTAACGATCAAGAATAGTCACCCCCTTCCACGCATTGATGATTTATTTTATTAGATGAAGTGGGTGAAAGTATTTTCCAAGATAGATCTTAAGTTAGGATATCCTCAGCTGATGATCACGGTGGCTGATATTCATAAGATTGCCTTCTATATGAGATATGTCCACTAGGAGTTCACAGTAGTGCC
This sequence comes from Taxus chinensis, assembly GCA_019776745.2. Lineage (NCBI taxonomy): Eukaryota > Viridiplantae > Streptophyta > Pinopsida > Cupressales > Taxaceae > Taxus > Taxus chinensis. The sequence goes on along the minus strand of CM034155.1, from coordinate 459,771,137 downwards.
TTTTGGTCTAACAAAGGCCACCGTAGTGTTCATGAGCTTGATGAATGGGGTGTTCTGGTCATTTTTTGATCGCTTCATGCTCATTTTCATTGACAAAATTATTATATACTCATGTACGCATGAGGAACACGAGGGGCACCTTCACCAAGTTCTTTAATGTGTTTGTGAGTATCAACTCTATGAGAAGCTAGAGAAGTGTGTGTTCTTTCAGAAAAAGGTGCAGTACTTGGGTCACATCATTTCTAGGGAAGGTATCGTAGTCAATACTTCTAATATAGATTAGTTAGCACCCACTAGTGTGACTGAGGTGTGTAGTTTCATGGGTTTGGTAGGATACTATAGGAGCTTTGTACATGAATTTTCTTAGGTTGCCTACCCCATCACTTCCCTCTAGCGGAAACGAAATAATTTTCTATGGTTAGATATATGTGAGAAGGCCTTCAAGATAGTGAAGGAGTGTCTCACGATAGTGCCTATTCTTACGGTACAAGATCCTCAGGGTGAGTTATTCATTTTCACATATGCTTATTTGGAAATACTTTGAGGTGTGTTGATGTAGGAGGGATGAGTAGTTGCTTTTGAGTCTTGCAAACTCAACGATTATGAGTTCAATTATCCAACTCATGAACTTGAGCTTGCAGTAGTTGTACATGCCTTGGTGCAATGGAGAAATTTCCTTCTTGGCTGGAGATTTACACTCAGGACTGATCACTTGAGTCTTCGCTACCTCTTCATGCAACCCAATCTCAATTCTCATGAATGGCTTTGGATGGAGTTACTCTGTGAGTACGACATGGAGTTAGAGCATGTGAAGGGGAATGAGAATTTGGTTGTAGATGCCCTAAATAGACATAGATATGTGGCTATGGCTACTTCTGTGGGTATAGATTTACAGAGTAGGATTTTACAGTAGATTTCTCATGATAGCTCCTACCTTACAGCCAGAGAAGAGATTGAGTCTCAGTGGCCACTTCAGGGGAGATTTGATGAATTTTCATTAGATACAAATGGCTTTTTTAGGCACAGGGGTCAGATATATGTTCCTAGAGATGGAGGCTTGAGACATGAAATTTGGATACAGGCTCATCATGTACCTTATTCAGCCCATCTCGGGGTGAAGAAGATGCATGCCACCTTGAGATAGTTACACCATTGGAGGGGACTACAAAGATATGTGGCTTTGTTTTTATCACAATGTTTAGAGTGTTAGTGGGTGAAGGCCAAACAATAGCATCCTCCTAGCCTTCTCTTCCCTCATGCTATACCGGAGTGGAAATGGGACACTATTTACATGGAATTCATAATTGGGTTACCAAGGTCGAGATACCATCACGGTCATGTTGGATAAATTGATGAAAGTGACTCACTTTTCTCCAGTTAAGACCACCTACACATCTAGTGTAGGGACACAGGTATATCTTGATGAGATTTTCATATTTCACAGGATTCCATGGAAGATCATTTGCGACCGTGATCCCTTGTTATTTCTCACTTCTGGACTATGATGTTGTATGCTCTCTAGACAAAGATCAATTTAAGTGCATCTTATCACCCTAAGAGAGACGAACAGACTGAGTGAGTGAATCAGACCTTGGAGTACATTCTTAGGATGTACTTCATGGATCATCAATTGAGATGGGAGGAGTATTTTTCCTTAGTGAAGTTTTCCTACAATAATAGTTAGCAGAGATTATAACATACCACTGAGTTAGGAAAGGTTAGAGGACAGGATTTCTCTCATGCTAGCTTTACTATAGGATATGGAGTAGTAGGCTATTGTGATCAGGGAGAGATTGCAAGAGGCATAGGATAGGTAGAAGATAAAAGGAACAATAACCAAATCATGCCAAGCCAAGAACATAGATGCTAATAAAACATCACGATCAATAAGATGAAATCAATTCCAGAATAAATTTACATAAAACTTTGCAAACAAATGAGCAACAAGGTATCATATATTATTATAGAACTCGATGAAAAACAATGAGAATGGGCCTTGATTATATAGGCAAGGAATAACAATCTAAGAAGCCATCAAAGTCATATATAAAGCCATAAATCATGGAAAGAACTAGTCAAGTCCATATATTTATGAGAGAACTAGACATCAAGGATCTAGTCAATACCATAAATCTAGGAAAGAAATAGTCAATACCATAGATCAAGGAAAGAACTATACCTAACAACTAGATAATATCTACTAATATCTAAATAAATTAAAAAGAAATATCCACACACATAAGTGGGTGAGGATAAATACAATAAAGGTAATAATGTACCTAGGTGAACATGAGCTAAGGTAAATACCTACTCTAACAAAAGAAGTATGTGGATCAGTATAAGATAGATCGGAGTTTTGAGGTAGGAAAAAAGGTTTATATTCATTTCAGGCCTCATAAGAGCCCTATCTATTACGGAAAAGGCTCTAAGATTTCTCATATATTTTTTGGTCCCTTTGAGATCTTGGAGCATATCGGTCCTTTGGCATATCGTCTAGCGTTGCCACCTATCTTGTCTCACGTCCACAATATGTTTTACATTTTTTTACTTAGGAGATACATTTTTTATCCTTCTCATGTATTAGATTGGATCCAGTGCATGTGCAAGATTAGAGGCAGGTGATGGTGGATCCCATATGTATTTAAGAGCGTAGGACCCTGGGCCTTCAAGGCAAAGATAATGACCTAGTTTGAGTCTAGTGGGAAATTTATGATAAGACTGTTCCTACATGCAAGGATGCTAGATTCCTACTAGTCTAGTTTCCACACCTATTTTAGTGACTTCCAAGAGGAATTAGAGTCTAAGGGGAGGGAAATGTAGTGCCCAATTCCCTTCGTAACTTATTATATTTTGATCTATTTATTGTTGGTTATATACATGGATATTATTGTATCATTTTGGCTTAGCATGATGATTAGACAATAGACATACTTTGACTACTGATGGATTTCGATTCTTATTATGATTTGTATGGATTTATTAGAGAAACATTTCATATTCACAAGAACATGATGTGTTGTTGACATATTTATATATTTATGACATTCGGAATTTTCATCAAATTGAGTAGGATTTAGCAGTGAACTAATCTTGTGATCTTATAAGTATTGATGAAATATATAATTAAAATGTTATTGAATTTTAAATTAGTAACATTATTTACCTAGATAATGATTTGATTTATGTATGGATGATTGTTGACTTATATACATATATTTTATCTTGGATGTTTTGATGTGTCCACGAGGCCAAATGAGGTATTGTGTGTATTTTAGGTGATTATATCACAACAATCAAAGGGGGATTGGAGACCAAACATAGTGGAATACTGGGTGGATACAACAATGGTATCCATGGAAACTTGTGTTATGTTGTGTGTGTTTTGTTTGTTGTTAGGGGGGTCCCCATGGGGGGATTACCTCCAATTGTGACCAAAGGGTTTGCGTGTTGTTCTTTTATTTTATTTTATTTTATTCTGGAGTATGTAATTTTATGGTGATGTATTTTCCTTTTATCATTAATTAATTTATTTGTCTAGATTAGTAAAATAATCATGTTACTAAAATAATTATGTATGAGATAAAAAGAATTAATTTATTAGATTAGATGGTTCTTTTGTTTATGTGTTTTAAGTTGAGTGTATGTGATCTTGAGTGTGGTACACTCTACCTCTCCTTGAAAATTCAGATTTGGACTTAAGGGAAAATTTTGGAGGCTTGTGGGACAAGTTAAACTTGTTCCACACCTCTTAATTTATTATAAAAAACCTACCTATGGGTTGGGTGGTCAAACGTATACCCCATTATGTGTTTTGGAAGGCAAAAGGTGAGTTTTAATTGCACTTTCTTACATATGTTTATTTCTTTGTCATAAAGGGTATGGCTTAGAGTGGTGTGTGTAAGATGTTTTTTATACCTTTCAACTACCCATTTATTTTTCCTTGGAGTATGGGTTTGACCTGAGTGATGTGGGGTGGAGAAGAAATGATGTGGCATCCTACATGGAGCCACATCATCTCCCTCTTCCTTTTTTCTATTTATTGAATTTTTTGGGAAGTAAATGGGTTTACTTGCTTAGCTTTGGATCTTATAGTTTTTGGAGTGCTTGGTTGTTGGAATAGAAGGGATCTTGGAATTTCTTGATTTTGAAAATTTTTGGGACTTGCTTGAAAATTGGAGCTTTACCATGGCAAGGTCAGATCTTGCACTCTTATTTTCTTCTTGTTTTCTTGTATGTTATGTGTTGTATGGATTTGTGTTCTTGCTTGAAGTTTTGGGTAGTAAATTGACGTTAGGTTATGTTGAGATTGAGAAATGGGGATGAAATATGTTTGGAGGCATAATAAATTCTTTGTGTCTTTAAGATGGAGTGGGTTTTGGATGCCATACCTTGTTCTATTTTGTTATTTTGTGTATTGTGGGAGCCATAAGAGAGAGGGAGGCATAAGAGTGAGGGAGGCATAAGAGACATAGTTTTTGTTGTGGGGAGGCATAAGAGATTTTAGGGTTGAATGTGTTTTGGATTATTTTATAGGTGGCATCCAAACCCTTGGAAGACACAAGGGTACCCCCATGTTCCAATCTCTACTTGGCTTATTTTAGAGCCATTGTTTTGGGAAGTTATTGTGCTTAACAATAAGTGTTTTTGTGTGGTTATATTTCCTGTCTATTTATTTCTTGAAAGTAGGTGTTGAAGCATTGTATAGTTTTCATGTCTTTGATCCATCCCTTATTGCCTTGTGGTTGGGGCTTGAGGGACAATGAGAATAATTGTTTCTTCTTGTCATTGGAATTTTGGTTGGGTGTAGAGTTTTGTCTTTCCCCAATTCTTTGGTTTTTGTGATAAAACGACAAAAGATGGAGCCATGTTAGAGATTTGATGCTAGAGATAACTATAGAATACTTGGAAATTTTCCATTATGGTTACCTTCTTGTAAAAATTCCCACTTTAAGTTGAAGATTATTCCATTGTATATTTGAAAGAAAAGTTACAAATTGAATATTTGTTATTGAGTTATAATGTATGTATGAAAGAAAGGCATTTTATGAAATCAAGTTGATGTAATAGAAATTTGATTGGAAAGAGAAAATAGCTTGTTCTCATTCTAGTTTAATTGTAGCCTTGATTAGGTGTGTTATTCTTGTTCTAATAATTATTGGGAAATATTGTTGTAAACCTCTTGTGGGAATGCTTGAAATTTTTTGTTGTAAGGAAAGAATCATCAATTTATATTGTATTATTTTTAAGGCATATGATGGATAGATAATTCATATTTTTTTCATTTCCTTGTATTGTTGAAAGAAAGTCAAACTTTGTATGCTTAGATGGAAGGAACTTCAATTTTTCTTGTGATCTTCTTGGCCAATAAAATAGATTACTTCCTAATACTAGTGCAGTAAAGAAATTTCTTGTGTACAACTTAGGCCTTAGCCTCATTGGAGTGAGTAAATTGATTATTAAGTTATTATAAACTTACTTATAAAACCGATGTTAATCAATGTAACAAGTAGAATTTAATTTGGTTTTTAATTATCTTATCAAAACCTTCTCAAATTTTAAAATAAATGGTAAGTGTAAGACTAAAACTTATTTAATATTATCAATACCATTAATTTTGATAATAGTATTAAGATTCTAAAAACTAATATTTTGGTATTAAAAAAATATTAATTTGATATTACTAATTTATATACCTATATATTTACCATACATCCATTTAGATATAACACACACACACACACACACACAGATATAGATATACACACACATATACATATATATTATATTAAGTAATATTAAACTATATTAATAAATTTCCAACTATCAATGTAAATAAAGATGTGGTAGCATTTTTTTAGATTTGCATAAGTTGTGGCCTGAGAATTAAGAATAGGGGTAAGGGTTGGGGGGAGGTTTTCCGACCCCACCCCCACCCCATTATTAAACGGGATGTGGGGTGGGGTCAGTCACCCTTAACCCAAACCCCAAATACTTGCCAGTGCAATATTAATCCCCCTAAGGATTTGCGCTGCCCTTACTTTGACTCTGGGTTTCTTCAAAAACAATGTGTTGTTTTTGTATGCAGGCTGAAGATTTTCCTTAAACAGTATATAATATATATATAATATATATATATATATATATATTATATACTATAATATATATACATACATACATACCAAATTTAAACCATATCTTTAAAATGGGGCAAAAACCATAAGCCCATTTCGAAAAATCTTGAAAATATGTGTTAAATAAGATAGATGAATACATTGAAAGCCTAAACAAGGGTGTAAACAAAATAAGAAAATAAATAAAGCATGTATGCCTCTCCAAAAGCTTGAGATGACCTCTCATGGGTTCCTCTTGCTCCTCCACCAATCTACAAAAGAAAAACAAAGAAATAATAATACAAAACAAAGAGAAATAAGATCTTCATAAGAAAACTTAGGGTTAGAGGGTTTTCCCGAATCCAAGTGCTCTAAATGAATCCATCCAATGTATGAGATTCATCCCTAAAAAAAATTAGATGGGAAGTGGATGACAGGAAAATTCAAAATTTAAATTTAAAATGCATGGGTTGACTTTTACGGGGCCACTTTAGTTGTGTAGGTGGGTGGGGATTATTTTTCTTACCCTTGTGCTAAAATTAAGGGCCTTGTTATTTTTTTTCTAAACCGTAGGACCTTCTGTGATTAAAAATAACTATAGTATTTAATTAAATAGACCCCTTTAACCATGGTTAATTTGTTCAAGTTGACTATAGTGGAAATTAAATGTTTATCAAAATAACTTTTAGGGGGAAACCCTAACCATAGATTAAGCTAAGTAAGGTTATGGAAAGGTAGTGAGAGTTTTATAATTTTATAATAATGGGGGTTAAAAAGGGAAAATTAAATTTATTGATTTAAATTAACTGTGAAACAAGAATGTGACAACTCTTATTTTGAAACCTTTTTGCGAGCATGATTTAAAAAAAAAATTGCATAATTTTTCTAGATTGCCCTAAGTTGTTCTTGAGTTTCGTGCGGGGAAATTTTTACGAGTGTTACACTACCTCTCTAGGATAATATGATTAATATAAAATAAAATATCTCAAATTTCCTCCATGCCATGCTTCCTCCTCCTTGGTCTAACCTACGCAAATGACAAGAAAATATTCCAAAGAAAAAGTAAAAAGAGAAAAAAATAGTTAAGGATTAGGGTTTTCAGGAACCCTAAAGATCTAAGGTGGAAAACAAAAGGACTTAATGACTGAAAATAAACCCTCCAATTTTTAAGCTATGGGGTTAAAATGACTTAATGGGATGGGTGGGGTGAATTAAATTAATGGGGTACCTTAAATAGATTCTCTTAAAACCCCTTATGATTGAATGCCAAACATATAAATACATATTTATGTGTGTGTGTGTGTGTGTGTGTATTTTTTAAAAACCTATTAGAATGAATTTGGTGTGCAGATTTGGTTTTAACTATGGATATGAAATAAACTAGGACACAAATTTTAGGGAGAGCCGCTACAAAACCCCCTACTATTCTTTATAACTCAAAGTGGAGTGGTCACGGCCACACCGACACAACCTTCCTTTTTTTCCTTTCCCATGGCCCTGTGCCACCACAATTAGTGCACAGTCATCCCATTGTATCTACACAGTCGGCCCCAAAAATAAATACCTGTGAACTTTGAGTAGCTTTTATATATACTACAATCATATACATACATACATACATATATATATATACATATATATATATATAATATATATATATATATATATTCTAAAACCCTAATTATTATTATGTGTGTGTGTGTGTGTGTGTGTGTGTCTATATATATGCATCTATATGTATAAAGTAAAACATAAACCAAAACCTTGGTTTATGCAAATATAAAAAAAGAGCTTAGAAACCCTGATCTAAAATCTAAAACCACAAATAATGATATGGGGCACTGCTTCTCCATGAAAATTTGATTAATATAAAATAAAATATCTCAAATGGCCTCCATGGCCTCCTTCATCATCCCTGGTATAACCTGAATAAATGACTAGGAAATATTCCAAAGAAAAAGTAAAAACAGAAAAAATTAGTTAAAGATTAGGGTTTTGAGGAACCCTAAAGATCTAAGGTGAAAAACAAAAGGACTTAAGGGCTCAAAATAAACCCTCCAATTTTTAAGCTATTGGGTTAAAATGACTTAATGGGAGGGGTTGGGGTGAATTAAGTTAATGGGGTTCCTAGGGAGATAAACTATAGGTCATGGGGGGGAATTAAATTAAAATATCCTTAATTTTTAACTATTGGGGAAATAAATAATTGTTATAGCATTGGTGGGGTCAAATTAATTATTTAGGGGGATGATAAAATATTATCCTGGAATTTAATAAAATATTTAAACAAAATTGTCATGGACCAAGGGTTACAATAACTTAGTAACCTTAAGGAAAATAAATTAGAATTATATTAAAAGTTTGAAAATAATAAAAAATTATGGGATTTTTAGGTCTTTAAGTTTGGTTTGGTCATTCCAAATATGTGGAACCTCACCTTTAGTTCATGTCTTCGTATTCCTTCAACATTCCTTTTACGTATCCTAATATTTCTTTTATGGCTAGAGATAAATATTATTCTTTTCCCTTATAGGTACATAGAAACACTGATCCAAATTTCCTATAAAATACCTAATCAAAATTAATTATGGAACCCTTTCCTTAATATTGTATAGAGTAGAGCACATAACATATATTATTTGCATAGAAATAATGTAAACTGAGTAGGTGTGGAACATGAAAGGATTTAATTCCCACATTTTTACTAAGTTGAGGAATAGGTGTGGGACATACATGTATCGAATTCCTGATGTTTTATTTAAAAATCCCTCTTTTGTGTTTCGTCAATTATCAACGATTCTTCAAGCATCACATATTCAACAAAAAGTACTTAAGTTGGAAACTAAAAATAGGCATTCATTGGCTTTTCCTCATTTTTTACATTTTCATCGCTTTAAATGCAAATTTCATTCATGTCCATAATGCATGCGAGATAGATACATAAAAATGGATTTATAACCTTCAATTCATGTCTTTTCCTTGAACATTCCTTTTAGGTATTATTTTAGCATGATTCTAAGGGAGTAATTCTAGTTGTTGGGTTGAAATATCAGCAGACATCCCTCTAATTCCTAGCATATTCCTAGCCACATGCACATTGCATCGTCCTTTGCATTTTCTTGTGTACTTTTCCTACATCGTCCACGATTGGAGAAACTATGTGCCTCTTGGCTAGATATAAACCTTGTTTGTTACCCTAATAGCTACAATGAAAACCTAATTGTAATAATTTATACTACCCCTCCCTTTAATTTTTAGGTCCACACCACATATCCTTTTTTCTAAATTAATAGCTGAAATACATAAGTCAATTCCCGTTACATTTATTTGTGTTCTAACTACATGTAAAGTGCAAGATCTAAAATTTCAAAAAAAAACTATTTATTGATTACTTTTTAAATAAATATCTCTAAAATATGTTTGCATCATCTCTTGCACACCATATGAACTTCTTCTTTCTAATAATTAACACAGTAAATGTTGCATAGTAAAAAAAAATTATGCTGTAAAGTACATAAAATTTCAAAATAACACAAATCCCTTGTTAGATAAAATTTTCTTATACCCTGTAAGATTATGTAATGCCCACATATTTGACAGAAAAAATACAAGAACAAAATTATCGTATTTTTTTATTTTTTGTCTTTAATTTCATGCTACACAACACCACATGGGATCCAAATAAAGAAACTCAACATCACATAGGAAACTTACACAAACATGAAGCCACTCATACAATAGATAACATAGGGTACACATAAATGTCCTACTCAAATGATGTAAACCAAGACAATGACCTAACTATGGTAAGACACACATGATAGGTATACTTCACAACATGGCCTTTTTATGGTTTACATATTTGTTACATTCAATTTTTCATTATATAACCTTATAGGTTTCCAATGAATTAAACAGGTAAGAATGTAAAATTTCCTTTTTTTTAAAAACTTCAAATACTTTATTTTCGTATAAAATTATCCTTTGAAAGAGAATGCATTGTTCATTCCTTTATCAATTTTCATTAACTATCCAAGACTCATTTGTTAATTAAATTCATTTTAAAAACCTATGAGTCTCATAATATTCATTCTCACGTTAAAGTTTTGTTTTTCAAAATATCTTTAATTTACGTTAAATTTTATCTTCGTTATGAAAAGAAAATAACAAGATGTTAAGGTTCTGATTTTCGAGAGTTATATCCAATGCTTAAATTTTACCTTTTTTACACTAGTGAATCTAATGTGAAGTCAATGAAAAAATTTTAGGATTCAAGGGAGATTTATATTTAAGATACATCTTCCCATAAACATTCTTCAATCACGATATCTTCAATTTCCTATTATAGTTTCTATAGTTCACTAACTTGTTTGAATCCATTCAACATGTTCACATTAATAAATTTTATTTAGATTTATATGTATATTTCTTTTTCTTGAAAGTTTGATGTCACCAAGATCAATTCATATTAATTTTTCATAACATGAAATTGTCTAGTTGGGTAGAAGGACTTTAGTTATGAGGTTTTTTCTATGAAAAAATCTCACTTACTTTTATACTCTTTTAACTTACATTGTACTTTGGTCTTGCATCCATCCCACTATTAGCTTTTCCTTTTGAGCAATTGTAAACAAAATAACACATAATTTACACTAATGGATTTGCTACTACAAGGAGTGTAACCTAACACTAGAAAACTCCTTTCATTGCTCTTATACACTGTAGTATTAAATGCATTCTACAATAAAGAAATATAATATAACTTTCATGCATTTTGAAATACCATTGTAAGAACTATTTCATTAATTGTGTCAAAATTCATAAGAGTTTCTTTAAATGATAACCTTAAGGGAGTCCCAATAGCTATTAACTTCAAATACATTCTAGGGTGGACACTACCTCTACTACAAGGTAATAAAATAGGGTTCTAATAACTTTAACTCACAAAACTTCAATAAACATGAGCTAATCTGCTACTACATACTAAGGGAATAATTTTATTTGAGAAATACATAAGGGATGCAAAATGATAGTTTATTACATAGGTACTTGGACATATATAATCCACTCATGTCACTTATATTTCACCATGACATCAATCATAGGAAAAACACCAACTAGTTTTGCTTGGTTTTTCCACTCACTAGGGTTCCAAGTGAAATTACTCTCATCGGTTTATAGGACTAATTTTTTAGTTTCCCCATTCCTTGTAAGTTATCATCTCCCAAAAAAAATTCTTTTGTTAAGATTTAGTTACAATTTCCACCCACAAGTTAACATATGAATTAGACAAGGTTTAGTTAAATTTCATTTTAAATTTCGTATTTACGTCCAACTATATATTATTTTAAGATGAGAAAACATATTTATCTTATAATACCTTTGTAAAAGACCAAGTTGTTGTGTTGTTACTAGCCAAGGTAACAGATTTATCTATAAGGAACTAAATATATATTTAACAAGATTTTAATGCCTCTGCCAAATAGTTCAATCACTCTAATTGTGTCATCCAGATTCCAAAAAGAGTTCAGTTGATGATGATGTTAATATTATGTCTAACTTCATAAGGATTTGTAGGTCCAGTAGAATACTAGGGAAGTGTTAGTTCTACTTACCGCATATAAGATAAGGTCACACCACATAGTTGTTGCTTCAAACAAGGACTATAAAGATATAAAAATGGATTTTTTTAAGATGTTTATTAAGTGTCTTCAAAAAATCCTAATCATGAGGATTAAGTTATTTCATATGGCGTGACAGTTTTGTAAAATGGGTGCCACTATATTTAGAGGGAGGGTATAACAAGGGTTAAATTCTAACTTTAGTTATATGGTTTAATAATAATAAGTTACTACCATGCATTTTATTTTATGTATGAGCTAAAATAACTATCCAGAAAGTGATTTCTTTGATCATCTAAACCACAAGAAGCACATTTAAATCCAAATGAACTAAACCTTTATGAAGAAAATGGTATGCATTTTAACCATAAACGTTATCAATTATCTTCCTCGTTTATCTAACTAACATATTTTTTCCTTCGTCCATTATGTGAAACTCATACTAGTATTCAAATGTTATCTTTAGAACAAAACATAAAAAACCACATAGTTTTCCATGAACAATGCTTGAAACATAAGAACCCAAGAGGAACAAACGTTTTTGACACAATAATTTTAATAATTTTATTCTCTTTAATTCAATTCTATCCAATATTGGAAATTTATCTCAATGTATAATATTTCAATGTGATCACATTGATTTCAATATATCACACTCTTATTCCATGTTGTTTAGAGTACCTAAAACAAATATTGTGTTAGTCCTAGGACTGGTATGGAATTCCCCTACACTCAGGCATAAATCAACACATTCATCATTTAAAAAAATAAAAATTAAATATAAGAGAGATAGATAGAGAGAGAGAGAGATGGAGGGAGAGGGAAGAAGAGAGTTTTTTTCTCAAGCATTCACACTTTCACATTCTTTTGGCACTTAACATTTTTCTACTAGTGAGAGAGAGTAAATATAAGAGACATTCTATTTTCAACTCACAATTTCAAAACCATTTGCATTACATGTCCATTTTTATTTCATTTGAAGCTAATTTACATTTCCCAATTCATTTAGGTTTTGAAAACAACAAAAGTATCATAGTTGTTTCTAAAGAGAGACGACGGTGGAGAAAGAAGGTCACCATACATTTCAAAATTCATTTATACAAGATAAAGGATCAAATAAAATTCTACATAACATTGCAACAATATTATGAGGTCACACGCATGGCTAGAAGTCAAAGGAGAATTAAAAAGTGGATTTTAGTTAAAGTTTAGAAAGTTAATGAAAACATCAAAAGTGGCTACAAACTGGGTCTTGAAAACACTAGATTTAAGTTTAATCATGAAGTTTCATGATACATAATTACTCTCCCATATATATATAATTCATTGTGTCCAACGGAAGTTGATTATGATGAGGAAATCTCAAGTTACAAGGGAAACTCTGAGTCCATTTAACACAATTACATCACCGACTCTTGTCACTCAATGATTTGTGGGCCCCAAAACCCCAGTTGCAAAACTAGTATCTAGATGTTTTCTCCATTCAATGAAAATGGGTTACAATTTTCTTGTTATCACTCTAGAGGTAGGTGGTAATGATTTTATATTTCACTCAAGCTAAGTGGAAATTGTAAGCTGGAAGTGATCATGTTTTATTCACATGTGCATGTCACTACAATTGACTGATAAGCTAAATGTGCTTTACAACTTGACTTGAAAAGGCGTTAAATGAGTTTCAACAAATTGGTTTAGGTTATCCATAGTATTCTATGTTACTAAGGGTCATGATAATACTTTCATTTTTTTGGTCGATTTGGGTGTGGCACTCCATGCGTATTACCTTTGAGATCATATATATATATATATATATATATATATATATATAATGTTTTAACAGACTGTGTCAAGGTAATATTTATTAATTTTTTTGAATTATGTTCCCTATCATTCAACAGTTAATTGCAAAAATATGGAAATGATGAAGTGAAAATTTAGTGAAAGCAAAAAGGGGAAAACCATAATTTTTTTACGAAACTCAAAATCACCGCAATCAATTATGTCCTAAAGGCCATTTTAGTCTCTGGAATTTTATCAAAAAATTAAAATTCTTGCTGAAATATTCCATTTTCCTTTACTTGAAATATCTAAAACCACTCCAACAAAACCATAGGAACATGTAACACTCTCAGAATATCATTAAGGTATGATAATAACAGAGGAGAACCTTCATTTTCAATATAATGGCCCACCTTGAACTCAAAATTATCTGAAATTTACCAAGTCCTCCCATCTTGAATTTTTATCTTTCCATTGGCTACAACTTGTGTGAATGACATTTTTACTAAGAGAAGTCATTCAACACTCACGTGCTTTGCATTGTTTTTATTTGGTATTTTTGGATGATCAAGATCTAGCAACACATCAAGTAGCTTAAGCATGGACCACATACGGTTATTTTGGATCCTTTTAAATGTTAATCTCTAGATGAGAAAACATTGCCTTCCAAATGACCTATTGGATGTTATTGATGCTTGAATGACTCATAAACCCTCCTCTACATCTCTTTTTTTTGGAAAAAACTAGTTGTATGATGGAAAATGTGATATAGTCAGTTCAAACACCGATGAGTTGCATTGGTGAAATAATATATGAGAATGGAAAGTATAGGATCTCATGTGGATGAATATTGAAAAGATAAATCTTCCATTGACAAGTGCGGGATAGCAGAAAATGGAACTTTCTAAGCCTTAATCAATACAACAACTACTCAAAAGAATATAGATAAAGAGGAGGATAAGTGAATTTGTAGTCAATTCCACCTCAAGGATGGAAGTGCAGAGGTTCAAGTACATGTTCCCAAAAACAGAAAGAAAACAATGCAAATAGAGCAAGGCATTACACCTAAATGATATGCCTCAAAATCATTTATCTTTTCTTCCTTTTCTTCCCACAACAAACAATAAAATGAAAATAATTATTTTCCTTTCATCTCAGAAACAAAATAAACTACTTTAATATAGGTAAAGATCTAAATCAATCATTTTTTTAAGGACATTAGAGGAGTTATTCATGTTACAGATTTATCTCTGTATGTAGCATTACCTTAACCAATAATGCAAAAATTTTTAGGGAAGCTATAGGTGAGAGATCCATTCAGCACATCTTGTTCAATGTTTGATTACCAAGACCTACTGTGTCCATCCAATTACTACTAACTTTACAATGTTAACTTGGGTTTGAATGTGGTTATCATCTCTGATCTTAAATCAAGTGCAAGTTTTTTTTCTACAAAGAAAATGACAGGTCAACTACAACCTTTTTCTCTATGGTCATTCCCTGTAGAAGATATATAGTTTTATAGGATGACGGGATTTGTTCCCAAAAAACATCCATTCACCATGTTCTAAAAACCCACTTTTTCAGTCCTACATCCGCACTTTGCATAAAATTGGTTGACTATTCAACATGCCTAAAGAGGAAGAAAAACCCAAAGTATATTTTTCTCACATCTTCCTTTCAATGATGTGTTGGCATGGGCATTACATTTTCCCGCCCTTATAATATTATCATTCTCGATGTGATTCAACACCGAATATCGAAGGAAATATAAGCAAGAAAGTCAATAATGAGACATGTCATTTACCAAAACAACTTGTATGTACAATGTGACCATATGGGCCCAGACTAATTTTTGCAATATCTTAAAGTTTAATGTTCTGTGAAGTTTTTTAGTTAATTATATTTTACTTTACCACTCAATTATTCTTTTCTTTTACAGTATTTGTTAATATCAAACTCTTAGTATTCATTGTTTAATATTTTATTTTATTTATTTATTTTATGGTTGCCCAATTTTAACTAACATAGATATGCCATGCAATACCTAACCACAACACTAATGGTTCACAATACATATTCCTCCATACTTTCACAATTGTATCATGTCACAAGACCTCTAATTCCACCATGGAAAGTCAACAAGTAGTCCACATAACAAAGAATTTAAAAAAATTATTTCATGGTCATAAATCCAACACACACATGTGATTGACAAACACAAACATCATGCTAATACATATACGACTGGTATCACATGACTGAAAGACCATGAGAGTACCTAAATAGTTCCAAGAAAATATCCAACAATACATAGTAACCAAGAGGAGCATCAAACCTCAATCATAAAAATGTTAAACAAGAATCAAAAGAGTACGCGTAACTCATAATACCAACTCCACACATCACAAAAAAATATTAAAAAAATCCATATACCTCCCAAATCATCAAAAAACAACTCCATATACCTCCCAATGAGAATGAATCATAGAGAAAAAACCAAGCCAGGTCTCTCAACCATAGAGCCCCATCTCCTTATTTATCCATGAAGAATATCAGGTCACTCAACCATATAATTCCATCAAGAAGATCGGGTCACTCAACCATAGAGCCCCATCAAGAATATTACATCACTCAACCATAGATCCCCATCTCCTTATTTCTCCATTTAATGAGGTTGGGTTACCTTAGGATCCTAGGTAAATACATCCTCGTCACCCCCACCCAAGTGGCATAATAACATGTAGTTTGAAAATTACATGGCCCTATGAACCCCTCGGGGCATACCCCCATAAAATGAAGTGGGTACGTGGGTCTAACCACTCCAAGGTGAATCCCATGATCCTACTACAACACATTACGACATTAGAACCAACATAACAATCTATTTAGAATGCCAAGCCTTGGGATAGGCTATAAAAAAATTTAAAATTCAAAAGAAAATTTAAAACTAAGAAAAGGAAATGGCTAAATAGCCATAGTTAGTGCAAAAATCCACATTATAGTGCAACAACCAAATAAAATGCCCAAAATTACAACATCTCAACCAAAAGTTAAATAGAAAAAAAGTTTAATTTACGAATTAAATACATATAGAGAAATATCACATCACAATAACTATGTGGCCTTATACAACCATCAAATGGGTACTCATCGATTAGCTGGCACATGGACATCAAGCCTTGGCTTGTAAAATAATCTATCAAATAATACAACTATCATAATCTCTTTATGAATCAACCCTACATACTCCCACAAGGCTCAACATAGTCTCAATGTAGTTTGAGAGGGGGGTGTATAGGTTTTCATTCAGTGGGCCTAAGGTGTTCATGAAACACAATATAACTACTTCCTGTTGGGCAAGTTCCATGCATACCAAATAAACAAAAGTGGGTTTTCAATCTTTCTAATACTTCACTGCCGATCTCGTACTCATCTAGATTGACTGGTCAACTATACACTAATTATAAGGTACACATAGGTCATCTATCTGACAATTATATAGGGAGAGAGAAAACCCTACAAGTTGACATCTACTGAGCCTAAGGTGTTCACCAAACACTATATATATGGTGCCAATTAGGAAACATTCAAAACATACCAAACAAACAGAGGTGGATTTTCATTCTATGTAAGACTCCCCCTCTTATCTTGTACTAAGCTCAAGTGACTAGTCAACCATACTCATTTTCTCTCTCCAAACATGCATGTTTTGCCGATTTCTTCCCTTAGGGTTGGTTACTATAAGGTTCACAACATAACACTTATTTACAATACTAACATGATGGTGATTTACACACGTTAACCATACCATCTTACACATGGTATATATGTAGGGTAAAGCATAATCATTACCTTCATAGGTTATAATACATTGCATTTCCACATAATGCAGCCAAAGTGCAAGTATTGAACAATAGCGGTCATACGATCACCATATGCCCCTAATTCTTGACATGAACCATCACATATTACAATAATTATACATATGATGAACAAAATGACTAACATTAAAACATATAGTAAATTTTAATACATCGTGGTGACACACAAGATTAATCACAACATGTTGGTGACATCATGATACAATCCAATTCATTATACACCATTTTTTTTTAATAAAACCCATCAGTACACCCTCATTTCAAAGAATGAAAAGACACTCCAACACTTTGTAATCTACAATAACATTAATTTCAAATAAAATAAGGTGGTACATCACACGTGAACTCCTCATTCAATCCTAAAAAAGGAGAGAAAATTCTCTCATCAAAAGCACATCAACATGATAACAAATACGCACTAAGTGACATGCATAATGTGTGCGTTCATAATATCATAATTACAAGAATGTTCACATCATCACATATATCACATAACTCTTCCCATCTCCATCACCGAAATTTAAGATCATCACAACTCTAATCTATCTTAGAGGTTCTAGAGCATGAACCTTCACTCTGATACCATATGTAATGCCCACATATTTAAAACAAAAAATACAGCAAAAAATTAACAGAAAAAATTATTTTTTGTCTTTAATTACACGACACACAACACCACATGGGATCTAAATAAATAAACTTGACATCAGGTACGGTACTTAAACAAACATGAACTCACTCATATAATAGATAACATATGGTACACATTAATGTTTTACTCAAATAATGAAATCCAAAACATTGACCCAACTATGGTAACACACATAGGATATGCATAGTCCACAACATTCCCTTTTTATGGTTTAAATATTTATTACATTTAGTTTTCCATTATATAACCGTATAGGTTTCTAGTGTATTAAACTGGTAAAGGTCTAAAATTTCCTTTTAAAAAAAATTACAAATACTTTATTTGTATATAGCATTAGCCTTTCAAATAAAATGGATTTTTGTTTACTTTCTCAATTTCCATTAATTACCAATAACTCATTTGTTAATTAAATTCATTTTAAACACCTATGAGTCTCCTAATATTAATTCTCATGTTAAAGTTTTGTTTTTAAAAATATGTTTAATTGGCAGTAAATTTTATCCTTGATACAAAAAGGAACTAACAAGATGTTAATGTTCCACTTTCCAAAACGTATATCTGATGTTTGAATTTTACCTTTATTACACACGTGAATTTGATGTGAAGTCAAGGAAGAAATATTAGGATTTAAGGGATATTTAGATTCAAGCTACCCCTTCCCATAAATATTCTTCCATCACGCTATCTTTATTTTCATGTTATACTTAATAGAGTTAATTAACATTTTTGAATCCATTCAACATTTTCACATCAAGAAAGTCTATTTAGATATATATATATCTGTGTTTATTTTGTGTGTCTGTGTTTGTGTATTGTTTTCTCAAAGCTTGATCTCACCAAGAGAAATTCATATTTATTTGTAACAACATTCATGAAAATGTCTAGTACTTGAGTTATAAGGACATCAGATGACATTATTTCCTAACCAAAAAATATCTCTTATTGCTTTATCTTGTGTGACATGTATTTCAAGAAATCCCGCTTTTCATTATGTAAGTTTTCTAACATATTTTATGAGATTATCTTTGGGCCAAATTGTTATAATTGTTGAAACACTTTTCTAAGCATTGAGAAGAAGTCCACATGTTTCATTAGATCTTGGTATACACATAAACCATGTTTTGGCAAATTATCATATTACTTTTCGGTCTATGTCAATTTCATTTTTATGAGACACCTACCAAAGTTGTTTTTAAGGATGAAATTGGTAGAGTGGTTATGCAACTTCAGAGTTTATTTATAATGTCAAAAAGGACATAACAAGGGATTACTGAACCAAGGTTTCCTGGGTAAAAAAATTCATTAATTCATGTAACTTTATTTGCAAGGAGTTACTTACCATTTTCTACCCACAAGTCTAACCTCTCTGTGACATCAGACACATTTTATAATTTAGTTTAAGGCAATTCTGGTGTATTCACTTACAAATTTCCGATAGTACATCCTTTTTATTATCAGATCAAATTAAGATGTGAAAACATGGAAGGATACACAATCCCTCAATCAAAGATCTAACTTTATGATCAGATACAGGCACTATATTGTCACTAGCATAACACATTTAGCTTGTGAGGTAAAGAGATCAAAGGGTAGAACAAGTATTTGATAAAGAATTATATCACTATTGATATTCTTAGAAATCCCACCAAGAAAGTCTTGTCAATTCCTTTATGTTGGAGAAACAGTGAAGAAAATTTTAATTCTACAAACTTTGAAAGACCTGGTAGTTGCTATTTAGAGGCCTGATTTAGTATTAGCAGTCTACTTGATCATAATCTAGAAAGGTCCTACATGAGATAGCGGAATAGTAAATTTCATTAAAAATGGGATGTGTAATTGTTAACAAATGTCAAAAACATAAAAATATTTGGATATTTGAGTTAAAATTGAGTTTTGAGATTAAGGTGTTTTATGATAGCGTTCCAATCACTAATATGGCCATAGAGGATGGGAATTACAAAAAGTTTAAGGCACATTGATTTTTAGGTAATGTCATTACAACAACAAACTAGATGCAGTGAGTAGGAATTCTGTCAAAACAAAAAGGAATGAAATGAACATATGTTTGCAATAAATCACCATGATAACCTATTTGAAGGGGTGTCTTAGTTAATGCGAATGTTTTCAAGGATCCCCACTGACGGTCTACATGATAATGCCTCCTAAATATTAACAAGGGGTAAGTCTAGAGTAACTCAAGCTAGGGATTTTTTCCTTACTGATTCGTCATTTCCATCGTGATACAATAGTGATAAGTTGTCGCCTTTTATAATTAATTTATTTGTGTCTACATTTGACAAATATAACATAGGAAGGTCAATCTAAAGTTAATAAATTTGGCAAAATAAGAAAATTGGCTTTATTAAATTAGGTTTATCTTATCATTTATATTTGTCTATGCATACAACTTGAGTCTAGTTATTTAATGTGGTCTCCATCTGAATTGGAATTTAAATTTATGCTTTATAAGGGCCAAATTTGGAGGTTTACATATCCTTTTCAAGTTTTCCAATGTTCCAATATATTTAAATTACACATGATTAAATATATTTCCCAATGGCATTCCTAAAACTAACATCATCATAATTTACCTCATTTCAAATCCATGTTAGTTTATGTATAGGCTAAGTAAAATGGGTTTAAACATATAAATTTTTCAATAACTTAACATCAATTACCTATGTATTTAATTATTTAAATCCATTACACTTTTTGAATGTACTGTGTAAGTAACTCATTTCCATTTATTAAAACACCATTGGAGCACAAATAAGTTATTTGGCATGAATCCTTACAACCCAAAGTTGAGGTTATCATATTTAGTTTCTCATTACTCTAATAACATTAAAATGTTTATTTGACCTAACCTTCTAAGTTCCCTGTTCTTTATATGTATGTTTAATTGTATACTTTAGTGGGTTACTTTCAAAACTTTAGTCATAACTTGATGCTTGTTAACTTTTGGAGAGAAAGACTTAGGAATTTGAGAGATGGATTTTGAATGATGATGACTTATCTTAGTATTTTAATTATTGACATTATGTGTGTTTCAAGCATATTTTATGTTCAACTAAGGTTCTCCACAATTGTTTTACCCATATTGGGTTGCGATATTTGTGGTGCTTTTATGACTAGATTTGTCCTAATTATGTTTGCAAAAACGTATGAATTGGATGGTTTGGAGAGAAATGGAATTTCAAACGTTTTCCTTTGGATGCAAAAACACAATGGGTATGTCTCTATGGGACACCAAGATTTATAGAGGGATTTGGGTTGGGATGTCAAAACTGAAGTTTATTAAATATTTATTGTATATTATCTGGATTTATTAATATGGCCAGGCCATAAGAGTATTTTGATTCTTTGTAGGGATGACAAAGAGTTATCGTTCTTGGAGGGCTTAGGGGACCATAGCAAATGGATGTGGGTGTTGATAACACAAGTTCCCCTATATATGGGGAACTTAATGTAGACTTAGGTGGACTAAGAAGCCCTTGGGAGGTTTCAAATGGGGGTTCACCTCACATGTTCCTTTCATTGAGATGCCATTTATCGTATTTAGCAGCTTTTGTATGTGCTTTGATATTGTGTTTTAATGTATAAAAATTGTATGCCAAACTAACAAGGAATGTGATTTATCCTAAATTGAAGGTTCCAAGAAGTGTGTATGTAAGCCATTAATACTAAGGTTTGCCTTGGTTAAAAACATTTGGTGGTAACTAGGACCATATTGCTTCCTGTTTGAACAAATAGGCCAATTAGGAGCTTTAAATGGCTCCTTAAAAGTTCAAACTGAGTATTTTGTGATGGTTAGAGAAGCGAAAAGATAGTGCTACTCCACCCTAATGGTCAAGAATTCGTGATTTGATTGGGAGGCTTACATGAAGGCAAGTGGGACAAGATAAGCTTGTCCCATCCCTCAATTTAACACTTGACAAGGTCCTACTTTACATGGAGTCAGGGAGTTTATTTTGTGAGTCTTGGATCTTGTGCTTTTTGATCCTAACTTTGTAAGATAGGAAATTGGGTTGTTTGATTCAATATGACATCATGAATGTAATCTCATCCATCCTTGGAAACTGGTATTTTAGCCCAGCATTATTTCAGATATTCTATATCAGTCGTGCATAAGGTCTATGTAAATGCGAAAGTTAAGGTTTAAATTTCAAACCTAAATTGTCTATGTTTAGGAGTGTGGAATTTTATTTCATTACACTCATTTAAATTTGATGGAAAATACATGTTGATCCATTATAGAGATTACTTGGTTTACTTGAATATTGAAATAAGTTTCAAAATGAAGTGGTTTAAATTTTTTCCTTCCCAACTAGATGAATAAAAAATGTAAGGAGATTGATTCCTTAGGGTTTCCGAATCTTAAAGTTGCAATATGAACCTGATCTTAAGGAAATGATCTCCACTAGACATTTCTGATGGCACTGCAAGCAATGAATTTATTTATTGCAATGTCTCAAAATGTAAAACAAAAGAGAAGAATTATATATAGGTTGTGGTAGAGAGAGAGGAAGAGAGGAAAAATTAAACAATTGTTCACAAACAAATCAAACTAACAATGTATTAAGCATCATTAACTATTGTGCTAACATTCCCCCCTTAATACATTGCTCTTATAAATGTACCCCCGAAACAAATCAAACTTCACCTTACCAAGACATTTGGTGATAATATCAGCAACTTGAAAATCGGTAGGGCAGTACTGGAGCTGGATGTGGTGGTGCAAGACTTGTGTGCAGATGAAGTGACATTCAACCTCAATATTCTTGGTAAGCTCATGGAAAATAGGATTCTTCACAAGCTTCAACACACCCTGATTTTCGCAATGAATGATGGGAGGTTTCTCTTTAGGAATCCATATATCTGTAAGAATGCGACATAACCAAATTGCTTCACACACAGCTCCTCGTGTGGCATAGTATTCAGCCTCAATGGATGAGAGAGCAACAATAGTTTGCTTTTTACTAATCCATGAGATAGGTCCAAATCCGAGATGAAAAACATACCCTAATGTAGATTTACTGTCATCAACGAATCCTGCATAGTCCGAGTCTGTATATCCCTGCAAGAAGAACTGAGTGTTCTTCTGATACTCCAGACCAAAGTCAACTGTACATTGGACATATCTCAACACATGCTTTGCTGCTATCCAATGACATTTCTTCGGCTCCTGCATAAATCTGGCGAGATAGCTCACTGCAAAGCAAAGATCTAGTCTGGTATAAGTCAAGTAAATGAGACTCCCCAGAAGCTACCTGTAGTGAGTGCCATCTACCTGCAGTGAATCCTGGAATCTAGATAATTGTAAACCTTTTTCCATAGGTGTGGACATTGGTTTACAATCTGACATCCCATACTTTTCCAGGAGTGTCTTGGCATATTTCATCTGGGAGACGAAGATATGATTCTTCTTCTGCCATATCTCTAAGCCAAGACAATAGTGAAGTAGCCCCAAATCAGTCATGTCAAAGGATTTCTTCATATCATTCTTTACATCATCTACAAGATTGTCATAACTTCCTGTGATCACAAGATCATCTACGTACAAAACCAGAATGACAATCTCTATTCCTACCTTCTTGATATACAAATTTGTATCTGAGGGGCTACGAGTGAATCCATGCTGCAATAGGTGATCATCAATTTTTATATACCATGCCCTAGGTGCTTGTTTGAGTCCATAAAGAGACTTTATCAGATGACATACCTTGTGTGGTTGATGCTCGTCTACAAACCCTTCAGGTTGGGCCATGTACACTTCTTCTTGTAGATCACCATTTAGAAAAGCACTCTTGACATCCATCTACTGAAGTTTCCATCCATTTTGTGCTGCCAGTGCACAAACAACTTTGATGGTTTTTATATTCGCAGTGGGTGCAAAGGTCTCATCATATTCAATTCCTTCTTGCTGAGCATAACCCTTTGTAACAAGTCGTGATTTGTGTTTTGTCAATTGAACCATCTGCCTTATATTTTGTTTTGAAAATCCATTTGCAGCCAATGGATTTCTTACCTGGAGGCAGATCGACAAGTTCCCACGTCTGATTCTAAATCAGGTAATCATATTCAGCATCCATAGCTTGTTTCCACTGTGGTTGGTCTAATGCCTCATGAACAGTGTTAGGTTCAGTGCTCTCAACAACTGAACTCATGAGTGCAAAATTTACCTCATGTCTAGCTCGAATTTGTGTTCTGACTCCCGTAGAAGTATCTGGAAGTGAGTTCAGGTGAGCATCCCTAATAGTATTCTAGACCCATTTCAGACGTTGTTGTTGCTGCTTATGTGAAGTATGTGTTTTCCAGTGTGCCTAGATCAACGAATAAGTCTCCACTTAGCTCTTCTTCTCTTTAAGAAGAATCATTTTGCCCATCATCTGGAGTGTGTGAGCAATCTATGTGACGAGGTTAGTAATGGATCTCCATTGTGTGGCAGGGATTCAAAGGATGACTCATCACATACCACATCTCGACTCTCGTAGATATTCTTCATCTCAGGATCCATGAGAGGATATGCCTTTGAGGTAGTACTATACCCCAAGAAAAGACATGGCAGTGTCTTTGGATCGATCTTCTTTCTTCTTCTTATCTGGAACATGCATATCTACAGTACAACCAAAAGATCTCAAATGACATATAGAAGGTTTACGACCAATCCATACCTCTTCTGGTGTCCTGTTCTGTAAGATATTTTTGGGTGCCCGGTTGAGTAGATACAGTGTTGTCTAGACTGCTTCTACAAAAAACTGATCCTCCAACTTGGTGATGGAGAGCATACAACAAGCCATCTCCATGATAGTCCTGTTGTGTCGCTCACAAATCCCATTCTGTTGGGGCGTATAGGGTGGATTCAAATGTTGTTGAACGCCATGTTGCTTCAGGTATGCTAAAAAATTCTTCGATACAAATTCCCCCCCTCGATATGAGAAGAGGAGAAGGAGAGGATTCTTAGACTACCTGATGGCTTGCTGGTAAAAGGTTTTGAAATTGGAAAATGCCTCACTCTTCTTCCACAGAAAATATACCCACATTTTCCGTGAGTAATCATCAATGATGAGCTGGAAGTATTCAAAACCTTAGAAGCTAGATGGCAGGGGTCCACAAAAATTGGTGTGTACAACCTGAAGATGGTCCGTAGAATGATAAGAGATCTTATTGAAAGGACCTCTGTGTTGGTTTCCCGCAAGACATCTTGAGAAAACAGGTAAGGAATGGGAGAGTGGAGGAAGCTCTCTTACCATTTCCTTGGCACTAAGCTGATGCAGAGCCCCAGCAGAAAGATGACCATATCGAAAGTGCCATAGTGCAATGGACTCCGCCGTTGAAGTAGAGAGACCAATGTTAGATGAAGTGACCGCATCCAGTGCAAATAGACGGCCCTTCATAAATGTCTGAGCAATAACTGAGTCTCCCTGGGAAATGATGCATGACTTGACCCCTTTCTCAACAAAGAATTCAACCTGTATTTGATGATTAAGAAACTGACTCACAGACAAGAGATTTGAGGTCAAACCTGGAACATATAGCACCTTCGTGAGTGTATATCTTCGTGTCCCAAGAGGAATGATGACATCACTAATCCCCTCCACAATATACTCTTGATTATCTGCTATGGTAATCCGATCTCCAGTGGGTCAGTCACTCAGGGTATGGAACAACTTCTTATTCCCAGTCATGTGTTTGCTGGCACCCGAATCAATCAACTAGAAACTTTCTGATGGTTGCGAAGTCTGTGAGACTAGGACAATGCCCGAATGAGTTGTGTCTGGAACTTCTTCATCGGAGGAGGCATCCTGTTGAGCAGGAATATGACCCTTCTACCTCTGATTACGACCACACCATTGGGATTTCTTGGAATATCCTTGGCCAGAACTGCTCCTCTTCGCCAGAGTTTCAATGCTTGTGACCGTTGTAATAACAGTTCCCAGTCGTGTGCGTATTCGTGGAGAAAATGTGGAACCATCGATCCACCTTGTTCTACTGCTGCTTCTGGGCTGGCTGTTGAGAAGGTTGATGCTGTGGATGCTACTTCTGATTCTAGGGGGCTGACTACCCTTTTTGAGGATTGCTTCTATTCTTTTTCATCGTGATGATAGCCTTGTCTTCAAAGGCTTCTTGAACATTCTGAATGGTTTCTTCCTGCTGGAGATAATTCACCAGTTTGGCAAAAAATCACCTCCTATTGAGTGATGGTCAATGTGGTGATCAGTGTCATAAACTGGGAAGGAAGAGCTCTCAAGGTTAGCGGGACTAACAACTTGTCGTCCACCAGTTCACCGAGAGAAAAAAGTTCTACACGTAACTTGGCCACACGCCATAAGAAGGCTTTGAATGATTCGCCATCATGCATACTCATTGTGTGAAGATTTTTCTGAAGATGCAGCATCGTCGTCAAATTCTTGGCTTCATAGACAATACACAACGCGGCTCATGCCGTAGAGGAAGAGGTTGCTTCCTGAATGTGAGGTTGAACCTCATCAGAAAGGCTCAGAGTGATAAGAATTAATGCTTTTGCATCGGCCTTTTCATACTTAGCCAACAGATCAACATCTGTGGGAGGGGCATCCGTGCCAGAAATGATCCCCTAAAGATCTTCAAACTGAGAATCGTCTGCATCTTGGTTTTCCATGAGGCAAAATTTGGCAGTTTCAAGTGTTGGGCATCAGATAGCAATATTTTTGGAGCAGACATTAAGCTAATCTAACTTAATTTGTTAACCAAAATAGATGTGTCCCGAAGATGGGCTCTATAGGCTCGTGCAGTGAGACGCCGACGCTCCTGTGGGCGTTCTATTTCGCGTTCGTCATCTGCATCATAACCACGTTCAAGTTCTGCACGAATCCGCCGTGCTTGACATCGAACGTCGAACCAGAAGTATTCCAACAGTCCTTGGCGCACAATCTCGTCAAAGAGAATGTTACCAGTGTTGTGTAGCTCGTTGACCAAGGCAAAGAATAGCCTAGTGGCGTCTTCGTTGTCATTCAATGCCCAAATATTTGGTGCATTGCTTGCAGTGCTTTGTGCATCGGAAAACTGAGACATACACCCACACACAGTTTCCTCTCAGCAAAAGAAATGGCAACTGGCTCAGTCTTCTTCTCCTTCAGGCACGGCCTTCACGCAGGGACAGGCTCAGTCTCCTCTCAGCAAAAGAAATGACGGAACAGGCACTCAAGCACCAGACTTTGCTCCAGTCTCCACGCACGCACAGGACAGTCTTCGTGAGCGGGACAATCACTTCCTTCACGCACAGCAGCAAAGAAACGCTTCAGGCACTTCCTTCACACACAGCAACAAAGAAACACTCCACCTTCACGCACAGCAGCAAAGAAATGCTCCAGGCACTTCCACGCGGGAACAGGCAACTTTGCACCCTCCTCACGTACCAGCAAAAATGTTTTCTTCACGCACAGACCAACAGGCAATGCCTGCTCTCCTCCTTCACGCGGGACCTCGCTCCTTCAGGCGGGACAGTAGTCTCCTCGCGCACAGTACAGCTCTTCCTCTCTTCCTTCACGTGGGACAGTAGTCTCCTCGCACACCACACACGCACAGCTCTTCCTCGCATGACCTCGACCTTGACCTTCTCTTCTCACGACCGGCTCCTGCTCTGATACCAATGATGGACGCTTGAAGAAGATATATATTGCTATTGCTATATTAAATGAATACAATGCACGCCATTAAATAGGCCGATAGGAGGAGAGCCGAGAGGTAGACGGTTATTCAACTGTCGAGTAAAATTTTTCTTGGAGGCTTGATGGAGAGGTAGGATGTCCATCCTTGTATTTTTATTTTTTTACCTTTGCAAATGTGCAAATAGTGCTTGTTTAATGTAGTATAAGTTTTTTGAATGTGCTATTGTGTGCTTGGGTAGTATTCCTTAAGTTGGGTGTGGGAGATGGACTTATGTGACCATTAGGGAGGGAAAAGAGAGTTTTTGAGGCATGCATTTTGTGGGAGTGTGATTGGGAGTTTCACCTATGGGGAGTGAAAAGAAAATCATGGTCATATTGTTGCATACTTGCAAGGGAGAGATAAGGATATTGTGTTGTTTGTTTTGTGCACTTGGAGGATTAGGGTGAAACTACCACTTCAATTGGGAGGAAAAAAGAGGTGGTTTCCCATATTCCTTGCTCCATTTGTTTTGGGTATCAAACCTATGTATTGTTTGTGATGTTATAAAACTTGTTGTATATGCATTTTTAGTTGTGTTGAATACTTTGAAATGCACGTTGTTTGAGAAATTATTTTAAAGTTGTTAATGGTTGTTTAATACCCCTCATTGATTCCTTGCCGGGGCTCAGAGGCTAATGAGAAAGAAGGATTCTGTCCCTCATTGGAATATTTTTTTGGGTGAAGAGTGCTCCCTACTCCCCCATTTACTTGTGTTTTTTATTTTGATGAGTATGGTGGAGTTAAAGTGAAGATGGGTTCATAGTGCCCTTGTTGGACAAAGGCATGTGGAGTTACAATTTGTTCTATTAAGTCCCTTCAAGTTGTGAATTGTATCAAATGTACATTGGATGTAATCCTATTTAATTGGTTAGCCTTGTAAATGAGTATAATATGGCTTGCATTATTTCAGTTGAAATGGGAACCTTGAAATTGTTTTGTTATGGAAATAAAGATTCCTTAAATCTGATTTTGATTCAATTTGTATTGTAAATCTATTATGGGAAAAATATATTGTTTTGGAATGAAAGTGCACGTTGATCCTCTTGCAGTTTGGATAAGTTTTTTTCCTTAAAAATGGATAAATTTCATTTAAATTTTTCTTATATTGTCATATTCAAATAATTATACAAGAAGGAATAGATTGAACAAGTTTTACAATCTAGTTTTTCCTTTATTGCAATAGACAATTGTTCTATGTGTTTGAATTAAATCACAATAAATTTTATCTTTATATTGTTATATAAATAATTTGGAAGTGTTGGTTGTTTAAAATTGATCAAGATATAAAGTTTTCCACTACTTAAACTACCTAGGTGTATGCAAATTTGCACGCATATAAACTTATAATTTCCAAAAAAATGCATTCTTCTACTTTAGTTGCAATCTCTTCCTTGATATAAAAAAAGGGAGAAATCTAACTAGTATCCATGCCTATACATCTTTAATATCTGTAGAATACATTATTACTATATATATATAGTTAATTTATATTTTAACATTAATATATATATATATATATATTTTTTAATATAAAAATAAGAAACTATTTCCAATTACATCCATTTAGACTAGTGACTATTTTAGTGTGGAATGATCTAAGTTAAACGTGGTATGTCTTAAGGTTTTTATTAATTAATTTAATAAAAATCTTGGGGTGAGGGGCGCTGAGCCCACTCCGACCCATATATTATATATGGGGTGGGGGTGGTGTCGGCGCCCCTCCCCCCAAACACTATAATCTCCAATGTTTTTTAAAAAAAAAAAACTTTTTTAATATTCAAACAGACCCTGATTATTAAATACGACCTACGTAAAATAATTTTTGTCGCCAATTTTTAAGTATGCTTAAAATGGGTATTAAAAGATAATGAAATATATTAAATACACACACACACACACACACACACACACATATATATATGTACATGTGTATATATATATATATATATATATATATATATATATATATATATACTCACTCAAATGTTATATATACAATGTGTGTATATGCAAGACTACAACCGAAATTCCCAAAATGAACAAGAATAAAATTGGTAAATACCCACAACCTAAATAGGGTAGATAAAAAAGAATGATGAAATAATGAAGGAGATAAATAGGTTTCAAATAAACCCTAGGAAAGGGATGTACACAAATCTCTCCTTCTTGTGAGTATCCACCCAAGAACTGGAGCTTCCTTCCATGGCCTCTCTCCTTCCCTAACTTGCAAACCAAATAAGAGAAAATTACATAATAAGTTATTAATTGAATATAAGAGACCCAATAGGGATTTATAGTATCTCATTAGCCTAACCTAGATCTAATGGCTCAAATAGATTAGATCCAATGGTGTAGGATGAACCCTACATCACGTAAGTGATAGGAATTTTGGTTGGAATGTTTTAAATTAAAGTATGGGTAATGTTTTAATGTGGCCTCGTGGGGTGGGGGTGGGGGGTGGGGGGTTTAGTCCTATATGTGTATCCTTGACCCCTTTTATAAAATAAACTAAATATTAATGTACATAATTCTAAACTAGAGGATTATTTTTCTAACCTAATTATATTTGGAATTTAATGAGGGATCATTAATTAAATAGATTAAAAGGAAATTATTAGGGATAAGTAACAAAAAGCAAGTTGAGGGTTATTTAAATAAATATTGGTTCTTAGTAAGAGAAATTAAACCATAATTATAATTAGGGATTACATAAAATGTTAATTAGTCGTTATTTTAAAATCTGATAGCCAGGAAATTGTTTAAAATTTTGTAATTGGAGTTTAATTAAATTCTTAGCTAATGCCTTAACCTTCAAAAAGAAACATTATTCCTTAATTTTTCCTCACTTAATTATTTGGTTCTACCATGATTTGAGTGAGAAATTTGTGTGCGTTACACTTGGTATCAGAGTCGTGGGTTTAATGCTTGGACCCTAGGCCAACACGATAAATCCAACAACCATTTAGCAAAACATGAACCTCTATGATTAAAATAACATTAAAAAATAAAGTTGTTTGGATTATTGTACTCACTTAATGGCGTTTTGTCAAACCCGGTTAACAAATAATATTGAATTAGATTGTTATCCTTGTATACTTCTAGTGTAACACGAACTTGGTTTTCCCTTGTAAAGATGTTGTTTGATGAGTCGTAACTCTTTCTTTGAGTCATATGATGTGTTGACCCCATAGAGTCTCCTCTATGTTTGAATTACTAATTTTCATGGTGTGACTCTTGTGGATTAGTGCTAGTGTTTACATCCAGGGGTCAATTGGGCGGAATTAGAAGTATTTTGGTTGTTAGAACTCCCCTTCCTCTAGTGGTTAAGTGAGTTTTTGTTGTATTTTTATCTTAATACCAATATGGGAGGGTAGATATCAGGACATGGTGTCCCATTTGATCCTGTTTTGTATAAATGTTCTTAGATCTGAGCTAATTATATAGTACCCCTACATGCGGTCCATGAAGGACTCCGAAGTGAATTTGATGTGGACTTTTCTTTATTTTATATTCGTAAACTTATGTTATTTTATGAAGGAGAAGCATTTTATTTTATAATTCGATTGAGAATATTTGAGGCTCTTTTTGTTCTTTATATTTTTGCAAGATTTTTGCAAGATTGCATTGCAGATACATAGCCATTTTATTTGATTGCCTATATTTCTTGAATTTTACTTTTGATTGGTGATTCAGAGCTCATTTATCTTCTGGGATACTTAGCTAAATGCTACATGACTCTTTCTTGTCAGTTGACGAGATGGTTCTACATTGTTTGTATTGTGATCTTTTGTCGTATGGGGGTGCACCCCAGGTGCTTTGATTGTCTTCTTAGGTGCTTCCAGTTATGAATTTTGTTTTGGAATGAAGGAAATTTTTGTGTTTCTAGGATCTTGGAGTGAATCTTTCATTACTCAACCTTTCTAAAGAGAGAGTTCATTATGTATTGTGGTCCTTTTGGTAGTGTTAATAGCATTAGTTTTTATTCTCTTGTAATCTGGTAGGAGCTTTGTTCCTCATCAGAATAGATGTGTTTTGGTTATAGGTTTATTGATTGTGTTAGGATTGGATTAACTCTTGGATGATTGTAGGCTTTAGTGGATAGTGTTTTATTTGATGTGATGTTCCACTAGTAGCATGCTATGTTTTATCATGGTTTCCTTGTTTCAGTATGGAAAGTATCATTAGGTGGACTGTATGTATCTTGGTAAATATGGATAGATTAAGCCCATTCGGGCAATGTTCTTAATTGAGTGTACTTGTTTTTCTCTCAATCACCCATAAATAGATCTACCCTTGCCTTAAATTTTTTTTCGTGTTTATATATACCACTCTATACTATGCTAAGTATTGAATTATATTGAGACACACATGGATACCTTGGGGCCCTTTGTACCTTGCTCTTATAGATATTGGTTTTGTAGACCTTAATATTTTAATCTCATATGTTCTTATGTTGTTCCTTCTTTTAAAGCTACAACTCTTGTTCGTAAAATCCATGTTTGGGTAAATTATCTGATTTTCCTGTTGTATTTGATGTCTTCTGGATGGGAAATGTGGTATCCTTGGAGTAAAATTTTCCTTGTCATCTTGTTGCTTGGTTGGTGGTATCTTGTGGAAGTATGAGTTCTATTTGAAAACTCTCCTTGTCTTATTAAGTGAACCTATTCGAATCTAAACAACAAACATTGTTTCCTTTCCCAACCTGAACTAAACCCTTAAACTTGTGAAAGTAAAATTTGCATCTAAAATGGGATTTTTCATCATAACTTCCTTACATAGTTGTAGATAACCACTTGGAGTACATCATTTATGCTTGTAACTCTTTGATAAACCCTTGAAATATTGGTGTGTGGATTATTGGTTGATTAATCTCTAGTACCTATAAAATTGATGATGTGATATTTGAAAGGTCTCTTGTTCCTATAGAATTAAGAATGTGACATGTTGATTTTTATTTTATTCCTATAAAAGTAATAATGTGATATGGTTGAGTATTCCTTCTCATTAAGATCTATTCTGTAATATGATTAAATCAAGCATAATAAAAATCTAATTGAGGGGCTTGGACTTTGAAAATTAAAAAGTAAACTAGAACATTAGGAAAAAGGAAAATGGTCCCTTGCTCTAATCCTAGTGGATTAATAAAAGAAATAAAACTATGTGCAAATATCAATAAATTTGTTCTTTTACCTTCCCTAGAAGAAAAATAAATAATTTTTGACCACGTATATAGAATGGCAGGGTATCATGCGAACATTGTGGTGGTGTCCCTTAATGATGCAAAATATGTGATATCATAATAATAATAACACATTAATTAAGAAAACTTATAGAAATTTTCTTAACAAGCGTAACTATAACTTGTGTCTTATAAATTGGATCCTGGAATGAGGAAAATTTATAAGTTTGAGAGAAAATGTATAATTAAACAACTCTGACGGTATAAGTGGTGTTTGCATGCCCTAATTTATGGAAATACATAATCTTCAAAGTTGAAATAATTAAAAGGTTTCCATGAGCTGCTGTAGGATTATCTAAACTCTTTGGTTGCCCAATATTTTGGGGTTGTTTGAGTATTTCTCTTAACCCATTTTTATAGAAAATGATAAACTTACATAAAATGGTTATGACACAAGTATGCCAGGTGATTTTTGGGCCTTTCGTTTAGTAGTGCAATGTTTTAAAAATATATAAAAAATTTATCCCCTATATTAGTGTGAGTTAATGATTATGATTGAGTTGATGAGACCTACATCTCATCATGCCAAAGGTGGACACAAATTGATTCTTTATGTCTATTTTTTATGGTGATTTTTTCTAGTTGTGTTGTACCCCCTTGATCTTAGACGTGTGTGTTTTCCTCTTGTAGGATTTTTGGGTCGTCATACCCTTGTTGCCTCATCACTCGACAAGTGTGATTTTTTTCCTTTTAGGAGTGGGTATCTGTCTCTTGTTTTAAGAACAAAACCATCCTTATGTGTTGGTTAAGTCCTTGATTACCTAGGTTTATTTGTAATTCTAGGAAACATATGTTGAGGATATGAAATAATTTTTGGAAGTTCTTTGTTCCTTCTCTTCGGAAAACCCTGTTGATGTTGGTTTCATAAATTATTTCTCAAGTATTGGTGCGATGCACATGTGGATCGCAGTCAGACCCCCCTCTTGTTGCCTATTATTTTCTCTTAGCTCCCATGAGTGCTATTTTGTGCTACAAATTAAGCATGTGCTCTCTTTATGATTATTTTGACCTTGGGTAGAATTTAAAATAAATAAATTCCATTATGTTTTATAGAGTGATTGGTGTCTCTTTTGTTGATATGTTAGTTTTTTCAAGGGTTGTCTCCTAAGTGGAAATATTATCTAAGTGGTTGAAGTTTCTAAATCAGGTTAGTGTTATGTGTTCGACTTTTGAGTGAAAATTCAAGTTATAGAAAACCTTGTAGTCATGATTTTTCTTAGTACTACGATAAACATTTAATTGAATCCTTTTGAGTTATAAAAGTGTTTTCAATTAATAATTTGTAGGATTGTAAACTTTTTTGCTTATTTAGGTGTTTTCGTTGTTGTTAAAACTCTTCTTATATTATCTTAAATTAGTGAGGCCTATGAGAAGGCATGGGTTATCATGTAAAATTGATGGCTATGATTGGTAGTGGTTAGCCTTAACTTTTCTTATTGCAGTGGGTTGTATTCTTGTGGGGATATGTTGTCACCCCGTGTTCATGGAAATTTCCTTGTTATTATTTTACTTTGGTGGTTGTCCTTGATATTTCTTTGCCAAATTCCTATTTAGATTCTTTGTGTTGTAGCTTGGTTGATCACATAAAGTTACTCAATAGAATGAAATGCTTGCAACCTTGCTTAAAAAAAATTTAGCACTCATGCCTAACAATCTCCCTTCTCCTTGATAAATAGAATTAGAAAAAACTTGGGATTCTGAGGACCCACTTTTGTTTGAAATACATAAAATCACAGAGAGTGTGATTTTTATTCACTTGCATTGCTTCCATACCTATTTTCCATGACTTACAGGAGGAAGTAAAATGTAAGGGGAGGGGGATGGAATGCCCACTCCTTTTCAACATTGAGTGAACTATGTTTTTAATTTTCAATTGATTATAATCTTGAACCTTGTTGTTGATTCTAGATTAGCATACTAATAAGATGCACAGGACACCATGATTACTGTTGTGTTTTGATTGTTTTTTACTATATGGATGTAATGTGGACTATGATGTTCATTACTGTATATGATTTGATTAAGATTCTTGATAGACAATATTGAGGTGTTAGACTCTTGACATGACGTGAATTATACGATGGATTTTATATGCTTGATTTACATATCAATATTGATGTTCTAAGTGATACTATTGTACTGCCACATTGGACTTGATTTATGGACATTTCTAGATGATTATTGATGTCATGATCTTAGTACAAATTTATGGATTGGTAGAATTAGAATGTTATAAATTTGAACAATTGGTTAAGCACTCAATTCTAACGTTGGTTTAATTATGATATTCGATTATGTGAATTATTATGTAAATATGTATGTGTTTAATTATCTCAACGTCGTTAATGTAGCCACAAGGCTAGAAAGGTATGGTTTGATTTTTCAGGAAATTATAGCACAACAAACTACGGGGGTAGATGACCAACAATGAATGAATGTGGGGTATGGGCAACAGGTCACCATGGAAACTTGTGTAATGTTATGTTGTGTTGTTATTTCATGCCTTGTTAGGAGGTTTACCATGGGGGGTGACCTCACATGTGTGGCCATGGGGTTAATTTCATTTTCTTTTAAAATTTTTTGGTGTCTTTTGTTTGGTGTTATGTTGTAATTGTTGGAAATTATAGTCACTTTATTAGCAATTATTAATGTATTTTATTTAAGCTAATCCTCCTTAATTTGTTAACCAAAATAGAGATGTGACAAATAGATAATTGTGAGGATAGGTGGTCCTTGTTATAAGTGAAATTTATGTTGTTTTGTGTGTGATTTACTCCACCCCAACGTCAAAATTAGGATTTTGACTTGGGAGGCCCTTTCTGAGGCTTGTGGGACAAGATAAACTTGTCCCATGCCTCTTAAATTTACCAAACAACCCTACCTATTTGGTTGGAGAGTGTATTTTTTACTTATTTATCCTTTTTGAAGTCTAAAATAGTGACAATAATTGTACCTTCTTTTTATCACAATAAATTTTGTCCTTAGAAGGCATGGTGTTCAATTTTGTGTCCCATGTGGGTTGTCATAGTTCTAATATGCTCATTTATTGTCTTGGGCATGGTGTGTTGACTTGAGTGTGGGAATGGATGAATGATAAAGTGGCATCCTATATATAGCCACCTTATTCTCCCCACATTCCATTTCTATTTATGGATGGAATTTGATGGAATAGGGGTTACTTGTCCATTTTCTTTTTTGCATTTTTTAAATTGGGAGCTTCTTGGAGTTTCTTAGAGTTTTCTTAGCTTGGAGGTGTGAAATAATTGTGGAGTGAAGTTTTCTTGGAAGCTTGATGGAGAGGTAGGATCTCCATCCTTGTACATTTTCATTATTTTAGCTTTATAAATGTTAAAATGGTATTTGTTTAATGTAGTATGTGTTTTGTGAATGTGCATTTGTGTGGTTGGGTAGTATGCCTTAAGTTAGGTGTGCCAGATTGACTTATGGGACCATAGGGGAGGGAAAAGGGATTTTTTGAGGCATATATTTGGTGAGAGTGTGATTGGCAGTTTCACCTATGGGTAGTGAAAAGGAAATCATGGTCATATTGTTAGATACTTGCAAGGGAGAGATAAGGATATTGTGTTGTTTAGCGTTGAAAATGAGTGTAATATGGCTTACATTATTTCAGTTGAAATGGGAACCTTGAAACTGTTTTGTAATGGAAATAAAGATTCCTTAAATCTGATTTTTATTCAAGTTGCATTGTAAATCTATAATGGGAAAAATATATTGTTTTGGGTGGAAAGTGCATGTTGATCCTCTTGCAGTATGGATAAGTTGTTTTCATGAAAAATAGATAAATTTCATATAAATGTTCCTTATATTCTCATATTCAAATAATTGTACTATAAGGAATAGATATAATAAGTTTTACAATCTTTTTTTTCTTTTGTTAAAATAGACAATTGTTCTAAGTGTTTGAATTAATTCACAATAGTAGGGAAATCTAACTAGTATTCATGCCTATACATCTTTAATATATGTAGAATACATTATTACTATATATATATATATATATATATATACACACATATATATATAAACTCTAGTTTTTAATTCAAATATTATAATATTCTTTTCTTTCTTTTTAAAAAAACTTTGTTAATATTCAAACATGCCCTGATTATTAAATATGGCTTCTGTAAAATGATTTCTTCCGCTGGTGTGTGTGTGTGTGTGTGTGTATATATATATATATATGTGTGTGTGTGTGTGTGTGTGTATTTCTTTATCTTCTAATACTCATTTTAATTGCTATTTGACCTAAAATTTAATATCTAATACATATTTAATATATTTATTTATTTTAAATATACATTATACATACATACATACATACACACACACACACACACACACACACACATATATATACATATGTATGTATATATATATGTGTGTGTGTGTGTATGTATGTATATGTATATATATATATGTATATATATACCTGCTCCAATGTTATATATAATGTGTATATATACATGCCTGCAACTAAAATTCCCAAAATGAACAAGAATAAAATGGGTGGATACCCACAAACTAAATAGGGTAGATAAAAAAATGATGAAATAATGAAGGAGATAAATAGGTTTCAAATAAACCCTAGGAGAGGGATGTATAAAATATATCCTTCTTATGAGTATCCACCCAAGAAATACATCTTCCTTTCAGGGCCTCTGTCCTTCACTAACCTGTAAACGAAACACGAGAAAATGAGATAATAGGTTAAGAAATTAATATAAGAGACCCCATAAGGATATATAGGTTTTAATTAGCCTAACCTAGATCTAATGGCTCAAATAGATTAGATCCAATGGTGTAGGACAAACCCTACATCACTTAAGTGATAGGGATTTTGGTAAGACTTTTTTAAATTAAAGTATGGGTAATTTTTTAATTAGGCGTGTGGGGGGAGTTAGTCCTAGATGCGTAACCTTGACCCTTTTTATAAAATAAACTAAATATTAATGTACATAATTCTAAACTAGAGGATTATTTTTCTTAGCTAATTAAATTTGGAATTTATTTAGGGATCGTTAATTAAATAGATTAAAAGGAAATTATTGGGGCTATGTAAAGAAAGGCAAGTTGAGGGTTATTTAAATAAATATTGGTACTTAGTAAGAGAAATTATTCTGTAATTCTTTTGTCGCCCTCAAAATTTTCCTCTTTTTAAGTCAAATTTTGTGAATTTTGAGTTCATCCCTTGGAGAAATTCATTCTTTGAATTTGTGGGTTCTTGGCTTTGATCTCTCTCTTTCACTTGAAAATTCTTCAGTCTTCGCAATTTGAAATATTCTCTATCTCCCCCATCTAGATGCTTGAAAATATTTTTTTCATTTGAATGTGTTGTCAATCCTTCTCTTTGGTTGTGGATCATGTTGAGCCTAGTTTTGTTTTCAATTTCTCATTCCATGGAAAATGATTTGAAATTCAGGTGTAAACGGTGGGGTTTTCCCTTTCATTTTTATTTTTCCACAGTCGTGAATGACAGGTGTATCTTCCCTGTCAAATTTTTCCCCAACATCTATGGGTACATGGACATCTCTAATTAGATGCATCAGGATGGGTTATTTTTGCAAACTTGTCACTTTTGTTATATTTTGTAAAAGTGTCAAATTGGCCCCATGGCCCCGAAGGATCCTGATTGGATGAAACAAGTGATGGCGGAAAGGCGGGGAATTTTTTGTGTTTTGAAGCTATGAAAGGTCAAAGGCAGAAAGGCTGGTCCTTTTTGTGTTTTAAGGCATTATGGTGAAAGGCGTAAAATGTGAAAAGAATGCCTAAGGCCCGCAAAGGGACACGTGCCCATTTCTATAGTCAAAGTGAGAAGGAAGGTCATCAGAGACTTTTTGGAAACTAGGTTTTATTTCTAAAAGGGATTATAGTTTTCAAATGAGTCGTGACTCCACTTGTGCCAAGGAATAAAGTCAAATGTTTAGCCCACAAGAAAATTGAAAGCATGAAACCAGGCCATCAAAACGATTTGGGAATTTTTGTTTTATTTCAAAAAAATAAAGATAAAATTTATAAAATGATCCACGAATCCACTGGGGTCTTGATCCCACGTTGAAAAGTCAAAATAGGAGAGGAGATTCGGTGGAGAACTTTGAGTTTTTTATCTTTTCTTTAAAAAGAGTTAAAATTGTAAAAGTGAGCCGCGAATCTGTCGCCTCTCAAATAAAGTTGTGTGTTGGGCCTATATCAAGAGCGGATGGGTGGGTTGAAATGTTCCAAAGCACAAAATATAAAAGTTTTCCTCAATCCCGCTTCATTAAATCTCTTCCACGTGGAAAACTCATATTTGAAGTAACAAAATAGGTTTAACGGCTGCATTATAGAGCATCATTTTTTGCCGCCATTAACGCATTTGCAAGAATCAAGAAACTGAATGTAACCATTTTTCGAAGATTATTTAATGTCTTCTATATGCCATTATTGAGGTTTGGATCCAGACATTCTTGAAATTGTAATAGATTCAAAAATAATTAATACATAAGTCTTTTCCCTTTCTTCCTCTGCAACTCCTTCTTTCCTTGTTTGAATTTGTGAATTATCTATCTTTGCATGCCAAGAAACTTTGCATTCTTGTTAATATGATTTTCAGAACTTTGTGTCTGTGAAATTATATATGTTATAAATGGGAATGATTC
The DNA here is from genome assembly GCA_019776745.2 of Taxus chinensis. Lineage (NCBI taxonomy): Eukaryota > Viridiplantae > Streptophyta > Pinopsida > Cupressales > Taxaceae > Taxus > Taxus chinensis. Next base: position 459,731,509 of record CM034155.1, on the reverse strand, counting down.
TATTCTACATCTCCATTTTTCAATACACATAAGGTTATACTCTGCTATTTATACTTCCTAAAATTGTTGTTATGTTCTTCCTCTCTCATATTTTTAATTCTTCTATTCTTTCATATTGATGATCTTTTGGGCATGAATGTTTCAAAGTATCAGGAATCCACACTTTGAAAGGTGTACATTTGTATATAATTTTTTCTTCTTGGTATAAATAAGGAAACCTCTCCCATTAAAGAGGAGGGACTTGTTGTCCCCTAACTGTGCTTTGTTAAAGTATCATTTTAAAAGCCAACAGTTTTTGGTGACTCTACTAGGGATTTAATTTCAAATGTATCCCTTTCTAAAAGAACAAATTCAAGATCATTTTTGGTCCGGAGACTCTACAGTATACATGTGGGAAGAAATCTCATAGGGTATAAGATTGCCATTTTCAACTTCTAGAGCAACAAAACTTATCTCTTCTTCCAAAAAGAATGAACAAAAGAACTTGTTCTACAAGCAAACCTCTTGTTAAAGACAAGAATTCGAAGACTAGAATTTCTCAAGAACAACTTAGTCCTAATCTTCATGCTTTGATACTTGTTGGTGTTTCAATTCCCCTTTATTCATTTTTTCTAGAGATTGCAGCACCTTTTCCTTGGGAAAACGGGTTAGGCCACTTGCTCTTCCTCAGCCATTGCATGAGTTACCTAGGGGTAACAGGAAAAGTTTTCCTAAATTCAGGAGTGATGGGAAGGTTCACGTAGATGAACACATTACAGCCTTCATTTTCGCATGTGGGATTCTATGGGTTGAACATGAAGATGTCTCTGTCAAGAATTTTCTTGAGACATTACAGGAAAATGCTACTGACTGGTTGTATCATGTTCCTACTAGGTCAATCACTGATTGGACCACCATGACAACTTATTTTGAGAAACTTTTCAAACTTGTTGAAGATGTGCATGCTCTGTTAGCTCAAATCTCTCATTTCAAGAAGGAACCATTCGAGTCCATGAGGAAATTTGTGGCGAAGTTCAACAAGCTAATTTGTAAAATTCCATAGAACACTCACCCAGTGGATCAAATCCAAAAGTGCTTCTTCCTCAATGCTCACTTACCTGAAGTGAGTTATGTACTAAGGAGAGATAACCTTGCAACTATGGATGTTGATCAATGTTTATCTATCAGTGTTGGGGATGATTTAATCATGTCTGGTAAATTGAAAAGAGAACCTTCTAAGTATAAACAATCTTCTTCTTCCTCCTCGCATGGAGAAAATTCTAATTAGTTAGTGTAGAAGATTGCAAATTATCTCATTGCTATCAAGAAACAATTATCTCAGCATGCTCCTTACCAAGACATTCCATGGAATAATTTTCAGCCCAAGAACCATTTGCCTTCTTCTCAAACTAGATTGGCTATTGAAGGCCCACTCATCAAGGTTCCAGTCAATGTAACTTATGAAGTTCAAGAACCTGATGATGAGGAGTTTAATGAACTCTATGAAGAAATAGAAGAAGAGTTTGATGAAGAATTGGAGGAGCTTGGTGGATCTTAAGTCCGTTTCCATACCACTACAGGTATTGATGATGAAGATTACTATGATGAAAGAGTGGAAAAGATGAATAGTGAGTCATATGTTTTCATGAATTGGGAGCAAGCAAAAGAAAAAGAAAAATTGGTGCAACCTGCTAAGAAATCCAAGGAGTTTCCTATAACTATTCCAGTGGTTGCAAGAAGAGGATCTCCTATTCCCACCGCCTCCACACAAAAGGTGAGTAATGTTATTCCTCCTCCTTCTACTTATGTTTACAAAAATTATTGTCCATCAAATCGTAAAACTGATAAATAAAAATTCTTTCAATTTCCTAGAAATTATTCCCCATCCACCTATGGATCTTTTAATATCATTGATCACCTCAAAAAGACCAAAATCCAAATCGCAGAGGCATAATTTTACCAAACTCATCCAAAATCCTTTCTTAAAATGGTAAAATTTGTCAATTCCAAATCCAAATCCTCATCCAATACCTCTAAAGGTATTTTTCCCACTCCCTCTTTCTCACCTCAACCAAGCCTTGTGTCTGCAGTCACTTCCCCTAATGAGAATGTTGAACCATTCTATGTGACTCTCCTCATAGCTGGCCATAAACTCAGTAATTGTGTTATAGACTCATGAGCATCAGACAATGTAATGTCCACAAAAGTAGCTCAGGCTTTGGGCCTAACTCTAACATGTGCCTTTACTTCATGTTGTTCCATGGAGAGTAGAAAAGTTTCTTTGGTTGGGATGACTAAATATGCACAAGTATATTTTGTTTCTTTGCCAGAGAAAAGGCTCTTAGCCACTATTTTGGTAGCTGATATTCATCCCTCATATGGGATGTTGCTAAGGAAGAAATTTTGTAAGGAGGTAGGAGGTAAAATTGAGATGGATTTATTTCATGGTTTGATCCTGATCAATGGAAAAATGAAGAAAATGCTACCCGAGAAACAGTCTAAATAAATTGTGCAAAAGAATGATGATCCAAAAGCATAAATAATCTATGCAGATATAGGGCATGGTAACTATATGATCATGTCACAAGATGAGGTAAAACTTCCTAAGGGAGTGATTCATGATCCCAATGGAATTTGGACTTTGGAGTTTGATGGAAGTTGCTCTTCAGTTGGTTCTTAGGCTGGTGTGGTGCTAACCTCTCCAGAAGGGAAGATTCATCCTTTTTCATTCAAAATTTGTTTTGAAAATATAAACAATATTGATGAATATGAGGCACTCATTCTTGCATTGAACATGGAAAAAGAAATTTGAGTGAAGAATATTTGTGCTTGTGGTGATGCAAATTTTATTGTGAAATAGGTAATGTATCTTTACCAAGTCAAGAATAGGAGATTGAAACATTATAGAAATCCTATCTGGGATTCCATTGATTTTCTTGATGCTTTCTCCATTGAAGTTATGCTAAGAGAAAGGAACACTAGAGCTGATTCTCTAGCTGTCTCAGATTCTTTCTGATTCCTCACCCAAATTTTTCTCAGGAGAAATTTACCGTTGAAATGATTCATATGCCCATAGTACCAGATAATGCAAGAAATTGGAAGGTTGTCAATGATGATCAACACTTGCTCTCATTCTCAGAGCTTAAGGATAATTTTGATCTTCCTAGAGAGTGTGTATCCTTAAATGAAGTAGATATCAAGGAAGATATGGATCAAGATGGCTGCATCAAATTGAAAGGTAACAATATCCGTAAAGGGATGGTAAGTTTGGAAGACCTATTTGATAAGCATGATAGGTACATCAAATCTAAATCTTCTCAAAGAGCTCGGAAGTCTACTGAATGTGAAAAGGTTAATATTGGGAGTCTTGTAGAACCCAAGATGGTGAACATTGGACAATTTTGCACTCAAGAAGAGAAGAAGAAACTAGTGAATCTACTAAAAAGGTATGCTCATGTTCTTACCTATTCATATGATGATATCAAGGATTTTCAACCAAAGGAGATGCAACACTTTATCCCTTTGAAACCTGGGATCAAAAATTTCAAGAAGAAACAAAGGAAATACAATCCCGAGGTTGATGGAACTATTTTCAAGAGATATAGAATTTACTAAAGGAAAAGAGTATTTTCCCTATACATCATTGAACATGGATTGTCAAAATTTTTCCTGTTAGGAAGAAGAATGGTGAGATTCACATTTGTGTGGATTTTAGGAATTTGAATCAGCCCTCTATGAAAGACAACTATCCTCTCCCCATGATGGATCAAGATATGCAATTTGTCATAGGCTCTGAGACGTTGTGTATGCCAGATGGATTCTCTGGGTATAATCAAGTGGAAGTCAATACCCCAGATCAACACAAAACTAATTTTACTACTCCTTGGGGCACCTTTTCCTACAATAGGATGAATTTTTGTCTTATCAATGTTGGTGCCACCTTTAAGAGGGAAATGGAATTTTCTTTTGGTAGTATAAAGGTAAAGTGTATTTTTTTTTACCTTGATAATTTGATTGTTTTGACCAAAACAATGGAAGATCACTTTCAGTATCTTGAAGGAGTCCTCTAGAAATGCAGAGAACATGGAGTATCTCTCAATCCTAAGAAGTTTTTTTTTTGTGTTACTAAAGGAAAGTTTTTGGGGCATATTGTCTCAAAAGAAGGGATCAATATATATCTAGAAACAGTTCAAGCAATCCAACAGATTCCTCTTCCGACAAGCAAAAAGGGTGTTCGCTCTTTCTTTGGTAAGATAAACTTCCTGAGGAGATTCATTCCTGATTTTGGAAAACAGACTATGATCATTGCTCACATGATGAAAGGAAATAAAAAATTTGGTTGGAATTCTAAAGGTAAGGAAGCATTTGAAGGTATCAAGAAAGCTATTGCTAAGACTCCCATCTTAGCATGTCCTGATTTCAGCAAGGATTTTATCATCTATTGCTATGCTACAGAGAGTACCTTGGTTGTTGTCCTAACTCAGAGGAATTCTAAGGATCATGAACTTCCAATTGCATTCATGAGCTATGTTCTGAAATTTCATGAATTGAAATATAGTATGATGGAGAAACATGATTTTGTAGTGGTCAAAGATGTCAAGCAGTTTTGGTTTTATATTCTTAATTCTAACTCTGTTTTGCTTGTACCTGATACAACCATCAAGTGTATTCTTACACAACATGAGATTGGAAGTAAGAGAGGCAATTGGGTATCAAAATTCCAATAATGTGACCTTGATATCAAGCCAACTAAGCTAGTTTGGGGTAAAGGCTTATGTGAACTTATTGCTAAAGGAGATGATGCATAATTGTCCAAAGAAGCAGTTGATGTTCTTGTTGTCCTCTTCCTCAGTTCAATAGATGAATGGTATGTTGATATTGCACATTTTCTTACTTATGGAGAGTTTCCATCCCAATTGAGTGACAAGGAAAAGAGAGCTATTAAGTTAAGATCTACACAATATGTATTATGGGAGAATGCTTTATTGAAGCGAGGCATAGATGGAAGAATCTTGAAGTGTGTAGACAAAGAGAAACAGAAGAAGTTGTCCTCAACTTTTCATGACCAGGCTTGTGGAGGGAATTTATCTTCTACTGTCACTACCTATAAAATCCTTCGTGTTGAGTACTATTGCCCTACATTGTTCAAAGATGCATAAAAATGGGTAGGTAAGTGTGAAGCCTGTTAGACTTTTGTTAGGAGACCTAAGTTGGCTTCTTTACCACTAAAACTAGTAGTGATTGATGAGCCTTTTCAACATTGGGGATTAGATTTCATTGGAACTCTTAATCCACCTTCCAGTGTTGGGAATACTCATGTGGTAACTGCCATAGATTACTTCACAAAGTGGGTATAGGCTATTCAAGTTAAAAGCACTACTTCTGAGGTGGTGTGTAATTTCATCAAACAGAACGTCTTGATAAGGTTTGGGGTACCAAATAAGATTGTGACTGATAATGCTTCCAATTTCTCTTCTTCTGAGATGATGGACTTCTATTATGGTTATGGAATCTCCCTTACTCATTCTTCATACTACTACCCCCAAGGGAATAGACAAGCAGAATCTAAAAATAAGAATTTAGCAACCATTGTTCCCAATCTTGTAAATGATTCGCAAAGGAATTTACACAAGAAACTCTATGATGATCTCTGGGTAGAAAGGATTACACCCAAAAGAGAAATTAGGATGTCCCAATTTCAATTTTTGTATGGTTTTGAAGCTCAACTTCCGGTAATAGTGGAGTTACCAGCTTGCACTTAATGAAGGCTATTGAAGATTCAATATTTATCAGTTACTTGGACAAGAGAATCATGTATCTTCAGAATCTGGATGAAGCCAGGATGCAAGTTTTTTATACAATCTCAACTCATCAACTGAAGGTGAAAGATTTGTTTCACAAGAAAGCTAGAACTAGATATTTTCAAGTGGGAGACATTGTTCTGTTGTGGGACAAAAGATATGAACCTCAAGGAAGCCATGGTAAGTTTGATTCTCTTTGGCTTGAGAAAACACTTTCTATTTGTATTATATGGATGGATCTTCTCTCCCCTTCCTTATAGTGGGATATATTTGAAGTTGTTCAAGTCCTAACTGATTAGGGAAGTCCTATATATTGTGTAATTTTTTTTGGTTTTTGGCTATTCCTTTGTGTTTTGTTTTTGGTTTTTCCTTTTTGGTTTGTTTCCTTTTCCCATTGCGTGTGTGTTTTCATTTGTATTGGTTTTTACTTTGACTCTATTTTCCCAATGGATAAGGCACTGGTCTATTTTCCCAAAGTCTTTCTATGGTTCTTGATCTTGTCTCGTTCCTTTGTTAAGTCATCCTCAGAAAGAGCCAATTGTTGTCACCCTCAAAATTCCCATCTTTTGAAGTCATATTTTGTGAATTTTGAGTTATTACCTTGGAGAAATTCATGCTTTGAATTCATTGGTGCTTGACTTTGATCTTGCCTTTTAACTTGAAAATTATTCATTCTTTTCAATTTGCAGTATTTTCTATTTCCCCCATCTGTATGTTTGAAATTTTTTTCCTTCATTCGAATGTTGTTTTCAATCTTCTCTTTGGCTGTGGATCACGTCGATCCTAGTTTTGTTTTTAAATTTCTCATTCCATGGAGAATGATTTCAAATTCGGGCATAAATGGTGGGGTTTTCCCTTTCATTTTTATTTTTCCACATTAGTGAATGACGGGTGTATCTTCCCTGTCAATTTTTTCCCCAGCATCCACAGGTAGGTGGACATCTCTAATTGGATGCGGCAGGATGGGTTATTTTTGTGAACTCATCACTTTAGATATTTTTAGAAAAAGTGTCAAATAGGACCTGTGGCCCCGAAGGATCCTGATTGGCTAAAACAAGTGGTGGTAGAAAGGTGGGGCATTTTTTGTTTTGAACATTTGCAAGGTCAAAGGCGGTTGCAGAAAGGCAGGGAATTTTTTTGTGTTGAATCTTTGCAATGTCAAAGGTGGAAAGGCGGGTCCTTTTTGTGTTTTAAGGCACTATAGATAAAGGTGTAAAATGTGAAAAGAATTCCTAAGGCCCGCAAAGGGACACGTTGCCATTTCTATAGTCAAAGTGGGAAGGTGGGTCATCAAAGCACTTGTTGAAATTAGGCTTATTTCCAAAAGGGATTAAAGTCGTAAAATAAGCTGTGAATCCACTTGTGCTAAGGAATAAAGTTAAATGTTGATCCCGCATCAAAAGTGAAAGCGTGAAAGCGATCCGTCGGAGTGATTTGGGAAGTTTAGTTTTATTTTCAAAAAGGAGAGTTAAAAGCTATAAAATGATCCACGGCTCCATTGGGGTCTTGAGCCCATGTTGAAAAGTCAAAAGCTAAGAGGTGAGTTGGCAGAGAACTTTGATTTTTTGAGCTTTTCTTTAAAAAGAGTTAAAATTGTAAAATTTAGCCGTGACTTTGTTGCCACTCAAATAAAGCCACATGTCAGGCCTATATCAAGAGCGGATGGGTGGGCTTAAATTTTCCAAAGTTCCATTTCTCTAAAAAGGGCACAAAATATAATTTTTTTCCTAAAGACCACTTGAACAAATCTCTTCCACATGGACGACTCATATTTGAAGTTAAAAAACAGGTTTAATGGCTGCATTACAGAGCATCATTTTTTTCCGTCATTAACGCTTCTGCAAGAACCAAGAAACCAAATGTAACCATTTTTCGAAGATTATTTAATGGCTTCTCTATGCCATTGTTGAGGGTTGGATCCTGGTAGTCTTGAAATTATAATAGATTCAAAAATAATCAATACATAAGTTATTTCCCTTTCTTCCTCTGCAACTCCTTCTTTCTTTGTTTGAATTTATGAATCATCTATCTTTGCATGCTAAGAAACTTTTCTTTCTTGTTAATATGATTTCAGGAACTTTATGTCTATGAAATTATATCTTTTATAAACATGAATGATTCCATTCTACATATCCTTTGTTCAATAAGCATAAGGTTATACTCTACTATCTATATTTCCTGAAAGTATTGTAATATTCTTCCACTCTCATCTTCTTAATTATTCTATTCTTTTCTATTGATGATCTTTCGGGCATGAATTTTTCAAAGTATTATGAATCCACACTTTTAAAGTTGTACATTTTTATATAATTTTTATAGCTTGCTTTCAATAAGGGAACCTCTCCCATTAAAGAGGAGGGACTTGTTGTCTCCTGACTGTGGTTTGTTAAAGTATCATTTTAAAACCCAACAAATTCTAATTAGGGATTACATAAAATCTTAATTATTTGTTATTTTAAAATCTGATTGCCATGAAATTATTTAAAATTTTCTAAGGGTTTAATTAAATTCTTAGCTAATGTATTATCCTTCAAAAAGAAAAATTATTTCGTAATTTTTCATAGGTTAATTATTGGATTCTATTGTGGTTTGAGAGGGAAATTTGTGGGAGTTACAAATGTCCTAAAGATCGCTTCAATCTCTAAAATTTTATCAAACAATTAACATGCTTACTCAATGATTCCCTTTTCCTTTACTTGAAATATCTAAAACCACTCTGAAAAAACCATCGGAACATGTAGCACTGTATGAAGATGATTACGCTATGAGAATAATGGAGTAGAGTCTATTGGTATCAAAATGGATTCTCCCTTGCAAGCTGAGCAACATCAAAGATTTAACAAGAAGCCTAGAGAAAAATAAATCATCATGTATGTCATTTTTTAGCCAAGGAGGTGATTCATCTGGCTCTTTGTCACTCAGATGTTGGAGAAATTGATAGCACCATATAAAAGGATTTGATCTATCCTCACTACTTTAAGTCGTGCCTTTCGACCAGGGTGAGAGGACCTATTTTTTAACCTTTGTTGGTGAAGGAGAATGAAGATATCCTTCTTTGCACAAATTTGAAAGGAAACCTTGAGAAAATATGATTAATGCACAACAATTTAACTCTCACAAGTTGTCACTTATAAAGGATGGTGATATTTTCTGGATAGAGTTAAGGTTACTAAAGACATTACATGGAATCCTGATTTCTTATGCATATTTTGGTAGTAGAATTTAATCATTTGTTGACATACAGGGAAAACAGGGGTAGTTCAGGTAGGATTCATTGTTTTTGAATTATTTTTGGTGGGATATTATTTAGGATAAACTTGATTTTACAAGATCTTTGAGAACCTTCACAACAATGGGAAAACTAAATGAGAGAATGCTTCAGAATAGATAAAATATTCCTTCAACAAGAAGGTGTGCATCAATGGAGGCCCATATTTACATGGTTTCACATAATCTCCAAGAATTTACCATGAAGGCTCGAGCTAAAGACTCAATTAAACACTAAAGACCCCTAGCTCCTCATGCCTAAGATACACTGAAAGGCTTACAAACAATCTTTATCAACAAAATGACAATAAAGTGATTTTAAATTGTTTATATCATTATAGGATGAAGGCTCTTCTTGTAATGAAATTTCAAATGCCACTAAACTATCACAAGGAGGAGATCTTGTGTGATTTGGAGGAATTTTAAAACAATATTGCAATAGGAACAAGGAAAACTACTTGCAGACATTCTGAAATAAAGCAGACACAAATTTTCCCAAGATTAACACAGATTAACTTAGAGTTGATTACATTCATCAGCACTAGAAAGTTTATTTGAACAGTGTCATAGCTTGTCAATTGTTGTACATTTGCAACCAACTTCACATGATCAAATCTAAAACATAAGAGATTAAAATGTTTCTTAGATGGTCTCTCAGGAAGATGTTATTTCTAAAATTTTCTCATAAGAATTCATCCCCTAACCATTTACATGACTAAAGTATGCTTTTTATAACACTCATTTACATTAAATATTTCCCCCCAAGAAAATAATATTCAAGGAACCTTTTTTTGTTACATGGTTGATCATGATTTTAAGAAAATGACGTTTAACAGGTTTGCAACAAAAAGTTTCGAGTTGTTCAAAAAGGTGAATCATTGCAAATATTTCCATCATTGCTTTAACTGGGGAACCCAGTCATCTCCTTTGGAAACATGTTTTTCATCCTTTGCGCCTGCAACCTCCATCATTTCATCCTTTTCCCATTCTTTACTCTACAAATATGCTCTGCATCCAGCTTCTCTGGTAATTCACATTTTTGCAAGTTCCCGAGCAATTCCTACTTCAAAATATCAACCTTTACATTCCTTAGACTCACAAATTAAGCTCTAAATCCATCCAATTGAAATTTGCAGACAAAAATGACAAAGAATTTGATGAAAAACATTGTGTATTCACATCTACAAGAGTCTTGGAGTAAAAATGGTGGAAAAATCAGATGAAGTGCATAGCACCCATTGATTATGCCCTTTCTCAACTTTAGCTTAGAGTCATCCACATGGAAAAATTTGATTCGAAGTGGGCCTGGGGATGCCTTTTGAATTTTATGACTTTTGGAGAAAATGTGCAATTTTTTACATTTTTCTCTGCCCCTTCACCTTTGAAATTTGGGCTTGACACTTGGCTTAATCTGGGCCTTTAATGGAGTCGTGACTCATTTATGTAATTTTATGCTTTTTAACAAAAAGGAAAAAATTCCAATTCTCCTCTGTTGACCCACTTCCCCTCCTTTGAATTTTCAATGAAGCCTCCACATTTTTCCTTGGTGCAACTTCAAAGGTAAAGTACAAAGGCAAGTTTCCAAACAAGCGCGGGCCTTCCATGTACCCTTGGGCCAAGAAAATTTCCATTTGGTCTTTGAAAAAGTTTCAGTATAAAAAGGATCCAGCTGAAGCCTCCACATGTATCTTTGGCACACCTTTGATATGGTTCCCAAAAGCGGAGACCCTAATTAAGCATGGGGTTACCACATGCCTCAAACTGTAAGAGTTTTTGAAAATGTTTAAGGACCAGTGAAACCAGTGAAAGGCGCCACGTGCCTAGGGTCCGAGAAAGTTTCTTAAAAAATTTAAGTACAGATAGGAGCCAATGGAATCCTCCATGTGTCTCCTCAGTGCAACTGCTAAGGTAAGACGTAGAGGCAAAATTCAAATGAGCGTCGGCCCTCCACGTGGACAAGTTTTGAGTTGAAGTGGGCCTTAAAGTTTCAAAATGCCTCGGCAACCCACCTCTCTGTTTCAAACTTTTGAAATATGCCATGTGTCCTTCTTTAGGGTCAAAGTAAGAATTTTTCCCTACATCTTCATATTTTTCAGATATCCAATCAGAGACAATCGGGGCCGTGGGGCCAATTTGATATTTTTTACAAATGTGACCAAAGTGGCAAATTTTACCCAAAATACCCGTCGGGATGAATCCAATCAAGAAGGAACATGTATCTGAAGATGCTGAGATATAATTTGACATGGAAAACATGTCTGTTGAACAGTAAGATGTAGGGGAACTTCACCATTGACACCCACAATTGAATATTTTTTAAGGATGAAGAAATTGTAAATGATACAAGACCCAAACGTGATCCATGAACATGGAGAAGGGTCTTCAACAAACTAAAAATGACTAAAACCTTTCACGCATCCATTTAGGGAAATAGAAAATATGAAAGATCCCGTAGATTTAAGAATTTCAAGGAAAAATGGGATGAGATCAAATTGAGCACCAAAATCTACTCTAACTCAGGGATGGGCACTCCCTGTGAGTGCCACAATATAAAATAGCTGACCAAGTGCCAAAAATAAACCATTGGGAAATGAATTCAAAGGCCAACCCTCCAGGAACAAACTAAGAAACCAACAAAAATGGCTGCCAAGGACCACGATGAACAAAAATAGAAAAACACGAAAGTAGAAAGAAACCAAAAGGCTATACACTATAAAATGGCACATACCTCGATTCTAAGAATTAAATCAAGGAAATGTTTCAAATTATTTCCATTCTAGATTTGACAATGCTAAGTAGTTATGATATGTCTTCAACAACTAGTCATATGATTGTTTCCCTTTTCCATCCAAGTTGCTATCTGACCACATTTTTTTAGGATTATCCTTTGTGCCTATGTCAAGTTTTTCAACATCTCTCAAGCATTCATAAAACATCAAAGTCTTAGGAAAATCAACCTTCTCATGATACCCATATTGATCAATTTCATACTCCTTGAAAACAACATAGCTTATAGAGTTAACAATATCAATATCAACATGCAATACTTCATAAGAATCATTGTCGGGATCCACAATGACATATAACATTTTATTTTCACCTGTTAACTTCAAAAGGATTCCCTTAATTGGTATGGTGGCATAAGACATGTCCATTTGACCACTTCCACCCACACTAGCAGCCCGTTTTCTTGATAAAAACATTCCACATTTGGCAGGGCAATCAACAATAACAACATCTAGCTTTAAGTTCTCTTCTGGGTAGGCTACAAGTTGCACTATCAAACCCTTGACACATATAACCACTGGTACCTCTCTAGAATCAATGGCAGTGAACTTCCCATAAGTTTTTGTTACTTTGAGATCCAACTCATTCATGACCTCAAGAGGCATAACATTTCATGATGCTTCAGAATCAAACAGACAGTTGTTTAATAGATTATCCTTAATAAGCACAGTAGTGAAAAATGGATCCAAATTTAGCTGAGACTCAACCAAGGATGTTCCCAAATATACTTCAGCTGGTTCACCTAGTTCTACCAGTACTTGGGGTTTTTCCAACTCTACAATGGTAGGAGGAACCTCTATACTATTTACATTTTTACCCTAGGTGACCTTTTCTTCTTTAAATCCCAAATATTTGAATGCTTTGTTCCTATGCTCAGGGATTCTAAGCAATTCAATAGTAGGAACATAAATCTTGATCTGACTCATGATTTGGGCTATGTCACAAGGAAAATATTTGGGTAAGGTAGTATTGGGAGGAAGGTTTAAAAATTCATCTAATGGTATAGGATTTCCCACAATCTAAGCATGGGGAGGAACACAAGTTTTATTTGGGGTGACAAAGCCTTTTCCAGATGATTCTTTTTTAGGGGTTTCCTTAGGGATACTGGTAAGCACTGCAATTTTTGGTTTGTCCTGAGGCCCTGTTCCTTTGGAAACCTTACTCTTGGTATTATATTATTTTTCACGGCCACCTAATGGATTCATTAACAACTTCCTATCCTCTTCGGTAGGAATTCCTCCATTATAATTCTCAGTCACTAATTCCTTTAAGTACTCAAAATGATTATTATTCAACACAACAACTTGTACCATATCAATTTCAAAAGGATTGATGGGAGGAATAGGAAATACCTAGTGAATGAAATCCCATAATTTTTCAATAGTACTGGCACTCATCAGCTCACTTGAGGTTTCTCCCTGGTCTGAACTTGTAGAGAAATTCATCGTGCATGCGTCATCACCTATCTCATCATCATCAGTTTCTTCCTCAACTCCCTTTTCAACATCACATGGAGCATGTGGCAAGAAACAAATATCACACCACTCAATTTCATGAGCTTCATCAACTATAACATCTCAGGAAGCCAAAGGATTAGGCACCAATTTGTTTTCTCTTAGTTGGGGTTGTCTGTTTCCTGATCCCACGGGTCCTTTTCCTCTGTCATCAGATCTTTGATCACCCCTAGAATGATTTGAAAATATTTCTTGACCTTGTGCTTTCTATGACCTTGGGAACCTTGTCCAATCCCCTTCTGTACTTTGGCTAGTTTATAGGACATTTCCTTAATATCTCCGTCCAAAGTTTTTTCAACCTCCTCCAAATCCATAGCTTTACTTGACTGAGGCTTCTCTAGATTGATCAGCTTCATCCCTTCTCTCTTAGGAGGTTTACCAATTTCCTTGATGTTTTTTTCAATCTACAAAGCCATGGTGAAGGCCTACCTTAATGTTACTGGGTTCTTATCCCTCAAATAATAGGCAGCCTTGTTATCAAAAGCATCAGAGTATTTTATCAGACAGGAAACATCACTTGGCCTCAGGATCACAGGTAGCATATTCAGGGTCTTATTGAACCTTGTATTTAAGTCATGAACAAATTCTTTAGGATTATTTTTAATATTTTCAAATTCTAAGAAAAGAAACCTAGGGTTTGTTTTATCTTCATACTCCAATCTAAAAGCATTCTTCATTTCTTTCCATGAATCAATGGATTTGTATGTCAAATATTTATACCAGTCCCATGCATCCTCCTCTAGGTTATGAATAAAAAGATTATGTACACATTCGCAAATTCGATCTCAAAATATTCCATCATATTGAAAAAAATCTTTAAGTGTTGATCACCAGTAATAAAATTATTTCCTTGAAATTTAGGCAGTCTATTTCTAACATCTTGGGGCACAACATTTGGATATCCAAACATACCTCTAAAATCTATAGGACCAAAAGTGTTCACAACAAACAGAGGTTTGGGCAGGTTATGGGCCATATTTTTATGGGGAGGTGATATTACATGAGAAATAGAATGATGAGGATTGAGGGTTCTGTGGGGCACAGGAATAGAATTCTCAGAATGAATGTTCTCTAAAAACTCTATTTCTTGGAAGATCCTATCAGCTTTGGAGAACACAAGGATAGAATGAGACACAAATTTTTCAAATACAAAAGAAGGACCCTATCCAGTAGGATAATTTAGATCTAAAAAAATACTACCTAATTTAGAAGCACTTCAGGAAGTATGGGAGGCTAATCAGTTTCCACAATTGAGAACTCTTTTCTTGATTTCTAATCTCTAATAACTTTCCAAATTCTTCTTCCTTTAGAATTTATATTTCCCAATTCTAGAAAAAACCTTCTAGTAGGTTCTTTAACGAATAAAGATCTTATTCCTTCCATATTTATAAAGATTAGTGATAAATTTCAATTGATAGAGGTTAAGACATTGACATTTATCAAAAATTAATTCAACACGGAGTCGCCACTAAGGATTTTCACCTTAGTTATGCAAATGCACTAAAATTGATCTATCAAATGTCTATCAACATTAAATTCATGTAAAGCTTCACATATCTGACCTTCCTTTACTCGTATTTAACATTGATGATGTAAAATTAGTGCAAAAACCAATAGAAACTTGAAATATTACACACAAAACTTGTAACTTGCACAAATCTTACAGATCTCAACAAAGTATGACATTTAAAAAATGTATTTGCACTTATAGCATGTAAGAAACATTACTAGGACCAAATATAAGAATGCCTTTGAAGGTCCCCAACAACGAAGCCAAAAAGGGTGTTTTTTCCACACAAATAACTCCTCTGTAATTCAAATCATCACCGGCAACGATGCCAAAAGTGTTGGTATCCAAATTGATTCTCCCTTGCAAACTGAGCAACATAAAAGATTTAACAAGAATCCTAGAGATAGATAAATCATCATGTATGTCATTTTGTATCCAGGGAGGTGATTCAGCTGGCTCTTTGTCACTCAAATGTTGGAGAAATGGATAACACAATACAAAAGGATTTGATCTATCCTAACTACTTTAGGTTGCACCTTTTGACCAGGGTGAGAGGACCCATTTTGTAACCTCTGTTGGTGAAGGAGAATGAATATATCCTTTTTTGTACAAATTTGAAAGGAAACCTTGAGAAAATATGATCAATGCACCACAATTTAACTCTCACGAGTTCTCACTTCTAAGAATGGTTATATTTTCTAAAAAGGGTTAAGCTTACTAAAGACATTATGGAATCCTGATTGTTTATACATATTTTGGTAGTAGAATTTATTCATTTTTGGACATACAGGGAAAATAGGGGTAGTTCAGGTAGGATTCATTGTTTTTGAATAATTTTTCGTGGGAGATTATTTAGGATAAACTTGATTTTGCAAGATATTTGAGAACCTTCACAACAATGGGAAAACTAAATGAGATAATGCTTCAGAATAGATAAAATATTCATTCAACAAGAAGGTGTGCATCAATGGAGGCCCAGATTTGCATGGTTTCACATAAACTCCAAGAATTTACCATGAAGGCTCGAGCTAAAGACCTAATTAAACACTAAATACCCCGTGCTCCTCACGCCTAGGATACACTTAAAGGCTTACAGACAATCTTTATCAACAAAATGATAGTAAAGTGTTTTAAATTGTTTATCTCATTACAGGATAAAGGCTATTCTCATAATGAAATTTCAAATGCCACTAAACTATCATAGGGATGAGATCCTATGTGATTCATAAAAAGATTTCAATCGGAACAAGAAAAACTACTTGCAGACATTCAAAAATAAAGTAGACACAAATTTGCCCAAGATTAACACAGATCAATTTGAAGTTGATTAGATTCATCAACAAGGGAAATTTTCTTCGAACATTCTCAGAGCTTTTCAATGGCTATGTACTTGCAACCAACTTGACATGATCAAATCTAAAACATAAGAGATTAATAGGTTTCTCAGATGGTCTCTCAGGAAGATGGGCTTTCTCAAATTTTCTAGTAAGAATTCAACCCCTGACCATTTGCATGACTAAAGAATGCTTTTTATGACACTCATTTACATCCAAGAATTTTCCCCAAGAAAATAATATTCAAGGAACCTTTGTTTGTTACATGTTTTTTCATGATTTCCGAAAAATGATGTTTAACAAAATTACAACAAAAAGTTTCCAGTTGTTAAAAAAAAGGTGAATCATTGCAAATATTTCCATAATTATTTTAATTGGGGCACCCAGTCATCTCCTCTTGCAACACATTTTTCATCCTTTGTGCTTGCAACCCCCATCATTTCATCCTATTCCCATTATTTCCTCTACAATTCTACTCTGCATCGATCTTCTTTGGTAATTCACATTTTTACAAGTGCCCGAGCAATTCCAACTTCAAAATTTCAACCTTTACAATCATTGGACTCACAAATTTAAGCTTTAAATCCATTCAATTTCACTTTGTAGACAAAAACGACAAGGGGTTTCATCAAAAAATGATGAAAAATAATGTGTATTCACATCTCCAGGAGTCTTAGAGAAAAAATGGCGGCAAAAGCAGATGCAATGCACATAAACGGTTAATTCTTTCCTTTCGCAACTTTAGATTAGAGTCGTCCACAAGTGAAAAATCTAATTGGCGCAACTCCGGCAAAGGTGATACCTTTTGTATTTTAGGAAATTTTTCAGAACAATGAACAATTTTCACATCCATGCATCGCCCCTGGGCCCATTAAAATTAGGCTTTTGGCACTTTGAAAAAGTCTCAGCCTATAAAAGGAGCTAGCGTGAAGCCTCCACGTTTCTGCTATGGTGTACTTTATATATGGTGCCCAAAAGAAGAGACCCCAAAAAAGTGTGGACACACCACGTGACGTAGCCTGAATTTTGAAAGAATTTATAGACCATCAGAACGTGCCACGTGCCTAGGGTCCGAGAAAGTTTCCTTGGCTATTGAGGAAAGTCCAAGCAAGGGTAGAGCGAGTGGAAAATTCCACGTGTCCCTGGGCCCAAGAAAATTTTCTTCTTTCAAAGGTAAAGTACATTTTTAGGTCCTAAGTATGAGCGCATTGGAAACCTTCCACATGTCCCTTTGGCGCACCTTAGAAATGGTTACTTAAAAGGATTTTAGACCCTATAGAGAGGGTCTGGCTGGAAGCCTCCATGTGTCTCCTTGGCTAGCAAAGTTGTTGAATATGGTGCTAAGGATCAGTTGACCCTAGGAACAAGCGTGTGCTAGGGTCCACGATATCTCATTATGACAGAGTTGTAAGAATAAAGTTTAAGGACCAACGGAAGGTGCTACATGTCTCCTTGGCGTAACTGCTAAGGTAGGACCTATAGGTGGATACTCAAATGAGCACCAACCCTCCATATGTCCATGGTCCGACAAAGCTACACCGGTCGCATGAAAGTTATAAAATGTCCCGGGACCCACCTCTTGGGTAGGGCCAAATTTTGACACATGCCATGTGTTTCCTTCTTTCGGCAACTCCAAAGGTAATAATTTTTTCAAGCATCTTCATATTTTTAGGATGAGCCAATCAAAGACCCTTGGGGCCAAGAGGGCCAATTTGATATTGAGTTGACAGATGTGACCAAAGTGGAAAATTTTACCAAAAATCCCTCACCAAGCTGACATCCAATCAAGAAAGGAACACATATTTCCACATATGTTGGGACAAAATGTTTCATAGGGAAAATAAAACATGCCCTGTCGGAAAAAGTAAGAAGGAAGGGGAAAAACACAAATTTGCGCCTAAGTAATTGAATATCTTATCTACATGGACGATAGGAATTGGAAAAAATACATTATGGACTTAATGTGATCCTTGATTAGAGGAAAGGATTGATCATGGAAACCAAATGAAGGAAATATCTTTCAAGCATCAATACGGGGAGATAGAAAATATGACAGAGCACGTAGATTGAAGAATTTCAAGGAAAAATAGTGTGAGATCAAATTGAGCACCAACATTGGCTCTGACTAGGGGATGGGCGCTCCCTGCATGTGCCATAAGAACAATAGAGCATGCCATGTGCCAAAAATTCATTAGGCAACAGAGTCAAAGAACAAGCTTGTAGAGCCGAAAGACGATAACCAATCCTCCCAAGATGAATTGAGAAACCAACAAAAAATAGTCACCGGGGACCAAGATGAAGTAATAAAGAAAAACAAGAAAGCAGAACGAAACCAAAAACTATACACTTTATACTGGTGAGCACCCTAATTCAGAGGAAACAATCAAGGAAAATGTTTCAAGTTCCTGCCATTCTGGATATGACCATGCTAAGTAGTTCTGATATGTCTTTAACAATTTGTTATATGATTTTTTCTCTTTTCCATCCAAATCGCTATCTGACCACAATTTTTCAGGCTTATACTTTGTGCCTATGTCAAGTTTTTCAACATATCTCAATGCTATATCAAACATCAAAGTCCCAAGAAAACCAACCTTCTCAGGATATCCGCATTGATCAATTTCATATTCATTGAAAAAAACATAGCTCACAGAGTTATCAATATCAATGTTTGTGTGCAATACTTCATAACAAACATCGTTGGGGTCCTTAATGAGATATAATTTTTTTTTTCTCCATATAACTTCACAAGGCTTCCCTTAATTGGTATGGTGGCATAAGACATGTTCATTTCCACACTTCCACCCACACTAGTAGCCAATTTTCTTACTAACAACATTCCCCATTTGGAAGGGCAATCAACAATAACAACATATAGATTTAAGTTCTTGATTGGGTAGGATACAAGTTACACTATCAAACCCTTAACACATCCAACAACTAGAACCTCTCTGGAATCCATGGAAGTGCACTTACCATAAGTTGATATTACTTTGAGATCCAACTCATTCATGACCTCAAGAGGTATAAAATTGCATGATGCTCCAGAATCAAACATACAATTGTATAACAAATTGTCCTTAATAAGAAAAGTAGTGAAAAATGGCTCCACCTTCAACTGAGACTCAACCAAGGATGTTCCCAAATATACTTCATGTGGGTTACCTACTTCTTCCAATACTTGGGGTTTTCCAACTCTACAATGGCATGAGGAACCTCTACACTGTTTACATTTTTAACCTAGGTGAACTTTTCTTATTTGAATCCCAAATATTCGAATTCTCTGTTCCTATTCTTAGGGATTCTAAGAAATTCAACAATAGGAACAAAAATCTTGATTTGACTCAAGATTTGGGCTATGTCACAAGGAACATATTTGGGTAATGCGGTGTTAGGAGGAAGGTTTATAAATTCATTTGATGGAACAGGATTTCTCACAGTCTGAGCATGCGGAGGAACACAAGTTTTATTTGGGGTGAAAAATCCTTTTCCAGATGCATCTTTATCAGGGGTTTCCTTAGGAATACTGGTATGCACTGGAATTTTTGGTTTGGCCCGAGGCCCTACCCCTTTGGCAACTTTGCGCCTAGTATTGTACTCTTTTTCATGGCCAACTACTGCATTCATTAACAACTGTATGCCCTCTTATGAAGGAATTCCTCCATCATACATTTTAATCATTAATGCCATTAAGTATTCAAAACCATTGCTAAGCAACTCATAATCTTGTACCATATTAATTTTAGAAGTATGAGTGGGAGGAAGAGGTAATAACCGATGAATGCAATCCTAAATATCTTTAATAGTTCTGGCACTCATTAGTTCAAGTTGAGTTTGTCTCCCTGCTGTGAACTTGTAGAACAATCCATTGCGCATGCATCATCATTTGTCTCATCATCATCAAATTCTTCCTCAAATCCCTTTTTAACATCAGATAAAACATGTGGCAAGAAACAACCATCACACTACTCAATTTCATGAGCTTCATAAACAACAACTCTGGCATCTAAAGGATCAGGGACCAATTTGTTTTCCCTAGGTTGGGTCTGTCTATTTCTTGATCCCATGGGTCCTTTGTGTCTGTCATCAGATCTCTGATCACCCCTAGGATGATTTGTAAATATTTCTTGATCTTGTACTTTATTCTGACCTTGGGAAATTTATCTAATCCCCTTCTCTGCTTTGGTTAGTTTATATGATATTTCCTTAACATATCTGACCAAAGTTTTTACAACCTCCTCTAGATCCACAACTTTACTTGACTGAGGATTCTTTGGATTGATCAGCTTGATGCCTTCCCTCTTAGAATGCTTACCAATTGCTTTGATATTGTTTTCAATCTACAAAGCCATGGTGAAGGCCTACCTCAATGTTTTTGGGTTCTTATCCCTCAAATAATAGGCATCCTTCTTATCAAAAGCATCAGATTATTTTATCATAAAGGAAGCATCACTTGGCTTCAGGATCAGAGGTAGCCTATTCAGAGTCTTATTGAACCTTGTATTGAAGTCATGAATAGATTCATTAGGATTCTTTTTAATATTATCAAATTCTGATAAAAGAAACCTTAGATATTTTTTATCTCCATACTGCAATCTAAAAGCATTCTTCATTTCTGTCGATGAATCAATGGAGTTATATGGAAAAGATTTATGCCAGTCCTGTGCATCCTCCTCTAGAGTATGAATAAATTTTTTTATAAACACATCCTCAAATTTAATCTCAAAGTCTTCCATCATATTGAAAAATATCTTTAAGTGCTGATCACTAGTAATAGAATTATTTCCTTGAAATTTAGGTAGTCTATTTCTAACATCTTGGGGCACAACATTTGGATATCCAGACATAGCTCTGAAATCTATAGGACCAAAAGTGTTCACAACAAATGGAGGTCTGGGTGGGGGCTAGGCCATATTTTTTAGGGGAGGTGATCTTATCAGGAGAAATAGAATGATGGGGACAAAGGGGGTTTTTGGGGCACAGGAATGCAATTCCCTAAATGAATATTCTCTAAAAACTTTGTTTATTGGAAGACCCTATCATCTTTGGAGAACACAGGGAGGAAATGTGACATAAAATTTTCAAATACGAAAGAAGGATCCTCTCTAGATGGAGAATTTATATCTACAAAAGACTACCTGATTCAGAAGCACATGAGGAAATATGGAAATATTTAATGATAGGCTAATTAGTTTCCATAATTGATAACTCTTTTATTGATTTTTGATCTCCAATAACTTTCCAGATTCTTCTTCCTTTAGATTTTATCTTTCCCAGTTCTGGAAACTACCTTCTAGCAAGGTCTTTAACAAAGAAGATCTTCTTCCTTCAATCTTTGCAGATATTAGTGATAAATTTCAATTGATAGAGGTTAAGACACTAAAATTTATCAAATATTAATTCAACGCGGAGTCGCCACTAAGGTTTTCACCTTAGTTGTGTAAATGTACTAAAATTGATCTGTTAAATGTCTGTCAACACTAAATTCATGTAAAGCTTCATAGATTTGGACCCCTCCCTTTACACTGTATTTGAACATTGATGATGTAAACTTAGTTTAGAAACCAACATAAACTTGAAATATTGCACACAGAACTTGTAACTTGCATAAATTGTACAGATCTGGACATATGATGATGTTTTAACAACGTATTAGCAATTAGATCATGTAAGAAACATTACTAGGGCCGAATATAAGAATGCCTTTGAAGATCCTTGGTAATGGATCCATTAGGGTGTTGTTGTCGCACAAATAGGTCTCGGAGATCAAATAATCCCCGGAAATGACACCATTAAGGTGTTATTGCTGCAAAAATAGGTCTCGAAGCTCAAATAATCCCTGAAAATGGTGCCATTAAGGTGTTGGTATCCAAATTGATTCTCCCTTGGAAATCGAGCATCATCACAGATTTAGCAAGACATTGCGAGACAGAAAAATCATATTATGAGTCATTTTGTATCCATAGGGAGGGGATTCGTTTCACTCTTTGTCACTCGGATGCATCGGAGAAATGGATAGCACCTTCATTAAACGATTTTATCTATCCTCAATACTTTAGGATTTTCCTTTCAACTAGGTTGAGAGGACCCATTTTGTAACCTCTACTGGTGAAGGAGAATGAAGATATCCTTCTTTGCATAAACTTGAAAGAAAACCTTGAGAAAATATGATCAATGCACTAGAATTTAACTCTCATGAGTTGTCACTTCTAAATAAATGGTGATAATTTCTAAATAAGGTTAAGGTTACTAAATACATTATGGAGTCTTGATTGCTTCTGCATATTTTAGCAATAGAATTTATTCATTTGTGGACATACAGGGAAAACATGGGTAGTTTAGGTAGGATTCATTTTTTTTGAATAATTTTCTTGTGGGCGATTAAGTAGGATAAAATTGGTTTTGCTAGATCTTTGAGAACCTTCACAATAATTGGAAAAATAAATTATAGAAAGCTTTAGACTAGCTAAAATATTCCTTCAACTAGAGGTGTGCATCAATGGAGGCCCATATTTACACGGTTTCACACAATATCCAAGAATTTAACAAGAAGGCTCAAGCTAAAGACTCAATTAAAGATTAAAGAACCCCGATTCCTCATGCCTAAGATACACTTAAAGTCTTACATATAATATTTATCAACAAAATGAGAGTAAAGTGATTTTAAATTGTTTATCTCATCACAGGGTGAAGGGTCTTCTCATAATGAAATTGAAAATGCCACTAAACTATCATAGGGATGAGATCCTATGTGATTCGGAGGGATTTTAGTACAAGATTGCAATAGGAATAAGAAAAAATACTTGCAGAAATTCTGAAATAAAGCAGACACAAATTTGACCAATATTAACACATATTAATTCGAAGTTGATTAGATACATCAGAAGGGGAAAGTTTCTTTGAACATTCTCAGATCTTGTCAATGGCTGTACACTTCCGACCAACTTGACATGATCAAATCTAAAACATAAGATATTAACAGGTTTCTCTGATGGTCTCTCAGGAAGATGGCCTTTCTTAAAAATTTTCGTAAGAACTCAATCCCCAACCATTTACATGACTAAAGAATGCTTTTTATAACACTCATTTACATTAAATCTTTCCCCGCAAGAAAAGAATATTCAAGGAACATTTTTTTGTTGTATGTTTGATCTGGATTTTTAGAAAATGACATTTAACAGGTTTGTAACAAAAATTTTCCATTTGTTCAAAAAGGTGAATCATTGCAAATATTTCCATCATTTTTTTAACTAGGGCACCCAGTCATCTGCTGTAGCAACACGTTTTTCATCCTTTGCATCTGTAACCTCCATCATTTCGTCCTTTTCCCATTCTTTCCTTTGCAACTCTGCTCTCCATCCAGCTTCTCTGGTAACTCATGTTTTTGCAAGTGCCTGAGCAATTCCAACTTCAAAATATCAACCTTTACATTCCTTGGACTCACAAATTAAGCTCTAAATCCATTAAATTACACTTTGCAGACAAAAATGACAAGGAATTTGATAAAAAACAATGCATAATTGTATCTCCAGGAGTCTTGGAGAAAAAATGGCAGAAAAATCATATGCAATGCACACCACCCATTGATTCTTCCCTTTCTCAACTTTAGATCAGAGTCTTCCATGTGGAAAAATATGATTCAAAGTAGGCCTGAGCTGCCTTTTGTATTTTTTGTCTTATGGAGAAAATGTGTAATTTTCACATTTTCCCCGCCCTTACGCCTTTCAAAATCGGGCTTGAAACGTGGCTTAATCTGGGCCTTTAATGGAGTCGCGACTCATTTCTAAAATTTTACCCTTTTTAACAAAAAGGAAAAATTTTCAATTTTCCTCTACCAACCCACTTCCCCACCTTTGAATTTTCAATGAAGCCTCCACGTGTTTCCTTGGTGCAACTTCAAAGGTGAAGTATAGAGGAAACTTTCTAAACAAGCGCAGTCCTTCCACGTGCCCTGGGCCCAAGAAAATTACCTTTTGGCCTTTGAAAAAGTTTCAATATAAAAAGGATCTAGCTAAAGCCTCCACATGTCTCTTTAGCGCACCTTTGATATGGTGCCCAAAAGCAGAGACCCTAAACAAGCGTGGGCTCACCATGTGTCTCAGTCTGATAGAGTTATTGAAAACATTTAAGGACCAACGGAAGGTTCCATGTGCCTAGGGTCTTGTTGTCCTCTCAAAATTTCCCATAGTTTGAAAGTCAAAAAATTGAAAATTTTGAATTGACAACCTTTAGTGATGTTCTAGTGATGTCAAAAGTTGAGGAGATAGTAAAAATTATCATCTTTTAGAGTTATTTTCATGATTTGCGGGTATGTCAGACATTTTTATCCCTCATGTCCCAGGTTCTGTCAGGCCTATTGTTCCCTGACCGGCCACATTGTATAAAATTCTTTAACTTTTGGTTCCATTGGAAATTTTTGGGCCATTTGTCCCAAGTTTGTTTAGGCTCTCTATTCCCTGATCACCCGCATTGGGTCATTCATGTACTTTTGTCCCATCTGTCCCAAAAGTGTCTGTTCCTTTTGTCCCCACTTTTCCCGCATCGACCAAATTGAATCTTCGCATCCCTTGTGTTTCCAAGTTTCTAGACCACCGGTGTTCATTTGGCCCACATTACCCGCATCGCCCGAGTCAGTCGGATCACGTCTTTACATCCCTCATGTCCCAAATGTACCAAACAACATCCGGGCTATTTTTTTCCGCTCTTCCTGATTCTTATCTTTTTGAGTCAGAGCAATATGAATTTAATGCATATTTAATGACCTTATCTCTCCTAAACAGATATTTAATGGGACTATTTTATATGCATTTGACACATTGCTTTCTTGCCATCATTTGCTCGAATCCCTGCAATTAAGGTCATTTGTTTCTTGCTTCTGCTTCCTTTGAATTTTTTTATCATGAGCTTGACCCTTGAAGGTTTTCCTCTATACATTGCAAACATGAAGATCAAATGTCAAGGCCAAGAACATGTACCACCTCTTGAGTCCTCTATTCTCAATATCAGGGATAGTGAGGTTCGGCACCTAGAGTTTGGGGATTTTTGGAACAGATTGATTTTACCTAATCCTTCCCCCATGGCACAAATGATCAACGATAGTGGACTTGCTTATGTATTTGGTTTCCCTATCTCTGTATAATGTGCTGACACCATGCTTGTTTGTGGAGCTCATTTTAACTCAGAAACCAAAGAATTGACTAATGTGCATGGAGAGCTTATTGCTAAACTTGATCCTGCTACCATTACTACTGCCCTATGCATTCTAGAGACTGGAGACTACATCATTCTCACCCAAGCTCAAGCTCAGACCCTTTTCGAGAAGGACTGTGAAAAATATAAGGCAAGAATAGAAAAAGCATGGATGAAGAACCCTAAGAAGGGAGCGTCCTAACTTTCCATGGCATTATTTAGGACTGATTTCAATGAATACCTATAATATTTCAGCATTTTGCTAACTTGTGTCATGGGATTTCCCTCTACCAATGAATTTCACTTTTGGATGTGCCCTCTGATCAATTGTCTAATGTGCAATAGACTAAGAAGTTATATATGACTTCTTATCTCATGTATTCCCTAGCAACGTCCCGGCAGTGGTTTGGATTCACATACATGGAGGACCAGAAGGATGAGCCCATTTATGCATACTGCCCTCAATTCACCCTTGAAACTAGTAACCATAATTTTAGAAGATTTAATGATGCCTTTACCATGTATATTGTAAGGCTCTTAGAAGGTGATACTGCTAGGAGGTTTTCTGATGTAGCCATGAACCTAATAGCTAAGTATGGAGCTTTCTTCATTCAATTCAGGAGGTTTTCATATATAAGGTTGGCTATTTATGAAAACACACCTCTCAAGCTCCCCATGTTTTATAATGACAAGATGGCTCTAATTGAAGTGTGCTAGCAATCGGATAAATTACATAGAACCTGTAGGGACAAGAAAATCTCTAGTTTGCACTTCCCTATTTATTTGGGAAACTATAAATGTAAAACAGACTTAGATTCCCAAAATATAGAAAGGGCTCTTGCTCCCCTCACTATCCACTTTTTCAAGCCTAGGAATTGCTTTGATTTGAATAATTTCATTGATTAGAACCTTAGGATAAACTATCATCACAGGCCAGATACAAAGGATTACTAGGCTGATTGTGTAGATGATTTTGAAGCAAGGCAGAGGCACTATGGCAGACTCTCTCTACAACTGATTAAAGAGCTCAATCTCTATCAAAATCCTGAAGGGTTCTAGGATGATGATAAAGACTTACAGTATTTTGAATATGAGACATCAATCAAACATACTCCTTTGGAAGACTTGATTGGTACAAGAAGGAGAAGTATGACTTTGTTGAGATTTTGACACCTGTCCTTGTAATAACCCAATTTTGGTTTGACATGAAGGTTCAAGAGCTTAAGAAGAATCAAAGCAGATCTTCTTCCAGAGATACTTCAACACCTAGGAAGGAAAAACATACACTCAGCAAAGAGGTACCTATACAAACCCCTCCTTCTTCCTCAGTTAAAGAACCCGAATCATCTACTCCCTCTTCTTCTACTCAAGTATACCAAAAGAAGATAAAAGAGGTTAAACAAGAGCCAATTGAGGAAGAACCCCTTCAAGAGCATTCAAGATTGCCTTCAAGGCCAAAGAACATTATTGTTCTCAGTGAAAGTGATGATGCCAAAGTACCAAACCCTATAAGAACTTCATAAGTTATAGTAGAAGATGATAAGAAGGTGCCTAGCTCTGAACCTCCTAGTACCATAGATTCCTCTACACAGGAAGCTCCAGATGCCTCAACTCTTTACTGGAGGCAACAGTGGTGAATACCTTAAGTGCCATGGATTCACTTGCTCTTGGACCACTTGTCCCTTCTTCTTCTTCTGCTTCTACTTTTGCATGCATGTAACCCTTGGTTGATAGCAGGAAGAGAAAACCTTCTTCCCGTTTGACAGGGCCAAATTTTGATGTTGTGGCAACTTTGTTATGTATTAGTCCTCTTCCTCCAGCAAAGAGAGATTAAAAAACTTCAAGAATAGTGACAGATGCTCAAGGCCAATTATTTCTAAAGGTTGCAAAGCCTAAGGTTGATAAGGTAGAGAAATATCTATTAGCCTCTGACCTGGAACTTTCTAGAATTACAATGGGAGAATGTACTCCTGAGAGTGAGGTACATAACCTCCAAGAAACAATAACCAAGGTTATTGAGAGTGTGGATATAGGTAAGAAAACTATAGAAAAGTTGGAAGAACAAAATCAAGTTCTTTCAAACTTCATCAAGTCATTATTGGCTAGAGATAAGGTTTTAGATCCTGCTCAACTGGTTGCCCTTCCACCTCCTATGATTCTCAGTCAGGATGAGGTTCCAAGTATCAAGGATATACACATATATTCCACTTATGGAAGGGCTATGGACGCCATGGTTGATGAAATGACCATTACATGCTTGAACTTCATTGTAGAAGTCTTCAAACTCAATGAGAAGGTGGCCAACCTTCAACAAAACCTCTCCTCCTCTATTAGAACTATGGAAAAATAACTGAAGCTTTGGAGTAGTTCCATCATAGACCTTCACCTGATGGGATAGGCTGATGAAAATATATTTTTGGCCAGTAAATTTTTTGATAATGCCAAGGACAACTTGTCAGGGTCATGGTTGTTCAATGTTGAATGGAAAATAAAGGTTCTGGAAGAAGCCTTGGGAGAATTGAGAAATAGTTGGTAGAAGGGTGAATCTTTCAAGACTTGTGTTGCATCTGCCTCTAAGGAGTTTCGTTGTCATCTTCATGATGAAATTTCAGGTGTTCCTCTCTCTCTTCAAGAGATTTAAACTCAGTTCAGGACATTTTTCAAAGAAGACCTGTTCAAAGAAGAATTGATTACCAAAGAGAAGATAAATGATATTTTCTCTCTTCAATCTGCCATTAAAGAGTCTAATAAAGAATACCTGGAACATACTGAGTTGGATAAGGACATGGAGAAATGTCTAGGAACTTGATCTCATGCCACTACTGACACATTAGTCCCACGAGGCAAGGAGATAGCTGAGGCATTCAAAAGATTCAGGCAACAGATTCTCAGGTTAGTGGGCCCTCCTCAGCAATAAGCAGATGTTTTCTCTCCTAGTTCTCCTTTTCTCCTTCTTTTCCTAGAATCGCGCTCATTGTAAACTAATTAAGGACATTGTGTCGATAACTTCCTTAATTAATATTTTAGTTAAAAGAAATATTTACCAAGTGTAACCAATTTGTAAGCTATATAATGGGCTCTGTACACCATTTTCTGGGCTGGAACTCTGGTTATTTTTTAAAGTGTAAAGGAGTAAAAAGATACCAATACAAGAAGATCTCTCTTTCTATTTCTATCTGTTCTTGTTCTTTTCTTTCTATCTGTTAAAATTTATTAAATCATTAATCTATTTTACTTCAAGAAGCTTTGTATTCTTGTGGATGTCATCTCTAGAACTTTGTGTCTGTTAAATAACATCTTGTGGTTTTAATGCAAATCATTCCGAGAAAATTTCTTAAAAAATCTAAGTGTAGAGAGGAGCCAGAGGAAGTCTCCACGTGTCTCCTTGGCACAACTGCTAAGGTAGGACCCAGAGGCAAATTTCAAATGAGCATCAGCCCTCCACGTGGACAATCTTTGAGTTGAAGTGGGCCTTAAAGTTTCAAAATTCCCCGGTGACCTACCTCTCTGCTTCAAAATTTTGAAATATGCCACGTGTACTTCTTCGGGGTAAAAGTAAGACTTTTTCCCAACGTCTTCATATTTGCTAGATAGCCAATTAGATACTATCGGGGCCACAGGGACAATTTGATATTTTTTACAAATGTGACCAAAGTGGAAAATTTCACCAAAAAGACCTGTCAGGCCACATCCAATCAAGAATGAACATGTATCTGAAGATGCTACGATATAATTTAATGGGAAAACATGCGCATCAAATAGTAAGATGCAGAGGAACTTCATAATTTTTACCTAGAATTGAATCTTTCTTTAAGGACGAAGAAATTGGAAATTATAGAAGGCCTAAACGTGATCCACGACCATGGAGAAGGATATTCAAAAACATACAAATGAATAAAACCTTTCACGCATCCATTCAGGGAAATAGAAAATATGACAGAGCCCGCAAATTAAAGAATTTTAAGGACAAACGGGGCTAGATCAAATTGAGCACCAACAGAATCTTCAAGTGTATTAGAATTGCCCACCTTGAACTCAAAAATCTTTGCAAGTCACTAACTCCTCCCTTATGGAATTTGTATCTAGTCATTGTCTACAACTTGTGTGAATGACATTTGTACCAAGAGAAGTCATTCAACACTCACGTGCTTTCTATTTTTATTTTTTCTATTTTTTTTGGATGATTAAGCTCCAACAAAAAATCAAGTGGCTTAAGCATGGATTACGTATGGTTATTTTGTGTCATTTTTATTAGTCTCCGGCTGAGAAAGCGTTGCCTTCCAACTACCCTATTGGATGCTACTTATTCTTGACTAACTCACAAATATTGCTCTACATCTTTTTTTTTATACATGTAACACCCACAAAAATTTCATACATGAAACCCAAAAACAAACAAATATTATAATAGAAAAATTATGGAATATTTGTTTTTTATAAAGGACAGATGCAACACTTAGTTAAAACCCTTGGTTAGTTACAGATCATCACAAAATTAAATGAATAATAATATTAAATAAAATAATTGATTTAATCTATGACTAGGCTTAACATACTTCATTCAATTAATCCTAAATTAATTTTATACAATGGTTCCTAAGGTCATGCAATAATTTAAAATTAAAGTCCATAACTAAACTAGCTCTTTCATTTACACAAAACTAATAATTTAATTCTCCAAAATACAAGTGGGTCTAGATTATTAAGGAAGGGAGTTCACTAAAATTTTCCTAGGTCATGTCTAGATTAAATTTTAAGTTCCAAGAGAAGATAATAAAAAAAATACCAAAATTTAATTTACTTCCAACCCACATAAGTGACCACATTTTAAACAAGGCCCATGTGACCAAATGATAACCTCACCAACCCCTCCACCTAACTTTTGTAGGAGATTGGGCCATTGGATGGAGGATTTCAAATCAAACCTAAATTCTCTAAGGAATGGTTTTATTCATTTCTCTAGCTCATTTCATTCATTTTGGTTTTGCAGGTTAAGGGGAGGATGAAGAGAAGGAAGCCATGGGAGGAAAGGAGAAAGCTTGGGGATTGATATATACATCCCAAATTCAATTTTATTCTATTTTTCTATTGCTATTATGCCTTAATCAAGGGCTTGAGAGAAGACATTACATTTTATTGTAGTAATACTAATTTAATAGAATACCCATTTGGGTATTTTATTTTCATTTGTCCAAGAGATCTAAAATTTCCTTTCTCCTTTTTTTTACAACTTATAGAAATCTATTTAACCTTCTTGAAAATTTAGGTATTTTACCCAAATAATAAATCTAATTTTAAAAAATGAATATATATATATATATATATATATACACACTTACTAGTATATATATACATGTAAGTATATTTATACATTTAAGATTCTATATATATATATATATATATACACTAACTACCTAAACCAAATAAACACTGCAAAATAACCTACGGCCACAGATTTGCTACGTGTATGGGCCAGGTTAAAAATTTTATTTTTCTTTTATTTATTTGCAAGGTGAAAGGTTACATTGGTGGGGGCTCGGCCCCCACACAAGGTTTTGTTTAATTAAAATATTGTGAGTTCGGGGAGGGGGCACCGCCCCCACCCCAACCCTTATTAATATGGGTTGGGTTGGGGTGGGGGAGGTGCCCCCTTCCCCAACCCACTAACCACATATTCCCAAGCCGAGTCAGCTAAACATTTCAACCAACATTAACTTGGCCGATACATGTTTCATTTGTAATTTTTTTTTAATAAACTTTTCTTAATATAAAACTTTGTTAATATATATATATATATATATATATATTAACAAAGTTTTATATTAAGAAAAGTTTATAAAAAAAAAATTACAAATGAAACATGTATCGGTCAAATTAATGTCGGCTAAATTTATATTTATATTATTATTAGTAATAAATATTATTTGTATTCAAATATCTTCATTATTATTAAAATATAATTTTATTAATATGTTAGTAATATTAATATATTAACAATATTAAAGAAATCAAATTTATTCAAAGTTCTCTCTTTTTTTTGTGTTTAAACTTTCATCCAAGGTCAAGTTGATAATACAAAAAAAATGATTAAATACATAACTCATTCAACAAATGAAAATAGGAGAGGAAATGCTTTCATTTAATGTAAGGATTTTAACTACTATTTCCTTCAGCTAGTTTTAATAATACAAGTAAAGTTTTAGGTCATTCAATTTACTCTCCTTTAAGGTACAAAATAAACATTCCCTTTTCACAAGCAAGAGCAACCAACAAAATACGTGTTTCTTTCAAAAGCGACTATAACAAATTTACAAATGTGTGTGTGTGTGTGTGTGTGTGTGTGTGTGTGTGTGTGTGTGTGTGTGTGTGTGTGTGTGTGTGTGTGTGTGTGTGTGTGTGTGTGTGTTGGAAAGCATATCACATTTGAAAAACAAAGAAACCACTTGGATTAAAATTTTACATATCCATTCCAACAATATTCACATCTTCCTTTCACAAAGATAAGGTAAATCTTGATAATTTCTTTTAATCATGACTAACACATTTGAAGGTTAAGTCTCTTAAGAAAACACTCATAAAGGGAGTTTACAAGATTAGTGGATTTCCAAGTATACAACCACTTCCTACAAAAATTATAACTTACAAACATCCACTCAAATGGGAAGTATAAATTTGAATAAATTACAACAAGGCTATCAAAAAATCCAATTTTATAAGTCTCCAATAAGTATGTTTCCATCACAAAGGTGGCTCCAACTCTAGATTTTTTCAACATCAAAATGAGATCTTGAAAAAGGAAGGGCGAGTAGGAAACGCTCTCTACCCAACCTTAAATACATCAAGGGAAGAATCCTTTCCATAAATGGCCCCTGAGTCCCAACCAAGGAACCATAAGGAGCATTGAGCAACAATGAAAACTTGGATAAGGTAGCTACACAACAAACACATACAAGGCATTCAACTCAAATATGACAACATAATCCACAAGATTACAATTTTACAACAACACAAATGTTTGAGGATCAATCCAAATAGAGCAAGGCTTGTTTTTCTGCAACTGCACTACTTGATCCCCGTACTGCTACTCCAATTTATATTGATTTCTAGCTGAGGATTCAGCCTCTTTTTGTAGGAAATTAATGATCTGTTGACCGTTATCAAACACTTTCCAACTTGTGTCATTATCTCAAATTGTTGGCCTTACAATCACATGGATATGTGGCTGTGTTTTGTCTCTTTTGATGTTATCCACCACATCAAAATTTTCCCCAACTACTCCAAGTCTATCTACAGCTTCATTCTTCTTCCTAGGTATGGACACAATGTTGAAAGCTTCAAAGTATTCAATTAGGTCTCATACCCTATTTTTGTAGCTCTTGAGTAGGTCATTCTTTGTAGCATATTGCCCCCTTACTTGATTGTCGATTAGCTCACTATCCTTGAATACTTGTAAAAATTTTATGCCTCTTTTCCTCACCCAATGAAGTCCATGAACTAAAACCTCATATTCACCTGTGTTGTTCGAACATGCAAACTGAAATCCAAAACATGAATAATATTTGGTGTTCTATGGTGAAACCAACATTGCACCTCCTCCAACCCCTTGTTTGCTTCTCGAGCCATCAAAAAACATTTTCCAAACTTCATTGTCATCCTTATTTTCCAGCCTGGTTATACTAGGAATGGGTGAATTTTCTTCGTGTACACAATATACACCCATTTCTATCTCTTGATCCATTTCCTTGTATGGGTAAAATGCATTCCTTTTGTTCGCCCATTGATCTAGAGTCAACTATGGAATTGACTCAACCTTAGTACCAGTTTCTAGATCATTTGAACACTCTTCTTGATCAAAGGCTGAGTGAATTGCATTAATAGGACTTGGCACATGAGACTCAATGTGAAAATTTGTAATTGGTTCTGATCTGATGGTCACCTTGGCTCCATACCTTGTCTTGAAAAGTACGTCTCACCAATCTGCTAGTAGATATCCACCAATTTTGGTAGTTAACTTTATCTACAAACACAATACAAAGAGTGGTGGGAGGTCAATTACAGACACATCCTACAAGACTGTGACATTTCGACATTTATGCAATGTAAGGCTTAACCTTTTGATGACCCCAACAGTTCCTACTATTGTTCCATCCAGTTGTACTACTCCTTTCAGTAGTGGCTCATACTTTAGACCCAATTGATCTATTATTTTCTTTGGCATCACTGAACTACTTGCACCTGACTCGATCATGCAATTGTGTACTAAGTTGTTCCCAACAATAAATGACACATATAATGGTGGAGGCTTAAAATTCTTGCTTGGTTGACCTCCATCTTGTTGTACTGCATTAGTGAGAACCTTTTCCTCTATTTGGTTTGATCCATTCGAGGTAGACCAATTGGCCATTGAAGCTTGTAACAAATATCATTGCCCTGGGATTTCCAATGACTCCTACATGGAAATGTTCACACGTGTTTTCTTCATTTGGTCAATGATGTTGAAAGGGGATGAATTATCATTTTGTTTCTCTTTTCTTGCCACGACCTTTTCTGGAGCTTGAACAGGTACATGTGTTGCTGCAACGGGTGCCTTAGGATGATTTTACACATTTGGGACTGCACTTGGTCTACTAACTCCTTGTAGTGTAGGAGTGGGATGAGAAAAAACTAGATTGGATGGTTGTCCCTCCTCTATGTTCCTCTTCTTTGACCATGTATTGGAAGGTACGCCTTGAAAAGGTGGTTGGTTGATTCCACAGATATTTTTTGTGTGCCAATTAACTAACGTAGTTTCTGTTGGAGGTGTCTCTTGCTGAGTTTCCTACTACTTATTTCCCTCTTGACTTAGTTCTTGAGACCACCAATGGTTTGTACCATTAATGTCTGGTTTAGTGCACCATTGAAACACGTTGATTGATTGTGAGGTAGATTATAGGGGTAACACCATTTGTACTCATGTGCCATGTTTTTCTGTGTCAGAACTAGGGTTCTCGATGTTGAAGTTGTGTTTGGATCATATGGTCGGAATGGCATGACAACTTGGGGTTGTCCTTGGTTGTGGTTTTGATTTATAGCTGAGCTTGTGGTCTATTTTTGTTTTATGGGGGCCTACCTTGATAATGATTTTGAGGCTAATATGGCCTAGAACTCTGAGCTTGTTGTCTCTTGATAGTCATTAGCTCATTTCCTAGGTTCTGTAATTGCTTCATGACCTCCTGCAACTCTTTTGAAGTGCTTGAAGAAGTAGAAGCCTCACTATTGCTTTGATACCTAGGGGGTGGAATGGGATTCAACTCTGTTGTTTAATTAGCTATAGGAGCTCTCATATCCAGATAGAGAGGCATCGGTGGCCTTGGTGCTAGCTTACTAGC
The DNA here is from genome assembly GCA_019776745.2 of Taxus chinensis. NCBI lineage: Eukaryota > Viridiplantae > Streptophyta > Pinopsida > Cupressales > Taxaceae > Taxus > Taxus chinensis. The sequence continues at coordinate 459,696,760 of CM034155.1, read as the reverse complement.
TTGAATTAAACAGTTTTCAGCTCTAATAGCAATGTTATAGGTTGCGGGTAAGGTTATACCTCCCATTGATTGTATCATCATTGCTATATCTGAATTTATAGCCTTCAAGAAATAGAGGATTGGACCTTTAGCTGCTGGTCTCACAGCAAGCGGAATTCTATCCCATGTCCTTTGAAATCGGAAATTGAAGTATGTCATTTGCTCATTAGGAGCCCTCTTGATTGTTGTCAATTGTTCTAATAAAGACAGATTATCTCCCTTTTCCCCAAATTGATTGTGGAGGGCTATGCACAAATGGTCCCAATTCTGGATAGACCCTGCTGTTAGACTCTTAAACCATTGTAAAGCTTTACCCTTGAAAGATGAAGCCAACAACTTGACTGCAATACCCATTTCATTGATTTCATGAATTGCACAGACTTTGGCAATGTCCTGGATGTGGTCAATAGTAGTAGTATGATTTTCTCCTGTGAAATAGGGAATATTCTTTAGTGCTGCAATCGGGACCTGATTTTGAGCATTTAGGGCAAGTGGGCTACTGCTCGTGAAGTTGACATACGGATTGGATTGCACCATCCTGATTGGTCGGAGAACTCTCGTTGATTGAAGAAAAGGTCTACTAGGTGGGGGTGTAGACAAGGTCCTGTTAAGTGGAGATGGTGATCTTTGTGGTCTTCTTCCCCTCCTTCCTTTACCTGGTGACAATTGCAAGTAGACAAATAGTCCCTCTTCTCGAGTATCAAACCTAGTTTGAATTCTTCTCATGTACTTGAACAACCTGTGCTACTACGCCGCTGAATACTATCCCTTCGGAGTTGCCAGATGTGTTGGGAAATGAGCCTTAAAAGGTTGGATTTTGCCAAGTTACAACCCAAACTCGACAAAATAAAAATTAAAACTTTGAAGGACCTGTGTATTTGAGATTCTGGAGGTTGAAATTTGATTTGGAATGACAGTCCCGAAAACCCGAAAATGCAAGATGTCTAAAAGTCCGAAATCCCGAAACCCGAAATTTGGAGAATCCCGAAATCCTAAGATGTCCGAAATTCCGAAATCCGAAATTCAAAAACTCTAAAATTTCAAAAATCAAAATTTCAAAAAACTAAAAATACCCTTTTGAAGATTAGCTCCCGATCTATCAACTAGTGAAATTTGGGCTTGTTTTGAGTAAGTTAAGTCCCTGAAAATCGATTTTGGAGTTCAGCCTGGGAGGTAAAAAGTCCAAAATTGGAGAACTTGCAATTTCTAAATCCAAAATTCTTAAAAATGCCTTCAAAGCCTGTAGAATAACCTCTTGGTCCCACCGGGCGTGCCAAAACTGTTGATGCATAATCACATCACCCCTGAATGTCTTCAACTCGATGGGTTGAAACTCTCAATGTGACTGCATAACATGGAGCTTTTCCCAAAGTGTGGGATTTTGTAATCGGGAAAGCTCTCTGGATGAAGGCTGGTTCCTATTCCTCTGTTCATAGGTGCACACATACAGATTGTGCAGAGGATCTACTCTAAAATCTACTCTGATTTGCCAAGGAGTCAGGGTTAAAGAAGATGCAAGAAATTAAACCTAACCTGACAAGAGGTGATGCACCAAAGTAATGTTGAACACCTGCATTTCCAATAAACATAAACCATTAAAAATTGTAATACAACCACCATGCACAGATAACCAGGATTGTAATGAGAGATTAGGAAGATGCAATGAACATAAGAAAAGGTTGAAATCATCCACAGATTTATATTATTTGCTTTGCAGAAAATTGATATAGTACATTACTAATGGCCAAGAGGCACAAATTCCATCAAAGCTTGAATGGGAGGTTTGAACTCCAACAAGATCCCACGTAGCAGACAAGGGACCTAAGGGAGGGCTCTATCCTGAGAAGCTCAAATTGAAATCCAACCTTCAAGTAAAAACGCCCCCTCCTTACAATATATAGGAAGTAAATGAGAGAAAGCAGAGAAGAATTCGAAATGACCTACTGCAACCACACCCCAGAAATGCTAAGGGTTGAATTCTCTATCGCAACAGTGATGGGTGCACATGACAAAACCCATACCTCCATGGTACTCTTTCTTGTTGGGCTCAGAACTAGAAAAGAAGGGTCATACCTTATTATTGCTGAACAATGTGAAAGAAACCTGAGGACACCCAAAAAAAGGAAAATGGGGATCTTTCATTTTGAAGAATCTTTGGTCTTCACTCAACGATTAAGAGCGAGCCTAATCGTAGTTGCTAAGTATGGAGGAGATGGTAAAAGCTTCCAAAATGTGCCTTTCATTGGCGCAAATCCGAAAAGCTCCCAATCGAAAAGTGGAGACTCATGGCCATCACGAGGCCTCCAGGTGTCTAGAGTTCCCAAAAATGGCGAACTGGTCATTGACTCTGTCTTTTTCAGAGTCCGCAAAAAGTGCCAAGTGTCAACCTAGCGAAACCCCAACAATTTGGACGTCAAAACATTTTGAGTTTCGGAAGTCGGGCTACTAGTTCATCCGCCAAATTTGTTTTAGACTTCCGAAAAGGGATCGAAGACCCGAATCGTTTGAAAGTCCAAATTTTCGGACTTTCAGACTTCAGAGATTCGGACATTTTGGTGTGATTTTTGTGTTTTGGGGTTTGAGAGTTCCAAAACTTCGAACCTCGAAATTCCGAAAGTTTGAAGTCCGAAATTTTGGACTTTCGGACTTCGGAGTTTCGGACATTAGTCAAAGTAGAGGTCCATTTTGCTCGCCGAAGACTCCGAAAGTCCGAAGTCCGAAACCTTGATACTCTAAAGTTCAAATTTTGAACTTTGGACTTTCGGGACGGGCTTTTTGCTCACATTTACACTTCACGTTCACCGAGATCTCCGAAACCCGAAACTTGAAAGTCTGAAATTTCAGACTTTTGGAGTTTCGGGTTTCGGAACTTTCTCGCCCATAAAAGGTACCACATGTGCTCGCCATTGCATCTTCCGAAACCCCAAAACCCGAATCGGTCCCTAAATGAGCGCTATCTCAGCCACTTGGCCAGTGTTCGGGATTTCAGACTTTTGGGGCCGTTTTTCTATCTTCGCACGTGAGATCTTCGACCAAGAGGCACAATCTTCCATCACAATGGCCAAAAGGTACAAACTTCCATCACAACTTGAATGAGAGGTTTGAACTCCACAAGATCACTTGTAGACAAGGGAAGAAGGCCGATGGGCCTGCAAGAGACAAATTATCCAACCTTTTGAAAAATGCTACGGATCGGCGGGTCCTTACAGATGGTATTTTGATAGAAAATGAGATTACAAGGCTGCGGAGAAGAATTTCGATTTTATAGTCCTACTTCCAACCACCCACAAAATGTGAGTTTTAATTCTCCTGCGGACAGTGATGGGTGCCATGACAAAACCCATTTTCTCCATGTACTCTTATCTTGACCTGGCTCAAGACATTCAGGAATGCCCATACCTTATTATTCATCCAGTAGGTGAGATCCAACAAATTGGGACACCCAAGAAAAGGAACTGTATCTTTCATTTTGAAGAACTTAGTCCCACTCAAATTAAGATAACCAGTCGTAGTTGCGTAGAGAAGACTGTAAGCTTTCCAAAAAGTCCTTTCTTGTGCAAATCTGAGCTCCCAATCAAAAGTTATGGCCATCTGAAGGTCGAGGTGTCATTCTACAAAAATGGCGAATTGCTGACTGTCTTTTTCGGAGTCCGAAATGCATGCAACCTCTGAAACCCCGAAATTCGGACTTTTGGACATTTTGGTTTCGGAAGTCGGGCTACTGTTCATCCGCCAAATTTGTTTGATAGTTCCGAAACTACGAAACCCAAAAGTTTGAAAGTCCAAATTTTTGAACTTTCAGACTTCAGAGTTTCGGACATTTTGGTGTGATTTTTGTGTTTTCGGGTTTGAGAGTTCTAAAACTTCAAACCCCGAAATTCCGAAAGTCTGAAGTCCAAAATTTTGGACTTTCGGACTTTGGAGTTTCGGACATTATCTTTTCTTTTCCATTTTGCTCGCCGAAGACTCCGAAAGTCCGAAGTCCGAAACCTTGATACTCTGAAGTCCGAAATTTCGGACTTCGGACTTTCGGGCTTTTTGCTCGCATTTACACTTCACGTTCACCGAGATCTCTGAAACCCCAAAACCTGAAAGTCCGAAATTTCAGACTTTCGGAGTTTCGGGTTTCGGAACTTTTCCGCCCATTTTTTACCTTTGCGCTCGCCGAGATTTCTGAAACTCGAAAGTCCAAAATTTCGGACTTTCGGAGTTCGGGATTTCAGAATTTTGGGGCCGTTTTTCTATCTTCGCGCTTGAGATCTCCGGCCAAGAGGCACAATCTTCCATCACAATGGCCAAGAGGCATAAACTTCCATCACAACTTGAATGAGAGGTTTGAACTCCACAAGATCACTTGTAGACAAGGGAAGAAGAGAGGGTGCAAAGCCAAATTATCCAACCTTTTGAAAAACTGCCCCCTCCTTACAATATATAGGAAGAAAATGAGAGAAAGGAGATTAGAAGAATTTGAAATCCTACTTTAACTATCCCAAAATGCATTGAATTCTCCTGTAACAAGTGATGGGTGCCACTGACAAAAACTCATACCTCCATGTGACTATTTCTTGTTGGGTAAGAAAGGAAACCCATACCTTATGACTGTGGTAGGTGAGAAACCTGGGACATCTTAAAAAAAGGAACTATATCTTTTATTTTGAAAAACTTAGTCCCACTCAAATTAAGATAACTAGTCGTAGTTGCGTAGAGGTGTCTGTAAGCTTTCTAAAAAGTCCTTTCTTGTGCAAATCCGAGCTCCCAGTCAAAAGTTTTGGCCATCTGAAGGTCGGGGTGTCATTTTGCAAAAATGGCGAACTGCTAACTCTGTCTTTTTCGGAGTCCGAAATGCATGCAACCACTCCGAAACTCCTGAAATTTAGACTTTCACACATTTCCTTTTCGGAAATTTAAACATTGTTCATCCGCCAATTCTGCCTCAAAGTTCCGAAAGTCTAAAATTCTAAAATTTTAGACTTTTATAATTCAGAATTTTGGACATTGAGCCGTGTTTTATAGGTATTGAGGTTTGAGAGTTCTGAAACTCTGAAACCTGAAAGTGCAAAATTTTGGACTTTGGTACTTCAGGATTTCGAACATTAAGTCTTTGGACCTTTTGTCAGTATTCACCTCAACAAACCCACCGAGTCTTCTGAAACCCTGAACCCTCAACGTCTGAAAATTCAAAAATTTAGACTTCAGGATTTCATGCTTTTCTGATCCCTTTTTCGTTCCTGCTCACTGAGATCCCCGAAAACCTGAAACCTGAAAGTCTAACTTCAGGATTTCAAAATTTTAAGGGTTGTTTTTCTAACTTCACCCCTGAGCACTCCGAAACCTGAAAGTCTGAAATTTTAGAATTTTAGAGTTTTGGGTTTTTGAAACTTTTATCCTTGTTGAGTCCCTGAAATCTGCCTTAGCCTACCTCTGAAAACCTCCACCTCTTAAGTCTGAAATTTTGGATTTCAGACTTCTTATTTTCTTGAAATATCTCCAACTTTGTCAGCCCTACTTCAACCTTTTGGACCAACTCTGAAATGCAAGCTCTCATGATGGATCAACTCCTCTATTCTCGCTACGTGCAAGTTCTTGTTTGTCCAATTTTGCCCAAGGGGCAAAATTGGATAACCATTTCCAAATCAACATAAATTTTACTTACACAAGGACTACAAGATCTCATCATAACTATTTGTCACATATATAATTTCGTTAAAAAATAAAAAAAGGGTTAAGTCTAATTAACACACAATTACACATGTTAATAAAGTGACAAAAATCATAATTTTAAATACACAATCATAAAATAAAGCACATACACAAATTCAAGAAAGGGACATAATTCACCCCATGGCCACACATGTAAAATCACCCCCACATGGAAGAATTCCAAACAAGATATGCAAAACAAACACACTAAACAAGATTACACAAGTTTTCAATTTTGGCCTCATTTAATGCCCAACATCCTTTCGTGGTTGGTCCCCTATCCCTTGTGATGTATGTGATAAATGTACTACACACAACAAGATAGCTCTATGGCCTTTCGGCGGTATTAACAACATCAAGAAATCATGTATATATAACTCAATATTCATCATTCGACATTAGCAAATCTATTATCCATCAATATACCAAAATCTAACCCTAACATTCATGAGATTACAATTATATTCCATCATCCCAAAACATAAAATGTCAGTATAAAATCCACATCATGAAAATCAACATACATCCAATTGTCTAATCACCACTATCTAGTGCATCATAATAAAACATAAACGTCCTAGTGTCAAGAATCCACATATCAGTGTAATCTATCATCTACTGATTAATGTATCATTATCAAATATCTGAACATCAGTCCAATAGTATCAATATCAAGATAAAACAGTTTCGAAAAGGAGTGGGCACTATAGTACAAGATGGATGTATGAGGGTAAAGGTGATATGGTCAGGTAAATCACATTTTAGTTGCATTGGTGAAAAAATAGATGACAATGGAAATCAGAGGTTCTCGCGTGGAGGAAGATTGAAAGAGACAACTTTTGCATAGACAAGCGCAAAATATTAGAAAAAGGCACTTTCATTGCCTTAACCAATACAACTCTTACTAAAAAAAAATAGAGAAAGAGTTGGATATGTGAATTGCTAGTCTATTATACCTCAAGGTTGGGGCTACAAAGGTTAAAGCACATGTGTCAAGAAGTAAAAAAAAATACAGAGAAAATAGAGAAAGACATTACACCCAAGTGATATGCTTCCAAATCCTTTATCTTTTCTTCCTTTTCTTCCCACAACAAACAATACAATGACATGTAGTATTTTAGGGCGGCTATAGGTGAGTATTTCATTCAGCACATCCCCTGCAATTTTTGATTACCTTCTCCAGCTGTGCCACCATCCAAATTGCTGCTAATTTTACAATGTTAACTTGGGTTTGAATGTGGTTAACATCTCAGGTCTCAAATCAAGTGCGTGTATTATTGTGCAAGGAAAATGTCAGGTCTCCTACGATCATTTTCTCTTATGTTCGTTATCTATACAAAAGATCTATAATTTATTAGGATGAGGGGATTTGTGCCCAACCAATAACCATTCATTATGGTCTAGAAACCCACTTTTTTAGTCCTATAGCCACACTTTGCAAAAGATTCTTTGACTATCCAACATGCCTAAAGAGGAAGAAAAACAAGAAGTATATTTTGCTCACATCTGCCCTTCAATGATGTGTTGGCATGGGCATTACAGACCATTCCCCATAAGTGCTCAATTATAAATGATTGTTCATGCATTGCCTACTTCGCTATAATTTATCGAAATTACAATTACAAAAAGCATGCCTGCAAAGTGTTGTAAGAAATGATCCGTGCATTTCAGTTTCAAATTGGGACCCTTGTAAATTCTCGTTAATTTTTATTTTGGCCCATTTAAACTTAAATTGCACTCACGTGAATAAATCGCAAGAGATTATGACAATTAAGCGTAGCACATATAATAGATATTATTTGGGAAGGAACAATCTTCTTCATGGAATAGGTGTGGGCCATGCAAGTATTTAATTTCCCACCTTTTAATTTATAACAATCCATTCATTTCTACATCCTACGTAACCAATTGCTTTTTTGTCCATTCAAAAAGATTGCACGCACATTAAATTTAAAAACCAAACTTGGTTAACAGATAAAATATACCTTTCACTTATATGTTTCCCGATTTAGACTCATCATTGACTCAATTGAATGGTGTTTATTTTTGCACAATCTATTTTCATACACTTACTTTAGCTTACAGCTTGAAAGGGAGGCTATCTAAAATTCTATCATGATGCATCTATTTATCTTGGGTTTCGAACCAAAAACTTTCTAAGTTTCCCCAAATTTTGATTTTGTCCTCTTCTGCAAGTTCAAACATTCATTCAAGGGAGCACACATAACAGATAATATTTGGGGAGGAACAATATGATCCACGGAAAATGTGTGGGGCATGTAAATCCAAATCCTTGATCTACCTTTGACCTTGTATGACCAATTATTGGAAGGTGTGAATTACTCGACACATGTTTGTGCATCTAGTCTCCCTGCAATTAGTTGACCTCATATACTTAAAATAATCTCCAACACGGTTTTCCTAGAGCATATAGTCACTGAAACAGTTTGGTTCCAAACTTCTGAATATGTTGGATTTTCCCTTTTTTATTTTGGCTCCATTTAGAAAAATATTGCACTCATTCCTGAATCACTGAAATACTCCAAATCATTAACATGCCTAGTTCAAGAAAAATACCAATCTAAATTTTTCATGTCTATCGCTACCTTCACTTTCCTCAGTCCACTTCGCGACTTCTTGACCCGATAGCGTGTCACCTTAAAACATGCATTCAAAGTTGCCTTAAATTTATGTTTTTTCTAACTACCCACTAAAGTCAAGAACTGCAAATTCAAAGAAGTATTTACCTTGGTAATTTTCCATCTGTTACTTGCATTTTGAGATATCTCCCTCAACAACTTCATATACGTCTTCTGCAACACAATTTTCCTCGACACGAGTGAGAAACATGTCGTTAACTTCTTAGCGAGTTTATTTTCATGTTGGCTCCTCAATTCCTCATTCCTCTCACAGAGTATTTCTCCACCCTAAAAAATAAGAAGCTTTTGCTACATCTCGCTTCCTCTTCTATTCTTTTTCCTCATGCATTTTGACTTCTTCACTCGATACCTTTCACCGATTCACATCGTACACTTCACGTACAATTTCTAGTAGAAACTCTTTTAAATTTGAAAAATATAGATTTAATTATAATTGAACTATAATTGGAAAAGATATAGATGAGGGCGTTCAATGATTGAGGAAAGACGACGAGAAAGAAAGAGAAAACTGTTATTCTTTTTTAAAAGAGGAACGAGAAGAAAAAATAAGAAGTTCACATAATACTTGTGAAAGGGTTTAGAATTGGGTGGTTTTATGAAAGCGACTCCCGAAATTTTAGCAAAGATTCTAAGTCAATCCCTGTAACACGTAAACATTCAAAACAGGAAGTACAGTTTTTCACTAGAAAATCCTCCATCTTCTAGCTTATCTATTTATGTGACATGCCCGTATGGGAACTGTGTTCCCATGTGGAGGGACTGTTGAAACTTAAGAAATGATTGGAATACGACGTCAAGGGGCAATTAGAAAGAAAATTGAAATTAAAGAACATTTTTCGACAAAATAACTCTTAAAGATGAAACATTCAGCCCGAAAAAACCTCAAACAATAAAACATACATCCAATGCGGCTGCTAAACGTTCTCGGAAAATTAAAAATATAATATTTAGTGACTTCTATTTTGTTTCCTAACAAAACTAAGAAGTCTCTTCATGTAACAAATAGAAAAAAATCATATACCACTTATTTGTTTGATACTTTGTATGGTTAGTGTTTAAAGTCCAGACCCTATGCATGTCTTGTCGAAGCCGTCTTCTCGATAGAGCGCTCACATTGGCACTTGTTTGTTTCCAAACAAAACTAAGAATGTTCCATACTTTGTGTGCGGTGTTTCATGAATTAATTTGCTACAAAAATTATTTCCAGGCATTAAAAATTATTTCCAGGCATTAAATAGAAAAAATTCATATACCCTATACCTACCAAAAAATTATTGTTATTTTTTAAGGGCAAACACCTGTAGAACATAAAGTATACCGTGTGGTCACATTATCACTTGTTTGTTTCCAAACAAAACTAAGACGTCCCTTCGAAAATGAGGTCACATTACCACTTATTTGTTTCCAAACAAAACTAAAATGTCTCTTTGAAGAAAATGATGACACATTCCCCTTGTTTGTTTCCAAACAAAACTAAAAAGTCTCTCCGAAAATGACGTCACATTACTTCTTATTTGTTTGATACTTTGTTGGCAGTGTTTTGTCAAGTAATGTCTGTCGGCCCCTCCGTAGAGCGCTAACAAATTAAACAAGCCAAATCTGCTATAAATATGCAGGCTTGTAGAGATATGTATCGTTAAGAGTTCTCTTTTGCATAATTGGTTAATTTCGATAGGCAATAGTTCATCTTTTTCATATTTTGTAATTTGTTTATTGTCTAGTGTCTTAATATGCCATCAACAACTGAGAAAGGTAACCATGGCCGGAACAGGATATTGATTATAGGGGGTACAGGGTATCTGGGCAAATACATGGTACAGTCCAGTGTTTCCCTTGGTTACCCCACCTATGTTTTTGTTAGGCCTACATCTCTAGCTCCCCATTCATCCAAGGCCTGTGTAATTCAAGAGTTCACAAATATTGGTGTTCATATTCTTCAAGTGAGTGGCTTTTTACTCTAGGAAAGATTATATTTTTCTCAGGCTTCAGTTAAACCTTCAATTAACTTTTTATCGTATTAAAAACAGGGGTTTATAGATGATCACAAAAGTCTGGTAGAAGCATTCAAGCAAGTAGATATAATAATATCCACGCTTGCTGTTCCTCAGCACAATTATCAGCTGAATGTCATTAAAGCCATCCAAGAAGTAGGGAACATCAAGGTATGTACTTCTGTAATTTCTATAATATATTCTATAGGATACCTCCGGCTAATCTAAATGTTCTGTATAATCAGAGGTTCCTCCCATCAGAGTTTGGTAACGATGTTGACAGGGTGAATGCTCTTCCTCCGTTTCAAAGGGTATGTGATGATAAGAAGAAAATCCGGAGGGCTATTGAAGAGGCAGGAATCCCTCATTCATTTATTTCTGCAAACTCTTTTGGGGCTTATTTTGTGGATTATATTCTTCATCCTCGTCAGAAACCACAACCAGAAGAAGTAGTCATATACGGAGATGGTATGGCCAAAGGTATATATATTGAATCTCTTTTGTTTCCGTTTGATTTCAACAGAAACGGGTCAAACAATTGTACATATATATCATGCATTACAACCATTTCCATTAAAACCCAGATGTGCGTTAGATATAAAAACATTAAGATTAAAAGCAGGCTAATTTAAAATATGTTATCTGTCCTCAAATAATGAACTGACAGGATCTTGCTAATCTCTACAGCGGTTTTGAATTTGGAAGATGATGTTGCAGCTTTCACTATTATGGTAGCAAATGACACAAGGACACTCAACAAGTTGGTCATTTACAGGCCACCAAGAAATATAATTTGTCAAAATGAGCTTGTAACTCTCTGGGAAAAGAAAACAGGAACCACTCTTAATCGAATTTTCAAACAAGAATCAGAGATGATAAGACTTTCAGAGAGTAAGATAACAATTTTATCGCTTACCATCTCATTCTCAATTTGGTTTGTTATTATGGTATTCATTATTACTAAAAATAATTCATGTCCGTATGCAGCTCTTCCTCATCCAGATAATATACCCATCTCTGTTCTGCACAATATATTTGTGAAAGGCGAGCAGACAAAGTTTGAATTAGGAGAGGAGGAGTTGGAAGCTTCGAAGCTGTACCCGGACTACAAATACACTGCAATAGAAGAATATGTTAACATGTCAATTACGGTTCCGCGTCACACGAAGCTTACATCCTTTGGCTAAAATTCGAACGTTTTGACTGGCTTTGTAATGAAAATTAAAATATAATCTTTAACAGTTGATGGAGACAATCAGTTGATAGCGAACTTGTCTCCACAGCATGTACGCCCATATGTGTATCACATGAATAATTATCTATATATACATACACCTAAAGTAGTTGTTCAACTAGCATTATTCTACAGATACTTCTACCTTTCTTTATACAAGTTTGCTACATTTCGTTATTACATAATAAGTATTTAAGTATATATGTTGTTGTTCAACTAGCCATATTCTACAAATACTTAAGAGGACAGCAATGTTGAAGATGTTTTATACCTTTTTTTATACAATTTCCAAATGGTTGAAGAGTCGTATCATTAACAAGAAATTATTTCCATTGTAAAAGAAAAACCCTTCATGACAAACCAAAAGTAAAGTAACTTTGACCTATCAAGGTTTTCGTCGTTTACATAGAGGAAAAACTGCCAACAGCATTCACATTAATATTACATGTTTCTTATCGTAAAGTGCGAAGAACATTACATGACGTATGGAATATAACGACAACAACCTGTCACTGTTTGGATCAGTTAATATGCATAGCTCGGAATATATTTTTTTTAATTTTTAAATTGACTTTTGAATTATTTTTTACTTATTTATAGTGAATTGAAAATGCTATCGGAATATTTTTGGACATTGTGAGCGATCTTTTCAATTAGTTTAAAACATCTTGACAAACAGAAATATGAGTTTTGTTCGGCGTTATACATTTTAATTTTGATTTTCTCAATGATTTAGTATTATACACTTATGATGCCGAAGAAAAAGTTTATTGATATTTCAATGGAGAGTGTTGTGTATAGTTCAAAAGATCTATAATTAAGGTCATATAACATGTGGAAAGTACCTTCATGTAGAGGCGTGCACATTACGACTGTATCGATGTTACAAGAAATTAAAGTAAATATGTAATTAAATGTATATTATTTCAATGTGGATGCATTTGACCACATTCTTTTCACTATGGCCTTGGTATGATCTTGACGTGCACTCATTTTTCCATCTTTGGCTATAAATGATGATGGCCTAGTGTATTAGCATTTGTTTGGATTCTGTTGTTTTCAACAAGTGATAACCTCGTGTAATTTTTATTGTTCTCTGTTGACTATTTGAAATCTATTTCTTAGTTTCTACTACAAGTAACATGTCAAACAACATTTCTTCATTTAAAATTTTCCCGTCATCCATTTGTTCTATGAAGAGGATGTTCGAATTAGTACCTTTCTAATGGAAATCATGGCTATACTATTTTCTCTAGTACACTATAGTTATGATCTTGTTCATTTTTTGTTTGGAATGGGTGTTGTACAAAATACATGTTGCTATCCAAATGAAAAGAGAACTTTTCAGTTTTGATCTATTTGGAATTCTATTATTTTAAAAAGATAATTACGAAAAGGAAATTCTAAAACACTATTTTTGTGGGGCATGTGATAGCTATTGAAAAGGGGTTTTATTTGTTGTTGCAATGTTTATCTCTTCTAGAGGTGTTGCTAGGTCTATAGTGAGAGATTTACATTTCTTTGTAGAGAATGTTATAAAAAAGTATTTGTAGAATTCTATTTCTTTCGAGTTTGTGACATATTATGAAATGGTTTTTGACAATTTGTTTTAAATTTTTCTACCTAAGGTCTGCATGTTGTGTTGGGTGTAAATCTCTTATATAAAAATGTGTGAAAGAAAATACATGTATATGTGTTGGTCTGTCAATAGGAATGGATTTTTAGTTTTTACAATGGTTTTCATGCAAATACATTACTATTTTGATTTCCGAGAAAATTTGAAACAATTATGATGTTTTGTTTTGATGTTTGATCAACTGCATTGGGTTAACTACTAAAAACATTTAAGGGTAGAGGATACCCGAGTCGGTGATGAAGTCGTCTTATGAGTCATAATATTAGGCTTATAATCCCATTGCTATATCTGTTATCACCGAATCACAGCACCCCTGTGCATATACCTGAACTCACAGTGTGATTGGATAACATGGGTACTATCTCCAAGTTGTGGGACTTGCTACTTGAGATAGACCTCCAGAGAAAGCTGGTTCTTGCTCCTAAACTACCTGCCACAATCTACTCTAATGCAGGATAAGCTAACTGTTCTAATCTAAATTTCCAAGGGACCGGGGAAAGAGAATGCATAAAATGAAAGCCTACACTAAAGCGGTGATACACCAGAAAAGGAGGGTGGGAGAGTAATCTCCAAATGTGTGAAATACAGAGGCAAAATGCACACTAGAAGAGGTGATGATAGTTCACCATAATCTAGCAAAATGCATTCACAACAATATTCCAAGCATACACAATGTTAATGAATCCCTGCAGGAACATAATAAAAGACACAATATTCTTGTAGAAATATAAAATGGCAAGAAGAATGCAAGAAAACACAGCAGGGGAAGATACATCCACAAACTTGTATTTTATTGCTTCCTGGTATGCACAGTTCAGTCTATTACAAGATAAGGGCCTGGATCACCATGCAAGGAGTCCACTACAAGGGCCTGCAACACACTGGCTTCACAAAACAATTTTGGCAGAGCTTTGCTACCCAAAAACTCTCCCTTTTACAATGAGCCCAACACTCCAATTTATAGAAAAATGAGAAGGAAAAGAGAAGGGAAAATGGAAATCCCGAAATCTGTCCTTCAATCACCTGTAAGAGGCATTAAATTGAGTGAAAAGGTTGTCCATTACTTGCAAAAGGCTCCCCATACTGTCCCATGTGCTGCAGCAGAGAAAGAATGATGACCATGCCTCTTAATTGCACTCCCAGCTACCAAATAAAACACTGTTCTGAATCCGGCCACGTTTTCTTAAAAATCTCAATCAATTTCTGATCAAATCCAGAATTTCTTGATTTCTGTGCATCGGGCTTGGAACCACGATTCCAACGGTACCAATTTTGTGCGATTTCGTTGAGAAATGCAAAAGTTATGGCCTTCTGAGTGCGGGCAGCTGTTTTGGGCCTGGCAGGCGTTTTCTGTCATTTGACGGGAATGAGCATTAACTGACTGGAGCCGAATATGATTCCTTTATTTAAATATGTTTCCTTTGTTTAGATGACGTCGTGCTCGTTCCAGAAAGTCCAATTTTGTGAAAATCGGAGCTCAGAGTCAAAAGTTATGGTCGTTTGAAGTTCCACGGGTCAAATGTTGACTTTTCTCCTCTGCCTTCGGCCATTTTGGCTTTTCGCGTCCCGCGCGTCCCTTTGTCCCATTTGGCACAGTCCTGAAATTTCCCATTTCGGCCGATCCGGCCGGTTCGCGTACTTTCGGCCCACGCGTCCCATTTACTTTCGGACCGTCTGGGACAAATTCGCCCGGTTCGGCCGGTTCGCGCCCTTTTGTCCCAACTATTCTGGGACAAAAGTTCTCATTTCGCCCGGTTCGGCCAGTTCACGTACTTTTTTCCCGCGCGTCCCAAACCTTTTCGGGCTGCCTTGACTCATTTCACCCGGTTCGGCCGGTTCGCGTCTTTTTGTCCCGCGCGTCCCAAAGGCGACCCTCTCAGCAGTTAGCCAATTTTTTCTCTCCTTCGGCAATTTCGGCTTTTCGCGCCCGCCGCGTACTTTTGTCCCAGATGTCCCAATTGCTTCCGGGGCCACCTGTGCTCATTTCGGCCGATCCGCGCCCTTTTGTCCCACTTGCCCCGACTGTTTAGAGGACTAGGACTTAGCCATTTTTCGGGATTTTTCCTTGCCCGAGCCTATTTTTTGCAATTTTTCTTACATTTTCTCGGAACTTGCTCTCTCTTTCTTGGACATGGGAGTTAGAAAATTCTGAGGGGACCCAAAAAACATGACTTTTTCCCCTGACTCAATCTATTTGCCTGGGACTAAAGAATTTGATGCATGTTATCAAAATTACCTTGAGGGTGAATTTTGAATAACAATATCTTCAGATCGAATCTCAACGTAATTGATGTAATGCCCCCTTGGGACACCGGAAACCACACCAAAATACTTCTAAAAAATTTAGCTAATTTTTTTTTAAGTGATTAATTAATACTAATCCTTTTCAAATACATTTCCCGTTAATGATTAATTTATACAAATTTAATTTACCCAAACTAAATAATCTCTAGTCCCATACCAAATTAAAATATTTATTTCTATAAGGTTTACTAGAGTTGTCACTTGTAAATATACACCCCTTTAAAATTAACTAGTTATCCCCCCCGCCCCTCCCCCCTCCCCCCGTTTTATATAATTTACACACACCCCCCTTTAAATTTATTCTCCCATTCCCTTAAAATGACTTTGACTTAAAAGTATGTAGGGTCAGATATCTACCCTAGGATCAGTTTATTCTTGGCCACAAATTTCAATCTTAACCTAAAGTTTCTCTAAACATCCTTATGTGCTTTTTCTTTTCTTTTCTTTTCTTTTCTATTCCTCTTCTCATTTTGTTTTGTTTTGTCCTTTGCATGTGCTGGTTGAGGAGCTAAGGAATTTTGTTTCTATGGAATTTTTTTGGATGAAGGTCTCTCTATTCTAACCTAAATATTTATTTATTTATTTGTAAATCTTCTTACCCGAAATCTCAGGTTGTTGGGTATGTAAAATACCCACAAATTTTCTTTTATTGTGTAAGGAAAATCTGCCTTAAAAAACTCATATATATACACACTACCATTTGAATAATGATAAATATCATAAAACCAAATTTATTTGCAAGCCCAAATGCCAAAATTTATAGGTTTTAATGGAGCGCGCTTTATTTTATTCACCTTTGTTTAGGGATTGGGGAAAAGGGATGAGAAGTTGGGAGTATGGAGGGAGAGAATTGGGCATGGTGTGCAGTTTTGGGGAGGGTTAAATCCCTCCCCGTTTCTGTATTTTAATATTATTTGTTTTACTTTTCTTTTCAAAAATTTGATAAAGTTTAATAACCATCCACCATATTTTATTTTTTTGGTTTAATAAAACTTTTTTATAACATATGAAATATAATGTATTTATATAATAGAATGTATTGATATTATAATAATTAAAATATAATATATTTATATAAATATTATATTATATAAAATATAATTCAGTTATATTATAATACATAAGGCATAATATATATTACAATATAAATACAACTAGATCATAATATAGTAACTCTAGAAATTAATATGTAATTTTGTTGAAATATGTTATAGTTTTGTAATATAACTATATTAGAACGATATATATATATATATATATATATATATATATATATATATATATATATATATATATATATATATATATATATATATTTGCATGTTTCATACAAGGAAAAAGAATTGGTTCAAGTTGTAGAGAGATGGATTTTTCTCGATGCTTGCCATATTATTTTAAAACTAATGATCTACTCATCTATGTAATAAAATAAGAGAGTGTGGTGAAGTAATTCAAAAGGGAGAAGAGGCTTGAAGTAAGTTTACAATACGGAAGGAATACATACGTGTACAAATCTGATTTTTTAAAAAGAACATATCATTAAATCTCTCATTGGAAAGAGTCAAAACTAGTCTCATCCCATTCAATGTTATAACAAATTTTACAAGAAGAGATACATTGAAAGAGATATATTTCCATATGAAATTAAACCTGAAGCCATATTATACCTCCAAAATGGGGAAGATAAGAAGAGATATCCAAGGTGCCAAAAATGTGGTTCAAACATTGGATGCACACAAACAAGAATCTTCACAACATCCTTAATACTCCAAATCACCAAACCCTCCTTATTCCTCCACCCATTCACCAAAATCCTTCTTGGAAGGATTTTAAAACCCATTGGGTTTCCTCTCCAGGAATGGGGAATGGGGTTCAAACCATATGAACCACCTTTCCCACTTCAAACCATACGAGTGGAGTAAAAAAAGAACCTACATGGCTTGCCCATCAAGACATGATATTTGAGAGGGATAATCCCTCTCTCTTCCCCCATAGACTCAAAAATCCTTCATGCCATATGATGGATGGAGAAAAAAATAAAATAAAACACAAAGCATACTCAACAAATAACTACACACAAGAAACAACGCACACATTTTAAACAAAATAAGGCTAAGATCTAATAATAATATAAAACATAAAATGAGCTCAAGGATCCTACCTCCAAAAGCTCTCCAACACAAGCTTTTCATCTTCCTTATCCAAGCAAGCTCTAGCTCCAAAATCACCAAGCCTCCAAGTAAAAGCTTCACAAAAAAGTTCTCTTCTTCCCCCATGAGGGAGAATTTGAATAGAAGACAACAAATTTCCTCTCAAATGAGGGGGTGACATGTGTCACCCCTCTCTTCCCTCCAAGTCAAAGATTGTTAAAATAAATGGAAGAAAAGATAAACTAGATTTTAACACTCTTTTCCCAAATTACCCAAAATGAAAAACAAAACAAACTTTTGTAACGTTTAACAAACACACATACCAATCCATATTACATGGATTGTGACCAAAGAGAGGGAAAATGGGAGGGAAACTCCCTCTATGGGTTGAAATTAATCCCCTCTACTTATTAGGTAGGGTTTAACAGCCTATTTTCATACTAAGTGAACTCCCAAACTTAAAAGGGGTCACTTAAAATGCCTAAAATAGCCAAATTACGGGTTGGGCACATTTGGGAAAAAGTGTAGAAGATATGGGGCCCACCCAAGGGTTCACATGTGACCCGAATCCCCTCTAATTAAATACACCATTACCCAAACACAAAACTTAATGCAAGTGGGGACCATTAAGTCCCCAAATCAAGTTTACAAAGCAAACTAAACATCCTAAACAACATTAATATTACATGACATAATACATTACAAATGAGGGTCACTCATGGTGCCCAAAATAATGAAATCTAATAATAAGGTCTCATACAGTAAACATGGTTAGGACTTAGCCCCGCGGGCCGCTTGTGCACAATTTGTGAAGCCGTCATGAAACCTACGTTCTCCTGTGACCTGTCATCTACACACTCACCACACACATTGAATGCACCTTCCCGATACAATGTAAATCAACTACTCAATAAGTGATCAATGAAATCTATGATATCATATCATCATACTGGAATTGAAAATGTGACAACATGCATGATTACAACACAATTTACCATGAGTTGACCCTAGAGATAAATAAAAGTGACACACATCCATATAATCCAAGCATATGACTAACTAAGTATCTATCATATCTCAATTAGGTCTAACCATCATTGAAATAAGCTAGTATTCACAACATCAAATGAAAAATCTATCAACAAACTAATTAACTCAAATTGGTGCTACGCACCCAAATATCCATACATGTCCAAGAACGTCAAATATCATGACATACTGCCCAAAATATATCAAATCCTTGTCAAATCATGTCTATGAATAATGAAGTCAATAGATAATAGAGGCTATAAACATATGGGCACTACATCCCCCTCTCCTATTGTTAGTTTTCCTCCTAGTAGTCACTGAAAGAGATAGGGATATCTGGCCGTCAATGGTGTAGCATCCTCTCAGGTAGTTGTTGTCTCATCATATCTATCATGCTATACTCTAACCTTGTCAAAGTCTCGACCCCGAAGGGCCAATCTATAATGCTCTAGTATGCGTACGGGCTCCAGTCTCCACCACCCTCCGTCCTCTACCTGTAATGCCGACCAATCCTACACATGAGAAACATCTGGTACATATCTACGTAGTAAAAAAATATGAAATAGATCATGGGCCCATGCAAGGTGTGGTGGCAATGCTATGCAATAGGAAACTAGACTAGTGACCTATAAAATATCAAAAGGCCCCACAAAATGAGGTGATAGATTAGAACCCTTTCTATAGCGGATTGGGCTCTTATGTTAGTGAACTCTTAAGAAGAATTTGTTACCCAATGAGAAGTGATGATCAATCCTCTTAGTGTTTGCATATGATTTCTAGCATGCTCTATCCTGCTCAAGATGTTGTCGAATCAGAACAACCTGCTACTCTAATTCCTCTAGGTAAGTTGGTCCAAGAATAATCATATCATCTAGTTTGTCCCAACTCAGACGTGTCATGTAAGGTCGTCCATACAAACCCTGGTAAGGAGCTATACCAATGGAACTATGATAGCTATTGTTGTATGAAAACTTAACTAAATGAAGATAATCTTCCCACTTTTTCTGTTGGTCCATCACATACATCCTCAACATGTCCTCCAGTACCTGATTAACCCTCTCTGTCTATCCATCTATCTCTGGATGGTATGCTGAGCTGAAATTAATCTAAGTACCCAGAGTGGTCTGAAAGGAAGTCCAGAAAACTGATGTGTAAATGGTATCCCTATCATTGATGATGGTCTTCGGAATCCCATGTAATCTAACAATGTCCTCCATAAATAGTTTGGGTGATGGCCTATGCATTATAGGTTACCTTGGTTGGAGAAAAATGTGCAACCTTAGTCAACTATCCATAGTTACCATAATGGCATCATGATGATAAGAAGACATAGGGAGTTATACTATGAAATCCATGGAGATCACATCCCATTTCCACTCGAGGATATCATGAGGATGTAAGAGTCATGTAGGATGAGAATGCTCTACCTTGACCCTATAACACTCAAGGCATCGTGTAAAAAAATATGTTGTCTTGTCGAAGACCTGGCAAATAATATAACTCCCTAAGATCAACATGCATTTTCTTCACTCCTAGATGTGCTACATAAGGAGATCGATGAGCCTCAGTAAGGATGAAACTACACAGATCACCTGCCTTAGGCACATAAATGTGCCTATGGAACCGAAGCAAACCATCTGACTCTAGCATGCATCCTGAATATCTGCCCCCAAAAGAACCTTGAGAATCCAACATCTGTCTAGCACCCTCATAAAACCTGTCCTCTGGAAGATGCTCAAGTATCCTGCCTCTCAAATCTGACTGCAGTGTCAAAGAAGCAAGCACATGCCGTCGTCTACTAAGTGCATCTGTAACAACATTTTCCTTTCCCTTGATATACTGCACCTCCATGTCATACTCACAAAGGGACTCCATCCAACCCCGTTGACGAGCGTTGAGGTTCGGCTGAGAGAAGATATGTTGTAAGCTACAATGATCTGGTCCTCAAGATGAATGGTCTACCCAAAAGGAAATGTACGCCAATGCACAAGTGCATGGAACAACTGCTACAAGCTCTAATTCATGAGTAGGATAGTTAAGTTTGTAGTATTTGAGCTTACGTGAATCAAAGGAAATAACTCGACGCTCTTGCATAGGAACTGATCCCAAACCCTCTAGTGATGCATCAATAAAAACAAAAAATTCCTTTGTAGGGTCTGGAACAACTAAGATGGGCACCGCGATTAACCTTTCCTTAAGAAACTAAAAGGCTTACTAACACTTTTCTGACCAATCAAACTTCTTTCCTTTTCTTTTAAGGGAAGTAATAGGGTGAGCAATCCTCGAGAAATCCTAAACAAACCTGTGGTAATAACCTGCTAAACCCATAAAACTCCTTAACTCAGTGAATGACGTGGGTGTTGGCCAATCCATGATAGCCTGTATATTAGAGGGATCTACTGAGATACCCTCTCCTGATATGATGTGACCCAAGTACTAAATCTCTGTCTAAAATAAGATGCACTTTTCCAAGTTCCCATACAACTACTACTCTCTTAAAACTTGAAGTACCTGCCTCAGATGCTCCTCGTGTTCCTCTTGAGAACGAGAATAGATCAATATGTCATCAAGGAACACTAAGACAAAGCGATCCAGAAATGTCCTAAAAACTCCATTCATGAGGCTCATGAAGATAGTTGGGGCATTAGTCAAACCAAATGGAATAACTGGTGAACTCATAATGTCCATAACGTGCGCAAAAAGTGCTGTCTTATGAATGTCTGCGTTTGAGTATGTGCAATTGATGATATCCCTAACTTGAGATTGATTTTGTAGAACACTCTAGCTTCCCCGCATCTGATAAAACAATTCATCAATCCTGGGAAGCGGATAAAGGTTCTTTATAGTGTGGGGATTGTGTGAGTAGTGAACTTGTTCGATGAGAAATATCTTGGAGAAGAGAAGATCTGATGTGAACCATCCTTTCTTCACAAATAATGATAAGCACTATGGAGAGGAGAGGACATCATGTAGGACAAATGAGACCCTTCTCCTAGACAACTGGTGCATAAATGAATCTTGGTCACAATAAGAGAAGGTGCTCTGAAGAGTGGACCATCCAGAGAAGGGATGTGTGCAAGAAAATGAAGCAGAGCACAAGAGAATTCTAAATGCTAAATACAAAAAAGATCCACCTCTCTGTAGGATAATCAATGACAGATAGCTCAACACAATGTGCAAACACCAAGTGAACGTGTTGCCTCAGTGGTGCATGAAAGTGGAAGCACTAAAAATGCTTTAGTCATTTAAGAAATGGTGCTAATCGATCAGTTGGAGTTGAGATGCAGGAAACACCCCACAACCTTTATGCGATGCTCACACTAGAGTTTCTTAGCCCAGAGTTAGGAGGACATTGTGTGTAGAGCCTCTACAAGGCTGAGATGACAGATTTCAATATTCACCTAGGTCATGTGTTGTGTAACATAGTTCCAATAGACCTTCATTATGGAAATCCACTTTAGCCCGATGAGGCCATCGAGGCAATATGAATACCAAAATGCTACCTAATAGGATGGGAGAGGAATAACTCGAAGGTCAAGGTGTGCAAGGATGGAGAAGACATTTAATTTTTCCCCATTTAAGGGTGACAACTCATATACACACAAAATCCAGGATGAGTTTTAAATCCCAAAGGCCAGCTGAACCTACCAAGTGAGCACATGACTACCTAGCCACCACAATGTGTGGGAGATCGCCGAGACTGGTCCAACTCATAGAATTGAGAAAGAGGTGAAAGGAGAATCTAAAGATCACCCGAGAGTTCACAAAAAGGACTAACACAAGCAAATAAGAAATGCATAGGACTTGCATCGTCTCAATCCTTGTGGCCTAGTGCTTGACACAAGAGTAATTGTCAACTAAAGGAGAAGTATTCTAGAGAGAAGGAGCATGGTCCTACGTAGACCCACCCTCTATTAGGATCTAGGAGCTCTTTACATGAGACCGAAGATAGCAGGTTTTTGCAAGGACAGAATAAATTACATAACTGAGTGAAGAGAACCACATGGAGAAGATCATCCTAAACCAAGGTACCCCTCTGAGGAAGAAATGGTCTCTCATGTACTTTGGTGAAGCATAGAAAGGAGGGTCCTACTGGATGTCACAACCCTAGAATCCATCAAGAGATGCATGTCGAGAAGTGTTTGTTGTCCCAACTGAAGGACCCATGTCTCCTATACCTGAGCTTACACCAAAAGAATCCTATAGTACCACCTCTCTGAAAGCTTTGAGTCTATCTAGCCTTTTACTGCTGAGTGATCATGAAGAAAAATACTACTACTATAGATAATGTTGGAGCCATCATAGCTACTAGTGGAGGAAAAAATCCTCCTCTATGGGAGAAGAATGTTATCCCCCGTGACCTCTGCAATCTGAAATGCCTGCATCAACAATCCTGAATAGATTTCTAAAGTTCACTGTGAAGAAAAGTGCTCCTGAGGAAGAGGTATTTTTCTCCTCAACTAAGTAGGCATTTTCAATAGCCTTATCAAGGTCTCGAGGAGGAGGGTAACATCTTAAAGAATGCTTGCAATAAAATATACAGTGTATCATGAAGAGAAGGGATGAACGAGTGTGTGTTGCAGATATCTCATCTTGTAAAGGGGTAAGGATGATAGAGAGGCCACAAAGAGGAGGAATGAAGGAGGAGACTGTAGTGAGATACTGGGCCAAAAGTGTTAGAGACTTGTCGTAAAATCGTGAATACTCATAGAGCAGAGTGCACTTATGAAAATGAAATGCTCTGAGAAATAGTGAGGATCCCCAGGAATCACTCCTCAAACATTACTAGGAGGATGGGACTATCTCTCGAGTTGAAAGTGGAGCTTCCAAACTCCTCATTCCTCGGACCAAATGCCTGCTACATCTCGAAGAGAGAATGTATGAAAGGAGGAAGAAAAATGACATTGCTGTGAAGAAGATTTGCATGACAAAGAAACTAGTGCAAGCTAGGGAGCCATGACTCAGCACAAAAGCCAGTATGCCTAGATCCGAAGTGGTTGTAGGAAGAAAGATGAAAGCGAAGATAAAAGAAGAAAGACACTACCTATGTCATGATCCTGAGCGTTGTGGTCTAAATATCGTGGAGAGAAGTCATGGAAATCCCCAAAGTAGTTTGTGGAATCTGTGTGAGCGGATAAGATGGTAGAAGGCCACCCTCTGCGTGAAGAAAAGCGATAGGAAAAACGTGACCTCTCCTGCCTAAGGGTATCGTGCTCTGGTGGCTCCGATTGTGCAAAGGTTGCCTAGTGGCTCCTCGTCTCTTGATAAGGATGTCCTCCTCACTTCTCCTAGGGTAGCAGGTGGATGGAAAATGCCAAGTACTGCACCCACACCAATCAAATTTGAGGTGAGTGCAGACTCAAAAGAGCATAAGGCCCTAATTGAAGAAGTTCTTGAAGTTCAGGTGTAGGTGAACTACAGATCCCAAACCCCTAACCGATCATCACCTCATGCATGGGGATCCTCTTTACAAGGTGAGAGAGAGGAAATTATTAAATGCATAAGGATTGCAGAAATTTTTTAATATCCATTTGGAGGAGTTGGTCGGTCAATGTTGAGAAGAGGTTCACAAAGGTGTGCATGATATCCCAAAGGATTTTACCAAGAGAGTGATTAAGAATGGGAAGAGATGCTAAAAGAAGTTTGATACCAAATGTAATGCCCTAATTTTTTATTTTATTTTATTTTTTAATGACCCAAAACGTATGGGATTAACTACTGACATATAGTTCAAATTTGGGATGGTATATACTACTCACTAAGTCTACTTAAGGTTTTACTCAAGTATTCATATTAGGATTAAATTAACCATGATCTAAAGATCCAAGAGGATTTAATGCTATCCTTAAGGAGAATTCCTCTTTTTTCCTAAGTATGGTACATGGAAGAATTATTTAGGTACGTCTTGTATTCCTTTAGGGGAGGCACAATAAAATGAGGAGGATAATCCGCATAAAGGTTCATAAAGATGATGCACAATAAGTGCGGTCTAAAAATATTGCATGGAATATTTGGAAAGAGAATGTGGAGTGAATAATAGGAGTAAACTCTTAAGATTTAGTAACCTTACCTTAGGAAATAAACAGAGTGATTTTTCTCCATCTGGAAAGGTTCTCAAAAGGGGCGACTGTGCAAGAGTAAATTTGTGAAGAAAATAAATCATGGAGAGAATGATGCACAAAAGGAGGGTGTGTAGGAATAGACAAGAGGGTAAAGTTTGTGTAATATAGGATTAACTAAGGGTGAGTCATTGGATTTCCAATGTAAAGAGTTGTACAATAACCCCATAGATCTTCGAGGGGCATAATTAGATATCTTTTGGAGAACCGTCATTGAAATCCTTAACGATAGTGAGTGAAAGAAAGTTATGTCTTGAAACTTAGATAGGTGAGCACATTTGTACATGCTAAATGGAGGCATTTCCAACGAAGCTGAAGATATTCTCCATTTACTTTTGTTTCTGGATCGAATGATGTTTTTGCCAAAGGATATGGCTTTCCTTGAATGGTTGTTTTTATTTATTATTTTTCTTTTTATTTTTATTTTTTTCATGATTCCTTTCTGGATATACTAGGGCTGCCATGGAAAAGGAAAAGTGCTAAGGGTAGAGGCACTCAAATTCAAGATTTGAAACCAGGAGGCCGAGCTCTCTACGCAGAAGCATCTAGTTGGAGCCAAGATTCCTGGCCAAAATTCAAATGACCAGAGAGAAGTAGGAAAAATTACAATGGTGCATGACTATAGAAAGGAGGACGATTTGGAGCAGTTTGGAGGCTAGGGTGAGGATTGATGAGAGACCATGATACGAGGTTGTTGAATGGCTCGTCCATGTGGAAGCATAAAATTTTCCATCTGCAGAGTGGCTAACTATTTGTAATCCACTACAACCATGAATGCCAACATGCAACTAGTCTTAGTTTTTTGAATGGTCCTTAGGATTATACACCAATGAGTCTATATATATATTTATCCATGAGATAGATAAATGGATATTATAATATATGAGAGTATAGACATATTGATAGAGTATTTGTATAGGCCCTTTATATAAATATAATTCATATAACATATAATACATCAATATTTCAATACATAAAACATAATCTATATTAAAATGTGAATACTAATAATTCATAGGATTGATACATAGTTATATTAATACCTAAATTAATATGTAACTATGCCTATTTCCTACAAGGAAAAAGAATTAGTTCAAGTTGTAGAGTGATGGATTGTTCTCGATGCTTGCAACATTTTTTTTATACTAATGATCTACGCATCTATTTGATAAAATAAGAGACTGTGGTGAAGTAATTCAAAAGGGAGAAGAGGCTTGAAGTAAGTTTACAATACGCAAGGACTACACACATGTACAAATCTGATTTCCTAATAAGAACATATCATGAAATCTCTCATTGGAAAGAGTCAAAACTAGTCTCATCCCATTCAATGTTATAACAAATTTTACAAGAAGAGATACATGGCAAGAGAGATATTTCCATTCGAAATTAAACCTGAAGCTACATGTAGGACTAAGTTTTTTATTTTTTTATTTTTTTGTTGTTTTAAAATATATTGCTAAATGAATATTTCAGATTTTCCAACAAGGAATATCACCTTTTCTTCCTAAAAATTTAGCATACTAATAAGGATATGAAAATAACATTGTTATATATCATATAAAAATCAATTCTTTTACTGGCAAAGGAGATATTCCTCCTTAAAAATAAGATTTTAACAAAATTAACTCTTGACCAATTTCTCGTGTTGCATTACCAAGTTTAAGACTTTTACATCATATATCATACAAGAAAGTTTACATTTCTATGGAACTTGAAAATCACAATTTCCATAATTCCAACATACTTTAACTACTCAAGTAATCACATTACAAGCTTCTTGCAAGATTGAAGAAAGGTTACACATACAAATGTGACTCAAGTTTACAAGTAATCCCGAATACTAAAGAGGATTTTACAAGATAATGAAAGCTTCCACATATCCATATCCATAAAGTTACAATTAGAGTGACGTCCACAAAAAGATGAAGATGACAATGAGAAGCCAGGATGACAAGAATCTCCAACTATCTTCCACTTGAGCTCCAACTTTCGAATGATTTTAAAGAACCAACACAAGGAGAAAAAAATTGTTTAACCACCAAACCTTTAGGCATCATTACATTCCTTTCCAAGGTTGGAAGACATGTTAGCCTCCCCCAATCCCATGGGAGAGAGTGCTAGCTTCCACAAATTTTGCACAAGATAATGGGTGACATAAGAACATTATATTTTCACAACCAATACAATCCACACACTAAGATGAACACCAAATTTTTGCAAAGAATGAAATGATGAGAAACCATATTCTACCTCCAAAATGTGGAAGAGAAGAAGAGATATCCAAGGAGCCAAAAGTTTTGTTCAAACATTGGATGCACACAAACAAGAATCTTCACAACCTCCTTATTCCTCCAAATCATCAAACCCTCCTTATTCCTCAACCATTCACCAAAATCCTTCTTGGGAGGATTTTCAAACCCATCGGGTTTCCTCTCCAAGAATGGGGAAGGTGATTCAAACTATATGAACCACCTTCCCCAACTCAAACGATATGAGGGGAGTAAAACAAAAGAACCTACATGGCTTGCCCATCAATCCATGAGGTTTGAGAGGGATAATCCCTCTCTCTTCCCCCATAAAATATAAAATCCATCATGCCATATGATGGATGAAGAATAAAATAAAATAAAACACAAAGAATACTCAACACATAGCCACACACAAGAAACAACACACACATTTTAAACAAAACAAGGCTAAGATATAATCATAATATAAAACATAAAATGAGCTCAAGGAGCCTACCTCCAAAATCTCTCCAACACTCTAGCCTTTCCACTTCCTTATCCAAGAAAGCTCTAGCTCCAAACTCATCAAGCCTCCAAGTAAAAGCTCCCCAAAAAAATTTCTCTTCTTCCCCCATGAGGGATAATTTTAAGAGAATACAACAAATTTACTCTCAAATGAGGGGGTGACATGTGTCACCCCTCTCTTCCTTCCAAGCCAAAGATTGTTAAAATAAAAATAAGAAAAGATAAACTAGTTTTCAACACTCTTCTCCTAAATTACCCAAAATGAAAAACAAAACAAACTTGTGAAACTTTTAACAAACACACATACCAATCCATCTTACATGGATGGTGACCAAAAAGAGGTAAAATGGGAGGGAAACTCCTTCTATTCCTTTAAATTAATCCCCCGTACTTATTAGGTAGGGTCCAAGGGCCTATTTACATGCTAAGTGAACTCCCAAACTTAAAAGGGGTCAGTTAAAATGCCTAAAATAGCCAAATTTCGGGTTGGGCACATTTGGGCACAAGTGTAGAGGATGTGGGGCCCAACCAAGGGTTCACATATGACCCTAATCCCCTGTAATTAAATAGACTATTACCCAAACAAAAAACTTAATGCAAGTGGGGACCATTAAGTCCCCAAATTAAGTTTACAAAGCAAACTAAACATCATAAAAAAGATTAATATTACATGACATACTACATTACAAATGAGGGTCCCTCATGGTGCCCAAAATAATTAAATATAATACTAACACGTCATACAGTTAACATGGTTAGGAATTAGCCCCTTAGTCCACTTGTGCACAATTTGCATAGCCACCCTTAAAACCACGTTATCCTATGACCTGTCACATGCACACTCATTGCACACATTAAACGCACCTTTCCGATACAATGTAAATCAACTACTCAATAAGTGATCAATGAAATCTATGCTAGCATATAATCATCCTGGAATTAAAAATGTGACAACATACATGATTACAAAAATTTTTACCATGAGTTAGCCCTAGAGATAAATAAAAGTGACACACATCCATATAATCCAAGCATATGACTAACTAATTATCTAACATATCTCAATTACATCTAACCATCATCGAAGTAAGCTAGTGTTCGCAACATCAAATGAAAAGCTGTCAATATACTAATCAAATCAAATTGGCGGCACGTTCCCAAATATCCATACATGTCCAAGAAGGTCAAATATCATAACATACTGTCCAACATATATAAAATCCTTGTGAAATCATGTCTATGAATAAAGAAGTCAATAGATAACCAAGGCTATAAAAATGTGGGCATTACATTTACATAAACCCTTTTGGATTAACATTTCATGAAATTGAGAGAGATTTTTATAGAAGAGAGAAATAAATATTGTTGAGCAAATGAATCCCTAAATCCTTAGACTCCCCCTGCTGTGACCAAATCCTGTGCAGAAAGGTTCTTTTGTTCTTCCCATCGGGATTCTCCAAAACTCACGCCCTCATGACATGAATATGTTCCTCATCTGGAGATCCATGAGATCATAGTTGATTTGGAAAAATTTAGATAAAAATACACAATGATTGGAAGGTTTACAAGACTTGGGCCGTATATCAATTTATAAGAGAGTGGTGAAAGAGGAAATGGGACTATAAGCTAGACGTTAGGGCTCTCGCAGCAGATGATTTCCTTTTTGGTTTCTAGGAAGATTCAAAGCTCAATAGGGTGCTTCTAGGAGGGTCATGGTTTAATAGAAAGGATGCTTTTATACTTTTCCACTAGTGAACTGGTTTAACCTTAGAGATCACTTTCCATGAGCTTCCAATTTGGATTTGTCTCTCAGTCCCGAGCAAGTAGATTGATTCGAGGCCCAAAATCATGTTTTTTGGGGTCCCCTCAGCTTCTTTCTAACTCTCCCCTCCGAGACGAAAAACCCAACGAGTTAGAAAAGGTGAAAAAATTGCAAAAAAACAAGCTTGGGGCCGAAAAAATGAAGAAAATTGGCTAAGTCCTAGTCCGCGCCGCATCTGGGACAGTTGGGACGTCAGGGCGTGAACCGGCTGAAAAAAGCTACCAGGCAGTTCGCACGCAGCAGTTGGAGCAGCCGGGAAAAAAGTACACGCAGGACGTGGATCGGCCGGTTTGGTGCAAGTCGGTCCATTTCGGGCGGTTCGGAGACATTTTTCCTAGACGGTCTGGGACATTTAGGCCAAAGGGACACGTAGGACACGAACCGGCCGATTCGGCTGAAGCAGGAGATTTTCGTCTGGGACATCCGGGCCAAAAGTATGCGGAGGACGCGAAAAGCCGAAAGAGCCGAGAGCGGATGGAATCTCGCCACGTGTCTTCACCGCAAAGAGGGACAAGGAAGCCCGAATCGGCCGAAGTAGGAGATTTTCGTTCGGGACATCCGGGCCAAAGGTACACGATGGACGCATGGGATGTGAAAAGGTGAGATGGCCGAAAATCTCAACAGATAAGGAGGTCTGCGGACGAATCAGAATGTGCCACGTGTCAGAAGGTTGGAAAGTTGCTAAGTGTTTGGCTCAAGGTAAAAAATGCGCCCCTCAGGCCCGAACCAATAAAATAGTGCCACGTGTCCAAGTTTAAAGCCACGAAAGGAATTTTTAGAGGATGAACCCATGAACGAATCAGATCCTGACACGTGTCATCCAAGTGGTAGAGCGCGGGAAAAAATTCAAATATTTTTCCGCTGATCCGTTTTTGCCTGTTTTTGCCCTAAATCTTCAGATCGCCATAACTTTCGATCCAAAGCTTGGATTTTCACGTTCTTTATATCAATGGAAAGCTAATGAAATTATCTACATGATTACAGGGTCAATCTTGCATTTTGGTTCAGTTTGAAGAGAGAAAATTGAAAAATGCCTCTGGTACGTGATGATGGCCAGCAATGACGTTTCAACAACCAGCTTAAATGCAAAATACAGTTCGCCGCTTTTGCTAGGGTTCTCACCTGCCGCCATAATGAGATGAATTAAATGCAACCTAGAAGTGGTTGGGGTAGATTTGGATTTCCTCTCTCTTCCCTCTCTCATTCTTCCTATAAATTGTAAGGAGGGGCTTCTTTCCAAGAGTGGAACATTCTTGTTTTTCCCCTCCCTTCTTCTCTTTGGCAGGTGAATTTGTGGAGTTCAAACCTCCCATTTAAAACTGTAATGCAACCTTACCTCTTGGCATTTTGTAGTGTATTGTATCAATCTTTGGAGTAAGTAATGCATGTCTGTGGATGATTCTCAACCCTCTCTGTGTTCGTTTGTATCCTCCTGATCTTTCACTGTAAATTTTGTTATCTGTGCATGATCTTGTATCACATTTGAATGGTCTGTGTTTATTGGCAAGATAGATGTTCTTCATTCCTCGGTGTATCACCTCTGTTAGCTTAGGTTTTTTTTTATGCATCTTCTTACCCTATCTCCTTAGCAAGTAGATTAGGTTTTGAGTAAACCCTCTGCATTTTTCGTATGCATCTGAACAGAGGAATAGGAACCAGCGTTCTATGGAGATTCCTTTCTTATTTTTGCAAGTCCCAAACTTGGAGAAAGGATTCCATGTTGCGCAATCACACTGGATGCTAGTATGATCAAACTAGAAATCTGATCAACATCCAGGGGTGCTGTGAATTCACACTAACAGTTCTGGCACGCTGGGTGGGACCTTAGAGGTCTTTACTTTCATTGCAACAAGATCGATGTGCACTTGTTGTAAGTTCCAGCTTTGAAGGAGCTTTAAAATCGCACATCTGGTGACTCCAAAAGAGGCATAATCCTCTGGTTTCAACAGTCCAAGCCTGGCAAATTTATGAGAAGAATACAGACCAGGTCAAGAACTAGGGAGGAAGGATTGTTTGTTTATCTGCACCTATCTCCAGGAAGAGAAAGAAGGGGAAGAAGAGCTCAAAGATCACCATCTCCACCTAACCAGACTTTGTCTACACCTCCACCTGGTAGACCTTTTCTCGCATAAACAAGGGTTCTCAGGCCAATCAGAATGGCGTAACCACCGAATCCCTTTGTCAATTTCACTGGCAGCAACCCACTTGCCCTCAATGCACAGAATCTAGTTCCAATTGCAGCGTAGAAGAACATTCCATTTTTCAATGGAGAAAATCATACCACTCCTGGTGATCATGTCAAAGACATTGCTAACGTCTGTGCAATCCATGAAATAAATGAAATGGATGTGGCTGTTAAATTACTGGCATCTTCATTCAAAGGGAAGGCATTGTAATGGTTTAGGAGCCTTGGAGCTGGTTCTATCACAAATTGGAATCAGTTATGCATAGTTCTCCATGAGAAGTTTGGGGAAAAGGGAGACAATTTGTCTCTACTAGAACAATTGACAACTATCAAGAGAGCTCCCAACGAGCAGCTGACTGACTTCAACTTCAGATTTCAAAGGTATTGGGATAGGATTCTAGTGGCCGTCAGGCCAGCAGCAGAAGGTGCTTTTCTATACTATCTTAAGGCTTTGAATTCTGATATTTCTATGTTAATTCAATCTATGGGAGGCACAACCTTACCTGCTTCTTATAGCATTGCCATTAGAGCCGAAAACTGTCTTATTCAAGCTGGTAAACTAGCCCCTAGGCCTCCCATGCCCTTGTATCCAAACTTAGAAAATCCAAGCACTAGTCAAGCACCCACTTTGGCTCCTATTCCCATTCCTAGAAATCAAAGTTCAAATGAGACTTCTACTTCATCCTCTAGCGCTTCAAATTAACTCCAAGAGGTCATGAAACAATTGCAAAATTTGGGAAATGAGCTGGTTACTATTAAAAGACAACAAGCTCAAAGTGTTAGACCGTATCAGCCTCAAGCACAGTACCAGGCTAGGCCCCCATATCAACAAAATAGGTCACCAGCTCAGGCTGCAAATCAAAATCAAAGCCAAGTAAGGCCTCCTGCTAATAGACCATTTCAGCCCTATAACCCCAATGTCGTATCTACTTCTAAAGCATTAGTGCCAGTCCAAAATAACATGGCCCAAGAATATGATTGGTGTTTCCCGTGTGCAGTCAGCCACATAACCAATCAATGTGCTTTAACGGTGCATTAAATCAGGCTCTTATGGTGCAAACCATTGGTGGGTCGCAAGAGTCCAACCACGAAGAGGGTCACCAGCAAGAAGCACCTCAGCAAGGAACATCTCTGAACGAAACTACTCTTGTCAATTGGCAGGCTAAAGATTTCTGTGGTATGAATCAAATACCCTCTCCAAGTGTTGCAGCCAACACAAGGTCAAAGAGGATAAATTTGGGTGAAGAACAACCATTGGCCCCAAGTAATTCATGACCTTCTATCACTCCACAAACTATTGGCAAACAAAATACAATCCCAAGCACGCAAGGATTGCCTAAAACAGCCCCTAGGCCAACCCAAATGCCAGTTGTTTCCGCCCATGTGCAAGGAATGAATATGCAGGCCAAGGGACAACAGAGGGATACTTCATCTCCATTCAGTATCATTGATCAGATGAAGAAGACAAATGTAAACATATCAATGTGGGAATCACTATCCATCCTAGGCCAAAGAGATTTGCTGCAAGCTGCCATGAAGGATTGGTCAACTTCAAATCAACAGGTCCAAATGCAAGAGAAGGTACTCACAAATGCTGCCCAGCCTGAAGGAAATCATGGAGGACAGCAAGGTAAAATGTTGAAGCCCCCTCCTTTTTATGTCTCATTAATCATTGGAAACCAATTGGTGCACAATTGCATGATTGATTCCGGGGCAAGTAGCTCAGTGATGCCCAAGCAAATAGCTGATCAGCTAGGGCTTCAATATGAAGTCATCTCCAAGGGTGTAGTGCAATTAGACGGGACAACAGTGACAACGGTTGGAGTAATCAAAGGTTTGAGCCTCACACTGCACGCATGTCCCAACGTAATAGTGTTACAAGATGTGTCAGTCATAGACCTGCCACCACTCTTTGCATTGTGCTTGTCAAGAGACTTCACTGCTAAAATTGGAGGCTATCTTTCGATGGATTGGTCACACATGTTGTTTAGAACAAGATATGGAACCAAAGCCACAATCAGGTCTGAACCTATTGCGAACTTTCACATTGAGCCTTACACTCCAAGCCAAATCAATACCAACTGTTCAGCGTTTGATCAAGAAGATTATCCAAGCACTGATGAAGCTGACACCAAGGTTGGAAGCATCCTAGATTTGACTCTTGATGAATGGGTAAGTAAGGTGCATGCTTTTGATCCTTATCAAGAAATAGAAGAATCCGAGCTAGGAGTTTATTGTTTACATGAAGAGAATCAACCTCTCCCCAGCATCACCAAGCCAGATCATAAAGACAAGAATGAAGTATGGAAATTGTTCTTTGATGGGTCAAGGAGTAGACAAGGTGCAGGAGGAGGAGCTATGCTCATTTCACCACAAGGTATAAAGTATTACTCAGCCTTCCGTTTTCAATTTTCTTGCTCAAACAACACAGCTGAGTATGAAGCCTTAATTCATGGATTGCACTGGGAAAAGAAGAAAGGCATCAGGAATTTACAAGTAGTTGGTGATAGTGAGCTGATCGTAAACCAAGTCAAAGGAAAAAATGCTGTCAAGAATAATCTGTTGAAGAACTACAAAAATCAGGTATGGGATCTTATTGAAGATTTTGAAGCTTTTAGCATCAATTCCATCCCAAGAAAAAGGAATGAAGCCGCTGACAGGCTAGCAGCAATTGGGGCTACGTTTGATGTTGTAGAAAGTATCAAAAGTGAGAAATCTCAGCCTCATATCAAATTGGTTGTGAGACCAGCTGTTCCGGATAACAATACAAGTTGGCAAGTCTTCGAGAATGATCAGCAAATTGTTAATTTCCTACAAGAAGAAGCTGAGTTCTCCGCCAGAAATCAAGACAAGCTGGAGCAGCAGTATGGTGACCAAGTGGTGCAGCTGAGAACTAACAAATTACCAAAAGGCCTCATAACCTTGGAGTCAATCTTCAACCCGAATGATCAATTCCGGAAGGAGAAAGTGAACATTCAAGTAAAGGGTGAAGATTCAGAGCCTATTTTAGTAGATGAAGGCAAGACATTGCAAATTGGCAAAGTAAGTACTCCATAAGAGAAATCTGATTTTGTTCAGCTTTGTCAAGAGTTCCCAGATGTCTTTTCTTGGACTTACAAAGATTTAAGAGGTTTCAACCCAAAGTTGGCACAACATACTATTGAGCTGGATCAGGAATCCAAGCCTGTCAGGCAAAAGCAAAGGCCAGTAAATCCTCATATCGAACCTCTCATGAGAAAAGAGTTAAGCAAGCTTATTGAGGCCAATATCATCTTCCCCATCAAACACTCAAGTTGGGTTGCGAACTTGGTGCCAGTAAGAAAGAGAAATGGAGAAATAAGATTGTGTGTGGACTTTCACGATCTAAATAGAGCATCACTCAAAGATCATTATCCTCTTCCATCAATGGAACAAATATTGCAGGTTGTAGCTGGTTCAGAAAGGTTCTCATTGCTAGATGGATATTCAGGCTATAATCAAATAATGGTGAAAGAAGAAGATCAATTCAAGATGGCCTTCACTACAAAATGGGGCACGTATGCTTACAAGAAGATGCCATTTGGATTGTCAAATGCTGGAGCAACATTTCAGCGAGCTATGGATATGGCATTCAAAGGCTTAATCAACAATATAGTGCTGGTATACCTAGATGATATCACTGTCTTCTCAAAGAATGCAGCAGACCATCTCTTTCACCTCAGACAAGTGTTTCAGAGGTGTAGAATGTTCGGAGTGTCGTTGAATCCAAAGAAGTGTATATTCTTGGCACACGAAGGCAAATTGTTGGGCCACATTGTCTCTAGGGAAGGGCTAACAATTGATCCTGAAAGGGTTGAAGCCATCCGAACACTTCCATTGCCACACCACAAGAAATCTCTCCAAAGCTTCTTGGGAAGGATAAACTTTGTCCGCATATTTGTGCCTAATTTTGCCACTCTTGTGAAGCCTTTAACAATGATGTTGAAGAAGAGTCTGGCATTCAAATGGACAGCAGAAGGCAAAGAGAGTTTTGAAAATATCAAGCATGCAATATCACAAGCTCCAACTCTTATCAACCCAGACTTTTCAAAGGACTTCATGTTGTATGCGTTTGGAGGATCGTATACAATCTCAACTATCTTGACACAGCTGAATAGAGAAGGTTCAGAACAGCCCATAGCATTCTTCAGTCAAACCTTGGAAGATTATGAAATAAAGTATTCTTTCATTGAAAAGCATGTCCTTGCCGTCATCAGAAGTTTGAAGAAGTTCAGACATTTGGTCTCAAACAATAAGATTCAACTGCTAGTGTCTCATGAATGGTGTCAAGGACTTCCTCCTAAACAAGGATTTAAATGAGAAGAGAGCAGGCATGGATCACTCGGGTGATGGAATATGATATTGAAATCAAAGTGACCAAGCTAGTTCATTGGCAAAGGCTTGTGTGAGAAGCTCGCTTCCAAACAACCCAGACGGGTCAAAAAGTGAAGAGGATGCTGTCCTACTTCTACAGAATGATCAAGAACAACCAGTTGATGATGCACTGATCCCATGTTGGACTCAAGACTTGGTGCATTACCTCCAAACAGGTTTGTGCCCTCCATAAGTGAGCAAGTGAAAAGAGGAGATACTTTAGATTACAAGCTATCCCGTATGTACTCATTAATGGTATCTTGTTCAAGAAAGACATCCATGGTGTATAATATTAAGATGCATTGGAACAAACGTCAAGTTGAGAAAAACACATTACACGAGTTCCATGATGGGGAAGCAGGAGGCCACTTTGCCCCACGAGTAACAGCTCTCAAAATCATGAAAGCTGGTTACTATTGGCCTACTGTGTTCAATGATTGCTACTCATGGGTTAAGAAATGCAAGAAATGTGTATTCTTCATTAGGGAAAGAAAGGTTAGCAGGGCTGCCCCTTCAACCAATTTCAGTAGATCAGCCATTCATTTCAATGGGGATTGGACTTCATTGGAGTTATCAATCCCAATTCGAGTCAATGCGTGACAAGGATGGATACTTACAAAAACAGACTATTTTTCCCCAAGTGGATTGAAGCAGTGGCACTCAAGCAGGACCAAATGAATCCAATATCTTAGATTTCTATGAAGGGATAGCCATTTTTTGGTGCCCCTGCCACTATCATATTAGACAATGCATTGGCATTCCTTGGCACAAAAATCACTGAATGGGCTGTCAAGAATTGTGTGAATCTCAGCACTTCATCAAATATTACCCTCAAGGTAATGGCCAAGCCGAGTCTAAATAACAAGAATCTACTAAGAATCATCAGAAGGACTCTTGATGAGAATCAGAGGACTTGGCACTCAAAGCTCAAATCCACCCTATGGGCTGATAGAATCAAATTAGAAGGGAACACCCAAGAGGTCTACAGGAAGCTCTCCATACAAGCTTGTGTATGGGAAAGAAGCAGTTCTACCTATATCACTCGAGTTGCCAGAATTGGAACTCATGAAATGAGGATGGAACTGGGGAGTTTGAACCCATAAGGTTAGATATGATCAGAATTAATGGAGCTCCAAGAAACAGAAGGCATGCAGCTAGGAATAGAGAAGGATCAAGCCTAAAGATCAAGAAGACTTTTGATAGGAAAGCCAAGGCTAGAACCTTCCAAATTGGAGATCTAGTGTTGAAATGGGATGCAGATCGTGAAAAGCCGGGAAAGCATTCCAAATTTGATGCCATCTGGAGTGGCCCGTACATGATCATTGAATGCAAAGGTAGCAATGCCTTCCAACTAGCCAAGTTGGATGGTGAAGAATTACAGATTCCGGTCAATGGGATCTATCTCAAACGTTGCTACTAGAAAGATAGCTTTTCACCCTTGTAAATATTAATTTAGAATTTCCATTCCTCTAAGTGCTTATGCACATTGTACTACTGTTAGAGTAGTTTTTTATTTCCCTAAAAATGCTTGTGCACATGTCCTATTGCTTCTGATATGTGCATGTTTGCAGTCCATCGAGCCTTCGGAACAAGAATTAACAAGATACAACAAAACCAGCTCAATCAAATGTTCAAATGAAAATCAAGGACATGAGGTTTTGAAATTTACAAATCAGCTGATAGGTTATCTGAAATAGACTCCATGCCCAATGGATAACTATCAAGCATGCTGTGAAGATAGCTTCATCATGCAGGCAGATATTCCCCACTGAGTCACCAAAACTGTTATCCAAAATTCACCCCCCAAGGTAATTTTGATAACATGCATCAAATTATTCAATCCCGAGATAGTATATTGATTTAAGACCCAAAATCATGTTTTTAGGGCCCCCTCTGCTTATTTCTAACTTCCCATCCAAGAAGAAAACCCAACGAGTTAGAAAAGGTGAAAGATTTGTAAAAAATCCAAGCTTATACGGGGCCGAAAAAATGAAGAAAATTGGCTAAGTCCTAGTCCAGGCGTTCTGCGGGACAGTTGGGACGTCGGGGCGAACGAATCGGCCAAAAAGCCGCCAGGCATCCACGCAGTTGATTAGTTGGGAAGCGTCAGACCGAAAAGCCGAATCAGCTGAAAAGGGAAAAAATTGCCTAAATCTTGTTTCCCGGTCTGGGACATCCGGCCACAAGTACGCGTGGGACGCGGATCGGCCGGTTTGGCGCAAGTCAGTCCATTTCGGGCGGTTCAAAGACATTTGTCCCAGACGGTCATGGGACATCCGGGCCAAAAGTACTCCTTAGGACGCAAACCGGCCGATTTATTCAAACTCAGGAGATTTTCGTCTGGGAATATGGGCCAAAAGTACGCAGAATATAAAAATCGAACCATGCTGTCACGAATGGAATCTCATACGTGTCTTCACCCAGAGTTAGGGACTTCTCAAGGAAGCCCGAATCGGGAGAAGTTCAGGAGATTTTCATTTGGTCCAAATCACATTAAAAATTTAAAGATGGCATGTATCCAAACATAAATGAAAGGTACCAGAACACTTCTAAGAATCTTCAAAATTCATGAAACAATCGGATGCGAAAAGCCAAAATGGCCGAAAAGAGACAAGGAGGCCCGCGGATGAATCAGAACGTGCCACGTGTCAGAAGGTTGGATGAAAAGTTGCTAAGTGTTTGGCTCAAGGTAAAAATGCGCCCCTCAGGCCCGAACCAATAAAATAGTGCCACGTGTCCAAGTTTAAAGGCACGAAAGGAATTTTCAGAGGATGAACCCGCGAACGAATCAGAGCCTGACACGTGTCATCCAAGTGGCAGAGCTCGGGAAAAATTCAAATATTTTCCCGCCGATCCGTTTTGAAACCTGTTTTTGCCCTAAATCTTCAAATCGCCATAACTTTCGATCCAGAGCTCGGATTTTTGCGTTCTTTATATCAATGGAAAGCTGGTGAAATTCTCTACATGATTCCGGGGTCAATCTTGCATTTTGGTTCAGTTTGGAGAGAGAAAATTAAAAAACCTCTGGCACGTGATAATGGCCAGAAATGACGTTTCAACAACTAGCTTAAATGCAAAATACAGTTCGTACCTCTTTTGCTAGGGTTCTCACCTATCCGCCATAATGAGATGAATTAAATACAACCTAGAAGTGGTTGGGGTAGATTTCCATTTCCTCTCTCTTCCCTCTCTCATTCTTCCTATAAATTTCTAAGGAGGGGTTTCTTTCTGAAAGAAAATAAACATTCTTGTTTTGCCCCTCCCTTCTTCTCTTTGGCAAGATAAATTTGTGGAGTTCAAACCTCCCATTTAAACTGTAATGCAACCTTGCCTCTTGGCATTTTGTAGTGTATTGTATCGATCTTTGGAGCAAGTAATGCATGTTTGTGGATGATTCTCAACCCTCTCTGTGTTCATTTGCATCCTCCTGATCTTTCACTGCAAATTTTGTTATCTGTGCCTGAACTTGCATCACATTTGAATGGTTTGTGTTTATCGGCAAGATAGGTGTTCTTCATTCCTCGGTGAATCACCTCTGTTAGCTTAGATTTGTTTTTATGCATCTTCTTACCCTGTCTCCTTGGCAAGTCAATTAGGTTTTGAGTAAACCCTCTCCATTTTTCGTGTGCATCTGAATTGAGGAATATTGGAACCAGCCTTCTCTGGAGATTCCTTTCTTATTTTTGCAAGTCCCACACTTGGATTAAAGGATAGTCAGATGTTATGCAATCACACTGGATGCTAGTATGATCATTATGATGTATACATTTTATTATGATCCACTAGATAGTGATGTTAGACAGTTCGATATATGTTGATTTTTACTATTTGGATTTTATACATACACGTTAGACTCAGGATATTTTGAGTAGAATTATAATCTCATGGATGTTAGGATCATATTATTTGACATGTTGATAGATGATAGAATTATTTAATTTCGGATAATGAGTATTGATTTTTATATGTATATTTTTCTCGATGATGTTAATACGGCCGTAAGGCCATATTGGTATTCTGTTTGCATTATAGGTATATTTTTATCACATACATCAAATGGGGATAAGGGAGCAACCACGGAAGTGTGTTGGGTCTTGTGTAACACGAACAAAATTTGACAACTTAAGTAATGTCATAGTGTGGTTTTTTTGCATGCCTAGTTAGGAGGTTCCCATGGGGGGTGATGTCATATGTCTAGCCATGAGGTGTAATGTTTCCCTTTCTTTTAATTTGTGTGTGCTTTATTTTGTGTTATATATATTTAATTATTGGAATTGTTATCACTGTATTAACAATGATTATTATGTCATAATTAGGTAATCCAACTTAATTTATTAACTAAAATAAAGATATGAAAAATAGATAATTATGTGGCTAGGTGGTCCTTGTTGTAAGTGAGATTTGTGTTGGTTTATGTGTGATTTCCTCCACCCCAACCTCAAAATTTGGTTTTTACTTGGGAGGCATTTTTGGAGGCTTGTCTCATGCCTCTTAAATTTACCCAACAACCCTACCTATGGGTTGGGGGGTTAATTTTTAAATTATTTATACATTTTAGAGTGTAAAAGAGTGAATATAATTGTAGTTTCCTACTTGCCTCAATTAATTTCATCCTTAGAAGGTGTGGTGCACGAGTTTGAGTGTTTTTTAGGTTTTCATAGTCTTACAAGTTCATTTATTATCTTGTGTATGGTATTTTGACTTGAGTGTGGGAATGGAGGAATGATGAAGTGGCATCCTACATGGAGCCATCTCATCATCCTCAAATTCCATTTCTATTTATTAATGGAATTTGATGGAATTGGAGTTACTTTTTAAGTTTCTTCCTTTTTCATTTTTTGAATTGGGAGCTTATTGGAGTTACTTTTTGAGTTTTATTGGCTTGGATGTGTTAAAGGATTGTGGTGTGAAGTTTTCTTGGAATATTGATGGAGAGGTAGGATCTCCATCCTTGTATTTTTCTTATTTAGGTTTCTAAATGTGAAAATGGTGATTGTTAAATATTGTATGAGTTTTGTAAATGTGTTTTTGTGTAGTTGGGTAGTATGCGTTAAGTTGGGTGTGGGAGATGGACTTATGGGACCATTAGGTATGGAAAAGGGAATTTGTGAGGCATGAACTTGGTGGGAGTGTGATCGGGAGTTTCACCTATGGGGAGTGAAAATGAAATCATGGTCATATTGTTGCATACTTGCAAGGGAGAGCTAAGGATATTGTGTTGTTTTTTTGTGCACTTGGACGCTTAGGGTCAAAATTCAAATTCACTTGGGAGGAAAAAGGAGGTGGTTTCCATAGTCATTACTCCATTTGGTTTTGTATCAAACCTATGTATTGTTTGACAAGTTATAAGATTTTTTTAGTTTGTCCATTTTTGATGTGTTGAATATTGTTTGGAATGGATGTTTTTGTGGAAGCCTTGTTTGTTGAAAAGTTGTCAAATGTTGCTCAAGATCGCTCATTGTTCGTTGGTTGGGTCTCGGAGGCCATTAAGTGGATGGATTCTCCTCTTAATGGATTAAAAGTTTTGTTGAGAGTGTTCCCTATTCCCCCTTCCTTTGTATTGAGATCCTTATAGTGAAACATTGAAGAATGCAAGATGGAAGTTCAAGTTGGGAGGGGATATGCAAGAAAACTTGTGTTGACCTTGTTGAAATCGCTATGTTGTAAATGGTTCATTTTATCACTCCCACTTTGAGTGGAAGATTGTAAATTTGTAGGCTTGAAATGAAGTTTTATTATTACTTGCAAACTCCTATATTTTGTTAACTCTTGTAAGATTTTTTTATGATAAAAATTCATATTAAAATGTGTTAGCTTGGTGAAAGGAAACTACAAAAATCTTTCATTATTTGATGAAGTAAGAAGTTTGAAATGGGTTGAAATGGAAACACATTTTCTTTAATTTAAGCTCTTTATTTGTCTTAAAATTAAACTCTCCCAATGGTTGTAAGCATTCAAGTTGCAATACATATACATTCATATTGGAAAAGAAAAAAGTTGTATTGAAAAGATGTGTGTTGAACTTTTTTTGTTTTAATGGAAAAATGAAAAATGTGAAATGAAATGTATTATAGCAATGTTATACTCCATTTTTACCTTATTGAAAAGAATAGAATACAGATTTAGTTATTGTGTTGTAATTGAAATTAGAAAGTAGATATACTATATTTTTACCAACAAATTAATAGATGACATTGTCATTGAAATTAATACTTCCTTAAAAATAAACTCAAGAAGAAAATATGTGAAAATGATGTTTGGGTGAAGGTTTAGTTTTTCAGTGAACGAGACTGACACCCTGTGTAGAGCGGTGATTTTAGAACTACCTCCAAACTCAGAGCGACAGTTAGTGAACAGCCCCCTAGGTAAATCGGTGGTCATAGGACCGCCAGCCTATATAGTACAATAGTTTGGTCACTTCTGATGGAAAAATAATTTTCCATCCGTGAACAACCCAGAATTAAATTTTCGTAAAATATAAGCTTAGAAGTTTAACATGGGACCTTCCAGCAACAAGGAAAAAAATTAATTCAAAAGATCTAGACTTGAAATCTCCCTTTTGTCACTTAAATGTGTTAATCTCTGTGGATTTAAAATAAATGGGTTTTCCGCAATAGTTGAACTCAAAAACATGAAATAACTTTATTAAACTAACAAAATAGATCCAAAATATCTCTACATTTAGGAAATGGGGTAACATTAAAATGGAAAGATCATTTCATCTAAAATGTAGAGAAATATTTTCATTGTTGCTCCTCCTTTCTATCATGGATTCTCCTCTTCCTCCTCCTCTCCAAAACTTGCAAATAAGAAAAGAGAAAATGAGGTTATGTGGTGAAAATAGGGATTAAAAAAAAGACCATAAGGAAATTTAAGGAAACTTTAATCTAAGTGCTATGATAGATTCAATCCTATGGCCCAAATTAAACCCTACCTCGATTAAGTGAGAAGGCATTTCTGGGAATGTAACTTTTAATTTAATAGGAAACAACATGGGTAATAGGAAACAACATGGGCATTCAGTGGCTAGGTAAAATATTTAACCTTGAGCAGAAAAAGATAATATTACCTTAGTAATTCATCACTAATTTAATTAATGGGGCTTAGTGGATGTTTTAAAATGTAAATGTAACTTAAGAATTAAATTATAATATTTAATTATTAATTTAATTATATTATCCAAGATTATGTAGGAAACCCTAACCGAGAAATTTATTAAGTGTGAAATTGTCAATTCTTGCTTACACTTTTAAACAAAAATAATTGTCCGTAAACTTGTCTATTAACCGTGTAGTTCTCTTTATTTGAGGGTTGAAAATTATGGGTGTTACACTTGGTATCAGATTCATGGGTTCAATGCTTGGACCCCAGGAAAACTTTAAAACATGAAACATAACAAGAAAACCTAGGACAACTCTAAACCTAGAACACACAACATTGCTTGATGATTTAAAAATCATAGAAAACTTAAACAAAGCCTCGACGATGATATATTAACTCCCCTGATGGTCTTTATAGGAGGCGCATACTAGACGAGGTGTTATTTCACATGAGCCTAGATATATTACCCCTAGATCAGGCAGTAGCAACCATATTTCCTCAAATACTTCAGACACTATAGGATGTCAATGTCGCTTTAAATGGATGATCTTTAGGAGGATGACCTAGCACACATGACAGAGATACATTATTAGAGGCTCATGCACCACCACATTACATTGTTAAGGATAGGGAAGAGTACTTGCATGTGGAGTCAGTTAGACATGAGTCACCACCTATAAAGTACATCAATAGATCTTCAGGATGCAGAGACATATCTAGGAGCCCTAGGCCGATGGATGTTCTTGTAGAGAGACCTAGGGGTTAACAGTAGTAGATCACATCATAGAGATACTAAAGTTACACCCGCCACATTTTTCTAGAGACAAAGGAGGATTTCAGGCCGAGGCATGGTTGGTTATCTTAAATGGATGCTTCAAGATATGTCCTTGTACTAACAACATGAAATCTCATGTTGTTATCTAGCTTCTGAGAGACAAAGCCAGAGTTTGGTGGAGGACTAAGGAGGAGAAGATCCATGTAGATTTTGAGACAGTCACTTGGGAGCTCTTCGAGGAGTGATTTAGGAGTTGATACATATCCAAGAGATTCATCCAGTATTTGATCGATGATTTTCAAGATCTACGATAGGCATCCAAGATAGTGGCAGAGTATGAGGGATGGTTTTTGAATCTACTTGAGTATGTGGATTACATGTAGGACGAGAAGGTAATAGTTCACAGATTCATCATGGGCATGAACTTAGATTTGGGTGGGTAGTGTGTATCCATTGTCCAAAGACATTTTCAGAGGTCGTGGAGAAGGCCTATAATGTAGATTAAACCAGGGGGAAGACTTAAAAGGGTTGGGACAAAGTGAGGAGGTGCATACAAAAGTTATAGG
Source organism: Taxus chinensis (assembly GCA_019776745.2). Lineage (NCBI taxonomy): Eukaryota > Viridiplantae > Streptophyta > Pinopsida > Cupressales > Taxaceae > Taxus > Taxus chinensis. Next base: position 459,652,301 of record CM034155.1, on the reverse strand, counting down.
ATAGTAGGTCGAGGGGATCAACCCCTCCTCCTCACAATGGACACACTTCAACATAGTCTTGCTTTAGGCTTCCTCCTGTGCAGCAACAACAGACTCAACCACCTTTTCGGCATCCACAACAAGATGATACTCAGATATGGTGTAGTATGTGACCTCTAGCTGGGGGGCCAATAAGACATAGGCTCTACATCGAGCACAATAAGTAGGAGTATGTCACCCAAAGTAGCCATAAATATCTAGTACATGATCATCATTTTATACAACATGGACTATTGGCCCACCTATAGGAGTATTTTCTTAGTGGAGGGGACCAGGTAGATGCTATGGGTGTGGTGTTCATGGTCATCATTAGATAGAGTGCTCTCATAACCTATTAATCAGGGTAAGGCACCAATTTTTGAGCCTACAACTAGTAACATGGCTAGGATCCACAAGATCTATGTTGCATTCGAGAACCACCAGGGAGAGCACCAAGGCATGGTGAAAGAGACCTCAGGTAGCATTGGTGGTATTTCTACCCTTATCTTATTTGATTCAGGCTTATCATATTCTTTCATTTCGCCACCTTTACTAGAGAGATGTAGCATGGTGGTAGTTAGGTAGGGCCTTAGTTGGGAGGTTGAGATGGCTTTTGGATCCAAGATCTTATTGGACTCCTTAGTTAAGGAGTGTGTAGTGGACCTACGATACTTAACCATGACTTTGGATCTTCGTATCCTTCCCTTGGGTTCATATGGAGTTATCTTGGGCATGGATTGGTTATATGCATACAGAGATAGAGTTTATTGTCACAAAAACATTATATCTTGTGTAGATGATTTGGGAATGGAGTTAGGAGACCTATCTCTACTCACACCATATTTGTTATGTAGCTAACATGGTGTGCAGGACATGGTTGGTAGTTATTTTCCATCATGGTTAGTGATTGATCAAATGATGATACTCATCGATAATCACTTGATGATCACAACATTTTTCAAGAGTTCTCTAATGTTTTTCCTAGTAAGAATCCAGGGATTCCTCCCACACGTTAGATCAACTTTCGTATTGATTTAGTTCTTGGAACGGAGCCTATCTCACTCAAACCTTATAGGATGACCACACTTGAGCTATGTGATCTCAAGTTTCAGTTGGAGGGCCTTCTTGATAAAGGACTAATCCATCCTAGTTTATCTCCTTGGGGTGTACCAATGATCTTTGTAAGGAAAAAGGATGGATAGTTGTGTTTGCGTGTAGACTACAGGAAGCCGAATAAAGTAACAATAAGAAATCATTACCCCCTTCAACAAATAAATGATTTATTTGATCAGATGAAGGGGGAAACTATATTTTCTAGGATTGATCTTAAGTTAGGTTACCATAAACTAAGGATTGCAGAGATAGATATTCATAGGACAACATTCCACAAGAGATATGGCCATTATGAGTTTGTGGTGGTACCTTTTGTTCTGAAAAACGCCCCCGTAATAATCATGAGCTTGATTAATGGGTTATTTAGGATTTTTTTGGATTGCTTCATGCCATTTTTTCTTAATGACATTCCGATATAGTCATGTATGCATGAGGAGCATAAAGAGAACCTTCGTCAGGTTCTTCAGTGTCTTTGTGAGAAGTAGCTTTACGGAAACCTAGAGAACTATGAATTATTTTAGTCAAAGGTGCAGTACTTTGGTGACATAATTTCTGGGGAGGGTATCCCTTTCAATCCTTCCAAGATTAAAGATATTATGGATTAGCCCGTGTTAACCTACATGATGGAGGTGCACATTTTGATTGGGCTGGTAGGTTACCATAGGATATTTGTTCAGGACTTTTCTCAAATTACGGACCCCATCACTTTCCTTCAGCGGAAAGGGAAGAAATTTTATTAGTTTGATGGATGTGAGCAAGCCTTCAGTGCACTGAAGGGATGCCTTACAAGAGCATCGATTATTGCAGTGCCAGATCCACGGGCAGAGTTCTTCATATGCACAGATGCTTCTTTGGTAGGATTAGGTGGTGTTTGGATCAAGAGGGTTGTGTTTTTACCTTTGAGTATTGTAAACTTAAGGATTATGAGATGAATTACCTGTCTCATGACCTTGATCTTGTAGCACTTTTGCATGCTTTGGTTAGATGGATATAATTCCTTCTTGGAAGGATATTCATTCACAGGACTGATTTTTTGAGTCTTCGTCACCTCTTCACGCAACCTAATCTCAACACTTTTCAGGGGCGTTAGATCGGGTTTCTTTGTGAGTGTGATATGTAGATAAAGCATGTTAAGGGGAACTAGAATGTGGTTTCTGATGCTCTAAGTAAGTGGCGACATTTGGTTATATATACTTTAATGGGTACAAATTTGTGAAGTGGGATTTTGGGACAACTTCCACATGACAACTTCTATCTTGTAGGTAGATCAGAGATTGAGTCTTAGAAACCACATGAAGGGAAGTTGTATGGTTTTTCACTAGAGTCAGATGCAATTAACAGACACATAGGCCCGATCTATGTACCTAGGGATGGAGGTTTGTGACAATATATCTTGGCAGAGGCTCAACATCCACCTTATTCATCCCATCTAGGGGTGATGAAGGTGCACGCCACCTTGAGATAGATTTACCATTGGAGAGGCCTATGGAGAGATGTAGCTCAATTTTTGTCATGTTTTAAAGATTATTAGAGGGTGAAGCTTGAGAATCATCACCTAGTTGGCCTTCTTTACTTGCATGTTATAACTGAATGGAAATGGAACACCATTTTCATGGATTTATTATTAGGGCTATGGAAATAGAGATACCATCACGATGCCATCATGGTCACGGTGAATAGATTGACGAAAGTGGTTCATTGTTCTCTTGTGAAGACCACCTATATAGCTAGTGCAGAATTTGCATGTGTATACCTTGATGAGACTGTTAGACTGCATGGGATTCCATAGAAGATTATTTGTGACTATGATCCCTTATACACCTCTCATTTTTGGACTATCATGCAGCATGTCCTTGGGACGCATATCAACTTCAGTACAACTTATCATCCAGAGACATATGGATAGACAGAGCGGGTGAATAATATTTTAGAGGATATGTTCAGGATGTATGTCATGGACCATTAGTCAAAGTGGGATGACTATTTGGACCTCATGGAGTTTGCATATAACAAAAAAAATTGAAGTTATATTGGTATCTATCCATTTTAGGAATTATATGGTAGGGAGTGTAGGACACAAATGAGTTGGGATATATTGGAGGAAAAAGTATCTCTTGGGCCAACTTTATTATAATACATGGAGCAACAGGTTGTTTTAATCAGACAGAGGCTTCATGAGCGACAAGATAGACAGAAGAAATATGTAGATCAGAGGAGATTTGACTATAGCTATGAGGTGGGCATGAAGGTATTTTTTTGTGTTAGACCTCATAAGATTTATATCCATTCTAGAAAAGGATATAAGTTATCTCCTAGATTAATGGGTCCATTCTAGATATTGGAGTGGATAAGTCCCTTAGCTTATCATCTAGCCTTTCCACCTAGCTCGTATCACATGATTGATGTATTTCATATTTCTATTCTTAGGAGATACATTTTAGATCCCTCTCATGTTTTGGATTGGACCACATTTTAGGTAAATGAGAAAGGGTAGGTGACTGCGGAGCCCATGTGCATCATAGATCATAGGAACATAGTCCTTTGAGGCCGCGAGATTGACTAGGTGCGAGTGTAGTGGGATATATATGATTAGACTCTAGCCACATGGGAGGATGCTAATTTTTTATGTGCCTAATTTCCTCACCTATTTCAGTGTCTTCTAGTAGAAAGATGATTCTAAGGGGAGGGGGATGTAGTGCTCACTCCTCTTTGACACTATTTGCATTATGATTGATATTACTTTTGGAATAGTACTTAGACATTCTAATTATGATAGATTGATCAGTAGATGATAGACTATGTATATTTTGGTTTATTGTTATGTTGTGACTCACATTTTGATTATGTTACACTAGATGAAATTGGTAGACAGTTCAACATATGTTGATTTGCACTATTTACATTTTATACTGAAATGTTATACTCCACATATTTTGACTAGAATTATAATCTCATGGATGTTAGGATCAAATTATTTGAGATATTGATAGGTGATAGAATAATTTAATTTTTGATAATGAGTATTGATTTTTAGATGTATATTTGTCTCTATGTCATTAATATGGCCGTAAGGCCAGAGATGTATTCTATTTTTTGTTGTAGGTATATTTTTATCATATACATTTAAATGGGATAGAGTACTAACCATAGAAGGATGTCGGGTCTTGTGCAACACAACAAAAGTTTTACAACTTAAGTAATGTTATAGTGTTGTTTTTTTCCATGCCTAGTTAAGAGGTTCCGATATGTATTTAATTATTAGAATTGTTGTCACTTTATTAACAATGACTATTCTGACTTAATTAGCTAATCCAATTTAATTTATTAACTAAAATAAATATGTGAAAAATAGATAATTATTAGGTTAGGTGGTCCTTATTGTATGTGATATTTGTGTTGGTTTGTGTGTGATTTACTCAACCCCAACCTCAAAATTGGGATGTTTGCTTAGTAGGCATTTTTGGAGGCTTATGGGACAAGCTAAGCTTGTCCCATGCCTCTAAAATTTACCCAACAACCCTACCTGTGGGTTGTGGAGTTAAAATTTGAATTATTTATCCATTTTAAAGTGTAACAGGTTGAATATAATTGCACTTTCAAACTTACCTCAATTAATTTTGTCCTTAGAAGGCATGGTGTGTAAGTTTGAGTGTCTTTTGGGTTGTCATAGTCGTACAAGTTCATTTATTTTCTTGGGCATGATATTTTGACTTGAGTGTGGGAATGGAGGAATGATGAAGTGGAATCCTACATGGATCTACCTCATCATCCTCAAAATCCATTTCTGTTTATTGGTGGAATTTGATGGAATTGGGGTTAATTGTTCATTTTCTTACTTTTGTATTTTTTTAATTGGGAACATGTCGGAGTTTCTTTTGGAGTTTTCTTGGCTTATAGTTGTTAAAGGCTTGTGGTGTGAAGTTTTTTGGAAGATTAATGGAGAGGTAGGATCTCCATCCTTGTATTTTTCTTATTTAGGTTTGTTAATGTGAAAATGGTGCTTGTTAAATATTGTATGAGTTTTGTAAATGTGTTTTTGTGTAGTTGGGTAGTATGCCTTAAGTTGGGTGTGTGACGTGGAATTATGGAACCATTGGGGAGGGAAAAGGGTGTTTTTGAGGCATGTATTTGGTGGGATTATTATTGGGAGTTTCACCTATGGGGAGTCAAAAGGAAATCATGGGCATATTGTTACATAATTACAAGGGCGAGATAAGGATATTGTGTTATTTAGAGGCTTAGGGTGAAACTCCCACTTCACTTGAAGGAGGTGGTTTACCATAGTATTACTCCATTTGGTTTAGTATTAAACCTATTTATTATTAGATAAGTTATAATATTTGTTGAGTGTGTCAATTTTTGATGTGTTGAAATTTTTTGGAATGTATTTTTTGTGGAAGCCGTGTGTGTTGAAAACTTATCAAATTTTTCTCAAGATCCCTCATTTTTTATTTGTTGCGGATCATAAGACATTAAGATGATGTATTATCATCTTAATAGATTAAAGGTTGGGAAGATATTGTTTCCTATTCCCCCTTCCTTTGTATTGTGATCCTTGTAGTGAATGATTGGAGAATGCAAGACTGAAGTTTAAGTTGAGAGGAGACATGCAAGAATAATTGTGTTGACCTTGTTGATATATCTATATCGTAAATGATTCATTTTATCACTCCCACTTTGACTGGAAATGAAGTTGTATTATTAATTGGAAACTTTGATATTTTGTTAGCTCTTCTAAGAGTGTTAGAATGAGAAAATTACAGTTTAAAATGTGTTAGACTGGTGAAAGGAAAATACAAATATATTTCATTGTTTGATGAAGTAGGAAGTTTGAAATGGATTGAAATGGAAACGCATTTTTCTTAATTTAAGTTGTTTATTTGTCTTAAAATGAAAATCTCCTAATGGTTGTAATAATTCAATTTGTAATACATATACATTCATATTGGAAAAGAAAAAATATGCATTGAAAATAAGTGTGTTGAACTTCTGTTGTTTTAGTGGAAAAATGGAAAATGTGAAATGAAATGTATTGGGGCAATGTTATACTCCATTTTTACCTTATTACAAAGAATAGAATAGAGATTTAGTTGTTGTGTTATAATTGAAATTTTAAACTAGTTATACTATATTTTTACTAATAAATGAATAAATAACACTCTCATTAAAATTAATACTTCATTAAAAACCAAATCAAAAATAAAATATATGAAATTGATGTCTGGGAGAAAATAATCTTTTTTGGTGAACGGGACTGCCACCCTTTATAGAGTGGTGGTTTCAGAAACGCCACTTAACTCAGTGCGGCAATCAGTGAACCGCCCCTAGGAAAAGCGGCGGTCACAGGACCACCGGCCTACATTAGCTAGTTGTTTCACTACTTCCAACGTAAACATAATTTTCCATTTTTAAGGAACCAAAAATTAAATTTTTATAAAATATACGCTTATAAATTTAACGTGGTACCTTCTAGCAACTAGGAACAAACTTAATTCAAAATATCTAGACTTACAATCTCCCTTTTGTCACTTAAATGTGTTAATCTCTATGGATTTAAAATAAATGGGGTTTCCCCAATAGTTGAACTCAAAAACTTGAAATTACTTTATTAATATAACAAAATAGATCCAAAGGATCTCTAGATTTAGAAAGTTATGTAACATTACAATGGAAATATTCTTGCATCTAAAACCTAGAGAAATTTTGCCATGGTTACTCCTCCTTTCTCTCATGGCTTCTCCTCTTCCTCCTCCTCTCCAAAACCTAAAAATAAGAAAAGATAAAATGAGGTTGTGTGGGAAAAATAGGGATTAAAAATAAGACCATAAGGAAATTTAGGGCAACTTTAATCTAAGGGCTAGGATAGATTCAATCCTATGGCCCAAATTAAACCATACCTCACTTAAGTGAGAAGGAATTTTGTGGGAATGTAAATTTTAATTTAAAAGGAAAGAACATGGGTAATGGGGTGAATGGGGCCTCTCAGTGGCTAGGTAAAATATTTAACCTTGAGTGGAAAAATATAATATTACCTTAGTACTTGATCGGTAATTTAATTAATGGGGCTTAGTAGATGTTGTAAATCATAAATGTAACTTAGGAATTAAATTATAATATTGCATTATTAATTTAATTCTACTGTCCAAGATTATGTAGGAAACCCTAACCGATAAATTTATTAAGTGTGAAATTCTCAAACCTTGCTTACACCTTTAAACAAAAAAACAATCTCTATAAACTTATCAATTAATTGTGTAGTTCTCTTTGTTTGAGGGTAGAAAATTGTGGGCGTTACACAAAATCAATGAGCGTAATCATTTCCGTTGATCCAGATACAAAGGTGCGATCTAGACTAGTATGTTCCGGAATGTGCATCAACATTCCCAATGGAGGAAAAATGCCTACAAAAATCTTCTTGAACACATTGGAAGACAAATGTGAACACAGAATTGGATTTGAGTAGTCCCAAATCATCTACGACAAGTTTTGGAAGGTTTTATATAAAGATAAGTCATGTTATCATGGCTCTCAGATTACTCAAAATGAGAATACAGATAGACAATGTGTCAGATGAGGATGAGTTTAGTGCTAGAGAGGAGGAAGATGAGGAGGATGGCATGACATTTGTCTACTCACAGGATGTCTCTTAGATATTGTGCAAGGATGGAAATGTAAGCATGACTCAAGTTTGTTCCAGCATGGTAGAGTAGATGCTAGGATACCGTAGCCTCTCAGACAATGTGGATTGAATAGGACAGGAGATTTAAATTTAAAATTTTAACTTGGAATTTAATTCAGTTTGTATAAATGTAACTTTCACTTATAAGGATGACCTATATCAAAATGGGGGTGGATTTGATGGTGCCTGCCTAGCGGTGGCTATAAGGGAAATTGACGTTGGAAGTGCAATGCCTGATAGAATGGGAGGATCCATTTAATGGGAATTTTCTTTTTTTAATTCATAATTTTAATTGCCTATCCCAAATAGTTTGTTGGAGGATGGGGGCTTCTCCATTCAAAGTGGGTACAATCCTATGATGGGAAAATAGTCATTAGTGGGAGTGGAGGCCTGAGTTGGAAATGGATAGTTGAATGGACTAGCGACCGATGTTGTGGAAGGTAGACTAAAGGTGGACCTCAGTTTTGGTGTGGGTGCACTTTGTGGTGGTGAATTTGATGCAACATTTTATTGGGGTGGTTGGACTAAGATCTAGCCAAAGAATTTCAAATATTTGTATTCAAATTCAGCGAATAGGAGTCACCATATCAGTGGTGTCTCTTTATTAGATCTTTCCCTTCTTCTAGGTTAGGATTACTCATTGTTTTCTGTCTTTGGTTTGACCCTTCTTTGTTTGGTCTCATATGACCACGTTTTTGCTTCATCATTATGGGTTTCTGTTAAGGCCGCTGGTAGGGGCTTTCCTTTTTGTTCTCTATTGCTATATTTCTTCTCCATTGTACTGGTGGGATTTTCTAGTCCCCTAAAAAACAAATTATTACCTAATCTAAAAAATATTGTTGAAAAAAATTGATTCTTTTTTATTTTTTCCAATTTATTCTATTATAACTCTTTATAATGTATGCATGTTTGAGGAAGTTGGCTTCGCTGAGTTTTTTTTGGAATTTCTATAATTTTAGTTTTATTTTTTTAAGATGAACTTGTGAAAATTGCATTGATTTTTTATCACCATGTAATGTATTTCTTTTCAAAATGAGCATGTTTAGGTGAGTTATCCTCATTGTGCTTTCCATTTACTTAATATGATAACATTTATTAATAATCACAATATTTTGTTAAAAATGGTTTCAAAATTTTATTTTCATGTTGTGATGCTCTACAATTTTATTGTTTTCATAAAAAATTTCTTGGAAGAGGCCAAATGATGGTGTTGTTAAGAATAAAATTTGGTTTTTATACATATTTATTAGTCAAGCATAACTTATTTTATTGTTTATTTTTGTTGTAACACAAGGAAACAATGAAGGAAGGTGTGAGAAAAATATTGTGCTTTTTGCTTAGATGTAAATCTATTTTATATAGTAGAATGGAATTTTGATGTACGTGGATTTTTCTTGTGAAATTCTATTAAATGAAATATATATTTAAATGGGCATGCATTAGTAATATTTATCTTGTCACAATATTTTTATGTTGTTGTGTTTGTTGTTATATGTGTACCTATAATTCTATAATTAAAAAATTATTTGAATTTGTGCTTTTTAGTATGATTTGAACAATATTATATTATTTGAGTTAAAATGTGTATTATCTCATACTCTAGCTGTGGATTTTATGCTATGGATTAGTTTTTATCACCTTAGATATAGATGACTGCGATCTATTTTTTTTTCATGTATTTGAATTTTACATATTTGTGCGGGTGATAAAATTGTACGATATTATTTGTGCGGGTGATAAATTTTACATACTTCTTCTACCTGTCTTGCGCCTCCTGCAATCTCTTCCTAATCATAACTACCTGGTGCTCCATATCTTGTGATAAGGATGGCCCAAGAGAAACCTCTTCCTCCATCATGTCCTAACTAAGAGGTGTCTTGAACTCTCTACCATACAGTTCCTGAAAGGAGCCATGCATATAAAACTATGAAGAATATTATTGTAGGTAAACTCCACAAAGTATAAATACTCCTCCCATCTCAACTGATGATCCCTGACGTACATTATAAGCATGTCCTCCAATATCTGATTCACCCTCTCAGTTTGTCCATACATCTCAGGGTCATATGTTGTACTGAAATTGATCTTTGTCTCGAGAGCATGCTGCATGGTAGTCTGTATGTGGGAAGTGTACAAAGGATTTTGGTCACAAATAATCTTCTGCGGAATCCCATGTAATATGAAAATATCATTAAGTTATATCCATGCCACTGTACTAGCTATGTAGGTGGTTTTCACATGAGAAAAATGAGCCACTTTCGTCAATTTATCCACTGTTACCATGATGGCATCATGCTGGTATCTCAACATTGGTAACCCAAAAATAAAGTCCATGGAAATGGTGTCCCATTTCCACTCTGGTATAGCATGAGGAAAGAGAAGGCCAATTGGATGTTGATGCTCAGAGTTCACCTTTTGACACTCTAAATAGAATGATATGAACTGAGCCAAATATCTCTGAAGTCCCCTCCAAATGGTATAACTATCTCAAAGTGGCGTGCATCTTCTTCACCCCAGGATGGGCTAAATAAGGTGCACAATGAGCCTCTTTTAAAATGTCTTATCTCAGGCCTCCATCTCTAAGAACATAAATCCAACCTTTGGGCCTGAAAAGGCCATCTATCTCTAGTGAAAATTGATCAAACGTATCCTCTAGGTGACTTTGAGACTCAATCTCTACTCTAGATATAAGGTAGAAGCTGTCGTGATGAAGCTGCTACAAAATCTTACTCCATAAGTCTGTACCCACATAAGTGGCCATAGCCACATGTCTCCATCTACTCAGGGCTTCTACAACCACATTCTCCTTCCCCTTCACATGCTCTATCTCCATATTTTACTCATAAAGAAACTCCATCCAACGTCACTGACGAGCATTGAGATTGGGATGTGTGAAGAGGTGGTGAAGACTCAAGTGATCAGTCTTGATTGTGAATCTCCAAGCAAGAAGGAAGTGTCTCTAGCATACCAAGGTGTAAAAAACTATTGGAAGTTTAAGATCATGAGTTAGATATTGCATCTCATAATATTTTAGTTTATGAGACTCAAACGCAACTACTCTACCCTCCTACATTAACACAGCTCCAAGTCCTGCCAAAGATGCATCTGTGCAAACAAAGAACTCACCCTAAGGGTCTGGAAATGCAAGAATAGGCAATTTCATGAGGCATTCCTTCAGTGTCCTAAAGGCATACTCACATCTATGTGTCCATACAAACTTATTCCCTTTCCGCTGAATGGAAGTGATGGGGTGCGTAACCTGAGAAAAGTCATGTACAAACCTCACGTATAGTATCCTACCAAACCCATGAAGTTGCGCACCTTGGTCACACTAGTGGGTGTTGGAAAATCCATAATAGCTCAAATATTTGAAGGATAGACTATGATACCTTCCCCAGAAATGATTTGGCCCAAATACTTCACCTCTGTTTGAAATAATGCACACTTCTCCAAGTTCCCATAAAGTTGTTACTCACGAAGACACTAAAGAACCTGACGAAGATGCCCCTCGTGCTCCTCACGTGTATGTGAGTATATCAGAATTTCATCAAGGAAAATGAGAATGAAGTGATCCAAATATGTCATGAATACCCCATTCATCAAATTCATAAACACTGCAAGGGCATTTGTCAGACCAAAAGTCACCACTTTGAACTCATAGTGGCCATATCTCATACAGAAGGAAGTCTTATGAATATATACCTCTATGATCCTCAGTTGATGATTCTCTGACTTAAGATTTATCTTAGAGAATATTGTGGCCCCCTTCATTTGACCAAATAAATCATCAATGCGCAGAAGGGGGTAATGATTCTTGATCGTTACTTTTCTCAACTAGTGGTAATCAATACACAACCAAAGAGAAGCATCCTTATTCTTTACAAAAATCACCATTGCTCCCCAAGGGGATACACTAGGATGGATTATTCCTTTCTCTAGAAGGCCCTCAAGTTGCAACTTGAGCTCAAATAGCACAGGGGTAGTCATCCGATAAGCTGCTCATGAGATAGGCTCTATGCCTGAAACCAAATCTATGTGAAAATCTATCTTATGTGGAGCTGGTAGTACCAGTATATCCCCTTGAAAGACATTAGATTACTCTCACAAGATATGATGGTCTTTGAGGGATGGTCCACTAGACTCATCCTTAGATCTGTCACTAATCGTAACAACATACATTTGACAACATCATCGCGCACACCGCTTAAGCTGTATAATGAAGATGGTGTGAATAGAAACGAGACTCCTAACTTTTTCCATCACTGACTTAACTCATAGATCATTTATACATGAAATATTATTATGGTAACAATCCACTCTGGCTCTGTGTGTTGATTACCATTCCATGCCCAAGATGACTTTGTACAAACCCAATAGAAGGATACGAAGATTTGAGGTAGTGGTGAAGGGTATCAAATCCACTACACAATTCTTAACTAAGGAGTCTACATAAATTTTGGCTCTAGAAGCCATTTCAATGTCCCAACTAAGACCTTTCTTAACTACAACCAACTTGTAACACTCTACTAAATATGGTGCAATAAAAGAATTAGATGAATAAGGATCAAACAATATAGAGGTGAGAATACCACCAATGCTATATGTAATCTCTATCAGGGTACTCTGTCACTCAGCCTGGTGGTTCTTGAATTCTACATAGATCCGATGGCTACATCCCATGTCACCAACCATAGGATTTGAAATTTGTGCCTTACCCTTGTTACTAGGGTTCTGTGGGAACTCTATCCAATGATATCCAACAACGCCAAAACTATAGCACTTACATGGTCCTCTCCAGTGAGATGCATCTCTATCTGGTACTCTAAAGGTTTGTGGTGTGGATCCTGACGATCTAGCTATGGAATGTTGAGGTCTCTACTAACGAGCTCCTACTGACTGATGTCTCGATAAATCTTGTGTCCTAATGGAAACCCTTGGAGGAGGCCCCATAATCTGTCCCTTCTGAGTGTCGAATCTCTGAGAAGGTACTAATGGGGGACACATCTTCTGCTACTACTACTGCACTAGCTATTGTGGTTTTTGAAAGGAATACTATATTGAACCTTGTCCACAATGAGGAGGAGGTAACCCCCTTGACCTACTATCCTGCATCAGCTCGATGCGGCTTTGAACCCTATCGCTAGCCTAATGCATCTTCCCTTTTGTCTCCTGTGCAATGTAGGCCTTCTCAACGACCTCTGCTAAGTTTTGTGGGAAGTGAATGCATACCACACCATGCATATCCAAATTCTGGCCCTTGATGAACCTGTGAATCCAAACATGTTAATCTTGTATATAGTTAACATACTGAAGTAGGTCCAGAAATCAACTCTCATACACATCTACAACCATAGATTCTTAAGAAAGGTCGTGGAACTCATCTATCTGCTGCTAAATAAATCTATTGGATAAATACTAGTTCCTGAACTTCTCCTCAAAGAGCTCCCGGGTAATAATCTCAGAGTCAACATGGAGCTTCTTCTCCTCTTTCCTCCACCAAACACCTGCTCCATCCCTTAAAATATGGATCACAACAAGAGATTTCATGTTGTTAGTACAAGGGTAGATCTTGAAGCACCCTCTAAAGCTCACCAACCAGGGCTCTACCTGAAAACCACCTGTATCTCTAGAATAGTGAGATGGTAATATCTTCATAATCTCCCTGATATGGTCTGCATTTAACAACTGATGATCCCTATGTCTCTGTGCATGCTCCTAACTTTTCATAGGGCTCTAAGATCTATCCCTATGTCCTAACATCCTGTCTCCATGTCCCCTCTATGGTGACTCTGCCCTAGCTGAATCTACATGGGGGTTCTTTGTCCTATGCTCCTTGCTATGTCGAGGAGATGCATGAGCCTCAACTGATGGCTCCACATCATTTATAGCAGGCCATCCTCCTAAGGATCCTCCGCATATAATGAAATTGTTTTCCTGAAGCATCTACAAAATTTGAGGTACAATGGCCACTACCACCTCATCTGGAGGTGGCAAATCTAGAGCTATGTGAAAGGACCCCTCATCTTGTCTGCACCACCAGCACAGACTAAGGAAATATTCAGTTCATCACTTTAGGTTTTATTCCAGTTTTCTATGTTTTCTAAAATATACATTTTTTATACAGTGTGGTTTTCTAGGAAAAATAAAATATATTTGTGCTAGGTTAAAATGTTCATGTCTTGTGTTTTCTAGGTGTGCCCTAGGATCCAAGATTTGAACCCATAGCTTTGATACGAAGTGTAACGCCTACAAAAATGAAGTTCTAGGAACATGTTAAAACCTTAAACCCCTAGCCCAATAGTTACGGCAATTTTTTTGTTTAAATTATAAGTTTACAAGGGTGTCAACCCCCTAGTGTGCACTAAATTAGTTTTCACCAAAAATATTTACTTCACAAAGGATGGACAACGTCTAAATTAAATGATTAAATATTCTTAATTTATCTCCAAGATCAAATAATTAACATTCAACTAGGGAGGTGCCATAATTTAATTTACTTGGTTAAATATTTTTCTCCTCCTTAATTAAAATTCCAAACACAAAAGATTAACCTTATACTTAGTTATTTTAGTTTCATTATCCTATTAGATTTAATGTCCAACATTTCATTAATTTATTAAAACATACTAGGAACTAGAAAAATAATATACATACCAAGGTAATTAAATGGCCCCATTCACCCATCTACACGTACCTTTAAATATATTTAAAACATCTATTATATACATTCTTACGAAAAAAAAAATTAGGGTTGGTCCTTAACCCTTGGATCAATTAAATTGTGGCCACTAGATCCTATGGTTCCAAATTGACCATAATAGTCCTTATGAATTTTTATTGAATCCCTTTCTTTACCCAAGTCTCCTTCTTTGGTCATGTTTCATTTGTTTAATTTATAGGTTGGAGAAATGGAAGCCATTGGAGCAAGGAAGGAAGAAACTACAGAGGAGTCTACAAAATAAAGATTATTTTATTCTAGATTGTATATTTATCATTGTAATTTCTTTCATTCAAGGATTGAATGGATTTCCTTTCCAAATCTGGTGTTATTAAAAAACTATTTATATTTGCAGTTCTCCATTTGGGGAAAACCCTACTTCCTTTAATATGTATGAGATTTAGCACTTCTAATTATGCATTTGAATTTTTTACTTGCTTGAACAAATAATTTTAAACCTTATTTATTTCATGGAGATTTCCTCAAAATTTTACAAGCTTAAAATTTAATTACACCAAGTTAAAATTTTCACAGGTGTGGATCTGTGTTTTTCCATCGTAAGTGACAGAACCGCGACCCAGAGCAAGCTAGCATTCTTGGGACCGCCACCCCATCTGGGTGATATTTCACGAACTTCCCCTTGCATGAGAAATGGTTCTAAGATCGCAACCTTTTCTGAGCGGTGGTTATGAGACTATCATTCTGCACAGGGTGGCGGTCCTATTTCTCAGAAACAGAACCTTAAAATATGAGATTTAAAAAAAAATGAAAGTCACTAGAGTATTCTACAGGTCATTTGAACTTAAATCTATGTGCCTACAGTTTCCAATGGTAATATGAATTCCATTTATTCATTCCATAGTTAAATTACTCATTTTAAAGCATTTTCTATTTCAATAGTAACAACAACAACAAGATCATTTTCATTTTGTTCAACTAATTTTCTTTCAAGCCCAAAAGTAAAAAGAAACTAAATCTACTTCTAATATTGTTATTTTTCCTTACTACAAAATGCAACATTTCAACATTACTACATACTTCAAATTTGTTGCCTCTTTTCATTTCCACTACAAATTATTTGTTCGAAAAAATACAACAAATTTATTCCACATTCAATTTTTCCATGCATACACTATTAACATCCTACAACTTCTATATTTCTTCTTTCTCATTTACAATAATATAACTTCAACAATGAAAGTAATTTTCTTTTTTTTCTTGAGCCTAGCTCATTCATTTTAATGCAAAGAACTTACTTTCTCACAAAATAGTTTTACCTAAACTTTTAAACATGATTTCTATTTTGATTCATTTCTTTCCATACTACAATTTAAAGAAAAAGGAAATTTTACAACTCTTCAATGAGCTTCCTTCAAATAATATTACAACTTACAATACGCCGTTTCCTTTAAAAAAATTACAATATTACAAGTCTTCCACCTTGAGTGGGAATATCAAGAAGGTTTTCTCACAAGGAAGGATTTCTTTTGGACACAACAATGCTCCAAGTTTCACATTACCAACAAGAGCTCCACCATTCTTCACTTGATCAAACACTTAAAAGAGGGGAGAGGGAACTCTCTCCACCCAACAAATAATCCAATGAGGAAAAGAAGCCATCCTTCTCATTGGCCCCCGAGCCCAAACCATAATGCAACGAAAGATGGATCCAACTCATGGAAACAATACAAGCTACCACATCACAATACAAGGAGTTTACAACCATACCAAAAACACAATCAACACAACTACAATCACAAGAAGGAAACCAAGAGAATATACAAGGATTCAAAATGCGAGAGCCAAAGGAGCAAGGATCTATGGGGATGCCACTTATGCCTCCCAATGGGAAAGAGGCTCCCACCTTAAAACCCTCCAACATACATCTCAAAACCCCTACACAACTCTTATTCCTCCCTCAAGACCATCTTATATATCCCACATTCTCGTATGCCTCCCTACAATCTCTTATGCCTCCCTACAATCTCGTATGCCTCCCTAAAATCTCTTATGTCCAACCCAACTCCCTCCAAACATGCAATAAAATCTTATGCCTCCCTACATGTAAAATCCCCATAGTCCCCTCTAACACCACACTTAGGCATTCTACCCAAACACCCAACAATCATACCAAAACACACAAAAAAACATACACATATACACAATATAAAAGAAAAAATTTAACAAGAGTGTAGCTCTTACCTTTCCATGGAGGAGCTTGATCCAAAAGTCACACACCAAGCTTCTTCAAGCCAAAACAATCACCAAAAATATCCACAAGCACTCCAAAATCCCCCAACTCCGAAATGCAAAAGCATAAAAATAAATGAATTAATCCCCAAACAACGAAAAGAACTTGAATAAATAGAAAAGGGAGAGAGGAGGGTGAGGTCGCTCCATGTAGGATGTCATATCACTCATCCTCAACTCCACCTCATAATTCAAACCTCAACCACAATGCACAATACATTAGTGCATGGGAAGAATGATAAATTACTTACGCACACAATCCAATTCCACACCCCCTAAGCACAAACTTTAAATCCCATGTAACAAAAGTCCAGTAAATGTCACTTTTTGACTTACAAAACATTTTCGAGGTCTATTTTTGACCCCTCAATCCATAGGAAAGGTTGGCATAGGAATTTAAGAGGTGTGGGAAAACTTTAACTTGTCCCACAGCCTCCAAACTTCACCCTTAAGGCCAAATCATAATTTCCATGAAGGGGTAGAGTGTACAACACTCAAGATCACGAGCACTAAACTTAAAACAAAAAAATCAAAAAGCCATTAAATATAATAAAAGAAATCTTTTGACCCATCCATAATTAGTTTAGTAAAAAGATTAATTTACTAAATCTAAACACAAATCAAGTAATTAATAAAAGGAGAAAACATCCCTATGAAATCACATACTAAAATTAAATAAAGGAAACTGAATAAAAGAAATAACACACAAACCCCTTGGTCACAATTGGAGGTGATCCCCCGCATGGAGATCCCCTAACAACAATTGAAGCACACACATACAACAATATACATGTTGGTAAGGTGAACCTTGTTGAATTCATATAGCTTTCCAAATTGGTTGGTCTCTAATCCCCCCATTGTTTGTTGTAATATTTTTACCTGCAAAACACTTAATACCTCCTTCGTCCACATGGACACATCAACACATCCAAGATAAAATATACAATATAAATAAAAAATCATCTATATATGAATCAAATCATTATCTAATCAAGTAATGATATCGTTTACAATTTCTAACAACATCTCAATTCCACATTTCATCAATATCCATAGGATCACAAGATTAGTTAAATTGTTAAGGGCTACTCAATATGAAAAAATATCACAAGTTAGAAATATATAACTATGTCAACAACATATCATCATCAATATAAAATGTCTTTAATAATCCACACACATCATCCGATGAATCGAAATAAACATTAGTATGAGTATCTCTATCATCTAACATCATGCTAAGTCAAAATAACACAATAACATCCATAAGTATAGTCGATAGTATCATAATCAATAGTTAAAAGTGTCAAAGGGAAGTGGGAACTACACAAACAGTGCAAGAATACACAGATGAGTTCTACAAATTGTCCATTTGTGTAGAGCATGAAGAAACAAAGGAACAAATGGATGCAAGTTATGTAAATGGATTAAAATTTTCAAATCAAGATGAGATAAGTATGCACAAGATTAAGAGCATGGAGGATTCCTATCAATTAGTCTTAAAGGCTGAGGAGAAACAAATTATCAAAAATTTAGGAGATCATCTGGAATGAATATGGGGCCTCATCTTCTATTCAGGGATGAGCTGGTTTTAGCCAAGGTAGGGGAGAATCACCTCGTGAAGTGGAAAAGAAAGAAGATATGAGAAAATATTCCCAAAATAAACAAAGAGGAAGAGGATTTTTTAGGGGCAGAGGATATGTTGGTGATAGAGGATGGGAGGATCCACAAATACCATTTGTTTTTTATAGATGTGGTGAAGAGGGGCATTGGGATTTTGAATTCCCACATTCGTATACATATGAAAAGAGGTAAAAAGATGCTCCAAGATTAAATATTGTTCAAGATGAACAAGTAGAAGATGAAAAGGACCCAGAAATTCCACTAGATGTTCGATAAAATCTAGTGATCAAGAGGTCGATGATTTCTCTAAGAAAGGATATCAAGGGGGATGCATGGCTACGTAAAAATATTTTCAAAACAAGATGCACATCAGGAGGAAATATATGTAATGTTATTATTGATTATGGTATTTGTGAGAACATGGTTTGAAATGAGATGGTCGAGAAATTGGGTCTGCATTGTGAGAAGAATCGTAACCCTCATTATATTTCATGGT
Source organism: Taxus chinensis (assembly GCA_019776745.2). Classification (NCBI taxonomy): domain Eukaryota; kingdom Viridiplantae; phylum Streptophyta; class Pinopsida; order Cupressales; family Taxaceae; genus Taxus; species Taxus chinensis. The sequence continues at coordinate 459,633,404 of CM034155.1, read as the reverse complement.
TTAAGAATGTTAATGAAGTTACTACTGATAATAGATTTTTAATTAGTTTTTCTATTGGGAACATTTACAAGGATGTGATTTAGTATGATTTTATTCCTACGGATGCATGTCATATGCTGCTAGGAAGACCATGGAAATTTGATAGAAAATTTATTCATGACGAGGAAAAGAATACCTATACTTTATGGAAGGATGACACAAAAATAGTTTTTCTACCTCTTAATGAATAGGGGAAGGCTGAAAAATATGTTTTCTGCAAAGGAATTTCTAAAGGAGGAAAATTCAACTGGTTTTTGTTATGCACTCTTCATAAATAAAGATGAACCTGCAAGTGCACAAATACCAGTAGAAATAAGTGAATTAATAGAAGAATTTTCTGATGTTATTCTGATGAGCTACTAGATGGAATACTACCCAAAAGAGATATTCAACACCATATTGATTTGACTCCAGGGTCTTCACTTCGAAATCAAGCGACATATAGGATGAGCCCGAAATTGCAATGCAAATTTGAATAGGAAAGTTACATAGCTCATGAGAAAGGGGGTTGTAAGGGAGATCATGATTCTGTGTGCATCCCCAACTTTATTAATACCAAAGAAGAATGGAAAATGGATAATGTGCATAGATAACAACGAAATCAATAAAATTACAATCAAGTATAGGTTCCCAATACCTCGCCTTGATGATATGATGGATGTGCTTGCTAGATCTAGGTATTTCACCAAGATTGATCTCTGAATTGGTTACCACCATATTCGGATAAGAGAAGGAGACAAGTGGAAAATAACATTCAAGACAATAAATTGATTATATGAGTGGTTGGTGATGCCATTTGGGTTATCCAATACACCTAGGACTTTTATGAGACTAATGAACACCATGCTACGGGAGTATAATGGTAAGTTTCTTGTGGTTTATTTTGATGATATATTGATCTTTAGTAAAACTAAAGAAGAACATTTGAGGCATCTGAGGAGGATATTTTAAGTGTTAAGGAAAGAGAAACTTTATGGAAATATGAAGAAGTGCACATTTATGCAAGAGAGTTTGGTATTCTTAGGATTTATTATTTCAGCAGATGGGGTACATATGGACTTAGAGAAGATAAAGGTAATTATTGTTCTGGCCTACTCCATGGAGTATAATAGAGGTAAGAAGCTTTCATGGTCTAACAACATTTTACAGAAAGTTCATTAAAATTTTTAGCAGTATTGTAGCACGTATAACAAATTACACAAAAGGAAGGGATTTTTTCTTGACAAAGGCTACTGAGGATAGTTTTAAGTTCTTGAAGAGGAAGGTGACAAAAGCACCTTTTTGGCACTATTAGATTTTGATAAAGTGTTTCAGGTTGATTTTGATGCCTCACATGTGGGTATTGGTGTTTTTCTAAATCAAGGTAGAAATCCAGTAGATTTATTTAGTGAGAAACTGAATGAGGTAAGAAAGAACTACTCTACTTATGATGTAGAATTTTATGCAATTATACAAGCATTAAGGCATAGGAGGCATTACTTATTGCCTAAGGTGTTATTGTTATTTACAAACCACATAGCCCTGAAGTATGTCAACACATAAAATAATTAGAATAGTAGGAATGCAAAATGGGTATCATTTTGTTAGGAAATAAGAGATAAAATATAAGGAATAATCCCTCACAGAATCACAACAGTAGAAACTAATATGCAGAAATTATTACAGATATCAAATAAAAGTACAGAATAAAATAACACAACAGAAAGAGATAGTATTTAACGTGGTTCACCCAATTTGGGCTACGTCCACCAAGAATCACTTGCTCATATTTTATTACAAGCCACCGCTGCCTCAATACAATACCCAAATCTATTTAGGGATATGCTCAACAAACTCTACAAAATTCACACCCGAATTCAAAAAACATCTGCAATGTTACATTATATCTACCATATGCACAAAACCATATAAATAGATAATTGCTTAAGCAGTTTTACGAAACCATGGGTATCAAAACTATGGGTGAAAACTGTCCCATAAACCTATAGGTCAAAAATCCTGCCCATATGAGAAAAGTAAGTTTCCTGGTATATCGGGCACGTTTTAAGGTAAAAAAATTTACAATACTCTTAATGTACAGTCTTCAACACTTCCTCACATGAAAGCAGGCTCCACAACCTAACACATTTTTGTAGGGTTATAATTTTTCTCTAAAACATAAATCAGGAAAACAAAATCAAGTTACAAATGCATTGAGTAGGCATGTGACTTTTTTTACCACTATGGAAAATGAGGTGGTGGGTTTTGAAGCAATAAAGGGTTTGTATTCTTCTAATTTTTATTTCTAGGATATTATTGAAAGGTTAATTCCTCCATTGTCAGAAAATGAAGGTGATCTCCAGGATGAGTACATTTTACAGGATGGATAACTATTCAAGGGATGCCAACTATGTATTCCAGTTGGGTCTATGGGAGAGAATATAGTGAAAGAGTTGCATAGAGGAGGATTGGCTGGGAAGTTTGCTAAGTATAAGATTATAGCCTTGGTAATAGAGAAATACTATTGGCCAAAGCTGAAAAGAGATGTTGTAAGATATGTGGAGAGATGTTTCTCCTTTTATTAGTTATGGAAGTAAAGGAAAGATATTTTTTGGTTAAATTCGTAAGAATATTTTATCATAAAAATGCATTGTGATAATGGTGTTTTAAAGCTTTCTAATAACACCTACAAAGGTTATTTTTGTTACAATATTGTTCTCATTATGATAAAATTTGAAAATATTAATATAATAAACCTCTTGTAAATTTAGCTTATTCTCGCATCTTTATTTCTCATGAAGCTTAGTTACATGAGAGAATTAATAAAACCTTTAGTTGAAAATTTCTCTAAATTTAAGTTTCTTTCATTTAATTCCCAAAAGTGTGAATAATTTTTACCTCTTCGTAGCTCTTGAAATTATACATATATTCTTCATTGTTGATTGTAAAACTTATGTTATAAAAATCCCTTGTGAAACTGTTATACAACTTGCAAAGTACACACACACACACACCTATGTGTGTGTGTGTTTTTTTACACAAATGAGAAATTAATAGACTTAAGCCGGATTCATATACAAAATAAAAGAATAGAAATTTACTTTTATTGATTGTGTGTGTTTGTATGTATGTATACTTAATTATATATATATATATATATATATAAACAAATGTAGTTAGAAAATAATAAATATATATATATCCACTACCCTATGATTTTTTTTATTATTTTCTAACTACATTTGTTTATATATATATATATATATATATATATATATATATTTGTGTGTGTATACATATATGTATATATGTATATATATACACATATATGTATATGTGTGTGTGTGTATAAATCAGTGTTCTTATATAATAATTACAAAAATCATATGACAATGGATTTTAGTTTGGTAAAGGTTTTGTTTTAAAACAATATAAAAAAATTGTGTGTTGTGGAGGTTGGGATAGGTCATGGCCTGCCCCAACCATCACACCCCACAGAGCCCTTGCCACACGGTGGTGGCCGTGACCCCGACCAACATGGATTTCCCATCCATCCACACCTTACCCTTATTCCTTCCTACCACAGTTATGTCATGGCATGCTCATCAACTTCCCACACCGTACTCCCCAGTGTCGCCCATCCCCACAACACCTCTTCCCTTGTGCCTCTAAATTTCCCCATACGGCCATGCTACTACATTTCAACCCTACGCAGCCACTACCACACAATGTGCTTCTCTATTTTAAGAAACTTGCATAAATATAGTTTAAAATATGAGTGTATATATATATACTCTCAACAACAGACAACATCTCTAGTTATTTTTTAAAGACAATGATAAATTATTCCAAAATATAGACATGGTAAAATAATCATAATTTTTTTTTAATAAAAAGGAAAATCTCATCTTCCTTGAGATGGAGAAAATTTTTCTCCAAAGCCCCATTTCCTCCTCCCTCCTCCTTCATGGAATAAGTTATGCAAATGAAAAGGGGATAAACCAAAAAGACAAAGGATATAAAACTTCCTTTAGAAAATTTCAGGCTTTTTAGAGTGACCTAGGATGTATGGCCTAGATTCATTTAATCTAAGGGTGGATATTACGTGCTCATATAATTTTATTTTATGGGATTATTTTTTTTATTTGGGGTGAGGAGTGTATTTATTTATTAGGCACTTTAGGGTTAAGGGCCTTGTTAGGTTTTCACTTTAATACGACTTTTAAAATTATTTGTTTAATAAGGGTTTTTATCATGGGTGGTTGTACTAATTTTTAAGGGGGAAAATTAAATATTACATTAGGAAATAAATTGAATAAATTAAATACGAACAAAGGGGGTGTTTTAACCAATAACCATAGGGAAATTTTTTTTGTCATAATATAATACATTTAAAAATAAAAATAAAAAATTGTCATAAATTTTAGGTGTTTACATTTGGTTTGATCGAGTCTGATATGAGGCACTAAAAATCCATTCTAGTAGATATTGGGTACCAGGCCCATCTCTTCCCTATTCCAATTAACACCGTGAGTAGAAATTATCTTTAGAATGAATTCGTTACATTCATGTATGTATCCACGCTATTCACAATTTCCATTTTAAAATCATAATAACTTAAATACGAACCAAGGGGGTGATATAACTGATAACCTTGGGGAAAATATATTTGACTTAATATAATACGTTTAAAAGATAAAAATAAAAAATTGTTGAAATTTTTAGGTGTTTATGTTTAGTTTGATCGAGCCAAATATGAGGCACTACAAATCCATTCTAGTAGATCTTGGCTACCAAGCCCATCTCTTCTGTATACCAATTAATGTTGTTACCAAAAATTATCTTTATAATGAATTTGTTACCTTCATCTATATATCCACGTTATTCACAATTTTCATTTTAAAATCATATGGTTAAAATCCTCTTAAAGAAAGAGCTTGGCAGGGTGAGTACTCTTGAAAGATAACACCAATGGTCAAAAGTTTAGTGTAAATCCCTAATGATTTGCTTCAGCACACACTTGTCTTCCATGCACAAATTGGACTTCCTTTTCCTAAAAACTCTCACTTTTTGTGGAGTCTTAAGTGTTTTCAAACCATTTTATCCATCATTTATATTAAAAAAAATCATTATCATCTGCACTTGTTAGCACAAAAATCATGTATCTAGTGCCTAATATGCACATTCCATAGCTATTAAATATCTACTTAAAAATTTAATGCTAAGGAGTATGTGCCCACCAAAAGTAGGTGTATGAGAACAGACAAATACAATAGCCACATATGTACAACGGAATATAATAGCCATGTAATGCCCACTTCCCTTCTACACCTTTTTGCTTTGATTTTGATATTGCCGACTACACTTATGGACATTGTTGCAGATTTTTCATTTAGCATAATACTAGATGCTAGAGATGTTGGACTAGTGTTGATTTCACTTCATATATGATGCATGTGGATTGTTAGAGACATTTCATATTGATGTTGAAATGATGTGGACATGATTATTTATATATATTTCTGAAATGCGATATAATTTCATCACCATGAATAGTCTTTGATAATTAAATTAATGTTGTGATCATTTTGACATGGATGAAACGTTGGATAGAAATGTTGCTAGAAATTTGTAAATGATATCATATTTACCTAGATAATATTAATTCGTACATAGATGATTTAAGATTTATATTGCCTATTTTGGCATGGATGTTTTAATGTGGTCATGAGGTAGAAGGAGGTATTTTTTTTTTGCAGATAAATTTATTCACAACAAACATCGGGGTGATTGGAGACCAACCACCTTTGAATTCTAGGGTCACCAGGGCAACATGTAATTGTGAGTGTGTTAGGATTATTTGGTTAGGGGAAAATTGTGACCAAGGGGTGATGTGTTGTCTTTTGTTTTAATTTCCCTTTTATGAATATTAGTATATGTTTTCCTTTGAGTGATGTAGTTTACTTGTTTTATTAATTTAGATTGTGATTTATGTTTTTCCCTTTATCTTAGTGGGTCTAAGTTTTATATTAAAGTTAATAAATATTTTCCTAGACAAATTAAAGATGTGACCATAATAATTTCATTTATTAGACTTGATTTGCTCTTGGATTTTGTGTTGTGTGTTGAATGCTTGAGATCTTGAGTGTTGTACACTCTACTCTCCACGGGAAACTCGAATTTGGCCTTAAGGGCCAATTTTGAAGGCTTGTGGGACAAGTTAAACTTGTCCCACACCTCTCAAACTTCCACACCAACCCTACCTATACGTTGGGGGGTAAAAATTATACCCCATTGGGTGTTTTGGGAAGATAAAAAGGTGAAATGTTTATTACAATTTCCTTCAAGTAATTAATTTTGTCCTTAGGGGGTATTGGCTTAGATTGTGTTTGTAACTTGTCATTCCTCTCACCTACCAATTTATGGTGCATTGGGGTTGAGGTTATACTTGCTAAGTGGAGTTAAGGATGAGTGATGTGACATCCTACATGGAGACACCTCATCTTCCTCTCTCCCTTTTATATTTATTGATGTTTTTTTACTTGTTTGGGGGTTACTTATTTTTTTTGTGCACTTGAATTTTTGGAGAGTTAGAGAATTGTTGAGGGAACTTGTGGTTTGATGGAGATTGTGGATGCTTTCTTGGTTTAGAGGAGCTTGGATTCTTACCCTTGAAAAAAGCTCTACTATGGAAAGGTAGGATCTTTACCTTGCTTAGGTTATGCTTTATTTTGTGTTTATGTGCTTGTGTTGAGTATTGTTTCTTTGGAATTCTTGTTGTGTGTGGGTATATTGTCTATGTTTGGAGTAGGAGGAAACTATGGGGAGATTTCATGTAGGGAGGCATAAGAGTTTACCTTTTTGTTTGGAGGAAGATTGGGTTGGGTGCCCCACGTTCTACAAGGAATGCCTAAATTTCCTTCTTTGTTCTTTTATGAGGGAGGCATAAGAGATTGAGGGAGGTATAAGCATATGTGGGAGGTATAAGGGGTACTCGAGGGAGGACTACGAGTATGTACGGGATTTGAGATATGCATTGGAGGCTTTAAGGTGGGCACCCATTCCCATTGGGAGGCATAAATGACCTCCCTAGAGGTCTTCATCCTTTGGCTTTCATTATAATCCTTGTTTTTGTTTTTGGTTGTTCTTCTTTCTTGTGTTGTTGTTGATTGAAATATAGTTGAAATGGTTGTAAAACAATCGTTGTGTAGTGGAAGATTTTTGTTCCCATGTGTTGGAATGATATCCCATTGTAATGTGGTTAGGGCTCGGGGGCCAATGGAGAGGATGTCTTCTCCTCTTCATTGGATATCTTGGTTGGGTAGAGAGCGTTGCCTCTCCCCCCATTTTGTTGTGAATCAAAAAAATCTTGGAGGATCTATCTTGTTGGAGTTGTGAAGCTTGGAATTTTGTTGGAGACCTTGTGAAACTTCCTTTGTGTTGTTCCCACATAGAGTGGAGAAACTTGTAATATTCTATTCTTTTTGTTGGTATCCAATTTTTTTCTCCTTTTCAAGCTGAGCAACAACACAGATTGGACATGGAGCTTAGAGATAGATAGATGATAGATGTATGTAATTTTGTAGCTGGGGATGAGATATAACTAGCCCTGTGTCACTCAAATTTGTGTAGATATGGATAACACCTTTAAGTGGATTTCACCTATCCTCACTACTTTAGGTTGTACCTCTTCAACAAGGGTGAGAGGACCCTTAGTGTAACCTCTATTTGATTACGGAGATGGAGATATCCTTATTTTGCACAAATTTTATGAAGAAAACCTTTGGAATATAAGGTCAATACTCCATAATTTAACTCTTAAGAGTTGTCACTTATAAAAGATAGAGATACTTTCAACACACGGCTAAGGTTACTGAAGACATTAATAAATTTTGATTGTTCTTGATATTTTAGTAAAAATATTTTGTTACTTTGTCGATATATAGGGAAAATAGGGGTAGTTTAGAATGGATTCATGGATTTTTAATGATTTTGGTGGGAGATTAAGAAGGATAAAGTTGATTATACCAGATCTCTGAGAAACTTCACAACAATGGACAACTCAACAACAGCATTTTCACGTTTATACACAATGTTTGAGAATCTAGCACGAAGGCTTGAGTTAGAAGACTCAATTAATCACCAAAATCTCTGATCAATAACACCTAAGGTACACTCAAAGACTTACAAAAATATTTATAAAAAAATGATAGAGGAGTGATTTTTGAATTATTTTATCTCATCACAGGATGAAGGTTTTTCCTGAAATGAAATTATAAATGCCACTAAATTGTCACATGGATGAGATCCTGTGTGATTTCACAAAGATTTCAATGTAAGATTGTAATATGAACAAAATAAACCATTTGTAGACTAATTGTTAACTGATCACTTTTCTTGGGCCCTTGACTAATGACTAGGATGTCATGCCACAACATTTTGGAAATCCTTCTAATCATTCTTATTCTTCCATTTGAGAAATACCCTTTTCAATAATTTTTTGGAGGCTCTGCATAGCTAGATCTGATATATAATCCTTTTCACTCTCGAGGAAACACCTTTTTTATCTTTTACACCTACAACTTTCACCATTTCATCCTTTTCCCTCTCTTTCCTCTGCAACTCTATCCCGCATCTAGCTTCTTAGGTAATTCCCATTTTTTTAACTTTCAGAGCAATTCCAACTTCAAAATATCAACCTTAACAATCCTTGGACTCATAATTTAAGTTCCGAATCCATTCAATGGAACTTTACAAACAAAGAGGACAAGGAATTTCATTAAAAAATGATGAAAAACAGTGTGTATTCGCATCTCCATGAGTCTTGGAGTAAAATAGGCGGAACAATAGAAGTAATACATAACAACAATTGATTCTGCCCCTTCTCCACTTTATTTTATAACCAACCACATGTTTCCCTGGTGTAACTACCAAATTTTTCACTTTAATGTTCAATTCATTCATGACTTCTAGAGGCATAACATTACATGATGCTCTAGAATCAAACATGCAATTATGTAGCAGTCTATGTTTAATAATCAACATTGTAAAAAATGGATCAACATTTAACTAAGACTCAACCAAAGATGTTCCCAAGTAAAATTCATGTGGTTCACCTATCTCCTTTAATACTAGTGGTTTTTCTAGGTCTACAATGGTTAGAGGAGGAGTGTTTACATTATTTATATTTCTACCTTGGGTACTCCTATCTTCTTCCAATCCCAAATACTTAAAATCCCTCTCCTTGTGCTCAAGAATCCTAAGTAGTTCAACAATTGGGACAAAAATCTTGATCTGACTCAAGACTTGGGCAATGTCATAAGGAATGTATTTGGGAAAAGCAGCATTCAAAGAAATATTGACAAACTCATCAGATGGCACAAGATTTTTCACATTTTGGGCATGGGTGGGAACACCAGTTCTACTTGAGAAAACAAGGCCTGTTCCATATGCATCTTTCTTTCGAGCCTCTTTTCAGACATTGGTGAGAACTGGGGTCCTTGGTTTGGCTTGAGGCCCTGCCCCTTTGACAATTTTACTTCTTATGTTATAATCTTTGTGTTGGGAAATAAAAACATTCATTAACAGTTGTCTATCCTCTTCTGATGGGATTCCTCCATCATACTTCTTAATCATTAGAGCTCTTATGTACTCAAAATCATTATTAGGAAGTTCAAAAGCTTGTACCATATCTATTTCTAAAGCATGAGATGAAGGAAATAGAGGTACCAGGTGAATGTAGTCCCAAAAACTTACAGCAGTTCTTGCACTTATTACCTCAGTTGAATTTGTTCCTTTTTGTGAGCTTGTAGATCAGTCCACTGTACATGCATCATCATCATTTTTTTCATCACCATTAGCTTACTTCTAAACTTTCTTCGATCTACCTTCACATGGCGGGGTTGGCATAAGAAGCATTTTTCACACCAATACATGTGATTTGTCTCTTCAACAACAACAACTCTGGAATTTAGAGGTTTAGGAACTAACTCTATTCTCCTTAGCTTGGGGTTGTCTAGTTCCCATGGGTCCCTTTACCTCTATCATCAGACCTATGATCATATCTAGGATGATTTTTAAATTTGTCTTGTTCATTGTTGCCTATGCTGACCTTTAGAACCTTTTCCAATTCCATTCTCTTCCCTAGATAGCTTGTAAGAGATTTATTTGACATCTCGGGGTAAAGTCTTTAAAAATTCCTCAAGATCGACATCCTTACTTGATTGATGGTTCTCAGGGTTGATCGGTTCAACAAACTCCTTATTAGTAGTTTTTCTAGTTGCTTAAATGTTGTTCTCAATTAGCAGAGCCATGGTAAAAGCCTGCGTCAAAGTTCCCTGGGTTCTTATCCTTCAAATAGTAAGCAACTTTGTTATTAAATGCATCTGAATAATTTATCAAAAAAGATTCATCACATGGCCTCAAATTAACATGAAGTATTCTCAATGTTTTGTTACTATATTGTATTGAAATTATGCACTGATCCATTAGGGATTATTTATTATCTTTTAAAATTCTAATAAACGAAACCTAAACTTTGTTTTATCACCATACTTCATTCTAAAATCATTATTCATATTTGTCCAAGAGTCAATGGAATTATCTAACAAATATTTATACTAGTCCATTGCATATTCTTCTAGAGTATGGATAAAGAATTTAATGTATACATCCTCAAATTCTATTTCTAAGTCCTCGATCATATTGACAAAGAGCTTCAAGTGTTGATCACCAATGATTATATTATTTCCTTGAAAACATACGAAATCTATTTCTTACATCTTGTGGCACAACATGTGGATAGCTATCCATACGTCTAAAGTTGATGGGACCAAAAGTATTAACAATTAATGGAGGTTTGGGTGGAGGCTAAGCCATATTATTTTTAGGAGGTGATCTTACAGGAGAAACAAAATGATGATGAGTGAGAGCTCTGTGTGGTACAAGGATGCAATTTTCAAAAGGAATTCCCCCTAAAGTTTCAGTTTCTTGGAAAACTCTATCAGATTTGGAAAATAGAGGGGCTGATGTAGAAGAAATTGTTTCGAATAAAAAATAAGGACCCTCTCTAGATGGATAATTCAATTTAAAAAAGAGAGTACCTTATTCAAAAGAACTTGAGGAAGTATTGCAATATTCAATCATAGGTTGATGAATTTCACCAATGGAGATATCTTTTCTTCACGCTTGATCTCCAACAACCTTCCAAATTCTTCTTCCTTTTGAATTTAAACTTTCCCAAATCTTGAAACAAGCTTCTATTAGGTTCCTTGGTGAAGACAGATCTACTTCCCTCTAGATTTGTATATATTAATGACAAATCTTACTTGATATATGTTAATGACACTGGTATGTATAAAGAATTTAAACAACATGGGAGTCACCACTAAGGATTTTCACCTAAGTTTGTGAAAATACACTATCAAAGACCTATCAAATGTTTGTTACTACCATATTCATGTAAATCTTACAAGATATGCTCTTATTTTACACAAATTTATCAACGATGATACAAACTTTAGTGCAATAACTGTATAAGTTGGAAATATTACACTCAGAAATCACAACTTTGAACAATTATTATAGATCTAAAAAGATAATAATGTTTTAGCAATGTATTAGCACTTAGATCATGTAAGAGACATTACAGAGGGTCTCTACATATATACCTTTGTTCAAATATTAATTGGAAATAGCGCCATGAGTGTTATTGACGGGCCAAATGGATACAAACTGGCAACAAATAAAAAAATCTTTCATGACAAAGCTAAATAGTCCCTAATAATTATGCCATAAGTGTTGTTGATGGGCCAAAATGGATATGAACTAGAAAAAAATCATTAAATTTTTCCTGACAACACTAAATAGTCCTCTGGAAACGGTACCCACTACTATTGGTAATCCAAATTTGTTCTCTCATTTTCAAGCCTGAGCAGACAATGACAGATTAGACATGGAGCTTAGCGATGGATAGATCATAGATGTGTTTCATTTTATAGCTCAGGCATGAGATATAATTGGCCCATTGTCACTCATATTTATGGAGAGATGGATAAAACCTTCAAGAGGACTGGACCCGTCCTAACTAATTTAGGTTGTACCTCTTAAACCAAGGGTGACAAGACCCTTAGTGTAACCTCTTATTGATAAAGGAGATGGAGATATCCTTCTTTTACAAAAAATTTATGAAGAAAACCTTGGGAAAATACTGGTCAATACTCCATAATTTAACTGTTAAGAGTTGTCACTTCTAAAAGATGGAGATACTTTCAAAAGAATGGCTAAGGTTACTAAATACATTGAAAAATCCTGATTGTTGTGGATATTTTAGTAAATAGATTTTGTTCCTTTGTAGATATGCAAGGCAGACACGGGTAGTTTAGGGGTTGATTCATGGTTTTTGAATGATTTATGGTGGGAGATTAAGAAGGATAAAGTTCATTATACCAAATCTCTGAGAAACTTCACAACAATAAACAACTCGACAACATAAATTTTCATAATAGTTAAGTGTTGCTTCAACCAGAAGGTGTGCTTCAATGCAGGGTCAGATCATCACATCTTCACAAAATCTTTGAGAATCTAGCACAAAGGCTCGAGTTAGAAGATTCAATTAAACACCAAAATCTCTGATCAATCATGCCTAAGGTACATCCAAAGACTTACAGGAAATCTTTATCAATAAATGATAGTGGAGTGATTTTTAAAAAAAAATTCTCATCACAAGATGAAGGTTCCTCTTGAAATGAAATTAAAAATGCCAATAAATTGTCACAGGGACAAGATCCTGTGTGATTTCACAAATATTTCAATGGAAGACTGTAATAAGAACAAAATAAACCATTTGCATACATTCTAAAACAAAGCAAATAGAAATTGCTAGAGATTGAGCACAAATTAATTTCAAAATTGTATAGATTCATCAGCAAGGGAAAGATTCTATAGAAATCTCAATGCTTTTCAATGGATATACATCTCCATACCAACTTGACATGATAAAAAATATATAACACATAAGAGATTAACAGGTTATCTCGAATTGGTCTCTCAGGAAGACAACTTTTCTCAAATTTTCTTTTAAGAATTTAACCCCGAACCTTTACAAGAGTATTCTCATTGCATTTATACATTTTACTCACTCAAATTTCCCCTAAAAAGAGAAGAATATTTGAGGGACCTTTTCTTGTTACGAATTTTCCTCAGAAAGTGACATTTAACAAATTCACATCCTAAAGCTACTAGGTGGACCAATTAGGAACTGGTCGTGTTTCTTGGGCCCTTGACTAATGACTAAGATTCCATGCCACAATGTTTTGACAAACCTTCTAATCTTTCTAATTTTGTCATGCGAGATATCCCCTTTTTAATCTTTTTCTGGAGGCTTTGCATAGCTAGATTTGACAGGTAATCCTTTTTTCTCTCAAGGAAACACCTTTTTCATATTTTGTGACTGCAACTTTCATCATTTCATCCTTTTCCCTCTCTTTCCTCTCCAACTCTGTCTTGCATCCAATTTCTCTGGTAATTCCTATTTTTGGAAGTGCCTGAGAAATTACAACTTTAAAATATCTAACTTGACAATATTCGGACTCACAATTTAAGTTCTGAATCCATTCAATGACACTTTACAGACAAATATGACAAGTAATTTCATCAAAAATTATTAAAAATAGTGCATATTTTTCATCTCGAGGAGTCTTAGAGAAAAAATAGAGGAACAATAGATGGAATGCACAACAACCATTGATTCTTCCCATTCTATAATTTATTTTATAGCCATCCACGTGTTTCCCTGGTGAAACCACAAATGACAAGTATAGGGATAAGTTTCTGAACAAGCGCGTGCCCTTCCACGTGCCTTGGGTCCAAGAAAAACACATTTTGGCCTTTGAAAAAGTCTCAATAAAAAGGATCCAGTGAAATCATCCACGCATCACCTTGGTGCACCATCGGTTTCATCCTCAAAAAGTGGAGACCCTGAATAATCCCAGGATCACCATGTGTCTCAGTCCCGCAGAGTTGATAAAAAATTTGAAGGATCAGCAAAAGGTGACATTTTTCTAAGGTCTAAGACAATTTTTCTTGTTCGTTGAAAAGTCCAAGCAAGGGCAGAGTGAGCAGAAACATCCAAGTTTCCTCCTAGAACTTGTTCAAAAGAAAATTTAGGGGTTGGTCATCAAATAGGCGTAGTCCCTCCACATGTCCAAGGACTTTCAAACTTGCTTTGAAAAGTTTAAGTATAGAGTAGAGCTGACGGAAGCCTCCCCATGTCTCCCTATCGTAATTGTTAAGGTGGGACCATAAGGTGGATCCTAAAATTAGTGATTACCCTCCACATGTCCATGGTCTGCCAAAACTGTACCAGACACATGGAAAATTTCTTTAAGTCTGGGGAAAGCTAGCGGAAACCGTCCACGTGTCTCCCTGGTGTAACTCCAAGGCCAAACAAAAAGGAGAATTTCCAAATAAATATTCGCCCTCCCACGTGGACAAGTTTTAAGTTTGAAGCGGGACTTTGAGTTAAAAAGTTCCCCGCTAAGTACGCATCCAACCAAAAAGAGCCACGTTTCCATAGATGTTTAGATATGAATTTGATTAGGAAAAATACACCCCGTAAAATCGTAAAATGCAAGAAAATCACCATTTGCACCAAGAAATGAATCCTTCTTCAAGGAAAAATAATTTGGAAATATTATAAGGCCCAAATATGATCCTCCGAGCTGCATCTAATCACATTTCGACAGATATTTGGGGCAAAAATGATAAGGACAATAAAACATGACTGTTGAAAATAGAAGGAAAGAAAAAACCCGAGTTCTACACCCAAGCTACATATTATTTTATAAGGACAGATGGACGAAAAAAAAATTTTAGAATTTTAAGTGATCCTCAACCAAGGAAGGGACCAATCATGGCAACCAAATAGAGGATAGAGTTTTTATGCATCAATACGGGGAAATAGAGAAAATGATAGAGCCCGCAAACTGAAGAACTTTAAGGAAAAACGAGACAAGAAAAAATTGAGAACCAATTTTTTTATTAGCTTATATTCTTATATGATTTCCCACTTCAAGTGGAGGAAATTGTATTGATCTTGGGAAGGAAAATTGCATTCAAACATTTGTTATCAAAGTAATATTGTAAATGGAAAGAAACAAATAAAAGGGCAGAATAAATATTTGTATTGTGGAGTTAGTTTTGAGTAATAGAAAATAAAGTAATTGTCTTTATTTGAAACCTTGGTTGTATTGTGAGAAAAGTAGTTCTTTGTGTTATATGAAATCAGTCATTTTCAATGGAAAAATAAAGTTTAATTTCATTATGAAGTTGTGTAATAGTAAATGAGAAAGAAGGAAATATAGAAGTTGTAATGTGTTATACTGTGGGCCTAGTAAACTTGAACGTAAAATAAAAATTGTTATAGTCATTGTTGATATATGAAGTTGTAGTGAAGATGAAAGAGACACAAAAAATTGAGATAGGGAATTGTTGCATTTTGTATTAAGAAAAATAACAATGTAGAAATAGATATAAATCTATTATTTTACTCTTGAAATAGAAATAAAATTTAGTTGAACAAAATGGAATAGATCTAGTAGTTATTATTGGATTTCAAATGCTTTAAATGAGTAATTTTAAGTAAGAAATGATCAAATGGAATGAAAAATCAAAACTGGAAACTTTAGGTGTATAAAATATAGTTTAGAATGTGATTTGAAACATTGTAAGAACTTTTACTTTTCGTAAAAATCTCGTATTAAAGGTTCTATTTTTCAGAAATAGGACCGCCACCCTGTGCAAAGGGGCAGTCCCTTAACTTCCGCTCAGGATAAGTCGGAGGTCTAAAAACCAATTCACAAGAGGGCGGCAGTTCTTTGGATTACCACCCAGGTAGGGGCGACGGTCCTAGGACTGTTGGTATACTCTAGGGTAGTGGTTCTGTCACTTACGATAGAATTTTTCATATCTGGGCCTGTGTAAGTATTTCACAGGTTTATACTAATTTTTAAATTGTAAATTTAACAAGGAAACTACCAATAATCAAATAATGATCCTATCTTGTTGTATAAAGTAATTAAACCTACAAATAGTGGATCTAAAATATTCCTTCTCATTTCTATTCATGGGGGTAGCATTTTTCCCCAAATTTGAAAACTAATATACAAAAATCTTGAAATAAAAACTAGACTGGTAGAGGAAAACCCTCCCAATCCTTACATGAAATAGATTTAATTGATAAAACTACAAATAAAATAATCTAAACTAGATCTCCTTGTAGAATCCTCCATAGTTCTTCCTCCTTTGCTCCCATGGATTCCTCTTCTCCAACCTGCAATTTTTAAAAAAACAAATAGACCAAATGAAGGAAATGAACAAAGGAAAGGATTTTATAAAATCTCAAAAGGAAATTTATGGCTAGAGGGGAACCCTAGGATCTAGGAGCCAAGATTGATTTGATCTAAGGGTGGAGGTTTCACCCTACGTGTTTTTGGTAGAAATATAAGTTAGATGTTTAAATTAAATCATTAAGGGTACGTGTAATTGGGGAATGGGGCCATTTAATTGCCATAGAGTGCTAATGCATGGTTAGTTCTTAGCAAGATTTAAGTAGTTATTAGAAAGGACTCTAAGTTAATAAGCTAATGAATTTAATTAAATTAACATAAGGTTAACCTTTTCAGGATTGAACATTAACTAAAGAAAAGAAAATGCCTAACTACGTAAATTAATCTATGGTATCTTCTTAATGAAAAATTGATTTATGGACCTTACAAATAAATTAAGATTATGTTAACCTTTTATCTAAGCCAAGTTATTTAATTGAGAAGTGGAGGTTAGTGGTGTAAGTTAGTTTTTGTACCCCTAGGGGATTAACATCCTTGCTAACCTGTTTACTCCTCTTACCTTTAACTCATAAAAGATTAAATTTTAGTAACAATTTTCATGGATAAGTGTTAGGTGAAGCATGTTCCTAGAACGTTATTTTTTTACAGCGCATTACACATGGTATCAGAGCCATGGGTTCAAAATATTGGACCCTTAGACACACCTAGAAAACATGATACATGAAATTTTAACCTAGTGCAAAATTTTTCATTTAAATATAGAAATCCACACTATCTTATATTTGAAGACGTTTAGAAAACACAGAAAATTGAAACAAGACCATGAAAAAATGAACTAACACTTTCATTCATCTGTGCAAGAGGTGCAAGTCAAACGAGGGGTATTTTCACATAGACCTAGACATAACACTTCCAGAGCAGGTTGTAGTAGCCATTCTACCCCATATTTTAGAGACGCTTCAGGACATCAGTGCTGCTATACTGTGGAGGGTCCCTATGAGGACTTGCTAGATAGGATATGGAGCCATTAGTTGAGGCTAGGGCATCTCCTCAATACAAAAAGGAGCGTGGGGTAGAGAACTTCCAACATGGAGTCGACCATGGCAGAGTCACCATAGAGAGGGCATGGAGATAGGATTTCAGGACATAGGGATAGATCTAAGAGCACTAGACATAGGGAGGAGCATGTAGAGAGACCTAGGGCTCATTAGTCGTTAGCTGAAGACCATATCAGGGAGATCTTGAAGCTATGTCCATCTCACTATTCGGGAGATACAAGAGGTTTTTAGGCAGAGGCCTCGTTGATGGGCTTGAGAGGATGCTTCAAGCTCTGCCATTGTACTAGCAACATAAAATCTCATGTTGTGATCCATCCTCTAAGGGATGGGGAAGAAGTATAATGGAGTACCGAGGAGTAGAAGCTCAATGTTGACTCAGAGACAGTTACCTGGGAGATTTTTGAGGAGCGTTTCAAGAGAAAGTATTTTCCTAGGAGGTTTATTGAGAAGTAGATAGACAAGTTTCATGACCATTTCCAGGCATCTATGACCATAGCTGAGTATGAGACTCGATTTTTGGACCTACTCAAGTATGTCGACTAGATGCAAGATGAGAAGGTATGGATTCATAGGTTCATCCAGTGCCTAAATTTGGATTTGGGTGGTGCGGTAAAAATTTACTACCCACTGACATTAACTGAAGCCGTGGAGAAGGCCTATATTTCAGAGGAGACATGGGGGAAGATGCAACAGGCTAGAGAAAGAGTTTGGAGCCGCATCCAATAGATGTAGGATAGCAGTTCGAGGGGTCAGTTCCTATTCCTCTTGGTGGATAGAGTTCAGGACATTCTTCCTTCAAGACACCTCAACAGTAACCTCAACAATAGCAGACCCTACAACCTTGCAAACCTCCTAAGATATTCGATGCACATAGGGGGTAGAGTATGCGGCCTCCTCCTCAGGGTCCCATCAGAACACAGGGTGCACAAAGAGCTCAGTCAGTAGGAGCTTGTAAGCAGAGACCTCACTTTTCCATAGTCGGGTCATCAGGATCCATAGGTAAGACCTCTAGTGTATCGGTTGTAGTTGCATCCCACTAGAGAGGACCAAGTAGCTATTATGGTTGTGGCATTATGAGACATAATTAAAGAGAGTGCCCACAAAACCCTAGCAACAAGGGATGCAGATCCCAGTACCTAATATTAGAGATATGGAATGGAGTCATCCGATCTATGCAGCGGTAAAGAACTGTAAGTATGAGCACTGGAGTATTGTGATAGAGACGATAGGTAGTATTGGTGGTATTTCTTTTGCCTTGATGTTATTTGATTCCAAGGTTCATGTGATTATTTTATTGTACCATCCCCTAGTCCAGAAGCTTGGTAGGCTGAAGCTAGAGTAGCGTTCGTGAGAAAATGTGAAAAAATTGCAAAAATAAGCTTTAGGATCAGAAAAATTTCCATCATTAAAAATGGATAAGTGTAGTGGATTTGGGACCCTTCACCACTACCTGGGACCTTCGAATCCTTCCATTGGGTTCCTATGGTGTCATCTTGGGCATGGACTGGTTATCTGTACATAGAGCTAGAGTGGACTGTTACCATAAGATAATTTCTTAAACAAATGATCTAGGAGTAGATTCAGTGATAATAGGGGTTAGGAGGCCTGTTTCTATTCACACCATCTCCGCTATGTAGACGGGGTTGTCAGATGTATGTTTTTGTGGTTAGTGACAGATATGAGGATGATTCTAGTGGACCATATCGTGAAGACCATCCCATTTTAAAGGAGTTTACTAATTTTTTTCTAGGGGATCTATCGGGGTTACCTTCCTAAAATGAGATAGATTTTCACATCGATCTAGTTCTGAGCGTAGAGCCTATCTCATGAGCACCATATCGGTTGACTACCCCTGAGCTATGTGAGCTCAAGTTACAGCTTTAGGGCCTTTTGGAGAAATTCCTTATTTCGGGCGTTCGGAGTGTATCCCCTTGGGGCGCACCAAGAAAAGTCAACGTGATCTTCATGAAGAAGACTCCGAGGATGGATCCTTAGCTACCCGCACTAGTGTATTGATTACCATCATATGAAGAAATTCCAGATGTTGATCAATTAAAATTGAATCACTTACCCCCTTCAGAACAGTGCATTTGGTAGCTTGATGATTTATTTGATGGGACAGATGAAGGGGCTACATTTTCACTTTTCTCCAAGATTGATCTTATGTCACGGTATTATCACCTATAGATCATAGAGGCATATATTCATAAGACCATACCAGGAAGCTTCCAAGTTTGTGGATGTATCTTCCCCTGCTATGTATGAGATATGGCCACTATGAGTTCATTATCAGTGGTACCTTTTGGTCTGCTAGATTATGAAGAATTCACCTCTACAGTGTTCATAAGATTGATGAATGGGGTGTTCAATACTCCTTTTTTGGATTTATTCGTGCTCATTTTCCTTGATGACATTTTTATTTAATCACCAACTTTCTCTATGGTCTATCTCAAGTAGCATCCCACAACTTGGAGGATAGTACCCATGTTATCCAATCATTCACTGTGAGTTCAAGTATATGCCTTCAGGGGTGCTGTGATTCGGTGATAACAAGCACCAGAGTATCGTGATAGAGACTTCATGTAGTATTGGTGGTATGTCCACCTCTATTTTTTTTTCTAGTTCCTCTGATTCTTTTATTACACCATCCTTAGTAAAGCGTTGCAGGCTAGTGGCAGTTAGGCAAGGTCCTAGTTGGGAGCATTGAGATGGCTAGAAAAAAAATACGTAGAACCTTAGGTAAGAAGTGTGTAGTAGATTTGGGACCCTTCACTACTAAAATCTTTGAATCCTTTGAGGTGTAGTCCTATGGATGTCATCTTGGGCCTGGCCACAGAGCTAGAGTAGACTATTACCATAATACTATTGTGTTGTACAGATGATCTAGGAGGGAGTGCAGTGATAGCAGGGGTTATGAGGCCTATTTCTATTCACACCATCTCCGCTATATAAGAAGTGGTGCATGCGATGGGGGTGCCAGATGTGCATGTTGGATGCTTAGTGACAGTTTTGAGGATGAGTCAGACCATTACAATGATGACCACCACTTTTTGAAAGCAATGTTTTTCTCAGCGGAGCTACTGGGGTTACCTCCCCCACGTGAGATATTAGTTCACATAGATATGGTTGTGTAGGTGCAGAATTTTCTCAGATTGCGCACCTTGATCATATGCCTCACTTCTGAGCATGTGAGCTCAAGTTGTAGAATTTAGCCTATGGAGAAATGCCTAATCCTTCGTAGTTTATCCCCTTGGGGTAGATGTGAGAAGGAGGGACTTCTGACGGTTGTATTGATTAAAGAATGCATTACTCCCTTCCACACAATGAACTTGTTTGATCAGATGAAGGGGGCTTGATAGACCATATCCTCAGGGTGAGTTACAAAGACAGATATGTCATAAGATGCCTTCCATATGAGATATGGCCACTATGGTTCACAATGGTACCTTTTGGTCTAAGGCAGTGTTCATGATCTTGATGAATGGGATATTCAGGACTTTTCTAGATCACTTTGTGCTTATATTTCTTGATGACTTTTGAGTCTTGAAAAAGCATAAGGATTATGAGCTCAATTTAGGCCACATCATTTCTGAGGAAGGTATCATGTTCTTGATCTTACAACAAGTTGTGCACCCCTTCAGTGTGTTGGTAGGATATTATCCAAGATTTGTGGAATTTTCTCATATTGCGCACCCCCATCAATTCCCTTCAGCAGAAAGGGAAGAATTTGTATGGTCAGATAGATGTGACAAGGCCTTCAGTACATTGAAAGAATGCCTCATGACAGTGCCTATTCTTGTAGTACCATATCCTCAAGGTGAGTTCTTCATTTACATAGATGCTTCTTTGGCAGGACATGGAGGTGTGTTGATGCAGGAGGGAAGAGTAGTTGCTTTTGAGTCTCGGTGATTATGAGCTCAATTATCCGAGTTCTTGAATCTTTCAGAGTATGCATTGGTGCAGTGGAGATATTTCCTTCTTGGTTGGAGATTTACACTCAGTGATCACTTGAGTCTTTGCCACCTCTTTAGGAGCGCAATATCAATGCTCATTAGCGATGTTGCATGGAGTTGACTTAATGTGAGTATGATATGGAGATAGATCATGTGAAGGGCAAGGAGAATGTGGTTATAGACACTTTGAGTAGATAGAGACATGTTGCTATGGCTACTTCAGTAATTACAGATTTGTGGAGCAGGATTTTGAAGCAGCTTTCTCATGATAGCTTCTACCTGGCAGCCAGAGCAGAGGTTGAGTCTTAGAGGCCCCTTGAGGGGAGATTTGATGGATTTTCATGAGAGGCAAATGGTATTCTATGACATAAAGGTCATATATATGTTCCTAGAGATGGAGACTTGAGACATGACATTTTGATGGAGGCTCATTGTGCACCTTATTCAACCCATCCTGGGATGAAGAATATGCATGCCACCTTGAGACAGTTGTACCATTACAGAGGATTTTAGAGAGACATGGATATGTTTTTGTCATGTTGTTTAGAGTGTCAGAGGGTGAGGGAAAGGCATCAATATTCAGCTAGTCTTCTTTTCCCTCATGCTATACCAGAGTAGAAGTGGGACACCATTTCCATGGACTTCATTGTTGGGTTACTGACGTCAAGATACCACCATGACGCCATCATGGTCACAGTGAATAAATTGATGAAAGTAGCTTATTTTTCTTCGGTGAATACCACCTACATAGCTAGTGTAGTGGCACGATTATATCTTGATGATATTGTAAGATTACACGGGATTCCCTAGAAGATCATTTGTGACCATGATCCTTTGTACACTTCCCTTTTTTGGACCACCTTTTAACTTTCTCTCAGGATGAGGATCAATTTCATAACCACATATCACCTTGAGATAGATGGACAGACTGAGCGGGTGAGTCAGATCCCAAAGGAGTTGCTTAGGAGTACGTTATGGATCACCAATCAAGATAGGAGGAGTCTCTATAGTTTGTTGAGTTTTCCTACAATAACAAATTCCAGAGTTTGATAGGCATGGCTCCTTTTTAGGAAATTTATGGCAGAGAGTTTAGGAATCCTCTTAGTTAGGATAGGTTAGAGGACAAGGTTTCTCTTGGGCTAGCCTTATTGCAGGACATGGAGTAGAAAGTTGTTTTGAATAGATGGAGATTGCAGAAGGTGCATAACATGTAGAAGAAGTATGCGGATCAGCATAGGACAGATCACAGTTACAAGGTGGGCACGAAGGTTTTTCTTTGTGTTAGACTGCACAAGAGCCCTATCCATTAGAGAAAAGGTTCTCAGCTTTCTCCTAGGTTTGTGGGTCCCTTTGAGATCTTGGAGTGCATCGGTCCCTTGGCCTATCATCTAGCGTTTCCACCTAGCTTGTCTTGTGTCTATGATGTGTTTCACATTTATGTGCTTAGGAGATATATTTCTGATCCTTCTCACATGTTAGATTAGACTTCATTGTAGGTGGAGCCCATCCGTATTATAGAACGTAGGACCCTAGGCCTTCGCGGCAGAGATATTGACCAGGTTTGGGTCCAGTGGGACAAGAATGATAAGACTGCAGCTACATGAGAAGATCCTACATTGCTACGAGTTCAGTACCCACACATGTTCTATTGACTTCCAGGAGGAAGTCGAGTCTAAGGGGATGGGGATGTAGTGCACACTTCCCTTCGACACCTTTTTTATTTGATTTCGATACTACCGACTACACTTATGGACATTGTTGTAGATTTTTGATTTAACATGATACTAGTTGTTAGAGATGTTGGACTGTTGTTGATTTCGCTTCATATATGATGCATGTGGATTATTAGACACATTTTATATTGATGTTGATATGCTGTGGACATGGTTAGTTATATATATTTCTTACATGCGATATACTTTCGTCACCATGAGTAGGATTTGATAATGAAATTAATGTTGTGATCATTTTGACATGGATGAAACGTTTGATAGAAATGTTCCTAGAAATTTATAAATGATATCGTATTTACATAGATGATATTAATTTGTATATAGATGATTTCATATTTATATTACATATTTTGGCATGGATGTTTTAATGCGGTCACGAGGCCGAAGGAGGTATTTTTGTTGTTTGTAGATAAATTAATTCACAATAAATATCGGGATGATTGGAGACCAACCACATTGGAATTCTAGATGAATTCAACAAGGGTCACGATGGCAACATGTAATTGTGTGTGTGTTAGAATTATTTGGTTAGGGGAAAATTGTGACCAAGGGGTCATGTGTTGTCTTTTGTTTTCATTTCCCTTTTATTAATCTTAGTATGTGTTTTCCTTTGAGTGATGTAATTTACTTGTTTTATTTATTTAGATTTTGATGTATGTTTTTCCCTTTATCTTAGTGGGTCTAAGTGTCATATTAAAGTTAATAAATCTTGTCCTAAACTAATTAAAGATGTGACCAAAATAAGTTCATTTATTAGACTTGATTTGCTCTTGGATTTTGTGTTGTGTGTTGAATGCTTGAGATCTTGAGTGTTGTACACTCTACCCTTCATGGGAAACTCGAATTTGGCCTTAAGGGCCAATTTTTATGGCTTGTGGGAGAAGTTAAACTTGTCCCACACCTCTCAAATTGCCAAAAAAATCCTAGCTATATGTTGGGGGGTCAAAATTAGACTCCATTAGGTTTTTTGGGAAGATAAAAATGTGAAATTTTTATTGCACTTTCCTTCAAGTAATTAATTTTTTCCTTAGGGGGTGTGGGGTTAGATTGTGTGTAAGTAACTTTTCATTCCTCTCACCCACCAATTTATGGTGCATTGGGGTTGAGGTTTGACTTCTTAGGTGGAGTTGAGGATGAGTGATGTGGCATCCTACATGGAGCCACCTCATCCTCCTCTCTCCCTTTTCTATTTATTGAAGTTCTTTTTCTTGTTTGGGGGTTACTTCATTATTTTGTTCACTTACATTTTTGGAGAGTTAAAGAATTATTGAGGGTGGTTGTGGATTGTTGGAGCTTGTGGATGCTTTCTTGGTTTTGAGGAGCTTGGAGACTTACTCTTGGAACAAGCTCTACTATGGAAAGGTAGGAGCTTTACCTTGCTTATGTTATGTTTTATTTTGTGTTTATGTGCTTGTGTTGAGTATTGCTTCTTTGGAATGCCTGTTAGGTGTGGGTAGATTGTTTAAGTTTGGAGTAGGAGGAGACTATGTGGACATTTCATGTAGGGAGGCATACGAGTTTATCTTTTTATTATGAGGGAGTTTGGGTTAGGTGCCCCACCTTGTAAAAGGAATGATTTGATTTCCTCCTTGGTTCTTTTATGAGGGAGGCATAAGAGATTGAGGGAGGTATAAGCGTATGTGAGAGATATAAGGGGTACTCAAGGGAGGCAAAAGAGTATGTAGGGGATTTGAGATATGCATTGGAGGCTTTAAGGTGGGCACTCATTCCCATTGGGAGGAATAAGTGGCCTCCCCATAGGTCCTGCTCCTTTGGATTTAATTCTAAGCATTGTTTTTGTTGTTGGTTTTTCTTCTTTCTTATGTTGTTGTTGATTGAAATATAGTTGAAATAGTTGTGAAATAATTATTGTATTGTGGAAGCTTGTTGTTCCCATGTGTTGGAATTATATCCCATTATAATTTGGTTAGGGCTCGGGGGCCAATGGAGAGGATGTCTTATCCTCTTCATTGGATATCTTGGTTGGGTGGAGAGCGTTGCCTCATCCCCCCATTTTGTTGTGAATCAAAAAAATCTTTGAGGAGCTATCTTGTTGGAGTTGTGAAGCTTCAAATTTTTTGTGAAGCTTAGAGACCTTGTGAAACTTCCTTTGTATTATTCCCACTTAGAGTGGAAAAACTTGTAATATTGTATTATTTTCTTGGTATCCAAATTTGTTCTCCTTTTCAATCTGAGAAGCAACACAGATTGAACTTGGAGCTTAGAGATAGATAGATCATATATGTGTGTCATTTTTTAGCCGGGGATGAGATCTAACTAGCCATTTGTCACTCAGATTTGTAGAGAGATGGATAACACCTTCAAGAGGATTTGACATGTCCTCACTACTTTAGGTTTTGCCTCTTCAACCAGGGTGAGAGGACCCTTAGTGGAAATTATTGTTTATTACTTGGAAGGAGATGTAGATATCCTTCTTTTTCATAAATTTTATGAAGAAAACCTTGGGAAAATATGGTCAATACTCCATAATTTAACTCTTAAGAGTTGTCACTTCTTAAATATGGAGATACTTTCAACACAAGGCTAATGTTACTGAAGACAAAGAAATTTTGATTGTTCTTGATATTTTAGTAAATAGATTTTTTGCCTTTGTCGATATACAAGGAAAATAGGGGTAATTTAGGATGGATTTGTGGTTTTTGAATCCATTTTGGTGGGAGATTAAGCGGGATAAAGTTGATTATGCCATATCTCTGACAAACTTCACAAAAATGGACAACTCGTCAACATAAAGCTTCAAAATAGTCAGGACGTTCCTTCAACCAGAAGGTGTGCTTCAATGGAGGCCCATATCAAGTTCATGTTTTCACCAACCAGCCGTTTGAGAATCTAGCATGAAGGTTTGAGTTAGAAGACTTAACTAAACACAAAAATATCTGATCAATCATACCTGTGGTACACCCAAAGACTTACAGACAATATTTATTAACAAATTATAGTGGAGTGATTTTAAATTTGTTTATCTCAGCACAAGAAGAAGGTTCTTCCTGAAATGAAATTGCAAATGCCACTAAATTGTCACATAGACCCAGATCTTATGTGATTTCAAAAAGATTTCAATTTAACTATTGCAATAGGAACAAAATAAACCACTTGCAAACCTTCTGAAACAAAGTAGACACAAATTACTTGAGATTGAACACAAATAAATTTCAAAATTGCTTAGATTCATCAGCAGGGGAAAACTTCTAGAGAAACTTAGTGCTACTTGCAATGGCTATACATCTACAACCAACTGGACATGATAGAAAATCTAACACAAAAAAGATTAATAGGTTATCTTAGATTGGTCTCTTAGGAAGATGACTTTCCTCAAAAAACATTTTAAGAATTTAACCCCCGACCCTTTACAACAGTATTCTCATTGCATTTATACATTTTTCTCACTCAATTTCCTTCTTGGTTCATTTATGAGGGAGGCATAAGAGATTGAGGGAGGTATAAGAGTATGTGGGAGGTATAAGCGGTAGTTGAGGGAGGCATAAGAGTATATAGGTGATTTGAGATATGCATTGGAGGCTTTAAGGTGGGCACCCATTCCCATTGGAAGGCATAAGTGTCCTCCCCATAGGTCTTGCTCCTTTGTCTTTCAAAGCCTTGTTTTTGTTCTTGGTTGTTCTTATTTCTTGTGTTGTTGTTGATTGAAATATAGTTGAAATGGTTCTAAAACAATTGTTATGTTGTGGTATCTTGTTGTTTCCATGTGTTGGAATTATCTCCCATTGTAGTGTGGTTGGGGTTCAAGGGCCAATGGAGAGGATGGCTTCTCCTCGTCATTGGATATCTTGGTTGGGTGGAGAGCATTGCCTCTCCCCCCATTTTCTTGTGAATCAAAAAAATCTTGGAGGACCTATTTTGTTGGAGTTGTGAAGCTTGGAATTTTGTTGGAGACCTAGTGAAACTTCATTTGTGTTGTTCCCACTTAGAGTAGAGAAACTTGTAATATTATATTCTTTTATTAGCTTATATTCTTGTATTATTTCTCACTTCAAGTGGAGGACATTGTATTGATCTTGTGTAGAAAGTTTGCATTCAAACATTTGTTATCAAAGTAATATTGTAAATGGAAAGAAACAAATAAAAGGGAAGAAGAAAGATTTGTATTGTGGAGTTATTTTTGAGTAATAGAAAAGAAAGTAATTCTCTTTGTTTGAAACCTTGGTTGTATTGTGAGAAAAGTAGTTCTTTGTGTTATATGAAATGAGTCATTTTCAATGGAAAAAGAAAGTTTAATGTCATTATGAAGTTGTGTAATAGTAAATGAGAAAGAATGAAATATAGAAGTTATAATATGTTAAAATGTGGGCATAGTAAAATTGAATGTAAAATAAAGTAGTTATAGTCATTTTTGATATATAAAGTTGTAGTGAAGATGAAAGAGACAACAAATTTGAGATAAGGAATTTTTGCATTTTGTATTAAGAAAATAACAATGTAGAAGTAGATATAAATATGTTACTTTACTCTTGAAATAGAAAGAAAATTTAGTTGAACAAAATGGAATAGATCTTGTAGTTATTATTGGATTTCAAATGCTTTAAATGAGTAATTTTAAGTAAGAAATGATCAAATGGAATGAAAAATCAAAACTGGAAACTTTATGTGTATAAAATATAGTTCAGAATGTGGTTTGAAACATTGTAGCAACTTTTATTTTTTGTACAAATCTCAGATTAAAGGTTTTTGTTTTCAGAAATAAGACCGCCACTTTGTGCAGAGTGGCAGTCATGTAACCACCGCTCAGGCTAAGGCGGCAGTCTCAAAACCACTGCTCAGTAGGGCAACAGTCCGTGGTTTGCCACCCAGGCAAGCCAACGGTCCCAAGACCACCAATCTGCTCTGGGTGGCAATTATGTCACTTACGACAAAATTCCTCAGATCCATGCATGTGCAATATTTTCACTGGTTTATACAAAATTTTAAACTATAAATTTAACAAGGAAACTACCAGTAATCAAATAATTCTCCAATCTTGTTGTATAAAGTAATTAAACCTACAAATGGTGGATCTAAAACATTCATTCTCATTTCTATTCATGGGGGTAGGGTTTGCCCCCAAATTTGAAAACCTATATACAAATAGCTTGAAATAAAAATCAGATTGGTAGAGGAAACTCCTCCCAATCCTTAAATGAAATATATTTCATTGACAAAACTACAACTAAACTAATCTAAAATAGATTTCCTTGTAGAATCCTCCATATTTCTTCCTCCTTTTCTCCCATGGCTTACTCTTCCCCAAACTGTAATTTTTTTACAAAACAAATAGACCAAATGAGGTGAATGAATAAAGGAAAGACTTTAATAAAATCTCATAAGGAAATTTAGGGTTCGATGGGAACCCTGGGATTTAGGGACCAAGATTGATTTGATCTAAGGGTGGAGGTTTCACCATACTTTTGTTTGGTAGAAATGTAATTTAGATGTTTAAAATAAATCTTTAATGACCTGTGTAATTGGGGAATGGGGTCATTTAACTGCCATAGAGTGCTAAGCCAGGGTTAGTTCTTAGCAAGCTTTAGGTAGTTATTAGAAAGGCCTCTAAGTTAATAAGATAATGAATTTATTAAAATTAACATAAGGTTAACCTCTCCAAGATTGAACATTAACTAAAGAGAAGAAAACACCTAACTATATAAATTAATCTATGGTACCTTCCTAATGAAAAATTGATTTATGGACCTTAGAAATAAATTGAGATTATGTTAACCTTTTATCTAGACCTAGTTCTTTAATCGAGAAGTGGAGGTTAGTGGTGTAAGTTAGTTGTCGTACCCTAGCGGATTAACATACTTGTAACTTGTTTTGTCCTCTTACCTTTATCTTGTAACAAAAAAAAATTAGTCGCAATTTTCGTGTTAAGTGTTAGGTGAAGCGTGTTCCTAGAACTTCGTTTTTTTTTGTGGGTGTTACAAGCCACGTATCCAATATTCCATGCTTTTTCCTCTCAAGCAAATCAATATTACCTGCCTTCCTCGCAATCGTTGTCTTACGCCTTACCCCTTGAACGTTGTTTGAATTCATTTTTCAGAAAATATTGAAAACAATTGAGCAAAGTCAATTCGAAACCTTTTTGGATTCCACATTGAATAAGAATGGCAAACCGTTTATAAAACAATTTCTATTAAGTTGGCCAATGGCTCAAAACATATAATTAATCAAAGCTGGTTTAAAATAATGAATCTAAATATAAACGCTTAATCTAATAAGCCGTAACAAGTGAAGTTTGAGGGATAAAGATAAGGCGACAAATATTATTTATTTGGATTGCCTACAGTCGTATTTAGCACGACATATGGGACACTCGCTTTTGATTTTGGTTGAACTTAAAATACAACTATAATGATACACATGTTTACATTCCAATTCTTTTATGTCAGCCGCACCCTTTTCAATAGTTTCCAAACAAATTACACAATAATTTTCAGGCTTGTTTATTGCTTCATGGAACTGTGTAGGTGCTCCGACGACCTCTGCAGCTTCTTCATCGCTCAATATTTTAGCAGGGACCTCGTCTACTTCATTATCATAAAGCAGCAGACTTATGTTTGGCCTTAAACTATAGATTCTCTGCAACAAATTTGCCATGTGAGGAAGTACAAGCTGATTACGAGTTACCAACAAATAGCAGATACGGCCTTCGTGCTTCATTATGTATTGTAAAATATCATAGTTCTGTGGATCCATCAAATCTCGAAAAATGGTATGCTGGATATCAAAATCAGTAAATGTCCCATCATCTGCAGTGTAAATCTCAAATTTGAATGTTAAACCCAATGTAGTTCTGCCTTTGAGATCAATGCGCTTGATTCCCACCTGCGATGGATCATCAACCGAGATTTGTCTTTCCTGCTGCGAATCAACATGGCGTGCTTCAGCAGGATCAAGTGGGCGTACAATGAGTTGCGCTGTATTGTTCACCATCAAGAAATCTATAACATCAGGATGTTGTAAATGTTGATATGTGGCGATCAAAAAATCTGCTTCGCCGCCTCTTTGTTGTGCGAGAGCTTGAAGACGATTATGATTCTCTGGGCTCATAATCTTGGCTATAATGGGGTGTAGACAGTTCTTGTCCAACTTTAGGTCAGCTAAGGCATAGAATCGTAACATAAGTGAGAATGCATTTCGGGGAGGGATACACAGTTGGCAATCCAAGCGCCTCAAGCTAGTGTTAGCCATATAGTTTTCAACTGGAGGTGAACTTGACATATATGGTTGCTCAGTATCGTTAGCAGGAGTTGATTCTCTATCATTTGCAATATCACGTTTTCTTACCGATGTGCGCATCAAACTAAATCTTGAATTACCCATTAACACAAGAATCCAACTCTCAAGGATCGATCTGAAATGTACTCGTACTAAGATTGAGCAGGACGTTTTAATACATGGCAATTTCCTAGATTTTAAACTCCGTAAAGCCTGCAGACAGTTGGAATTACTTGCAATAAAACTTGTATTGAAGCCTTTATAAATATGAGTCGGATTAGACGTCCAGGTTAGGAATTGCTTTTTCAAACATCGCGTCGATTCATTCTGCACCTTTAGAGACAAGGATTTCCTCTTATTTACGATAGTCGATATAGGAAATGTAGGATTACATTATGGTAATACCATAAATGCTTTATACTTGTGAATGACAACTACAGTGCTTAACAAAAGGAAATAAATATATTAAACCCTGGAAAAATAAATAAATAATGACCATACTTATACGTAAACACCATTTATAGTATTAAAACATAAAAGTTTACAAATATTACTATAAAACATGTAATAAAAATCCATGCTACTATTTTTTCCTTCCATCCCCTCATCTCAAGCAATGGGGCGTTCTTTTGACACCTCGTGTCCTCATAATTGTACACTCTTTTTTTGGTAAGGGTTTAAATGTGAGTTTTTTTGAATGGGATTCTCCCTGTGTACAAAGAGGTCAAAAACCCAGATAAAGCAAATAAGTACCAAAAAGAACAAGAAAGAAGTTGTTGCCTTGCAGCGTTAAAACCAAAAGAAGACAATTGGGAAGATGACTTGAGAGTCATTTAGAGAGGGGTATTTGATTTTTTATAATATCAATTTTTTATTATTATTAATAACTTTCCACTCATCCATGAGGCCATCAACCTCAGGTTCAAATCCATATGCAAAATGAACTTCAATAGAGTCAATTGGTTGAAAAGTTGCATTAGGAGGTGGAACATTCTCCTTAGCCACTTTACCAGAATCATGTACCGTAAAATGAACTTCTATTTCCCTTAGTGGTGTTTCAAGAACTAAATATGGACTGTAGTGCCCACCTAATAAAAAAAATAGTTAAAAAAGAAAAAAAGGAAATGTGTGGCAGAAGCTTGTGAAGAGTAAATGTGGTTGGTGAAAGGAGGATTGTGGAAGTGATGGAGGCGTGTGGAAGGGGTAGATGTGTGGCAGGAGGATGACACAACACATGGGATTTATTAACGCCCAGTCAAACCTGTCATTTCCTTGCATAATAATACAAACACTTTATTTTGAGATCCACAGACTTTTACCATGGTGAAACCCAAGGAAACGTTGTAAATTCAGCAATAGGTGGATAGTTGGAGCAAGAGTAGAAATGATGGGGGAACTGTGTTTAATGGAGATCTCACCTATACATGTATTCTTACGTGCTCTTTAAGCACCAAAAAAACGTACTCACACAATCACCATAGGTTTACTTGGCATGTTGATGATAAGTTAGAGTTTTGTCAAGATAGGTAATGGCTAAGAATGTCAAACATGCTGACATAATGATCAATTCTGAGCATAATTATATTAGAGGCACTCATGCCATTGAAATATTTATATCCCTCCTCCAATGGGACTGCATCACTACGTGCTATTACAAATAAAAATGAAACTTACATAGTCAATTTACTTTTTCTACGCACTCCCAGCCTGTGCCAAAATTTTCAGTATTGGAACAAGGTATGGACGTCCAACTAATCAGGAAATATATAGTATTTTTTCATGTGTTGTAGTTGCAAATGCTCTATAGACATGTATGCATATGTGGGGGCATTAACAAGGGAGGGAGCTATTTGAATGAATGTCTAAAAAAAATGTGGTTGTGTGGATAGCATGAATTGTAGGATATGCACAAAGTGGGTTTGTTGAAAAGGTTTTAAAACTTTCAAGCAAATGCTAATTGCAGGTGTAGGTCCAAATCCCACAACGTTTTCCAGCATGTCCTCCATAGCCTATGCCAATTAAAAGCTCTGAAACTTGTGCATCGATCATAGCATAGAAGAAAATTTTCAAATAATGTGGTTGCAGATGCACTGGTAGGCATGCATGGAAAATGTGGAAGCTCCTGAAGTTTCCTTTGTCAAAACAATGGCTGACAACTCTGTGGGTACCAGGGAACTAGAAATAGGTAGTGGAAAAACACAACATAATAAGGAGAAGCTAAAAGAAGTGAGTGATTCAGTTGGAAGTGTGGCCTTCTGCAAGCTATTTTCATCTACAGACACACTAGATTATGTGTTGATGGTGTTGGGGATGGTGGAAGCATTTATGCATGGGGCAGTTGTTCCTATTCTCTTCATATACGTTGGGAATATTTTTTGATACATTGGTGCAGACCCCAATGGCTCCACTACAACAGCTTCTTAGGTTACAAGCATGCTCTTTCTTTTTTTTGTACTTGGGACTTGTCATCATGGCGTTAAGATGGCTTGAGGTATCATGTTGGATGCAAACAAGGGAAACGATAATCAGCTTGCATGAAAATATGCTATTTAAAATCCACTTTGAGCGAAGATGTTAGTTATTTTGGTACATATGGCAATACTGGAGAAATTAACAGTTGTGGTTCTAATGCCATAGTGGTTGTACAAGATGCAATAAGTGAGAAGGATTTAAAGGTTTCAGATAGCTACAAAACTTGACAAAACACCACATGAGATGGTCAATTTTATGGGAAGTTTGTTGGTGTTATGGATCTCTTCATGCTTCAAGGGTTAGCGTAGCCATGGCCCAAGATGTATCTTGAATGGTCCAACATAGAGGAGTTTTTGATGCACGCGAATTGTCTGCCAGATTTCCAAAGGAGAGTTAGAGCCTTGTAGAATGCGGGTAAACCCATTTAGAGCACCACTTGCACTACGAGCACGGGTATTGCCAAGCATGGTATCCTTACCTTTATCTCTTATAATTTTCATATAATTTGGTTATTCATCTGCAATAAAATAAAATTATCAAACTAATAGATACTAAAACAACTGGACATTTTAACCAGATGACTAGTGCAATCAATAAAACAACACCTCGTGATTTTGTTACCGACTTATTTTTGACCCTCAACCATTTCATGATGACAACCTTATGCATTGCTAAACCCAGGGTGTCAAAAAACTTGATACTTGTGTCCATCGGTTTTGGCGAGAACCAAATGAGTTAATCAAAACAACCATTTTTGTCTACCTTACAAAGTTAGAAAGACAGTTTTCCCAGAGACTGTAAAACAACACTATGAGCCCCGTAAAGGGATGTCAAATGTCGTATGTGTTCCTTGTTATGTAGAGAGTCACATCAAGCATTAACTTGACCTCTTTTGACCATTGGCACTCTCTTTTTCACCCCTCTTGGAGCCCTGTTACTTCGTTTCACACTTTTAGGAAGTTTCCAAAACTGAAAAAAAAGCTTTCATTTTGAATCACCTTTTGAACCCTGAGCAATGAAATCCTTACCTACCTTCACAAACCTATAGTATTTTTACTAGAATATTACATGTAACTTTCAATTTGGGGAAAAACACTTTTCTATATAGTTTGGAAAAGGAATTTTGTAGGCCTCGGGACATTCATTTCGACTAGGTCAAACAGGCGGAATTACAACCGGTGTCTCCGGAAAACCATTCACCAATCGTAAACCATTTGCCAGTTCTAAATTATGCCAGTAACTTTGAATTCTCAGTGTATGTGAGTACACATAGAAATTTACCCATGGTGTGTTTTCTCATCAAAAGACAACGATTGAAAGTGGTTTCTTAGCCTCCGAGCCTAAATTAAACATTTTTTCATCTAGTAGGAAAACGTAAAAAGAAAGTTGAAGGACCCCATCGGGTCACCCAACCACCGTGGAAACTTGTTGACACTTGTAAATAACTGTTTGGAACTCTATTTTGTTGGTTTTTATATAAAATTTGACTTTTGGAAAAATAGTGTTTCTCTCTCCTCCCTATCTCTCTCTTTCTCCTAGGTTAAGAAATGAAGTGAACTTAAATGAAATAAACATGTGTCTCTAACCCTCTCCTTTAGAATGCAAATTATTATTATTATAATGGAAATGGGAAACTAAAAAAACGTTAATTATGCTAGATCTAGGTGGATTACATGCCAACGATTTATCGCTGATTTCATGCTCACATGGTTTTGTAGGATGGAAGTAAGATGGCGAAAAGGCGTGATGAAATTCATTATTTATTATTGTAATTTTATATATTTTATTAGAAAATGTTAACATGTTTAATGTAATTGCAAAGTAACATAAAAAAGTTTATATTTGAAATTTGGTAGTATGTATGAGATGCTAGTTTTAGGAATGCCTTGGAAATGTGCATTTAATCATAGGTTCAATTTGATTCATAGTTACGTATGGTAAAAAGGTTTGATATATATATATATATATATATATATATATATATATATATATATATATATATATATATGGTAAATGAATTTGAAGTTAATATCTTGTAGTGCATTTTCAGTGTTCAATAAAGGATTAATTGATTAGTGTGTTGTATTCTTACCTTGTAAATGTAATAAAGAGATTTAATCGAAACACTCAACCCTAGTATAAGATTCGTGCATAACATGTCTTCATGTGTGATCCTTCTTAGTGTAGAAGAAATTGAAACCATAGAATGAACTTAAACTTTACTCAATGGAACCTCCTAGTTTAGGTAAATAAAACCCCTAGTTTGAGTTTATTGTCATAGTCATTATTTTTAGCGACATTGTCGTGAACCCATCTTTTAGGAACGACGTGGTCCAAATTTATCCAGAGTATGTGGTTTCCTTCTAGGTCTTGGAAACCATGTGTGGGGTAAGGTGAATGTATTCTCTTTAGGTTTGACACAGTGTTCAGTGGTGAAGACTTCCTTGGAAGTCATCTTAAGAGTCCTTGGTTCAAAGTAACGACTATGCGGTGTAACCTTACCATTTATGGAGTAAGTAGAGCCATTACTCCCTTAGTATCCTAGTGGACTACCTAGTCTTATGAAGTTAGATCTAGAAATTTTTATCATCATCGAATGAATTCCTTGTTGGAATCCAGATGACACAAATAAAGCTAGTAAAATAGTTATTCTATGACGTAAATTCTTGTTAAGGATCTCTTTAGTTCCTTCACAAATAAATGGGTTTCCTTGGTTAATAACAACATAACACATTAGTCATTCATGAAGGTTGTTTAGTATAAATATTTCCTCTCACCTTAAACTCTTATATAGTTGGGGCGTATATATTTAGGTACAATTGGAAGTAAGAAAACTTTGGCGGATTAAGGGGTTAACTTGTGGGTAGAAAATTGTAAGTATCTCTTTGCGAACAAAATTGATTTGAAAGATGTCCACTTTAGAGAACCCAGGAAACTGAAAAATTGGTTCTGAAATCCCTTGTTATGCCTCATTTATGACATTAAGAATAAATCAAATTTCACACGTGTAATTGTGAAATGTAGAATCATGGGAGACTAATTTGAAAAAAAATCACTTGTGGTTCATGTGTAGTTTATAATACTTCCAATCATGTTCTTATTCAAGATGTTAGACAAGTACTTTCGTAACTCTTTTGTTATAACGTGATTCCAATAATGAGACCATAGTGCAATGACATAGTAAAGCATATGATAATAAAATGAGATTTGAGGTTAGGATTAATGTCACTCTTGGAGTCCTTATAAATCAATTCGACATTTTTCTTGTGTTAAAAAGAATATGAATTTCCCTTGGTGTGATCAAACTTCGAGAAAACAATATATATATATATCTAAAATAAAATTTCTTGGCTTGGAAGTGTTGAATGGATTCAACAATTTATCGAACTATTTTAACTATAATAGAGAAATAAGGATACAATGTTCAAAGAATGCTCGTGGAAAAATGTATCTTGAATCTAAATCTCCCTTAAACCCTAAGATTTATTTCTTGACATCACGTCTGATTCACTTATGTAGTGAGGGTAAAATTTAAACATTGATTAAATGTTTGAGAAGCATATTTTTAACATAAGAACAAGAGAATTAAGAACTTTGTATGCAATTTGAAATATGCCAAATAATTATGGAAGTTATGGAAAATGTTGTAAGAGACAAAGAGCCAACTTAAATGGTTGAACTGTAAGTTGAATGTGAAATGTATTAAAGAATTTGTAGGTGGAAAAATGATAAAATTATCCTTGTACAATAATGTTCTTGGAATGTTAATTGTAACTAAGATGTAATCATGGTAATGATGTGTTGTGGGTTTTCCAATCCTTGAGTCCCTTTCTTGGGGTTGGGTCATTGCTAAAATTCATTCATTGTGGAAAGTGCGGCATTGACATGTATATGGTGTTGTCATGTGTTTATGTGAGTAGATGAATTATGTAATTGTCGAGTGCATTGTTGAGTTTCTCTACTTGGAACCTTGTGGTGTTGTGTAGTGAGCAATGTAAGTAAAAAACCATATCCTGGTATTATTATAGTAGTATTTGTGTGTGTAAAATGTGGGTGTTACACTTCCTCTCTTGGCCGACATGGCCCCATAACTTCCATGAGTCCTTTTCGATCTCTCCTCCATAGCTCGACCATTTCTACACTATCAAATCATTATGCCTTTGGCTCAAAGATTCATTACTAACCCAAGCCCAACCCCTCCTGATCATTTTGTGTCATTTTTCCACTTATCTGAGCCTCGACTTCCCAATGAAATCTCCCATGGCCAAATCAATCCCTCCACTTTCTCTATGCGAGGTCATATTTGTCCAATTTTTCCTATGGCACAAAATCATATGACATGTACAAGACTCACAGCTAAAGAGTCCATGGAGTATTGGCAACAGATTATTATTGATGGGGTGAAGGATCCCAAGCTCTTAAGGTGGATGGCCACTCACCTACTAAGGGCTTAGCTCTCTACTCACCTCAGTGATATGACTTCCATAGAATTAATAAAGGCCATGAATGACCTTGGCCATTCTAATTGGTAGTTGCATACCTTGAAAGTGGATCAGACTATTAGGGTGAAAATTATATTATTAGGTGCCAACAATTCCTTTGTTATACATGAAGTAATAAATGCCATGAATGACCCTTCCTAGTCCAATGTGAATTTGGATACCCTGAAAGTGGCTCAGATTATTGCGGTAAAAATTATCTTATTAGGTTCCAACAATGTCTTTTCTATCCATGAAGACATGGAACAACTTGGTTTCGATGTCAGGATTCATTTGGACCTGCTCTTGTAACTCATTAAGGACCTAACTATGGAGAGCCTACAATAGGGGGAAAATCTCAATGCCATTTGTCTGGTTCTCAATATCCATGTGGAGAAATTTGAAGCTAGAGATTCAAACACCCCTACTATCATGGTCTCCCGTTATTTTGAGGAATATGGCAAATAACATTTATATATAGTCCATATCTATCTATAAGTATATTATACTTCTTGTTGGCTATATAATAGTATTTTTGTAAAGCTTAACTGGTCCTGATATATCAGGTTTTTTATATATTATAATATAATAGTGAGGCCTCGAACTTGTTTTTTTAGCTGATTAAAAAAAGTGTAAATATACAACAAAAACCACAATAATGTTTTTCACAATTCTCATTACTCTTATACTCAACTTGAGCCTCTTTTTTTCGATGATTAAAAAAAAGTGTGAATATACATAAAAAACCACAATAATGTTTTTCACAATCGTCATTACTCTTATACTCAACACTATTAACGTAAAAACACAGAATTCACCTCTAAAAAGCTTCACAATAATTCACATTACTCTATTGGGGATTATTTAGGAAAAACCTTGGCTATTGACAAAAAGACAACCTTGTACAAATATACTACGTATGCTTGCATCTTGGTCGATTTGAACACCTAAGGATTTCCCTACTTCTGTTGATCTACATGTTGAGGATAGGATATGGACTCAAAACATTAACTATGAAGGCTTCCCCTTTAGATGACGGATTTTCTTTTCCCTTGGCCATTAGCAGCAGATTGCACTTTTGGGAAGAAAAATACCAATAATAGATCTTCGTGGTGGCAGAATGCTGATTCTAGCCATTTGGTTGTAAACAGTCAATCAGATTTAGAGTTAGAAGAGGTATCTGAGGATTTGGAAGTGGAGGCTCCTGCGCAAGAGATAATCACCTCTTCTTCTACCCCTGTAGAGAAGGATTCTTCTCCTTGCACCGGTTTGGAGTCTTTTTCCCTTCCTCCTTTGGGGATCCTCAATTAGGTGGGTGAAAATAATATTAAAATTTGTATACCAGTTCACTCAAATGAAAATGGTAATCCAAATACTGGTTAGAAGAGGCAGCCCTTCATGTTCCACATTGTCATATTTTTTGTCTCTACTTTCTCTCATTGTAATGGGGCAGGGTCCCCTAAACCCTATTTTTACCCTAAATCAAAAAAAAATTCACATTACTCTTATATTCATAAATATGAACATAAAAAAATCCACGTTAAAGTTTTTTCACAAAAATTATTGTTACTTTTGTAATTAAAAAAAAATGAACACACCACAAAAAAAACAAAAAAAAAATTACTTTTATAATAAATAATATGAAAATGCAAAAGAAAATACCACATTTATTAATTTTTAAAACAATTTTTATTTCTCTTATACTCAAAAATATGAACAAACAACAAAAACCATAATAAAAATTGTTACTCATATTTTTGAGTGAACATTCATGAAATTTCAAAACAATTCTCTTTTCTCTTATACTAAAAAAAAATAGTTACTCATATTTTTGAGTGGAAGATTAAGAGAATTCATACAACAATAACTACATTCATGAAATTTCAAAACAAATTTTTCTCTTATACTCAAAAATATGAACACACAATAAAAACCATAATAAAAATTGTTACTCTTATACTGAAGAATAAAGCCAAAATAAAATCCACATTCATAAAGTTTCACAACAATTATAGTTATTCTTATACTCAAACACATGAACACACTACAAAAACCATAGTAAAAATCATTACTCTTATATACTCAAGGATATTAACAAACTAGATAACAAATGCCGTAATAAAAACCAAAAACGTTAGTCTAATATTAGAGAATACAAACACATGACAACAAAAACACATTCATAAAATTTAGCAACTTCTCTTTTCTCATATACTCAAAAATATGAATACATTACTCTTATACTAAAGAATATTATCCCATAATAAAATCCATATTCAAAAAAATTCATGACAACTCTGGTTACTCTTATACTGAAAATATGACCAAAACATTAGTAAAGCCACATGCAAAAAAAATCACAACAGTTTTAATTACTCTTTTACTCAAGAATATGAAAACACAAAAAAAAACCACATTAAAAATTCACTCTTCTAAATTTAAAAATGTTAACACACCACAACAAAAGTCACAATAAAAACTATTATTCTTATATTAAAGAATAAGAACCCAGAAAATGAAAGCCATATTATACAAAATTTACAATAAATCTAATTGTTTTTACACTTAAAAATATGAACACTCTATAGTAAAAACCACAATAAAGAATTAAAAGAATACAAACTACACCAAAAGGTAATTTAAAAAAATAACAATTCTTATAAATTATAGGGTTGAATTTTAATTTATATTCACCTGTATTTTTAACTCACTCAACAAATATTGCATATTCAAATGATAATTTATAAGAACAAGAAATTAAAAATTTGTAAGAACAAGAATTTAAATTAATAAAAATCATTACTCTTTTAATAAAAAATTAGAGTACACCATCACAACAATTACAATAAAAATTATTGCTCTTGTACAAGAATATGAACACACCAATATAAAATCACTTTAAAAAAACATATTCAAAACCATATGAAAACACCACAATAAAAATTGTTACTCTTGTCTCAAGAATATGAACACACCAATATAAATCCGCTTTTAAAAAAGACATATTCAAAACCATATGAACACACCACGATAAAAATCATTACCCTTGTACTCAAGAATATGAGCACACCAATATAAAGTCGCTTTTAAAAATATATATTCAAAACCATATGAACACACCATAATAAAAGCAACCATAAAAAATATTTCCTTATAAAATTACTTATAACAAAATCATATTCAAAACCATGTGAACACACCATAATAGAAACAACCTAAAGAACATTTTCTTATGAAATCGCTTTAAAAAAAATCATGTTCAAAATTATATGAACACATCATAATATTCATGTAACAATTTAAACACACCACAATAAAAGCCACAATTCAAACCATTATTCTTATACTCAAGAATACAAACTAAACCAAAAAGTAATTTAAAAAAAAATAACAGTTATTATAAATTATTGAGTTGAATTTTAATTTATATTCACCTGTATTTTTAACTCACTTAACAAATATTGCATATTCAAATGATAATTTAATAAAAAATTAGAGCACACCACCACAACAATTACAATAAAAATTATTGCTCTTGTACAAGAATATGAACACACCAATATAAAGCCGCTTTAAAAAAAAACATATTCAAAACCATATGAAAACACCACAATAAAAATTGTTAGTCTTGTACTCAAGAATATGAACACACCAATATAAAGCCGCTTATAAAAAAAACATATTCAAAACCATATGAACACACCACAATAAAAATTGTTACTCTTGTACTCAAGAATGTGAGCACATCAATATAAAGTAGCTTTTAAAAAATATATTCAAAACCATATGAACACACCATAATAAAAACAACCATAAAAAATATTTCCTTATAAAATTACTTATAAAAAAATTGTAATGCCACACTGGGCATGAGGTTCCTTTTCTGCGGCTTGCCTGGTGTGAAGGAAAAGTTGTTCCATGGGAGGGTGCTATTTTGGCAAGTGGTGTGTGGTTGGGAGCCTCCACCAACTATCTTCTTTTTTTAAACATACTAGCTGTCACCAACCTACCATAATTTATACCTTGTCACCTCATTTTCACCTGCTCCTCCTTGACGTGTTCTAGATAGTGAATTTATTAATGGTGAAATGAAGGTCTGTCGCCCTGAGGTTGCGTGGGTGGGTGTGGATCCTCAAAATCGTGCTGTGCAGGCAGTATTCAGTGGAGCGCAGAACTGAATCTTCTCCTAGAAAGTGCCGTGAGGAAGTGGGTCTCTATATGCAGCAGCTACAGGGTAGAGAAGTAAACTTATCTCAGAAAATCAGTGGCCTCCTAGAGAGAGTTAAGTGCGACAGCTACTGCAGGGCGAGCCCAGGGAACCGTTGGTGTTGATCCTGTTGTTCTGGTTGCACGCGACCACAGTCGTGATCAGTTGTTGCAAAATCTTGCAGCTGTAGTAGAAGAATTTTGAGCCTCCACCAAGCGGGTTGTCCAACTTTGTTGTTATCTGTTCAGTATCAATGCATCCTTGGAAAGTCGGGATCCTCCTTCAAGATGAGTCTATCAAATTTGACTATGTGACAGTGAGAGTGTTACCAGTGGTTCCTTTTTAACGATTGATCTAAACTTCCCTTAAATGTATGTGGAGAGGGTTGATTGTGGATTTTATAATGAATCTAAACTGGGTGAAAGCATACAAGTGTGTCCCACTTTGTGGCCATAAATATTTTAAAATATGACTAGTAAATAAATAATTAAAAAATACTATAAAAATTTAAAAAAGGCAAGGTAAATTGTTAGGTATGTGGCCTACAGGGATGAGGAGGTCATTTATAGCCTCTTAAAAGCATGTGGCCAAGAAATATGTGATTTGGTCATGTTTTGATATGTCAGAATGTTTGAAAGCGTACTAAAATTCTACAAACTGTGGGACACAGCTTGTAGTTCCATTGAGCCCAACTCGGGATTGCAGATTGTTCTCCTTGCAGGTTTGGTTCTGTACTACCTTTCTGAGTTTGTGTCGTGCATTTCGATGGTAAAGCTCATACTAAGGCCCAGTTGGGTGGTTTTAAATTACTGGCGCCAGTCAGAAGATGATGCTTATCTTTCAAAAGAAGGGAAACAACTTGCTTCATACACAGGCCTACACATGGCATGACAAAGCTGCCAAATCATCCTTGACAGCACATTTGGAAAGAAGTATACTTTGTTATCAGAGAGGCCATGAAATGTATTTGTAGGCAGATCACACCCATGGTGGAAGAAGATGTTATGCATTATTTTGGACAAAATGCCCATGCGAGATGAGGCCCTAGCAGGATATTGTTCAGATGTGATCGATGTTGGTTTTTTTCTATGTCTGAATGGGAATTCAAGTTATGTGACAGTGAGAGGACTGGTTACGTCAGTTTCTAGACCTGATGAAATTTCTTTGCAGGCTTGCATTCTCTGAGGGGTTTGAGATCTTTTATCCAAGTTGATGTAACTCTGGAAGAGAACCTCATAGGGGATCTGTTTCATATCAGAATATTCATGAAATCACTTAGCTTTCTTTGCGGCATTATATGAGCTCGAGTTCAACCCCTGAAGTCAGCCTGATCCTAGTTGGCAGGCATAAAGGTCTCTGTTGGAATTATCATCACCTTACAAGCTACAGCTGTAATGTTTGCACATGAGCGAGTTTGATGTTGTCCCAAATCTGATGAAGGAAAAGGTTTGAGTATCAATACGGTAGATGCCTTTCAGAAACCAGGAGCGATGTAATCATTATGTCTTGTGTCCGAGCTTCAAACCATGGTTGGTGTTTAGCTTTCTAGCGCAAGTGCTCTCAAACTGAGTGGTAAGCAGTTCGTACTCTCACCCCCAAAGCAAGCTGCATTGAAGCAATCTAGTGTTTGGACAGCCACCTATTGCATCCTTCTAGTCGTGCCTTCAAAAGGGAATCCTGGTGTGGTATATTGCAAGAAAAGACCAGTGAAGCAGAGGATAAAGCGGAGGGCGTGTGGCTGTAGCAGTCCCTACTGGATGTTCACGACTGGTGGATGCGTTAAAACAGGCAAGATAGACTAACCATATACATAATATGCTAGAATCTAATAAACCTCTTGAAATGAAACTTTTTCTTTCTAGAAATTGGTTTAAATCTGTGATTTTGTGGATTTGCATTCAGTATATGGTTAACAGTTTGTTACTTCTGGATTTGCCTCTGTTGGTTGTTCTTGTTGACGTGATCAAACCCATTTATATATAAAACAAACAAAGGTTCTCAGTTTATGCTTCGATTGATCATATAAAATATATATATATATATATATATATATATTTTTGCAGAAGGGAGTAACTTTAAAATATTATATATATATTTTTAAAGTTACTCCCTTCTGCAAAAATGTCGTTGTCTCTTTTGTGAACCTGAGTATGTAATCACCCCTAGAACGTTGCAGCTTTGACTAGTATTGGGTTCCTTTTATGTTGTTGCCCTAGACGAAAATATACAGTTAAATTATTATTATTTTTTTTATGATAAGCGTGATTATGCACTTCGTGTATTGTGCAAATTATTAGGGCTTTTGGAAATTAGAAGTTCAATATATATGCTTGTTAAGAAGGAAGTTTTGGACCGAAAATATGTCCTGGGTTGATAGAAGGGCATAAATTATTGATAGAACCCCATTTTGATTCTACTCTTTCTATGAGTAAAATTTGATAAAATTAATGACCTTTATGGTGTTAAGATATGGTATGTTGATGATTCCTTGTGTGATCGATTTAATTATGTATAGACATAATGCCT
This sequence comes from Taxus chinensis, assembly GCA_019776745.2. Taxonomy (NCBI): domain Eukaryota; kingdom Viridiplantae; phylum Streptophyta; class Pinopsida; order Cupressales; family Taxaceae; genus Taxus; species Taxus chinensis. Next base: position 459,589,383 of record CM034155.1, on the reverse strand, counting down.
TGATGGAGTAAGGTAATATCTTTCACGGTTCGTGAAAGTTAAGGTTTTCATCAACTGCTTAAGGTAACATGAAGTTCCTTAATTTAGTCAAACTTGTTTTGTACTTCCTTCTTGATGAGTGACCTTTCATTACAAATTTAGAATGATTGTGATGGAAGGTCGTGAATATATTTTGTTGTCTAAAAAGGGAAAAGAAGCTATGGAATAGTTTGTATATGTATCGAACGTAATAATTGTAATTACATCGTTATAGAAGTTCATTATTGGAGGATATCTATCTTCAATGGTATATTATGTGTTTAATCACTGCATAGGTTACCATAAACTTAGTGATGAGATGTAAATTAAGGAGAGTTGAGAGACCTTTTTCTTTGTATACATCGTTTATGATATTAGAAAGTGAGTTGACGTCGGAAAATTTCAACCAAGTCTAGATTCATGGCTATGTTCCTCTAGAACGGGAGGGTTATAAATCTAAAGTATTATGAAAATTGCAAGGATGTGTTTAGAATGCTAGATTGCCTACTCAACTTGGGTATTAATGAGGCTTGTCACTATTCCGGCCCTGGTTATGTTCAGTAGGTAGGCTGTTAGACAATGCCTATTCCGGACATTCTTATCGTCCTTTCCACTCATCCTTATTAGCTATGAAGTCACTTATTACCTAAGATATAATGGTTGTGGGTTTGAATATAAGATTTTCATCCTTTAAACCTTTTTGATTACATGATGGAACTTTGTTATTACCCTCGTTGTTCGTTTCTAGCCTATTAGGCCTATGGCCCTACGGAACGATTCCAAAACTATATTCTTTTTGGCAGCTAAGATCGGGTCTGGTTTTTATCTTTTGACTTCACCTTGAGAATGTGGATTGATGGGTTACACTTTAGATTTCAATCACGTAATCTACGGGATTACATGATTGAAATCCTAATACTCTCAACTCTTGTGTCTAATCATTTAAATTTCATAGTCTTGCGTATTTGGTTGTCAAACTTTTGTAGTTTTCGAGGTATTTTCATAACTAAAACTTATGGATTTCTTCTTAGTTGATATGTTGAAAATTATATCTTGTTTCAAAAGGTTGTTAGAGGTTAGAACTTTGATCCATTTCTTGAAATAGAATGTTCCTTTCATGGTATTGTTAGCTAGTAGCTTATTGTTGCTATGTATAGTCTTATCTTGCTCAGTTCTCGCGAACTGACTCAGGTTATTAATTGTTGCAGATGGCTTACGTGGTTAGATGATGGAAAGACTTGTAGATCATTGCATCAATCTTGGTTATGATGTTCCTTTGTACGAATGAGTATTATGTTATAAAAATTTGGAAAGGGCCTTTGGACATTTTAGAAGAAGGGTCAGTGCCTTAGTAAATGTATTGTAGAGTATTGTTGTTGTAACTGTTGAAACTTTGGTTTGTTTGGTTATCACGTGAAAGATGAAATTTGATTACCGCTTGGTTACGGGATATTCTAGTGTATTTTAATCCTTAGAATAGTAGCGGGGCATGTCCCATGTTATTACTCTCTTGCTCCCTAGTCATGGTTCAATAGAGATGGTATGTCCCTTTGATTTGTGCATCATGTTGGAATGAATTGATATAACCTTGTTTTGTTTCCGCAAACGAGTACTGTTAAACTTTGCTCTTGAGTTAAAATGTTGAGTTGTAAATCCTCCTAAGGCTTAGTAGCAATGAGTTTGTAAGCACTATAAAGTGAGCTGGATAGTCCTGATAAAAGTTAAACTAAAATTTATATATATGAATATATTAATGTAGATGTGATCTACTAGATAACCTTTGAGACCTGGAACAATCAAGAGGAAACTATCTTTTGTAATGAAATATGATTACTCATTTTTTTTCCCGAGCCAAACTAATAAACATTATCCTTTTACGGTGAAACCTTAAATGATCTCATGGTGAAATCAATGGTTAGATTTTAGAAGATGATAGGATTTAATAAGTAGGAGGGAAATTGATTAATAAAACCTTAAATATCTCTCTATCGTTTGAAATGTTCTCCTTTGTCAAACTTAATTAAGTAAAGTCTAGATGGAACATTTAACCAATCTTGATAAACTCTTAACCTCAATAAAAGACTGATAGTAAACAATGTGACCCTGAAGCTAAATTCTGTTGTCCTGTTCTGTTAACCCTTGCCTTGATTCATGGTGATATTTCTTAAGCAAGGTCAAAATTTGATCCTTAAACAAGAAGGTTATTGTTATGAACCCTAAGCGGTACTTTCCACTCAATTGGAGCTTATGCCTTCACCTGTGCAATAGAGGTGTGGAACATGTGTTAGTGGCTTGAGTAAGTTTAATTAACCTTGTAAGAAATGGAAAATGTTCTAAAATCAAATGAATAAAAAGCTTTGGACATAAAATTGATGATCCTAGTTTAGAAAGCTTGGCCTTAAGCTATTTAGTCAATAGTTGAAAAGAAAGAAGTTCTCCCTTGTGAAAAGAATTGTGTGAATCATTACATGAAATTTTATAAGAACGTAAGTTAAGAATTAAGAGACATCTTAGTACACAAGAAAATTTAACAATAATTTCCTCATGGGATGCCCTAAATGTAAGTGTGTCATGTGGTTGGACTTCCATGTTGTCTTGTCAAAAAGAAAAAAAAATAATGTATTGTCCTTGATAGGTGTGAACGTTTCCGTGCTGACCTTGTGGTCTTCCCCATAACAAGTGGTTCCTAGTGTTAGTTGTAACCTTGTGACGACATGTTGCGTCATGTTATGTGTCAAAGAAAGTCAAAAAAAAAAATTATCCTGTATTTCACTGTGTTGTTCGTGTGTGTGGTTTTTGGGTCGTTACACTTGGTATCAGAGCATAGGTTCATGCTCTCGAACCTATGGGCCGGATTGGTGTTATATGATGATGTTACATGGTGGTGGTGGTGTTACATGATGATACTGCATGATGATGATGATGTTGCATGATGGTGGTAGATATTGGAAGAGTAATGTGCTTTAAACGTGATGTGATTATTGTCGTAATTGTGATATTGTGAACGCACATGATGTGTATGTCACTTAGTGCATGTTTGTCATCATGTTGATATGTTGGGGATGGGAGTATTCTCTCTCCTTCTTGTGGATTCTATGAAGAGTTCACGTGTGAATTACTGTTTGTGATGTGTGAAAAGAATTCTAATGTGGATGACGTAGTGTTGGAGCATTGTGACATATTGTGACATGTAAGTGTATCAATGTGTTGTATGACTAGATTGATGTTAAAAGAAATGAGTTGTATCATGATGTTTTTACCATGTTTTGAAGAAATGTGTGTACCACCTTGTTATGTAGCAATGGATGTTATGTTGTGATGTACTATGTTCATCGTATGTATGACTGTGCAAATATGTAATGCTTCATGTTGTGATTTTGGGTCATACGGTGAGTGTATGAACCCTATCGTATGGTGATTGCACTTTGGGTGCAGGATGTGGTAAAGTGATGTATTACACTTAGTGAATGTATGATTGTGATCTACCCTGTATACATACCATATGAGACGTTATGGTAGTTATGTGTGTGCCACCGTTATGTTAGTGATGTTGTTGTATGTTATGTTGTGAACCTTACGCTAACCGATCCTGAGGGAAATCGGTAGAAGTGTATGTTGAGAGTGAGGAATGGTGTACCATGGGTCAATAACTCGAGCCAAAACTCGGTTTAGTAGATAACATGTGAATTCTTTCCTCTCTCCCTATGTGGTTGTATGTATGCAACCTTAGTGTATCTATGACTATGTTTAGCCTTGTCGAAGTGGTGGCGGGATGATTCAGATGGAGGTGATGACAGTTGTATTATTGATATGTATTTTACGAGCTGAGGCTCGATGTTCCAAGTGCTAGCAACTCGTTGAGTACCCCTTTGGTGGCTAGATAAGGCCACACAGTTATCGTAATGTGACATTATTATAAGTTGATTTTATTCGTAAATTGAGCTTTTTACTTTATTTTGTAAGGACCAGCAACTTTTCTTGATTGCAATGCTTTACAATTTTGGGCATTTCCTTGGTTTGTGGCACTAACATGGGGATTTTGATACTAACTTTGGCTATTTGGCCATTTATTTTGCTTGATTTTGGGTCTTCTTTTAAATTTGGAATTTTTACCGCCTTGCCCAAGGCTTGTACTTTGCCACTTGGCACTTTGATTGGATTGTTGTGCTGGTTCTATTGTCGTGATGTGTGGAATAGGGTCATAGGATGCACCATGGATTGGTTGGACCTATGGACCCGCTTCGTTGTATGGGGGTACGCCCCAAGGAGTACATATAACTAGCGGGTTGTTGAACCACGCGTTATTATGTCACTTGGGTTAGGAGTGTTCGAACTCTATGTGTCTTGGACCATAGGGTCAACCGGCCTCCTTGAGGGAGGCATAAGAGTTTGGAGGCATAAGAGTTTGAGGGAGGCATAAGAGACTTGAGGGAGGCATAAGAGTTTGAGGGAGGCATAAGAGACTTGAGGGAGGCATAAGAGTTTGAGGGAGGCATAAGAGTTTGAGGGAGGCATAAGAGACTTGAGGGAGGCATAAGAGTTTGAGGGAGGCATATGATATTTGTGTGTATGGTTGATGTTCTGGGATATATGTTGAGTTATTGTGATGTTTGGTAGTGGTCCTTTGATGTATGTGTTACTCATGTCAGATGGATATGTGTTGTGATGTTGTGGATATGTCATTGATTCCCTTGTGGACACTATGTACCTGTAGCATGGTTTGGTGTTATGTGAGTTTTCATTGATGCAAATTGAGGAAATGTCTGGTGGATTGTAGTACTCTTTTGTTTGAGTATTTTGGTATTTCAGTCATTGATGTGTGACGAGTACTATGTTATGTGGACTGTGCCTATTCCATTCCGTATTTGAGTAACCTTTTGTGGTGTAATACAATCTTGAAGTATATACTTGTGTGCTTGTGAATCTGTAGTGTCTTGTGAACCTGATAGGGTGTTGTGTTAGCAGTTCATGTTGGGCACCCACAATAAGGAATAAATCAAAACTCTTCAATGATAAAATTTTAAAATAAATTAAACTAAGAATAATGATAATGGGAAGAGGCTAATGAAATGATGGACAAGAAAGAACTGCCAATCTTCACAGAACATTGAAAGTTAAAAATTCTACCAAATGTTCCTAAGGCTACCTTGTGACTGTGCTTTAATCAACTAAAATTTTAAACCATAAAGTGTACTTTCTCCTGTACCTATTTTTGGTTGCAAACAATTTCTTTTCCATTGTGTTATGTCGAATCGAGGACGATGCTTTCTTAAGGGGAGGAGAATGTAATGCCCCGCCAACCTACCTTGTCTGGGCTTCCTTTTCTGCGACCTGCGTGGCGTGAGGGAGAAGCTGTTCCGTGGGATTAATGTTGACGTGATGGAAGTCCTGTGTGGTTGGCCGCCTGATTTTCCACCAACTATCTTCATTGTTCAACATTTTTGACCTGCTCACCAACCTACCGCACATGCTCCATTTATTAAAATGTTGACTTCACCTGCATTCACGTGGTCCCTGTCTGTCTGCTTGTTTTGCACTCCATCAAATGCTGCAACAGATGAATTGCTACAGCGTGTTCTGGTTAGTGGATTCATTGATGGTGAAATGAAGGTCTATCGCCCTGATGTTGCGTGGGTGGGTGTGGGTCTCAAAAATCATGTTGTACAGGCAGAATCTATGGGCGTAGAACTGAAATTCTCCTAGGAGTGCCGTGAGGAAGTATTTGGCTGTATGCAGCAGCTACAGGGTAGAGAGGTAAACTTATCCCAGAAAATCAGTGGCCTCCAGAGAGAGTTAAGTGCGACAGCTACTGCAGGGTGAGCCCAAGGAACCGTTGGTGTTGATCCTGATGTTCTGGTTGCACGCGACCACAGTCATGATCAGTTGTTGCAAAATCTTGCAGCTGTAGTAGAAGAATGAGATAAAGTTTTAGTTGAGCTGTCTTGCCTTTTCATTTTGGAAAGTCGCTTCTGTCCAGGTGGCTGGAAGAAGCTCGATCAAATTTCATTTTAGAAAGTCACTTCCATCTAAGAAGAATGCAGGAAATAAATCACTGTTCCAGTTTTTTGGAGTCACACGAGGAACTGAAAAAGGGAGGCAAGGAAGTGGTGTTAGTGTATGTGGAGGCTGACAGGGACGAGGAGGTCATTCACACCCTCAAAAGATAGTGGCCAAGAAAACCAGATTGATGGACGTTCTGATATGGAATGCTTTGAAAGCGTGCTAAAGATTCATGCCAACTGCATGGCTTGCAGTTCCATTCGAGCCCTCCTCCGGTCCGATGTGCGAGCATACTCTTTGCAGGCTACAGACACTGTGCAACAGCAGGCTCCGATGGCAAACTGCATACTAAGGATGGTTTTAAAATACTAGCGAGTGGGGTGTTGATGCTTATCCTTTCACACAAGAAAGGATTCAACAACTTGTTCATCAATCCCTAGACATGGCTTCCAACCAGTGCGTGAAATCTCTCCTGACAATAGATACAAGAGGAATTTCTCATCTCCCCATGGAAAGGAGGTGGCAGATCACACCCACGAGCATAGGAGATCTATGAAATGTTGGAGAAAATGTCTTGGGAGATGAAGGTAGCAAGATATTCTTCAGATCCAGAGCATGCACTGAGGTTGTCTTCAAAATCGATTATGTGACAGTGAGGGTGTTATCAGAAGACCTGATGAAATTTTTGGGACAAAGATTCTCTATTTGAGATCTTACTTGTTTACGATGTAACTCATGGAAGAGAATCTCATAGGGGTGGATTTGTTTCATATCAGAGTATTTATGAAGCACTTTTTGCTTTGCAATGATATGAGCTTCTTCAACGAGTCACTAAGTTGGAAGGCATAAAGGTTTCTTTTGGAATTATCATACCTTACAAGCTACAGCTGAAATGTTTACACCGAGAGTTTGATGTTGTCCTCAAATCTGATGAAGGAAAAGGTTTATGTATCAATACGGTAGATGCCTTTCAGAGCCAGGAGCGATGTAATCATTATGTCTTGTGTCCGAGCTTCAAACCATGGTTGGTGTTTAGCTTTCTAGCGCAAGTGCTCTCGGACTGAGTGGTAAGCAGTTCGACTCTCACCCCCAAAGTAGCTGCATTGAAGCAATCTAGTGTTTGGACAGCCACCTATTGCATTCTTCTAGTCGTGCCTTCAAAAGGGAATCCTGGTGTGGTATATTGCAAGAAAAGACCAGTGAAGCAGAGGATAAAGTGGAGGGCGTGTGGCTGTAGCAGTCCCTGTTGGATGTTCACGACTGGTGGATGCGTTAAAACAGGCAAGATAGACTAACCATATACATAATATGCTAGTATCTAATAAACCTCTTGAAATGAAACTTTTTCTTTCTAGAAATTGGTTTAAATATGTGATTTTGTGGATTTGTGTTCAGTATATGGTTAACAGTTTGTTACTTCTGGATTTGCCTCTGTTGGTTGTTCTTGTTGACGTGATCAAACCCATTTATATATAAAACAAACAAAGGTTCTCAGTGTATGCTTCGATTGATCATATATATATATATATATATATAAAAATATAGAAATTGATTTTGTCTATATATATATATATATATATATAATCTTAAAGTTACTTCCTTCTACAAAAATGTCGTTGTTTCTTTTGTGAACCTGGGTATGTAATCGCCCCTAGAAAGTTGCAGCTTTGACTAGTATTGGGTTCCTATTATGTTATTGCCCTGGAGGAAAATATACAGTTAAATTATTATTATTATTTTTTATGATAAGCGTGATTATGCACTTCGTGTATTGTGCAAATTATTAGGGCATTTGGAAATTAGAAGTTCAATATATATGCTTGTTAAGAAGGAAGTTTTGGACCGAAAATATGTCCGGGGTTGATAGAAGGCCATAAAGTATTGATAGAACCCCTTTTGATTCTACTCTTTCTATGAGTAAAATTTGATAAAATTAATGACCTTTATGGTGTTAAGATATGGTATGTTGATGATTCCTTGTGTGATCGATTTAATTATGTATAGACATAATGCCTTGATGGAGTAAGGTAATATCTTTCACGGTTCGTGAAAGTTAAGGTTTTCATCAACTGCTTAAGGTAACATGAAGTTCCTTAATTTAGTCAAACTTGTTTTGTACTTCCTTCTTGATGAGTGACCTTTCATTACAAATTTAGAATGATTGTGATGGAAGGTCGTGAATATATTTTGTTGTCTAAAAAGGGAAAAGAAGCTATGGAATAGTTTGTATATGTATCGAACGTAATAATTGTAATTACATCGTTATAGAAGTTCATTGTTGGAGGATATCTATCTTCAATGGTATATTATGTGTTTAATCACTGCATAAGTTACCATAAACTTAGTGATGAGATGTAAATTAAGGAGAGTTGAGAGACCCTTTTTCTTTGTATACATCGTTTATGATATTAGAAAGTGAGTTGATGTCGGAAAAATTTCAACCAAGTCTAGATTCATGGCTATGTTCCTCTAGAACGGGAGGGTTATAAATCTAAGGTATTATGAAAATTGTAAGGATGTGTTTAGAATGCTAGATTGCCTACTCAATTTGGGTATTAATGAGGCTTTTCGCTATTCCGGCCCTGGTTATGTTCAGTAGGTAGGCTGTTAGACAATGCCTATTCCGGACATTCTTATCGTCATTTCCACTCATCCTTATTAGCTATGAAGTCACTTATTACCTAAGATATAATGGTTGTGGGTTTGAATATAATATTTTCATCCTTTAAACCTTTTTGATTACATGATGGAACTTTGTTATTACCCTCATTGTTCGTTTCTAGCCTATTAGGCCTATGGCCCTACGGAACGATTCCAAAACTATATTCTTTTTGGCAACTAAGATCGGGTCTGGTTTTTATCTTTTGACTTCACCTTGAGAATGTTGATTGATGGGTTACACTTTAGATTTCAATCACGTAATCTACGGGATTACATGATTGAAATCCTAATACTCTCAACTCTTGTGTCTAATCATTTAAATTTCATAGTCTTGTGTATTTGGTTGTCAAACTTTTGTAGTTTTCGAGGTATTTTCATAACTAAAACTTATGGATTTCTTCTTAGTTGATATGTTGAAAATTATATCTTGTTTCAAAAGGTTGTTAGAGGTTAGAACTTGGATCCATTTCTTGAAATAGAATGCTTACCTTTCATGGTTTTGTTAGCTAGTAGCTTATTGTTGCTATGTATAGTCTTATCTTGCTCAGTTCTCGCGAACTGACTCAGGTTATTAATTGTTGCAGATGGCTTATGTGGTTAGATGATGGAAGAGACTTGTAGATTATTGCATCAATCTTGGTTATGATGTTCCTTTGTACGAATGAGTATTATGTTATAAAAATTTGGAAAGGGCCTTTGGACATTTTAGAAGAAGGGTCAGTGCCTTAGTAAATGTATTGTAGAGTATTGTTGTTGTAACTGTTGAAACTTTGGTTTGTTTGGTTATCACGTGAAAGATGAAATTTGATTACCGCTTGGTTACGGGATATTCTAGTGTATTTTAATCCTTAGAATAGTAGCGGGGCATGTCCCATGTTATTACTCTCTTGCTCCCTAGTCATGGTTCAATAGAGATGGTATGTCCCTTTGATTTGTGCATCATGTTGGAATGAATTTGATATAACCTTGTTTTGTTTCCGCAAACGAGTACTGTTAAACTTTGCTCTTGAGTTAAAATGTTGAGTTGTAAATCCTCCTAAGGCATAGTAGCAATGAGTTTGTAAGCACTATAAAGTGAGTTGGATAGTCCTGATAAAAGTTAAACTAAAATTTATATATATGAATATATTAATGTAGATGTGATCTACTAGATAACCTTTGAGACCTAGAACAATCAAGAGGAAACTATCTTTTGTAATGAAATATGATTACTCATTTTTTTCTCGAGCCAAACTAATAAACATTATCCTTTTACGGTGAAACCTTAAATGATCTCATGGTGAAATCAATGGTTAGATTTTAGAAGATGATAGGATTTAATAAGTAGGAGGGAAATTGATTAATAAAACCTTAAATATCTCTCTATCGTTTGAAATGTTCTCCTTTGTCAAACTTAATTAAGTAAAGTCTAGATGGAACATTTAACCAATCTTGATAAACTCTTAACCTCAATAAAAGACTGATAGTAAACAATGTGACCTTGAAACTAAATTCTGTTGTCCTGTTCTGTTAACCCTTTCCTTGATTCATGGTGATATTTTTTAAGGAAGGTCAAAATTTGATCCTTAAACAAGAAGGTTATTGTTATGAACCCTAACCAGTACTTTCCATTGATTCGGAGCTTATGCCTTCACCTGTGCATTAGAGGTGTGGAACATGTGTTAGTGGCTTGAGTAAGTTTAATTAACCTTGTAAGAAATGGAAAATGTTCTAAAATCAAATGAATAAAAAGCCTTGGACATAAAATTGATGATCCTAGTTTAGAAAGCTTGGCCTTAAGCTATTTAGTCAATAGTTGAAAAGAAAGAAGTTCTCCCTTGCGAAAAGAAGTGTGTAAATCATTAAATGAAATTTTATAAGAACGTAAGTTAAGAATTAAGAGACACTTTAGTAAACAAGAAAATTTAACAAGAGTTTCCTCATGGGTTGCCCTAATTGTAAGTGTGTCATGTGGTTGGACTTCCATGTTGTCTTGTCAAAAAGAAAAAAAAATGTATGTATTGTCCTTGATAGGTGTGAATGTTTCCGTGCTTGCCTTTATGGCCATCCTTGTATCAAGTTGTTCATAGTATTAGTTGTATCCTTAGTGATGACATGTTGCGTCATGTTATGTGTCAAGCAAGTCAAAATAAAAATTATACTATCTTTTACTGCGTTGTTTGTGTGTGTGGTTATTTGGGTCGTTACAAGCATAGCCATGGCCCATGATGTATCTTGAAAGGTCCAACATAGAGGAGTTTTCAATGCATCTGAATTGTCTTCCAGATTTCAATAGGAGAGTTAGACCCTTGTAGAATGTGGGTAAACCATCTGGACCACCACTTGCACTACGGACGTGGGTATTGCCAGGCATGGTCTCCTTACCTTTATCTCTTTTATTTTCATATAATTTGGTTATTCATTTGCAAAAAATTAAAATTATTAAACTAATAGATACTCAAACAACTAGACAATTCAACTAGATGACTAGTGCAATCAATAAAACAACACTCGTGATTTTTTCTACCAACTTAATTTTGACCCTCAACCGTTTCATGATGACAACCTCATGCATTTCTAATCCCAGGGTGTCAAAAAAACTTGATACTTGTGTCCATCGGTTTTGACAAGAACCAAATGAGTTAATCAAAACAACCATTTTTGTCTACTTTACAAAGGTAGAAAGACGTTTTTCCCAAAGAGTGTTAAACAACACTATGAGCCTCATAAATGGATGTCAAACATTGTACGTGTTCCTTGTTATGTAGAGAGTCACATAAAGCATTAACTCGACCTATTTTGACCATTGTCACTCTCTTTTCCACCCCTCTTGAATCCATGTTACTTTTTTTATGATTTTAGGAAGTTTCAAAAACTAAAAAAAAATCAGCTTTTTTTAACCACCATTTGAACCCTAAGCAATGAAATCCCTACCCACCTTCGCCAACTTATAGTATTTTTACTAGGATATTGCATGTAACCTTTATTTTTTGGGAAAATAATCTTCTTGATAGTTTGGCGAAGGAATTAGGTAGGCCTCAGGACGTTGTTCCACTAGGTCAAACAAGCACACTTACAACCGTTGTCTCCTGAAAACCATTCACCAATTCTGAAATATTGGAGTAACTGTGAATTTTCGGTGTATGTGAGTACACATATAAATTTACCCACAGTATGTTTTCGCATAAAAATACAATGATTGAAAGTGTGTTTCTTAGCCTCCGAGACTAAATTGAACGTTTTTGCATCTAGTATGAAAATGTAAAAAAAGAGCTGAAGGACCACGTCAGGGCACCTAGCCACCACGGAAACTTGTTTGAAACTCGTAAATAACTATTTGGAACTCTATCTTGTGGGTTGTTATTTAAAATTTGAGCTTTGGGGGAGGGGTGAGGGGAAGGCGAGGGGGAGCGACGGCGACGACCCATTGGGGGGAAGCGAAGACGGTCGGAATGAGAAGAAGCAACAGAGAAGAGTAGGTACAACAAACCCTGGTTAAGAATGACACCTTCCTCGTCATGAGCTAACTGGACCGAGTGCTCTAAGGACTGAAACAGGAAAGCCGCCAGATTTAATTTCTTCCCCCATTGAAGATGAGAGAGGATAAAAGTGGGGGCCGTAAACAAGCCGATATCTACCATTATTGGTAAAATAACGCATTACGACCTCCGTGACTCTCTGTCCCAAGGAGGAGGAAGGGATTCCCAAGTGTAACCAGAGAGGTATTTAACCGGTCTGTCCCCAGGAGCATTAAAATCCTGAATTTCCGCATGCAGCGAGCGCTTGAAGTAGATGTCTCCGGCAGTAGGTAGACCAGTGGCATCATCTATTACATTGGTGGAGATGGTAAATCGAGTGTTGCCAATCTAAACTCGACCCTTCGACCAGGAAGCCGTAACCACATACGAAACAAGAGCCGAATAACCCGGCATTCTCTCCAGGAAGGTAGCAATTCCATTCTCCATCATAATGTTCCAAACTCCCCATCATTTTTAACCGAATCACAGTTATCAGGCTCAAGATGCTTCAACTGACCCCCCATGGTATGAATGTTTGATAAAATGCAGAAGTGAGAGAAATAAGGGTCATTTAACGGCCCAGTCAGGGGGGGGAGCCATCGGCCAAGTTATCATTTCCCTCCCGCCATATCAACAAATGATTAATGTGAGGATATGTCCCATTCGTGCGGAGATCCCCCGCATCATTACAAAATACCGTCATCAAAATTCTCTTCGTTAAGTGTCAAATCAATTAAATTCGACATGAATGCCGCCGCCCTTTGAGAAGGCCATAGAGAATTTTCCGATACCCAAATCAGGCCACCATTCCGCCAGTCAACAATGGGATATATCATTTTGAGTGATTTGGCAGAGATCATCCGGAAAGTTGTCTGTCCAGCTTTGTTGATTCTCCAGGAGAACACCAATATTAGCAAGGTGGTCAGCTGCTTTATTACCCTCCCGAGGACATGCTGGAACTTGATTTGCTTGAAAGATCTTTGAATAATTCTGATATCAGCAATTATGTTTTATATCGACCATTGACCAGAATCATTAGACTGCAGGAGCTTGATGATGTTTAGGGAGTCACTTTCAACTTGGAGGGGATCATCACCAAATTTGATAGCCAGCTCGAGGCCTTTGAGGAGTGATATCTTATTATTAATAAATAGTAATATTCACCTTTTATTTATTAATATTAATATATCTACAAATATAAATATACCTAATATGTAACTATGTATTAACACATACCTTAACAAAAAAAACTATATTACTTCAATATTTTTTAAGCGGGCCAAGTGGAGGGGAGGAATTTGTTTAGAAATTAAAATAAAAAAATATGAAATGAGAATGTGTTTTTGAGTCAGCCCCATGGGGCAAGAAAATTTATTCTTTTGAAAGCCTTTTGAATCGGCTAAGTTGAAAAGGGAAAGTAATATTAATATTAAAAATTATAATTTTTTTTAAGCCTTCTGAATCGGCTAAGTGGGGAGGGGTAATTTTTTTTATAAACAATAAAAAAAAAAGGTGCAAATGTTAGGTGGGTTGGCCTAGTGGCCACGGCCACTCCCTTTGAGGTATGTTTTAATTAAAAGTAAATATGGGTGGGCGGTGGGGTCCCCCAACACCATAGCCCCAACTTAGTAAAACCCACGAACCAATATGGCTCGAACCACTATTTGACTAAATCTGCCTCCCTGCAATGGTGGCCTTCATATGAACCAAACTGCAACCTGTGTAAGGTGGAATCTGTGGGTTGTGTAAAATACTTCTTAAATGTAAAAATATATATATTAACTTATATATTAATCTATATATATGTAAATAAAATTTTGGGTTAAATAAATAAATAAATAAATGAACACAAACAAGAACATATAGAAGTAAACATATATAAAATTATACTCTCCTCCTAAAAACAAATCCATAGGATTTTTAGTTTTTTTTAATCCAAATGGGTATACACATAACGTATACACTTCAAACCTACAATTAAATTGAGGCTCTTCCTTGTTGGAATGATAAATTTTATGGTGTCATTCTTGGGGTTTGACATTAGTGCTTTTTTTCTGGGATCACATAAAGTAAATTAGAAGTTGTTTAGTCTTTTAAAGCTCCTCTTTTTTCCTTCAGTGATTAGAAGAGTTAGTTTTGGTTGCCTCTTTGGCGACTTAATCCCTGTATGAGTAAGTGGATATTAGGTCTTGGTGTCACATTTTGATCCAACTTTGCATATGCATTCTTATAACTGAGCTTGAGGTATAGTACCCCTATTGAGGCCATGAAGGGATGCAAAGTTATTGTGATGTTGACTTTCTGTATTTTATATATTCGTAAATTGGTGTTATTTTATCAAGGACCAACATCTTTTTTTTACGATTGGATTGACAAACTCTGAGACTCTTTTAGTTATTTATGTTTTTGTGATAATTTTCAAACATCGCAATGCGGCTACTTAGCCACTTCGTTGATTTCCAATATTTCTTGAATTTTACTTTGATTGGTGACTCGGAGCTCATTTATTTGTTCGATACTTAGCTAAATGTTACGTGATTCTTTCTTTCCTATTGTTGAGTTGGTCATACGTTATTTACATTGTCACATTTCATCGTATGGGGGTACACCCTAGGTGCCTTGAATGTCCTCTTAGGTGTTCTAAGTTATTCCTTAGTTTTGGAAGGATGAAACCTTGAGGGTGTCTAGGATCATAGAGTGAATTTTCGTTACTCGACCTTGCTAGAAAGCGAGTTTGTTGTGTTGTGTGGTCTAGTTGGCAGTTTGATAGCAGTTGTGGTGAATTCTCTTACATTCTGGTAAGACCTTTAAACCCCTTCAGAATAGATGTGTCTTATTTTGGGCTTACGGATTGTGTTAGGATCGGATTGACCCTTGGTAGATTGTATATTTTAGTGGATAGTGTGTGTTTGGACATGATGTTCCCTCAATGACATGCTAAGTTTTATCATGATTTCTCTATTTCATTATAAAAAGTATTGACTTTTGGATTGTATGTATCTTGGTAATTATGATTAGATTCAATCCCATTCGGGAAATATTTTAATTATGTGTGGTTTTTTTGCTCTCGTTGACCTATAAATAGGGCTACCCTTGCCTTAAATTTTTAAATTGTTATGAATAAAACTCTATGACCTATTAATCTTGGGTTACATGGAGACACTTATGGGTGCTTTTGGGTCTTTTTGACCTCGCTATTAGGGATGTTAGTTTGGTAGATCTTAATATTTAAATCTCATTGGTGCTTATGTTGTTCTTATTCTTTCAAAACTATAACTCTTGGTCATAAATCCCATGTTGAGTAGATTAGCTAATCGTCCTCTTGCATTTGATATCTTCTAAAGAGAAATGTGGTGTCTTTAGAGTAAAAGGTTTCCTTGTCTTCTTGTTGTTGGGTTTGTGGTAGCTTGTGCAAGTATGAATTGTTGATTGGAAAATATCATTGTCTTATTATCTGAACAAAATTTTGAGTCTAAACAACAATTATTGTTAAACCTCTCAAATTCGTAAAAGTATATACGCCTCTTAAAGGGGTCTTTTCTTTGTAACTTCTTTTGAGACTGGTGGAGACCCACTTGGAGTGTTTAGTGATGCTTGTAATTATTTGGTAAACTCTTGGAATCTTGGTATGTTCCTGATTGGTGGATTGATCTCTAGTACCGATAAAATTAAAAATGTGATATGTTTATTTATCTCTTGTTCCTATAAAGGTAATAATGTGATAGGTTCAAATCCTCCTTCCTATTAAAATATATTTGGTAAAATGATTAATTGATCCTAATAAAACCTTAATTGAGGGACTTGGACTTGAAACTTAACAAGTAAACTAGAACATTAGGAAAAAGGAATTTTTTTTTGCTATAATCTCGGTAAATTAATAGAAGAAATAAAACTATCTAAAAAATAGAAAGGAAACTTATCCATTAGCTCCCCTAGCAGTAAAATAAATAATTTTCCACCTAGAGAATGGCAAGATATCATGCCAAAATTAGTGGTGCTCCTTAATGGCGCAAACTTGTGATGTCATGACAGGAGGAAGTTTTAATTAAGAAAAGTCATAAAGAATGTGTTTATCAAGAAAAAATGCAAATTTTGACTTAATAAGTTGATTTATAAAATGAGTAAGACTTATGTATTGAGTTCTATGTATGCTTCAACCTTTAGTCTTTCCGCCTGCCCGTATTTTTTTAAAAATGCTTGTTGTTAGTGATGTGTTCTAGTTACGTAGTACTCCCTTGTTCATAGGCATATGTGCTTTTCCCTTGTAAGAGTTTGGGTCTTATCTCTTGTTTTTTTAATAGAAAAAGCAACCTCCTTGTGTGCTGATTTAGTCCTTGGAGACCTAGGTTATTGTAATTTTAAGGCAACATATGTTAAGGATATGAAACAATTTTAGGAAGTCCTCTTTTCTTCTCATTTGCTTATGACACCTTGTTGATGGTTGCCTCTTTTTCCATTTGGAAAGGAAATTAAAAGTTATTTTCGTAAGCCGCCAAGTGGAGGTGAGGAATTTTTTTACAAATTAAAGTCAAAAAAAAAATGAGAATGTGCTTTTTGGTCAGCCCCATGGGCGAAGAAAATTTATTCTTTTGAAATCCTTTTTAATAGGCTAAGGTGAAAAGGGAAAGTAATATTAATATTAAAAATTATAATAAATTTGTTTTAAGCATTGTGAATCGGCTAAGTGGGATGGGGTAAAATTGTTTTATAAACAATAAAAATAAAAATAAAATGTGCAAATGTTAAGTGGGTTGGCCTATTGGCCACAGCCACTCCCTTTGAGATATGTTATAATTAAAAGGAAATATGGGTTGGGGTGGGTTCCCCAACCACCATAGTCCCAACTTTAGAAAGCCCACCAACTAATATGGCTCAGCCCACTTTTCGACAAAATCTGTCCCCCCTCAACGGTGGCCTGGGTATGAGCCAAACTATGACTTGTGTAAGGAGTAATCCGCGGGTTGTGCGAATTTATTTATTTTTCTCCACTTTACCACCTCGAACCTTTGATAGAACATTGTTGACAGATGTATCCTTCAATGCTTTTTCCTTTAAAAATATTTGAATTGATCAGTCCTTCCCTCCCGACCTATTCTCTCAGTCACGTTGACCTTCCACACCTAGAACTCCCCCATTGCCACCGCCCACTAGTCTACATTCTGACTCAACTTGGTAGGGAGAAAGGACTTGCGAAGGAGCTCACACATGTTCTGCATCTGGGCTAGCGTCCCCTTAGCAATATCCTCTAGGTCTTCCTCTTTGTGTTCATGTTCATCATCTGAAATCGAATCTGAACTCCCCTCTTCCTCCTCTGAAGAATCATCCTTTTGGGAACAAACAGTCTTCTACACCGGCTTGGGATCTGAACAACATGTCGTGAAATAATGTCCCACCTTTCGGAACTTACTGTAGAAGATATGGGAACTTTCCACCTTGATTAATTGTTCCGAGCATCCATTCGAAGATTCAAGAAAAAATCTTTTCACAATGGGAGAAACCTCCTTAACGTAAACACACATTATGGACGCCACCAATCTAGCCCGAGACTTAGTAGCTAGATCAACAGCTATCAAGATGCCAATAGATATAGCTATCCTAAGGAGGAATTCAAATTCCTAGATCTCTAGAAGAAGAGTAGGGAGAGAAAACCAAATAGCTAGTTCCTTATAAGTTATATCATGAGGCGTACCTAACTCCCATCTATGGAGAATAAGGGAAACACTACCATAAAACCAGGGGGATCCCAAAAAATATTCTTCATCTCTATGTCATTTTGAAAATTAAACTAAAATCCCTCACCCACCAAGGTTCTAATATCAGTGTTGTAGGCCCATTTTCTCCTACACAAATCTCTCACCAAATCTATGTTTGGTCTCAATCTGAATCTTGTATTCACCCTATCAATAATTGATCTTAGGATATCCATTTTTTAACTCTGAATCTTTCCAAGTTGACATAGGCTTGGTAGGAACTCTGTGAGCTTTCTGAAACAATTTCTCAGACTAGGTCGCAACCATGTTCTCCAAAATAATAATGAAATTATAATAATAGTAATAATAGTAATAATAGGGAAATTTAGGGAAAATGTTTGTGGACTTGTTTTTAGGTTTTGTTATTACTTTTGCATCTTTTCTTGTGCTAGACGATGCCATGGAAGGAAGTGTTAGAAGTAGGAGGCATATGCCAAATGGGTCTGTTGTACAGACCTTCGAAAATTCAAACCAATCTGATCCTGGTTTCATTGAACGCCATAGCAATTTATGAATTTACCTCAACTCTATCAAGATTCTCTTATCATTTCTTTAGAGTTTAATTGGTTGTGGAAATGCTCTATGCCTAGGGCAAGCAGAAGCTGTTATCCAAAATAATCTCGTGCTTATTGTTATCCAAAATTCACACCTCAAGGTAATTTTGATAACATGCATCAAATTATTCAGTCCCGAGCAAGTAGATTGATTCGAGGCCCAAAATCATGTTTTTTGGGGTCCCCTCGGCTTTTTTCTAAATCTCCCATTCAAGAAGAAATCCCAACGAGTTAGAAAAAATTGGAAAAAATGCAAAAATAAGGTTGCAGGATTGTTTTAAAGCATTTCGGGACTGAAGGGTTTGGGTCGTATCAGTTCGGGTCGTACCGAGGTTTGTCGTACCAAGCTTGGGGCTGAAATACAAAGAAAATAGGCTAAATCATACATTTTTGTCCCAGGCGGTCCGCGAGACAGTTGGGACGTCGGGACGCGAAAAGCCGAAACGACCGAAAGTGGAAAAAATCGTCAAGTTTTGTTTTCGCGCGGTTTGGGACATCCGGGACAAAAGTACGTTAAAAACTTTTTACCTCCAACAATATGGAGACATTCGTTCTGCTATTTATATTTTAAATAAAAAGGTAGATAGTTTTTCTACTAATGTTGATTCTTTGTCCTCTAATTTAGAGCAAGTTCATAATAAAGTCAGTAACAGCATCCAGTTGCATATACAAGATTCTATACATGTTGTTTCTGAAGGAACTGAAAAGAAGGTTCTTGACAGTATTCATACTTTCAATACTAAAGTAAATGAGTTATGTTTTTCTATTTCTAAGCTTGAACAAAATTTCCCTGCTTTAACTACAGCTGTAAATAAGATAGAAAGCTCGCAGTCTGACAAGAGCAGTATATCTTCGAGTTCCCAAGGACCCAGTCCTGATTGGTCCAAAGCAATTACTTGGGCTCAGGTTGCTGCGATGAAATTGCCTTTCAGTCAACAGAAAAATGGTGATAAGAAGATTGGCATGGCAAGATTAACAGAAGAAGCTGCTGAAAGATTTATGGATACGGGAGACAGTTCCAACACACCTCCTCTATAAGGTACTATAAGAACTCTGAATTTTCAGCCAAATTTTTATAAGATTGAAAGTAAATCTGCTGATGAAATCAGAGAAATGGTACATGGCATGATCGGCTGGGACCAACACTCAAGTACTACAATTTGGCAAACATGATAAGGATATTGCTGGCATTATTGCTAATGGTTTTGTTGGCATCCTCAAAGAATGGTGGGACGCCATTCCTGCCCCCATGAAAGACCAGATCATTAATGGCCAAGGCGAGGAAGGAGCTGAACGTGTTGGTGGTGGAACGACTAGTTTAACAGCCACCATAATCGCAGAATTCATTGGAACAGTTGAAGATGAAAAATGACTAAGTACTCTTGAGTTTCTAAGAGCTCAACTAGATACGATATGTCTAAATTCAAAGAGTATTAATGCTACATGCAGAAGCTACTTTATAATTCAGGTACTCCTTTTAATTCCACCATGAAACATAGATATGTTGAGTCTTTCCCATCCTATTTTTCTAGTGAATATAAAAAAGCCATGCATGGTTACACTGATGCTGATTTAACTTTTGGAAAAATTAATCAGATTATAACTGAAACTAATCAGCATCTATGACTTGAGAAAAAATCCTGAAAAGAGGCTATTAGATCTGAGAAACTTTTAGGAGTTAAGTTTTTTTCAACCCAAAAAGATAATCAGTTTGGTTGTCCTGCTCCTAGTTTCTCTCAGTATAAAAAATATAAGAAGCATCATAAATGCTTCGAAAAATCTTGACACCCTACCAAATGCACAGATTGTTCCTCAAAGCCTTTCTAGCCCCGAAGAAGATTTTTTCGAAAGAAATAGTATTTCCCTAAATCTAAAAATATTGCATGTTTCATATGTAAGGGAAATCACTATAGTCAGGATTGTCCTAAGAAAGGTCAGAAGGCCTCTGTAAAGGCCAAAGTTAACTTTGTTCAGGAGCATCTTCTTGATGAAGATATCTATGTGTTCATTTCTGACACAGAAAGCTATGAATCTAACATTGAGTTCTTTGAACCCACTATTGTTGCTAAACAATTAACAGAGTCTTCCACTGAATATGAATATTCTGAATCTAACCAAGGATATGATTCACTACCAAGTTTCCATTGTAATATGATCAGAAGTTCTTATGAACACCCTTTTATTGCTCCTAGTTCCATTGTGCTCAAACAGAAGCTAGACAGACTCAAACAAGACCTAGCTACGTGTCCCCCACACATGGTCAATCGCTACTATTCTCTGCAATCTAAACTTTATGAGTTGAAGAATCAGATGGATTCTAAGATCCAACAAGAAAAAAATGAAGATCTTCAACTTGCTTCTCGCAAGATGCCTTCTCCTGAGACTTATTTTTCTCCTTATCATTTTTCTCTTCCCTCCGACAGAGGTCGTGGACGAAGCCATCCTTCTTCTAGTTTTGGTTGTGTTCGTGGATCTGAAACTCAACATTTTCCTTTCTTATTCCCTGAAGAAGAAGAACACAGAGAAGAAAGCATGAGTGTGACCAGAGCTGCTGCTTCACAACAACCACAACAAGCTATCTCCAATCCAGTTCCTACTCCAGGAACACCTGAAAGAAGATTTTGGAGACAAGCACATTTATCTCTTCTTGAACGAGCTATTCAGAAAGCCACTGAAGAATTTCAGTCTCTGCTCCACGAAGAAGAATCAGCCACCGATGCTGATAATACTAAAGAAAGTGTCGATAGGCTGATCATGGAGAAATCCTATGAACAATATGAAGAAGAACATCAGGAAGAAGTAAGTACAGTCAGAAATTCTTGTAATCTATTTTGCAAAGTCTAAATATGCATTCCAAATATGAAGCCATATTATCTATACGCAATGATAGATACTAGTGCAGAAATTAGTCTATTAAAACAGAAATCTATTCCTAGAGATTGTTGGGTTTCTGATTTCCTACAAGTAAGTTTTGACTCCAAAAAGGTAATCTCTAAGTGTTCTTCCCATATTCCAGTACAACTTTCGAAAGTTCAGACTGTATTTAAAGTTCATCAGTTTGACCTTCTACACTATGATATGTTACTTGTGTCAGATAATTTGAACAATCATATGCCCTATACTATTTGTGAAAATGAGATCCGACTTCCACAAGGATCTATTCCTAGAATCCAGTCATACCAGTCTGTTGTTCCCTCAGCACCTAAGCCACATAAAGCTTCTAATCTAGACTGGTTACATAGATCAATCTCTATGAACACCTCTGTTATTGATGCCCTCATCAATAAGATCAAATATGACTGCTCTTCTTACAAACCTCATGCATTTTTTCATAGAAAGAAACATTATTGTCAATTGGAATTCCAGACCACCACTTCTTCGAAATTCAAAGCACATCATATAGGAATGTCTCCCACTGAAAGGATTGAATGCCAAGTAGAAATTGAAAACCTGCTTAAAGGAGGATTTATTTAGCCATTTGAATCCCCCTGGACATGTCCAACGTTTTATGTTAATAAGAGGAGTGAACAAGTTAGAGGTAAAAAGAGATTAGTTGTGAACTATAAACCTGTCAATAAGTATATCCTGCTTGTTCAGCACCCAATTCCAATCCAAGATGATTTATTGACTTGAATCAATGGCAGCAAGGTTTATAGTAAGTTTGATTTAAAATCAGGTTTCTGGCAGATCTTCTTAAAATTAGAAAACACTTATAAGACTGCATTTAGTATTCTTGGTGGCCAGTACGAATGGACAGTTTTACCATTTGGCTTGAAAACTGCACCATCCATTTTTCAGAAGAAAATGGATCAAATTTTTGGTCACCTGTCCAAATTCTTAATTGTTTACATAGATGATATTCTGATATTTTCTCATAATACTAAAGACCATTTGGAGCATTTAGAATAGTTTTATAAAACATTGTATGCCAATGGACTCTGTCTCAGTCCTACTAAAATGGAAATATTCAAAGATATAATTCAGTTTTTTGGCATTACCATTAAAGAAGGAGCCATACTTTTGCAAGAACACATTGTCTCAAAAATCAGCTTGTTTCCTGATGAAATCACAGATAAGACACAATTACAAATATTTTTGGGTTGTGTTAAATGTATTGCAGGTTTCTATAAGAATGTTGCTGCAGACAGGCTGCTACTCAATAAAAGGCTTCCCACTAATGCTCCAGCATGGGATTCTCAAATGAATAAAGCAGTCCAGTGAATTAAACAAAGTTTCCAGACTCTCCCTTCTCTGTCTCTACCTAGAACATGATTTAAAATTATTAAGACAGGTGCCTCTGAATTTTTTTTGGGAGAAATCCTCAAAGAAAGAAAAGAGAATGATACAGAACAAATATGCAGGTATGCTTCTGGATCCTTTAAAGGTCCCGAACTTAAGTATCATTCTAGTCACAAAGAAACACTTGCTGCTAAAAGAGCTATTCAAGATTTTCTATGCTTTATTCAGCATGAGAAGTTTTTATTAAGAACA
This sequence comes from Taxus chinensis, assembly GCA_019776745.2. Taxonomy (NCBI): domain Eukaryota; kingdom Viridiplantae; phylum Streptophyta; class Pinopsida; order Cupressales; family Taxaceae; genus Taxus; species Taxus chinensis. The sequence continues at coordinate 459,566,412 of CM034155.1, read as the reverse complement.
GACTTGCAGCATTTCAAAGGAAGACTGTATAAAGGAGATCCTACAAACAAAACAACTTATGGTCGTCTGCAAAGATGGTCTCAATGGTTTGACGGCTATGATTTTGATGTTGAGCATATTTCAGGCAAAAAGAATGCTCTTGCAGATTTTGCTAGTAGAGAGCTAATACAGCATAAGACCATAAGTGTTACGTAGATTGTTCATGAATTTCTACATCCCATCTGGAACACTTCTACATGTTCCAATTTTGTAAAGTCAAAAGAAATATGTGATAATGTTATGTCTTGGGATGCACAACATCTGCTATTATCTAGAGATATCATCTCTGTATCTCCTTATCAAATGACAGAGGTGGCTTGTCGATTTGTTGATCCAGAAATCCCAACCTATGATTTCCATATAGTTCAGGATCCTATCATTTTCTGTACCTTGCATTGGCAATGACGCCATTCAAGGTTTACTGAACCACTTGATGATTGACCTATCACAGGAATTCGGCTTCGTCAATTAGTACCAATACCCAATACCATGTGGAGATTTGAGTTTTCAAAGTTATGGCCAGAAGGTGATCCCTTAGAAAATGATGCATGGAATCACCCAAGCAGAGCAGGAGATCAACAATATATTGCCAATTATTTCAAATCCTTCTTGGCTAAGTTCCTGCCTACCAAGTAATCAGACAGTCCATTGATCAACCCAAGTCCAGACACCGTCAGAAACATTCTTATAAACTGTAAGATCCCATGGTATGTTAAAATGAAATATTATTTTTGTTCTAACACTTTGCAGGGTCATCATGCAAATCCAAATGGAGAACTCTGGAGGAAATTATACATCCACCATACGATGAATGTACCTCCTCCTGCACCAGGATATCCTCTACAGATACCAGATTAGTACCTGTATCCTACTTGACAATATCTTCAAAGAAATACTGATGGTTCTCGTGTTGTTTCACGACTATGGTATGAAAGGAATACAAGAAGACTTTTCCCTGTAGAACAACATGAGGAATCTTCCACATCCTAAGATGATGAAGCTAGACCCAGCGTCCTTTGCAGCCCATGATGCTAGATGATAGGCATGTTGTCATCACTCTCGAATAAAGTGGTGATTTGATATCACTTTTGTAAAATAAGTGGACCTCCCCACTATCCAAAGGTGTCATGATGCGCGGCATGTGCTCATCAGTGTGTCAGTGGGAATCTTCTTGGTAACTTGTGTTACCAGTTCCCGGTCTTTAGGTTTCTCGGTATCCGGTGTCATCCTCTTCTCCCTTCCTATATAAGGATGGGTTTTGCCTCTTTGTAATCATCGGGTTTTAATAGAAGTAATTAGTGAGTTTTTGGAGATTAATAGTTTTGAGTTTTGAGTCCGAGCAATCTTGTGAGAAACAAGAGAAAATTGTAATGGAGCCTTGCTCTTACATGAATAAAATTTGAAGTTTTCTAGATCCTTTTTTACCTTCATGTATGCAGATCCATATCCATATAAACTTTTAAATGCAAAAATTATTTATTTTCCCACACTATTTACATCCATAGGATTTTAATTGGAGGATTAATTAGTAAACAAGTACATATTATTAATGTATAATAAATGTTTATTAATATCATATAGTAATTTACATTATAAATTTATAATATAGTGATATCTTATTATTAATAAATAGTAATATTCACCTTTTATTTATTAATATTAATATATCTACAAATATAAATATACCTAATATGTAACTATGTATTAACACATACCTTAAAAAAAAAACTATATTACTTCAATATTTTTTAAGCTGCCAAGTGGAGGGGAGGAATTTGTTTAGAAATTAAAATTAAAAAAATGAAATGAGAATGTGTTTTTGAGTCAGCCCCATGGGGGAAGCAAATTTATTCTTTTGAAAGCCTTTTGAATCGGCTAAGTTGAAAAGGGAAAGTAATATTAATATTAAAAATTATAATTTTTTTTAAGCCTTCTGAATCGGCTAAGTTGGGAGGGGTAAATTTTTTTTATAAACAATTAAAAAAAAAATGTGCAAATGTTAGGTGGGTTGGCCTAGTGGCCACGGCCACTCCCTTTGAGGTATGTTTTAATTAAAAGGAAATATGGGTGGGCGGTGGGGTCCCCCAACACCATAGCCCCAACTTAGTAAAACCCACGAACCAATATGGCTCGTCCCACTGTTTGACTAAATCCGCCTCCCTTCAATGGTGGCCTTCGTATGAACCAAACTGCAGCTGTGTAAGGTGGAATCTGTGGGTTGTGCAAAATACTTCTTAAATGTAAAAATATATATATTCACTTATATATTAATCTATATATATGTAAAGAAAATTGTGGGTTAAATAAATAAAAAAATAAATGAACAGACAAACAAGAACATATAGAAGTAAACATATATATAATTATACTCTCCTCCTAAAAACAAATCGATAGGACTTTTAGTTTTTTTTAATTCAAATGGGTATACACATAACGTATACACTTCAAACCTATAAGTAAATTGAGGCTCCTTGTTGGAATGATAAATTTTATGGTGTAATTCTTGGGGTTTGACATTAGTGGTTTTGTTCAGGGGTCACATAAAGTAAATTAGAAGTTGTTTAGTCGTTTAAAGCTCCCCTTTTTTCCTTCAGTGATTAGAAGAGTTAGTTTTGGTTGCCTCTTTGGCGACTTAATCCATGTATGAGTAAGTGGATATTAGGTCTTGGTGTCACATTTTGATCCAACTTTGCATATGTATTCTTATAACTGAACTCGAGGTATAGTACCCCTATTAAGGCCATGAAGGGATGCAAAGTTATTGTGATGTTGACTTTCTGTATTTTATATATTCGTAAATTGGTGTTATTTTATCAAGGACCAACATCTTTCTTTTACGATTGGATTGACAAGCTCTGACACTCTTGTAGTTATTTATGTTTTTGTGATAATTTTTAGACATCGCAATGCGGCTACTTAGCCACTTCGTTGATTTCCAATATTTCTTGAATTTTACTTTGATTGGTGACTCAAAGCTCATTTATTTGTTGGATACTTAGCTAAATCTTACGTGATTCTTTTTTTCCTATAGTTGAGTTGGTTCTATGTTATTTACATTGTGACATTTCATCGTATGGGGGTACACCCTAGGTGCCTTGAATGTCCTCTTAGGTGCTCTAAGTTATGCCTTAGATTTGGAAGGATGAAACCTTGAGGGTGTCTAGGATCATAGAGTGACTTTTCGTTACTCGACCTTGCTAGAAAGCGAGTTTGTTGTGTTGTGTGGTCTAGTTGGTAGTTTGATAGCAGTTGTGGTGAATTCTCTTACATTCTGGTAAGACCTTTAAACCTCTTCAGAATAGATGTGTCTTATTTTGGGCTTATGGATTATGTTAGGATCGGATTGACCATTGGTAGATTTTATATTTTAGTGGATAGTGTGTGTTTGGACATGATGTTCCCTCAATGACATGCTAAGTTTTATCATGATTTCCCTGTTTCATTATAAAAAGTATTGACTTTTGGATTGTATGTATCGTGGTAATTATGATTAGATTCAAGCCCATTAGGGAAATGTTTTAATTATGTGTTTTTTTTTTTCTCTCGTTGACCTATAAATAGGGCTACCCTTGCCTTAAATTTTTAAATTGTTATGAATAACACTCTATGACCTATTAATCTTGGGTTACGTGGAGACACTTATGGGTGCTTTTGGGTCTTTTTGACCTCGCTATTAGGGATGTTAGTTTGGTAGATCTTAATATTTTAATCTCATTGGTGCTTATGTTGTTCTTATTCTTTCAAAACTATAACTCTTGGTCGTAAATACCATGTTGAGTAGATTAGCTAATCGTCCTCTTGCATTTGATATCTTCTAAAGAGAAATGTGGTGTCTTTGGAGTAAAAGGTTTCCTTGTCTTCTTGTTGTTGGGTTGGTGGTAGCTTGTGCAAGTACAAATTGTTGATTGGAAAATATCACTGTCTTATTATCTGAACAAAATTTTGAGTCTAAGCAACAATTATTGTTAAACCTCTCAAATTCGTAAAAGTATATACGCCTATTTAAGGGGTCTTTTCTTTGTAACTTCTTTTGAGACTGGTGGAGACCCACTTGAAGTGTTTAGTGATGCTTGTAATTATTTGGTAAACTCTTGGAATCTTGGTATGTTCCTGATTGGTGGATTGATCTCTATTACCGATAAAATAAAAAATGTGATATGTTGATTTATCTCTTGTTCCTATAAAGGTAATAATGTGATAGGTTTGAATCCTCCTTCCTATTAAAATATATTTGGTAAAATGATTAATTGATCCTAATAAAACCTTAATTGAGGGACTTGGACTTGAAACTTAGCAAGTAAACTAGAACATTAGGAAAAAGGTTTTTTTTTTTGCTATAATCTCGGTAAATTAATAGAAGAAATAAAACTATCTAAAAAATAGAAAGGAAACTTATCCATTAGCTCCCCTAGCAGTAAAATAAATAATTTTCCACCTAGAGAATGGAAAGATATCATGCCAAAATTAGTGGTGCTCCTTAATGACGCAAACTTGTGATGTCATGATAGGAGGAATTTTTAATTAAGAAAATTCATAAAGAATGTGTTTATCAAGAAAAAGTACAAATTTTGACTTAATAAGTTGATTTATTAAATGAGTAAGATTTATGTATTGAGTTCTATATATGCTTCAACCTTTAGTCTTTCCACCTGCCCGTATTTTTGTAAAAATGTTTGTTGTTAGTGATGTGTTCTAGTTACGTAGTACTCCCTTGTTCATAGGCGTATGTGCTTTTCCCTTGTAAGAGTTTGGGTCTTATCTCTTGTTTTTTTAATAGAAAAAGCAACCTCCTTATGTCCTGATTTAGTCCTTGGAGACCTAGGTTATTGTAATTTTAAGGCAACATATGTTAAGGATATGAAACAATTTTTGGAAGTCCTCTTTTCTTCTCATTTGCTTATGACACCTTGTTGATGGTTGCCCCTTTTTCCATTGGGAAAGGAAATTAAAAAAAAAAATCGTAAGCGGCCAAGTGGAGGGGAGGAATTTGTTTACAAATTAAAGTAAAAAAAAAGAAATGAGAATGTGCTTTTTTGTCAGCCCCATGGGCAAAGAAAATTTATTCTTTTGAAATCCTTTTTAATCGGCTAAGGTGAAAAGGGAAAGTAATATTAATATTAAAAATTATAATATATTTGTTTTAAGCATTGTGAATCGGCTAAGTGGGGTAGGGTAAAATTGTTTTATAAACAATAAACATAAAAATAAAATGTGAAAATGTTAGGTGGGTTGGCCTATTGGCCACAGCCACTCCCTTTGAGATATGTTATAATTAAAAGGAAATATGGGTGGGGGTGGGTTCCCCAACCACCATAGCCCCAACTTTAGAAATCCCACCAGCTAATATGGCTCAACCCACTGTTCGACAAAATTTGTCCCCCCTCAATGGTGGCCTGGGTATGAGCCAAACTATGACTTGTGTGAGTTGGAATCCACGGGTTGTGCGAAATACTTCTTATATATATATATATATATATATATATATATATATATATATATATATATATATATATATATATATATATATATATGTATATGTATATGTATATGTATATGTATATGTATATGTATGTATACATATACATATACATATACATATACATATACATATACATACATATATATATATATGTATATGTATATATATGTATATGTATATATATATGTATGTATATGTATATGTATATGTATATGTATACATACATATACATATACATATACATATACATATACATATACATATACATATATATATATATATATATATATATATATATATATACATACATATATATATATATATACATATATAAACCCATTTTTTTCTTTATATATTCACCTATATATGTAAAGAAAATTGTGGGTTAAATAAATTAAAAAAAAAATGAATAGATAAATAAGAACATATAGAAGTAAACATATATAAAAATATACTCTCCTCTAAAAAAATCCATAACGTTTGTAGTTTTTTTTAATCCAAATGGGTATACAAATAAAGTATACACTTCAAACCTACAAGTAAAATAATTTTAATAAACAAATACAGAAGAGAAAAAAATACCCACAAAGGGGAAATGAATAGATCTATGTCTTAAGAAAAACTTTAGTCAAGAAAAGCTTCCAATCCTCTCTAATGGCCTCCATGGTTCCTCTTTCTTCTCCTGCTTCTTTAAACTACAAGAAAAAACAAGAGAAATGAGAGAGTAGAGTTAGAAAAATAATATATGACAATATGTATAGGATTCTTATGGTTTCCTTTGTCAAACCTAAATCTAAGGGGTGAGAAATATTAGATCTAATGGTTTAGGATGCACCCTACATCACTTGAGTGATGAGATATTTTAAGTGGTAATGTTCTAAATAAATTATGTGTGCTTAATGTTAAATGGGGCCAAAAAGGGTTAGGCTAAGTTGTGCTCAATTTACCTATTTAAGGAATAAGACTAACTATTTTGGTGGATGTCATTAACACTAGAGGATTATTACCCTTGTCTGATTAAATTTAAAATTGCTAATGGGCATTTAAATAATGAATTTTAAAAGGGATTAATGGAGTTAAATAACGAAAGCTAAATGATAATTATTTAAATAAAAAAATTTGGTCTAGAAGAGAAGGAATTAAATTGTAACATCACTTTGAAGTTGGTTTCAAAATATTAATCACTTTTTTAGTCTCGACGGCCTGGAAATTATTTAAATATTTATACTATGGATTTAATTAAAATCCTAGTTATGGCCTTGGAACCCTTTCAAAAAAATATTATTCCATATTTTTTTCATGTTTGCTTTCGGGTTTCTCAGGGTTTTATGTGGGAAAATTTCCATCATTACAATATGTAACTAGTGATGTTATATGATTATAATTGTGGGTTTTTTCGACAGGTAGGCATGGGATTCATTTGGATGGACCAAATGGAATCCCATGAATATTTCAGTTAATATATCTTGGCTCAAAATTTTCATTTCAAAAGGACAAAAAAATAATAATTAAACCAAGTAATTAAGATGTAGAAAACTTAATATTTGAAAAAGGAATACTTTGGGAAAGGTAACTTGGACCTTTCGCTTCTAACCAATGTGACCCATGAGTGTTTGATTTTAAGAAATGGGGAAATAGGCTTAGAACTATCACAAATTATTTAATGAAAATATTTACGACCCATGGTTGATGTCAATCCTAAACCGTCTGATGCAATTTTAAGAAACCTCGGCTACATTAAAAAATTAATATCATCAATAAAATTTTCTTGTGATGGCTTAATGAAGAGGAATAATAAAGAATTAATATTTTCATTGATACATGAGACTAAAAAAATTGCATTAGGACTTAGTTGTGTCATTTTTCGTGAGTTTTTTAGGTTAAATTTTAGTCCATTACAATAATCTGTAACAATATTTCCCAAAGCGAAGGATATTTTTATTTGGAAGGGAATTCCTTCATAATCAAGGGTTATATTCCATTTTAATTCTTAGACTCTAATATCTATGTTAGCCATAAGTTTCTTTGAAGTATCTATATCAACAAGGATTCAGGTATAGGTTGTATGAGTAAACTTTGTGGTGTGGGAATCAATATTCAAGAATCTTCCCAATGTGTTACCAACGCAAATTTTAGTACCGAAATTGTAGTGGTAAGTTTGGAATTATAATCTAGACTGGTTTGAATGAAAATGTTTCAGTAAGTTGATTAAGTGAAAGAAACTTAAATTTCATTACTAAATAACTAGATTAACAAACCAAAAGCATTTCATCTATCGCATTTTTCTCACATGTATTAGAATAAAGAACAATAAATATCCCCCTAATGCAAGGGTAGATGTTTAACCTTCCTTCAAGTAGGTGAAGCCGATGTTTTGATATCCACACATAAAGGGATAGTGGATTGGGCCACCACTAAATATGCTTATCAGACCATATTCTTAGTAGAAGGATTCAAAATTCGAGCACATCCTCACCAATAAACATGCTAGGGTTGCAGGATGCAAGAATCTTAGGTTTGATGGGAATGTGTTAATTCCCTACTGGACCACCTCCCTAAAAGGAAATGTAGTAGGGAAAATGATTATAGGGTCAAAGTCCTCCAATATCATCAGAACAATGATGTCACAACTGATATTAATATCCATCGGCAACACTTCACTACGAATAAGGAAACGAGAAGCACAAAGTTGAATTCCTTTGTTAATACTTCCATCATAACCAATCCTTGCATCTTTTCCTCCACAGTCGTCTCTATATACGCCACCCCCAAAATTGATAGTGATCAGTTTCCCCTATAACCAATTGTTAACTCTGATATTTCCAATGCCTTATTCTACCCAAGTGTAGTGTCACATCCTTCTTGGCCACCAGCATCTGACAAAAAAAATTGAGAGAACAATTATTTTATCACATTTGCAACCTCTCTCCATGTACTTGTTGTCATCTTATATGTCATTTCGCGTGTTCCGAATGTTGTGACCTATGCTCTATTTTAAACCATCATTAAATTATTAAATCACAAGCATAAATATTGTAACAAAAAGTATAGATGATAACCATGGTAAGAGACATTTACGTAATGGAAGTTTGAGGATGTAATGGAGCGAATTCACTTATACTCAACTTTTAAATTATGTTTTTTTTTTTTTTTTACTGCCACATGATAAATTTTCCCTAAAACTAGTTTTAATTTGATAGTTACCAAGATAAATGTCATTTTGGATAACTGAAAAAAAAAAAAATTAGAAAGAAACAAAGGAAAATAATAATAATAATATATATATATTTTTATCAGATATGGTAAAAAAATTTTTTTTGACAGGATCTAGAAACTCGTACAACTGAAAGATGAGACTAGAAGGCTCGAGAAGAAAATACAGGACCCGTAATGCCCAATGAGGAACAAACAACAAACTCCACCGAATCCAAAAGAGCGAGAGCTTCAGGGTGGATAGATATCTGATGCCATCAAACCGACAAGACTAAAAAGATACCTAGCAAAGTAAGACACTCCATTAACGAAACATGGATACTAATTAAGAGGGGATTTATTTTTGTTATTAAATCTAATCCACCCATCCCTGTCAGAAATAAAGGAACATGCTTTGCGCCACACCCAGTACCTACATAGAGATGCACATCATGATCTTGACTTATACGAATTTATTTATTTTTCTCCACTTTACCACCTCGAACCTTTGATAGAACATTGTTGACAGATGTATCCTTCAATGCTTTTTCCTTTAAAAATATTTGAATTGATCAGTCCTTCCCTCCCGACCTATTCTCTCAGTCACGTGGACCTTCCACACCTAGAACTCCGCCATTGCCACCGCCCACTAGTCTGCATTCTGACTCGACTTGGTAGGGAGAAAGGACTTGCGAAGGAGCCCACACACGTTCTGCATCTGGGCTAGCGTCCCGTTAGCAATATCCTCTAGGTCTTCCTCTTTGTGTTCATGTTCATCATCCGAAATCCCATCTGAACTCCCCTCTTCCTCCTCCAAAGAATCATACTTTTGGGAACAAACAGTCCTCTACACCGGCTTGGGATCTGAACAACACGTCGTGAAATAATGTCTCACCTTTCGGAAGTTACTGTAGAAGATATGGGAACTTTCCACCTTGATTAATTGTTCCGAGCATCCATCCGGAGATTCAAGAAAAATTCTTTTCGCAATGGGAGAACCCTCCTTAACGTTAACACACATTATGGACGCCACCAATCTAGCCCGACACTTAGTAGCTAGATCAACAGCTATCAAGATGCCAATAGATATAGCTATCCCAAGGAGGAATTCAAATTCCTAGATCTCTAGAAGAAGAGCAGGGAGAGAAAACCAAATAGCTAGTTCCTTATAAGTTATATCATGAGGCGTACCTAACTCCCATCTATGGAGAATAAGGGAAACACTACCATAAAACCAGGGGGATCCCAAAAAATATTCTTCATCTCTATGTCATTTTGAAAATTAAACTAAAATCCCTCACCCACCAAGGTTCTAATATCAGTGTTGTAGGCCCATTTTCTCCTACACAAATCTCTCACCAAATCTATGTTTGGTCTCAATCTGAATCTTGTATTCATCCTATCAATAATTGATCTTGGGATATCCATTTTTGGCTCTGAATCTTTCCAAGTTGACAGAGGCTTGGTAGGAACTCTGTGAGCTTCCTGAAACAATTTCTCAGACTAGGTCGCAACCATGTTCTCCAAAATAATAATGAAATTATAATAATAGTAATAATAGTAATAATAGGGCAAGTTAGGGAAAATGTTTGTGGACTTGTTTTTAGGTTTTGTTGTTGCTTTTGCATCTTTTCTTGTGCTGGACGATGCCATGGAGGGAAGTGTTAGAAGTAGGAGGCATATGCCAAATGGGTCTGTTGTACAGACCTTCGAAAATTCAAACCAATCCGATCCTGGTTTCACTGAACGCCATAGCAATTTATGAATTTACCTCAACTCTATCAAGATTCTCTTATCATTTCTTGAGAGTTTAATTTGTTGTGGACATCCTCTATGCCTAGGTCAAGAAGAAGCTGTTATCCAAAATAAGCTCATGCTTATTGTTATCCAAAATTCACCCCTCAAGGTAATTTTGATAACATGCATCAAATTATTCAGTCCCGAGCAAGTAGATTCATTCGAGGCCCAAAATCATGTTTTTTGGGGTCCCCTCGGCTTTTTTCTAAATCTCCCATCCAAGAAGAAATCCCAACGAGTTAGAAAAAAATGGAAAAAATGCAAAAATAAGGTTGCAGGATTGTTTTAAAGCATTTCGGGTTTGAAGGGTTCGGGTCATACGGAGGTTCATCGTACCAAGCTTGGGTCCGAAATACAAAGAAAATCAGCTAAGTCGGACATTTTTGTCCCAGGCGGTCCGCATGACAGTTGGGACGTCGGGACGCGAAAAGCCGAAATGGCCGAAAGTGGAAAAAATCGTCAAGTTTTGTTTTCGCGCGGTTTGGGACATCCGGGACAAAAGTACGTTGAAAGCTATTGACCTCCAACAACAGGGAGACATTCGTTCTGCTATTGCTATTTTAAATAAAAAGGTAGATAGTTTATCTACTAATGTTGATTCTTTGTCCTCTAATTTAGAGCAAGTTCCTAATAAAGTCAGTAACAGCCTCCAGTTGCATATACAAGATTCTATACATGTTGTTTCTGAAGGAACTGAAAAGAAGGTTATTGACAGTATTCAGATTGTCAATACTAAAGTAAATGAGTTATGTTTTTCTATTTCTAAGCTTGAACAAAATTTCCCTGCTTTAACTATAGCTGTAAATAAGATAGAAAGCTCGCAGTCTGACAAGAGCAGTATATCTTCGAGTTCCCAAGGACCCAGTCCTGATTGGTCCAAAGCAATTACTTGGGCTTAGGTTGCTGCGATGAAATTACCTTTCAGTCAACAGAAAAATGGCGATAAGAAGATTGGCATGGCAAGATTAACAGAAGAAGATGCTGAAAGCTTTATGGATACGAGAGACAGTTCCAACACACCTCCTCTATAAGGTACTATAAGAACTCTGAATTTTCAGCCAAATTTTTATAAGATTGAATGTAAATCTGCTAATGAAATCAGAGAAATGGTACATGGCATGATCGGCTGGGCCAACACTCAAGTACTGCAATTTGGCAAACATGATAAGGATATTGCTGGCATTATTGCTAATGGTTTTGTTGGCATCCTCAAAGAATGGTGGGACGCCATTCCTACCCGCATGAAAGACCAGATCATTAATGGCCAAGGCGAGGAAGGAGCTGAACGTGTTGGTGGTGGAACGACTAGTTTAACAGCCGCCATAATCATAGAATTCACTGGAATAGTTGAAGATGAAAAATGACTAAGTACTCTTGAGTTTCTAAGAGCTCAACTCTACGATATGTCTAAATTAAAAGAGTATCAATGCTACATGCAGAAGCTACTTTATAATTCAGGTACTCCTTTTAATTCCACCATGAAACTTAGATATGTTGAGTCTTTCCCATCCTTTTTTTCTAGTGAATATAAAAAAGCCATGCATGGTTACACTGATGCTGATTTAACTTTTGGCAAAATTAATCAGATTATAACTTAAACTAATCAGCATCTATGCCTTGAGAAAAAAGCCCGAAAAGAGGCTATTAGATCTGAGAAACTTTTAGGAGTTAAGTTTTGATCAACCCAAATAGATGATCAGTTTGGTTGTCCTGCTCCTAGTTTCTCTCAGCATAAAAAATATAAGAAGCATCATAAATGCTTCAAAAAATCTTGACACCCTACCAAATGCATATATTGTGCCTCAAAGCCTTTCTAGCCCCAAAGAAGATTTTTTCGAAAGAAATAGTATTTCCCTAAATCTAAAAATATTGCGTGTTTCATATGTAAGGGAAATCACTATAGTCGGGATTGTCCTAAGAAAGGTCAGAAGGCCTCTATAAAGGCCAAAGTTAACTTTGTTCAGGAGAATATTCTTGATGAAGATATCTATGTGTTCATTTCTGACACAGAAAGCTATGAATCTGACATTGAGTTCTCTGAACCCACTATTGTTGCTAATCAATTAACAGAGTCTTCCACTGAATATGAATATTCTGAATCTCACCAAGGATATGATTCACTGCTAAGTTTCCATTGTAATATGATCAGAAGTTCTTACGAACACCCTTTTATTGCTCCTAGTTCCATTGTGCTCAAACAGAAGCTAGACAGCCTTAAACAAGACCTAGCTACGTGTCCCCCACACATGGTCAATTGCTACTATTCTCTGCAATCTCAACTTTATGAGTTGAAGAATCAGATGGATTCTAAGATCTAACAAGAAAAAAATGAAGATCTTCAACTTGCTTCTTGCAAGATGCCTTCTCCTGAGACTTCTTTTGCTCCTTATCAGTTTTCTCTTCCCTCTGATAGAGGTCATGGATGAAGCCATCCTTCTTCTAGTTTTGGTCGTGTTCGTGGATCTGAACCTCGACATTTTCCTTTCTTATTCCCTGAAGAAGAAGAACACAGAGAAGAAAGCATGAGTGTGACCAGAGCTGCTGCTTCACAACAACCACAACAAGCTAACTCCAATCGAGTTCCTACTCCAGGAACACCTGAAAGAAGATTTTGGAGACAAGCACATTTATCTCTTCTTGAACGAGCTATTCAGAAAGCCACTGAAGAATTTCAGTCTTTGCTCCAGGAATAAGAATCAGCCACCGATGCTGATAATACTGAAGAAAGTGTCGATAGGATGATCATGGAGAAATCCTATGAATAATATGAAGCAGAACATCAGGCAGAAGAAAGTACAGTCATAAATTCTTGTAATCTGTTTTGTAAAGTCTAAATATGCATTCCAAATATGAAGCCATATTCTCTAGACGCAATGATAGATACTGGTGCAGAAATTAGTCTATTAAAAGAAAAAGCTATTCCTAGAGATTGTTGGGTTTCTGATTTCCTGCAAGTAAGTTTTGACTCCAAAAAAGTAATCTCTAAGTGTTCTTCCCATATTCCAGTACAATTAGGGAAAGTTCAGACTGTATTTAAATTTCATCAGTTTGACCTTCTACACTATGATATGTTACTTTTGTTAGATAATTTGAACAATCATATGCCCTATACTATTTGTGAAAATGAGATCCAACTTCCACAAGGATCTATTCCTAGAATCCAGTCATACCAGTGTGTTGTGCCCTCAGGACCTAAGCCACATAAAGCTTCTAATCTAGACTGGTTACATAGATCCATCTCTATGAACACCTCTGTTATTGATGCCCTCATCAATAAGATCAAAGATGATTGCTCTTCTTACAAACCTCATGCATTTCTTCATAGAAAGAAACATTCTTTTCAATTGGAATTCCAGACCACCACTTCTTCGAAATTCAAAGCACATCATACAGGCATGTCTCCCACTGAAAGGATTGAATGCCAAGCAGAAATTGAAACTCTGCTTAAAGGAGGATTTATTCAGCCATTTGAATCCCCCTAGACATGTCCAACGTTTTATGTTAATAAGAGGAGTGAACAATTTAGAGTTAAAAAGAGATTATTTTTAATGACGGTAGATATATTTAATTAAAAGAAACATATTTGGCTCTAGTCAGTTAATGCTCATTCCCGTCAAATGATAGAAAACGCCTGCCAGACCCAAAATAGCTGCCCACACTCAGAAGGCCATAAATTTTTCATTTCTCAACGAAATCGCACAAAATTGGTACCGTTGGAATCGTGGCTCTGAGCCCAACGTACAACAATCAATAAATTCTTTATTTGATGAGAGATTGATCGATATTTTTAAGAAAACGTGGCTGGGTTCATAACAGTGTTTTATTTGGTGGTTGGGAGTGTAATTAAGAGGCATGGTCATCATTCTTTCTCTGCTACAGCACCTTGGACAGTATGGGGATCCTTTTTCAAGTAATATATAATCATTTTACTCCATTTAATTCCTCTTACAAGTGGTTGAAGGACAGATTTCGGGATTTCCATTTTCCCTTCTCTTTCTCTTCTCATTTTTTCTATAAATTGGAGTGTTGGGCTCATTGTAAAGGGAGGTAGTTTTTGTAACAAAGATCTGCCAAGATTTATTTGTGAATCCAATGTGTTGTAGGCCCTTGTTGTGGACTCCTTGCATGGTGATCATGGCCCTTATCTTGTAATCGATTGAATTGTGTATATCAGGAAGCAGTAAAATATAAGTTTGTGGATGCATCTTCCCCTGCTGTGTTTTCTTGCATTCTTCTTGCCCCTTCAACCTTGATTACAAGAATATTGTTTCTATTATTATGTTCACGCAGGGATCCATTATCATTATGTATGTTTGAAATATTGTTGTGAATGCATTTTGCTAGATTATGGAGAACTGTCATCACCTCTTCTAGTGTGCACTTTGCTTCTGTATTTCACGCATTTGAAGACTACTCTCACACCCTCCTTTCCTGGTGTATCACCACTTTAGTGTAGGCTTTCATTTTATGCATTCTCTCTCGCTGGTCCCTTGGAAATTTAGATTAGAATAGTTAGTTTCCCCTGCATTAGAGTAGATTGTGGCAGGTAGTTAAGGAGCAAGAACCAACTTTCTCTGGAGGTCTATCGAGGTCTATCTCAAGTAGCAAGTCCCACAACTTGGAGATAGTACCCATGTTATCCAATCACACCATGAGTTCAAGTATATGCACTTGTATAAACATAGGGGTGCTGTGATTCGGTGATAACACTTATTTCTTATTAACTGCAACCATTTTTCCTCTTTTAGTGCTTCAATCAAATTTTTCAGATATTCTAAGCACTTAAGGTTTCCTGAAAGCATCTTCATCAGGTGGGAAATTTCTTTTCCTTTCCAAAATATAAATAAGTCCTTCTAACTCCTCTTATTTTGCAAGTTACGGGCCGGATGACCTGCGAGAGACTTTTCACCCAAATGGAAAATGTAGGCCGGCGGGCCCGAAGATGATTCAATTGAATTTTAGGCCGGCAGGTCTACGGGGAGTTTTGGAAATTTTGTGCTTTTTGCAAATAGGGCGCAAAGTGAATTTCGAGCTCGCAAGCCCACTGCGGATCTTAAAGCCAAATGAAGAAAAATGCCTAAGGCTCGCAAAGGGGAACGTGGCCATGTTGAAAAGTCAAAGCGGGCCGGCAGGTCATCAGAGGCCGTTTAAAATTTTTGCCCTATGAAGGCGTAAAGTGAAAAAATGAGCTACACCTCTGTTGATGCCCAAGGAGCCACATGACAAGCCTCAATTGTATATGGGCCGACGGGCCTGGGAGAGACTTTTCACCGAAATAGAAAATGCGGGTTAGCGGGCCCGAAGATGATTTTTTGCCAAAATTGAATTGCAGGGCGACGTGGTAATATTTTCATTTTTCTATTTTGGTGCCAAAATACACAAAGTGAATTTTGGCCCTGCATACTCATTCTGCTAACTGGTTTTCCCTATTTTTTATGGACCCGACTCGAAACATTCAATTGGACATATCTTTCGACCCAGTGCCTAAAACTCAACAAATTTGGCGCCATTGGAAAGTTCTCGACCTCGTCTACACCATGGAAACTTGAAACTTTAATGTTGGCGAGGTTGGGTGGGTGAAAAACGGTAAAACATATTTGTGCCATTAATATGCGATTTGATTTCTCCAACAACCAGATCTAATTAGATTTGATCCTCCCCTCTTCTTTTTTTGATACACTGAGTAGACACAGAGTGGCGGACTTGACAGATTGTGAGCAGATTTACAGGGGCATTGATTGTCGGTAGCTGAGCTTAAAATTAGTTTTCCTGCCTCTCTCCGTCTTCTCTCTATGCAACATCTATAAAAGAAGGAGCTGGGCTCATTGAAAAGGGTTGGACATTTCTGTTTTGCACCCTCCCTTCTCCTCAGGTCTGCAGATGAGTTCGTGGAGTCCTAACTTCCCCATTCAAGTTGTAATGCTAAGTTTTTCCTATTGGCCACTATAATGTACTGTATCGACTTTAGAGAAATAATATATATCTGTGGATGATTCTTGACCCTCTAATGTGTTCATTTTTGCCTTTTTTATCTCTCATTATAGTTTGGTTACCTATGCATGGTGTTTATATTACATTTATGTGGTCTGAGTTAAATTGCAAAATAAGTGTCTAACATTCATTTGATGCATCACCTAATTAGCTTAGGTTTATATTTTGTATCTTTTCAACCCTGTCTCCTTAGTAAGACAGAGTAGGTTTTAGAATAGATCCTCTGTAATTTATTTGTGTGCACCTGAATAGCGGAATAAGAACCAGCCTTAATCCAGAGAGCTCTCTCAACTCAAAAGGTCCCACACTTTGAGAGATTCTCCGTGTTGTGCAATCAAACGAGAGTATCAACCCATCTGGTTACAGACATTCAGGGGTGTTGTGATTCTACACTAATAGTTTTGGCACACCTGGTGGGACCAAGAAGTTTCCATCTTTATTATAGCAAGATTGATGTGCACTTGCTGTAATTTCAACTTTTAAGAAGCTTAGAAATTACACATTTGGCGACTCCAAAAGAATTAGAATCTATTGGTTTCAACAATCTAAGCTTGTCAAGTTCATGAGAAGAATACAAACAAGGTCAAGAACCAGAGAGGAGGGACTATTTGTCTATCTACACTTTTCCCCAGACAGAAGGGGAAGAGGGAGAAGATCCCCGAGGTCTCCATCTCCACCAAACAGAACCTTGTCGACACCTCCTCCTGGTAGGTCATTCATTCAATCAACAAGGGTTCTCAAACCAATCAGGTTGGTACAGTGAAATCCTTATGTCAATTTCACTGGTAGTAGCCCACTCGCCCTTAATGCACAAAATCTAGTCCCAGTTGAAGCATTAAAGAGCATTCCATATTTCAATGGAGAGAACCAAACTTCTCCTAGTGACCACATTCAAGACATTGCTAATATCTGTGCAATTCATGAGATCACTGAGATGGAAATTGCAGTCAAGTTAATAGCCTCTTCACTCAAGGGTAAAGCTTCAAAATGGTTCAAGAGTCTAACAACAGGCTCTATTCAAACTTGGGACCATCTGTACAGAGCTCTTCATAATTAGTTTGGAGAAAAGAGAGATAATATATCCTTGTTGGAGCAATTAACAATAATCAAGAGGGCCCATAACAAGCATTTGACATATTTCAACCTCAGATTTCAAAGGACATGGGATAAGATTGCATTGGTTGTAAGCCCCATAGATGAAGTTGCTTTCTTATACTTTCTTAGAGCTCTAAATTATGTTATTGCTTTAATGGTTCAATAAATGGGAGGCAACACCTTACCTGTAGCCTATGATATTTCCATAAGAGCTGAAAATTGTTTAATTCAGATAGGGGAACTTGCTCTTGGGCCACCCATGCCTCTATACCCAAAACTATCAGCCTCAAGCACTAGTCAGAAACCCACATTAGCTCCTATACCTACTCCTAGAAATCAGAGTTTAGCTAAAGCCTCTACCTCATCCTCTAGCAGCTCAAAATAGCTTCAAGAAGTTATGAAATAACTACAAAACTTAGGGAATGGGTTAATAACTATCAAGAGAAACAAATATCAGAGTTCTAGGCCATATAAGGCTCAAGCTCAGTATCAAGCTAGACACCCATATTACCAAAATAGGTGGCTAGCTCAGGCTGCAAATCAGAACCAAAACCAAGGACAACCTCAAATTGCTAGGCCTTTCCAGTCATATGATCCAAAGACATCTTCAACATTAAGGGCCTTGGTTCTAGCACAAAATAACATCGCCCAAGAATATAATTGGTGTTTCCCATGCAATCAACAACATAACCAATCAATGTGTTTTAATGGTACACTAAACCAGGCCTTGATGGTACAGACCATTGGTGTGTCACAAGAGTCTACCCAAGAAAAAAATAAGTAGCAAGGAGTTCAACAAGAAGCGTCTCTAACTGAGACTATTCTTCTCAATTGGCAGGATGACGACTTCTATGGGATGAATCAAACACCTTCTCAAAGTGTAGCTACCAATATATGGTCCAAGAAAAGGAATATTGTAGATGGAAAATCACCAAACTCAGGTAATACTCAACACTCCATTACTCGAGAAGGTATTGGCACTCAGAATGCAACTCCCAATATGTAGAGTCATTCCAAGCCACCTTCGAAATCCACTCAAGAACCGGTTGTCACGACCCATGTGCAAGAGAAAAATGTACCAGGAAAGGGGCAACAAAATAATATCTCATTCAACATCATCAAACAAATGAAGAAGAAAAATGTGAATATTTCAATGTGGGATTCATTGGCTATTCTAGGACAAAGAGATCTGTTGCAGATTGCTAAGGCCAATTTGTCAAGCTCAAATCAGCCCGCTAACCAGCAAGAGAAAGTGTTTACCAATGTAGATCAGATTGGGGGAAATCATGGAGGACAACAAGGTAAGAATTTGAAGCCCCCTCTGATATATGTTTCATTGATCATTGGGGAAAAATTAGTCCATAAATGCATGATTGATTCGGGAGCAAGTAACTTTGTAATGCAAAAGCAAATAGCCGATTAGCTAGGTCTTAAATACAAATTCATCTCCACGGGGGTAGTGTAATTGGATGGGACAATAGTGAAAACTATTGGAGTCATCAAAGATTTGAGCCTCACACTGCATACCTGCCCCAATGTGACTGTGTTGCAGAATGTATCAGTCATAGAATTACCACCGCATTTTACACTGTGTTTATCAAGAGATTTCACTACTAATATTGGGGGCTTTCTGTCTACTGATTGGTCACACATGCTCTTTAGAACAGGGTATATATCTAAGGCCACAATTAGATCCGAGGCCATTGTAGATTACCATATTGAGTCTTATGTACCCATCCCAATCAATACCAATTTTTCAACCTTTGATCAGGAGGACCTCTCAAGCACTTGTGAATCAAATACCAAGGTTGGTTGTATTCCAGACTTCACTCTTGACGAGTGGGTGAACAAGAGGCATGATTTTGACCCTTATAAGGAGATGGAGGAATCTAAGATATGATTTTACTATTTACATGAGGATAATAACGCTCTTCCTGACATCATTAACCCAGAACACAAAGATGATAATGAAGTATGTCAGTTATTATTTGACAGCTCAAGGAGTAGACAAGGAAATAGAGGAGGAGCTATGCTTGTTTTTCCTCAAGGTATGAAATACTATTCAACTTTCTATTTCCAATTTGCTTGTTCAAACAATAGAACAGAGTATGAGGCTTTGGTCCATTGACTACATTGGGAAAGGAAAAGGGGTATAAAAAGCTTGCAAGTGTTTGGTGATAGTGAGCTAGTTGTAAATAAAGTTCGAAGATAAAATGATACCAAGAACAACCTACTAAAGAGATACAAGAACCAGGTAAGGGACCTTATCGAGGATTTTGAAGCATTCAACATCAATTCCATCCCAAGGAAGAAGAATGCAGCAACAAACAGAATAGCAACAATTGGGGAAGCCTTAGACGTTGTGGAGAGTATCAAGAGTGATAAATCCCAGCCCCATATCAAGTTGGTTGTAAGGCCAGCTATCCTAGACAACAACAAAAGCTGGTAATTTTTTGAAAATGATCAACACATTGTCAACTTTCTACAAGAAGAAGTTGAGTTCTCCTCCAGGGACCAAGACAGGTGGGAGAAGCAATATGGCGATCAAGTGGTGCAGCCAATGATTAAAAAACTACCAAAGGGTCTTGTCACTTTAGAATCAATCTTCAACCCAAATTACCAATTCTAAAAGGAGAAGGTGAATATTCAGGTAAAAGGTGAAGATTCAGAGCCCATTTTCATAGACGAAGGGAAAATGTTGCAGATTTGTAAGGTAAGCACTCAACAAGAAAAATTTGAGTTTATTAAACTTTGTTAAGAATTCCCATATGTCTTTATCTGGACTTACAAAGATTTAAGAGGTTTCATCCCAAATCTCACACAACACACTATCGAGATAGATCTAGGATCTAAGCCTTTCAGAAAGAAGCAAAGGCCAGTAAATCCTCACATCGAGGATCTCATGAGAAAATAATTGAATAAGCTAATTGAGGCTAGCATCATCTTCCCTATCAAGCAGTCAAGTTGGGTTGAAAAATTTGTTCATGTGAGGAAAATAAGTGGAGAAATTAGGTTGTGTGTAAACTTCCGTGATCTAAATAGAGCATCACTCGAAGATCACTATCCACTTCCATCAATGGAATAGATCTTGTAGGTTGTAGCTAGCTCTAAGAGGTTTTCATTACTAGATGGATACTCTGGTTATAACCATATAATGGTGAAAGAGGAAGATCAATTCAAGACAACCTTCACCACCAAATGGGGAACATATGCTTATAAGAATATGCCATTTGGATTATCAACTGTTCAAGAAACATTTTAGTGAGCTATGGACATGGCATTCGAAGGCCTAATCAACAATATTATCCTAGTGTATCTAGATGATATCACCGTCTTCTCAAATAATGTTGCAGACCATCTCTTCCACCTCAAGCAGTTGTTTCAGAGGTGTCGAAGGTTCAGAGTATCACTCAACCCAAAGAAGTGTGTGTTCCTGGCTCATGAGGGCAAATTGTTGGGCCATATTGTCTCGAGAGAAAGGTTGACAATTGATCCTGAAAGGGTGGAATCCATCCAGAAAATTCCATTGCCACAACATAAAAATTATTTCCAAAGCTTCTTGGGGAGGATAAAATTTGTTTGCATATTTGTACCTGATTTTTCCACTCTTGTGAAGCTTTTAAAAATGATGTTAAAGAAGAGTTTTGCATTTAAATGGAGAACAAAAGAAAAGAGAGTTTTGAGGCCATCAAGATTGCAATATCACAGGCTCGAACTCTTATTAACACAAACTTCTCAAAATACTTTATGATATATTCTTTTGGAGGGTTAGACACCATCTCATCCATCTTAGTCCAACCCAATGAGGAAGGTTCATAACAACCAATAGTGTTCTTCAGTCAGATCTTGGAGGACTACGAGATAAAATACTCTTTCATTTAAAAACATGTCCTTGTTGTTATTAGGAGCTTGAAGAAGTTCATACACTTGGTCTCAAACAATAAGATTCAAATGCTAGTGTCCCATGCTGGTGTCAAGGATTTTCTCCTGAACAAGGACTTAATTGAGAAGAGAGAAGGTTGGATCACTCGGGTAATGGAATATGACATTGAGATCAAGGTGACAAAACTGGTTTGAGGTAAGGGTTTGTGTGAACAACTCACCTCCAAGCAACTTGCTGAATCAATGGGTGGAAAAGAGGTTGTCCTATTTTTACAAAATGATCAAGAGAAACTAGCTAATGATGCACCTACTACATGTTCGATCCAAGCGTTGGTGAATTACCTCTAAATAGGTTTGTGCCCCCCATAATGGAACAAAGCAGAGAGAAGATACATTAGACTACAAGCCATTCCATATGTGCTTGTTGGTGGTGTTTTTTTTAAAGAGGATATCAATAGTGTTCTATTGAGGTGCATAGAGACAAGAAAAATTGAGAGAATTTTGCATGAATTACATGATGGAGAAGTGAGAGGTCACTTTTCCCCTCAAGTAACAACTCTCAAGATCATGAAAGCTGGTAATTATTGGCCTATAGTGTTCAAGGACTGCTACTCATGGGTCAAAAAGTGTAAAAAGTGTGCATTCTTCACAGGAAAGGAGAAAGTAGCATCCCTGATCGTTCTTACCATTTCAGTGGATCAACCATTCATGCAGTGGGGACTAGATTTCATTGGGGTGATTAACTCAAATTCAAGCAAAGACCATATGTGGATACTTACTGCAACAGACTATTTCACCATGTGGACTGAAGCAGTGGCACTAAAAGAAGCAAATGAATCCAACATCTTGAATTTCTATGAAGGAATATCCACCAGGTTTGGAGTCCCTTCCACCATTATATTAGATAATGCATTGGCATTCCTTGGTACAAGGATAACTAATTGGTTATTCAAGAATGGTGTGTACCTTAGCACTTCATCAAACTATTATAGTCAAGGTAATGGCCAAGTAGAGTCCAAAAATAAGAAACCACTAAGGATTATCATAAGAACTCTTGATGAAAATCGGAGAACTTGGCATACAAAGCTCAAATCAGCTCTATGGGATGATAGGATAACATCTAAAAGGTCAATACGAAGCTTTCCATACAAGCTCATATATGGAAAAGAGGCAGTATTGCCCATATCATTGGAGTTGCCTACTTTGGATTTCATGAAACAGTTGGAATTGACCGAGTTTTAACCTATGGCAATCAGGTATATAGATCTGATTTAAGTAGGAGAGGAAAGAGAGTGTGAAATATAGGTCATGGAGAGGAATCAAGCATTGATCAAGAAGACCTTTGATAAGAAAGCAAGAACAAGGACCTCTCAAGAGGGGGACTTAGTTCTGAAGTGAGATGCAGATCAGACAAAACCAAGAAAGCATTCCAAGCTTGATGCCATTTGGAGTGGCCCCTACATGGTCACAAGATGTAGACGTAGCAATGCCTTCCAGTTGGCTAAGTTGGATGGCAAATAATTGCAGATCCTAATCAATGGTGTCTACCTCAAACACTGTTACTAAAAGGAAAAATTCCTCGCCCTTGTAAAATATTAGCCTAGGATTTTTAATTTCATAAAGTGTGTATGCACATTGTTTTGTTGTAGCATAGGTTTTATTTCGATAAGTACTATGGCACATGTTTTTTGTTGCTCCAAGTTTGCGTCGTTATACAATTCAATGTGCCTCTAGGTGAATGCACCAGGCCATTCGGCATTTGCATTAGGGAGACCCATGGTCGCCATGACAATTTCTAATTTTAAAATTGAAAAAATGAAGAGCAACTAAAATTGATTCTCAAAGTGCCCATTTCGAAAAGATTCAGGGTCATCTCTTGTTCCAACAATGTCCAAGCAGCTCAAGGATTAGATTTCTAAAGTTCAGATCAGATCAGGATATCAATTATGACTCCATGTCTAATAAATGCTTCGAAAGGCAGCTGATCTCTTCATCTAGCAGGTAGATGTCCCCTGTAAGTCACCAAATTTTTATCCAAAATAAGGTCATGCTTATTTCTGGTTAACTTCACCCATTTATCCTCTTTTAGTGCTTCAATCCATTTTTTTAGATATTCTAAGCACTTAAGTTTTATTGAAAGCATCTTCATTAGGTGGGAAATTTCTTCCCCTTTCAAAAAATATAAAGAAGTCCTTCTAACTCCTCATATTTTCAAGTTACGGGATAACAGACCTGAGATAAACTTTTCGCCCAAATGGAAAATGCAGACCAGCGGGCCCGAAGCTGATTTTTTGCCCAAGTGAATTTCACGTTGACAGGTCTGCAGGGAGTTTCGGAACTTTTGTGCTTTTTCAAAATAGGGTGCAAAGGGAATTTTGGGCCCGCATGCCCTCGAGGGATCTTAAAGCCAAATGAAGAAAAATTCCTAAGGCCCGCAATGGGGCATGTGGCCATATTAAAAAGTCAAAGCAGGCCGGCGGGTCGTCGAAGGTAGTTTGAACTTTTTGTCCCAAGAAGGCATAAAATCAAAAAATGAGATGCACCTCCGCTGATGCCCAAGGAGCCATGTGTCAAGCCTCAATTGCATGTGGGTCGGTGGGCCTGGTATAGACTTTTCGCCCAAATGGAAAATGCAGGACAACGGGCCTGAAGATAAAAATTGCCAAAAGTGGATTGCGAAGCTGCGGGGCAATTTTTGCATTTTTGTATTTTGGTGCCTAAAGGAAAAAACTGAGTTTCGAGCTTGCGGACCCATTCTACTGACTAGATTTCACCATTTTTGTACGGACCCAAATCAAACATTCAAATGGACATATCTATCGATCCAGTGCCCAAAATTCAACAAATTTGGAACCGTTGGAAAGGTCTCGACCTCACCTACGCCATGGAAACCTGAAACTTTAATGTTGGCTACGTTTGGTTTGTGAAAACTGGGAAAACATCTTTATGCCATTATTACATGATCTGATTGCTCCAACAACCAGATCAAATTGGAACTGATCCCCTGTTCTTCTTTCTTCGATACACTGAGAAGACAAAGAGAGACGGACTTGAAAAATTATGGGTTGATTTGCAGTGGCATTGATGGCCGGTAGGTAAGCTTCAAACTATTTTTCCCACCTCTCTCGTTATTCTCTCTGTGTAGCATCTAAAAAAGAAGGAGCTGGACTCATTAAAAAGGGTTGGACATTTCTGTTTTGCACCCTTCCTTCTGCTCTGGTATGCAGATGAGTTCATGGAGTCCTAATATATGTAGTACTGTATCAACTTTGGATCAATAATATATGTCTGTGGATGATTCTAGACCCTCTCATGTGTTTCATTGTTTCCTTTCTGATCTTTCATTATAGTTTGGTTACCTGTGCATGGTGTTTGTATTACATTTCTCTTGTCTATGTTAAATTGTAAAATGAGTGTCTAACATTCCTTTGGTGCATCACCTTGTTAGCTTAGGTTTATTTTCTGTATCATCTCAACCTTGTCTCCTTCATAAGATAGAATAGGTATTGGAATAGATCTTCTGTAATTTTTTTGTGTGCACCTGAAGAGAGGAATAGGAACTGGCCTTAATCCGGAGATCTCTCTCAACTTGCAAGGTCCCACACTTTGAGAGATGCTCTATGCTGTACAATCACACTGAGAGTCTCAACCCATCTTGTTGTAGAAATTCAATGGTGATGTGATTCTACACTAACAAGAACCTCATACCCTGGGTAGTATTGTTCCTAGGTGGTAAGGTTGGTTGAGATATCACATTATACTATGGATGGGCATTTGGTCGTAGTAGTGTAGTAAAACCTTGAGTTGTGTTGTCCTTACTTAATTTAGCTATAAAAAATCTTGGTAAAATGTGCATGAACCTTGTTAAATGTTTTCTAAGTTATATTCTTCTTCATGTGTTTAGTTGGACTGCATGTGAACTTGATTTCATAGAAAAATGGTTACTAGGAAAACCTACTATGGGTTAAGTAACTTAGTCATGCACGCATAACATCCTAAGCGATCTGGTTAATGTTTGTTTAGGGTCTAGCTGAATTTGTATTCTTTTGGCTTAACATTTTTGTATTCAAGAATTGAAGTGGACATATGTATGTTCTAAAATAGGTATTGAGAGTAATATATGGAATTCTATGATCAGAATGGATCCTAGAATGAAATGAACCCACATTCAAAATGTGGAATGATATGTCATAAATATTTTCTTATGTTCTTCTAGATAAGTATTAATCCTAGGTAACAAAATATAATACAAGCAAAAAGTAAAACAGTAAATTGTGTGTTCATTGAATTTATACTATGTGTCTTGTCATCCGTGCAACTATTTTCTTATGTTACGTCAAAAGATAGAAAACAAAAAAAACTCCAATTTTTCTTTGTCTTTTGGTTGGTAAAATTACGGGCATTATACCAAGCATCATACCAACACTAGAATGAGGGAAGGAGTGCATGTAATCTAAAATGTCATCGCCTCCCTTATCTTTGTCATCACCTTCAAGAATTGTACACTCTCGTTGCAGCTTATACATATTTTTCTCACACATGAGCTAATGTTATCAAATGTTTATTTCCTAAGCAGTAAACTCGTCTTATGTATATTTTACATATCGTAATGCCTCCTCAATAGCCTTTCAATGTTTCTCTCCCTTCATTCCACATAAAGTTTCATTTTTCATAGAAGACATTACGAGTTTTTTCCTATAAACTTATGCCCACACTTTTACATGAAGATGTAAAGGGATGCGATTGGCTTGTAACCTATGTAGGTTAATCTTATCCAATTTATAGAATTTATGTCCCCAAGCTCATCCCCTGCACCATATTCACATAAATACCCCCAAGATTACCCATAATTTTCTCTCCTAAAGTGAAGACGAACGTATGATAAAATATCAATGAAAGGATTAAATTTAAATGGAAATTAATTTTAATTAAAAATGAAAATATATTTATAAGGATACTTTAAAATTTAAAAAATTATCATTTTTTTACATCTGCAATAGCAATTTCCTTCGCCAAATCAATGTTTAAGCCTATTGCAGATCCATTTCCTTTTATCCTTGATAAAATCTTACTCTACATTCACCTTATAATCCTTGTCATCCGAAAAAAAACAGTATTTATTTAATGTCGAAATAAACTACTTTATTGAATTTAAATATAAATATAATTCACATGTCCACATACTGCATACTGAAGAAAAAAATATAGATCAAGGTTGATTTCATCATTCCTTGGCTGAACATAGTGATTACTTGGTTGAACATTACAAACCCTAACCCCTTCCCGCTCAATGGAGCATACACTATTATATTGGATGGAAGCGTGACCAGTGTGGATGGCGGCTCGATGTGTCGGGATCTCAACAGAGTTTGAAGTCTCGGTGGGTTTGTTGTATATCACGGCACTACAGGGAAATGTACAAGAACCCTTCTCTCCTTCGGAAGGCGGAAGAATTAACAAGGGTTGTCGATGGCAACATCACCCACTATCCTGTTCTTACACCTGCTCTTGCGCAATCACTTTCTGCTCCTAACCACTCCCCTATCGGCTTTGTTCCAGACAGGGGTTCTGGTGTTTACTCTAGAAAAGTCAGAGGTGACTGTGTTGGTGGAAGCTTCCCTACATATGGTAATGGTGGAATGAGCGAGGTCCATGACGAGGGAAGAGATGACAATGTTGGCACCGGATCCCCTATTTCCTCCCCTGGGAAGAATGGATACTCCTTCAAACCTAACGCCATTGGGGACAGATAAATAGAAGCTTCTCATCCAACAATTCGATCCTTCCAAAAGGTGGTGCAAAAGGGTACTGATCATTTTAAACCTATGACATGTCCAATCAATAACCCTTGCATGACTATTGGTGAGGAAATGATTGGATATGAGAAATTCTTCGAGGAACATGGCCTGATCTGTAAATTTAGTGGACTCTTGCCTATTCTTCCTGATTTTCACACTTGGATCTCAAAGAATTGTCTTCCTCTGCTTTAAGGCCATCTGGATATCTACCCTTGTAAAGGAGGAATTTTTATTGTTGTTTTTTCTGAGATTTTTTAAAAGAATGTCGTAGCTAAAGGAAATTCGATTTTTAAATCTAACTATTTGGTCATGAAACCCTTGTTTCCTTCATTAAATCCTCTCGTTTAAACTTTTTTAATCAATCTGATTTGGATTAGAATGGCACATTTTCTACTTAAAATTTTGGGTTCAAAATGCCTTTCTCCATTAATAATACTTTGGCCAGTGTAGTGCCCAACCCAAAAACAATTATATATATATATATATAAACAAAAGCTGGTAGTATTGTGTGTGGCAGAATGCAAAATCCCTATGAGCCATCTTTGTCAGTCTCCTCCTTACCTACGCTAGTTCTTGTAGAGTTTGGAAAACGACACATCCTAAAAGCATTCTCAGACTTATCATTGTCCTTGGAGAAATATACAAGCACTTTATTTGAGGTCCAGAGGTGTTAAACAATGTGGAGCACATGATAAATCGGTAATCCCAATATCTCCTCATTCTACTATACATGAATTGGTTGTTCTGGATCTGTATCTATTTTGAATAAGGTTTCCATTAGGCTTCACATTTCATTAGACTTGAGGAGAATGGCAGGGCAAAGAGACAAACTCAAAGACGGGATTAAACAATTGACCGACTCTTTCTTTTATTCTGAAATATTTCTTAGAATATCTTTTAAATATGCGGTATGTTGTTCCATCCTTTCCACCAAAAGGTGATTCTTCTGGACAATAATGCCCTATATCAATGTCTCAAATATTTTCCAAACTTTACAACCCCAAAAATTATAAGAAATTATTTATCGGGGTCCTCCACCTCCATCCTGCTTCGACTCTCGAAATCTTTCATGTTGAAGTTTTTGTGGATGACTATAGCAGCGCATGTGTTTGCAAATGGGTTGAACTCGCAGCTTTGAAATGATTCTAAAACATCATTCTTTTCAATCTGGTAAACATGAATACAACTAATAGTAAAAATAGGATGGAAGTTCCAAGATCTATTTTTTCCTGTAGTACCCATATCAATTTAGAGCTGGTACATTAGGAGTTTCCTAAAATTCTTGCTGATGTCGAGGGTTTCCACTATATTAACAAAAAAAAAATTCATGGAATTCCATGCTGGCAAGATATGCACAAAAGGATTTGTGAAAAAAAGACATTGGGAACTTGCAAGTGAATGCATGTCACCGACCTAAAGCAAGGGTGAAAAGCCTCCATGTTGTTTCCTTCAACAAATGTCAAATACAGGTATGGTTTTCCCCTTTTCACTTGCATTAAATTTCGCTTCATAATTTCAAGTTTTTTTAAAATTAAATTTTGAATGATAGATGAAAAACAAAAAAAATTCCTTGACGTGAACTCTCAAAATATCATCAATAAAAAAAAGAGAAAACTCTAATTTTCAAAGTTACGTGCATGGAGCGCCACACCCAAACGTACCACAAAACGAAACTCTTGCATGACCCCAAGTAACATGTAACACCTTACGGAACCTTAAACAAGTTGTTCGAAATAATTTAATGCTCTTGCAAGTCATATTCCTAAACCTCCTTAGCTTATTAGTCACTTATGGTGACGTGGTCAATTTAATAAAACATGACCAGTTTTGGCTTACGGTTATTGCTTAGCTTGAGTGAAACAGAAACGCCTAACTCAAACCCCTACATTTCCAAAAATAGGTTTGTAACCCACCTTCAGTTCATTGAAAACACATTCAGAAACTAATTTTACCATTGGGTTTTGGGGCCCACTGGTAGCTGTGCGACAAGAGCTACTAACGCAATTACGATAATTGGCCCTAAAGTTGTCGTTGTAGCTAGAGCTCTTCTCAACGTAATCAACCTCCATTAGACACGATGAATTCTATATATATGGGGGAATATGTAGGAATGAACAAACTTAGTGTGTGAACTTGAAAAAAGTGTGTTCGAGACCCATTTTTCAAGCACTTTTTTTTGTTTTGGATTGCTTTATCGACCATAGGTAGAATCTCCTTTTTGAGTCTCATTTGACTTTTAGCCCCATGTGTGACCTCGTAATACCATTGCAATGCTATGTAGAATTTTAATTTGATATTTTATCTTGCATAACTGAATTTTGAAATTTATGGTGATTTTCTCTCTCCACCCTCTTCTTTCTCTAGAAATGTCTATAATACTTGATTGAGTTGAAAACGTAAATGAATTGGGAAATGTGAATTGGTTTGAAATGAAATGATAATGGAGATGAAGCACAAATGGATATGGCATTGTGAATGGAAAATAAGTTGCCTCTTAACTTTCTCTCTCATCATTATTCTCTCTCTCTACTACCAACATATTAAGTGCATTTGATTGTGAAAACATGAATGCATGAGAAATGAACGTTGTCCTCTCTCTCTCTCTCTCTCTCTCTCTCTCTCTCTCTCTCTCTCTCCCATTTAATTAAAAATGTTAAAAGTGATGAATGTGTAGATTTTTGCTTGAGTGTAGGGGATTTTCATACTTAGTCCTAGGACTGACGTAAGGTTGGTTTTAGGTACCTAAACAAAAAGGAGTAGTGAAAATGACACTTGTGTCTTTAATAACATGTTATTTGAAGGGAATGTAATTGTTTATAATATTTCAGTGATATTGTCATAAATAGAAAGTATTATTTTAATTATTCCTTTTATGTATATGATAGTGTTGTGTGTTCAGAAAATGTACTATTTTGAATGTAGTGTACGTTTTCCCATTTAACGAAGGTTACTCTTAGTTGTAATTGTATATTTTGTTAAGTTAATCAAGTGGATTGTACTATTCTACTTTGGAAAAATATGTCGAATAATCCTTCTTTAATTGTCAAAATAAGTATAAGAGGATGAAATTGGAACCTTGTCATTTAAAATGTTTATTGTAGCCATAAAATTTGGATATGTTTGTGTTATAAAATTGTTAGCAAGTAATTTAAAATGACGCGATTTTACCTATATAACAGTGTTGCAATGACTTAGGAAATCACTTAATCTTCAAATAAAATTATCAATGTAAATTTGTGTGTTTTTTTATATTGAGCGGAAAGCGACAAAACAAACATATAACTCAAAAATATTTACCTTTTTTGAATAAAATGACCCTCTATGGTAAGCTCCAAGTTAGACTTGCTCCAAACATCTTTCATAGTCTTAGAGACTTAGAGGTTTGGTATGTGTTTGTGTAATCCTCCGTAGAAACCTAGTTGAGAGAATTCACATAGGTATGAAAGTTGTAAGAATGCCTTAGTGCAAGGCATAACGTCGTTTTGGTGGCATACAAGATCACATGTTGAGCTTGAAATCTATTAGTAGTTTTAGAGACTAAACAACATTAAAAGAGGAATATATTGAACAGTGGTTGGGTCCCCAGGGAGAGTTAGGTTATGCATTAATATACTATTAAGTTTTTAATTGTAATGGAAAATTTGCAACTTGGCATTATTTGATAAAGTACCCTTGTTAATAGATTTTAATGTTGTGGGGATTACTCGCAACATGATAGATCTTTCTTATGATGTGAAAGAGAATGTGAATGGATCCATGTGAGATAAATTGATTTGGAAAACATAGTTTCCCATAAGATTTTATAAACATAAAATGTGTACATGTTAACACAATTCAAATCAACAATGGAGTGATATAATTTTATTGGAATTCAAATAAAAAAACAAAATATTATGGAACCCTTTATAAGCTAAGTGTTAAATGAAAGTGATAAATTGTAATATTGGAATACGTCAAGTGACACGAATGCTTTACAAGATATGGACATTTGATTACTCTAATTTTATCTTGTGGTAAGGTGTAGAAACCCTCGATTAAAACAAAAGAGTGTAATACATCGAGTGACCTCTCTTGATGTTAATGAACAAGGAGCTGTGATGTATTGTTTCAAACGATTGTAAATATTACCTTAGAAGGATTTTTTTAAATGTTTAAAATTATATAGATTTTTCATTTGAATCCCTTTTGTCCCCTCTTAGATAAATGTGTCCCTTAGTATGTAGTAGTGGATTACCATGTCCTTCTCATATGGGGTAGTTTCCCACTATCCAAGAATGCTTTTGAAGTTAGCAGATCATAAAGCTTCTCTTAAGGTTATTGGTGGAGGAAACGCTAATGTATATTCTCACAATAATTTAATTTACTCCTTGGAAGGCATTTGAGAAGCATATAGTTGTTGGGTTGTCTTGTTTGATATGTTTAATAGTTGATGGTCCAAGAGCAATGAAGTAAGTATCTAGGTGTAGTGTCATAACTCCTTTTAGTCATGAATCCATAAGTGTAAATTATGTATCATTTGAATTAGAATTGTTCAAAAAAAGTCAATAGTGAGACCAAATTACGTCGTAAGTGTGAAGAGTACATGAGTTAACGATATTTTTGTCTAGGAGTATGTCATACTTGAAGTCCGTATAAATCAACTAGAAAATTTCTTGTTGTTAAAAATAAATAAGCATAGCTCTTGGTGAGATCAAATTTTTGAGAAAACAAAAGATATATATAAATTTAGATCAAATTTCTTGATGTGAAAATGTTGAATGGATTCAAACAAGTATTTGAACAATAGAAATTATAACACTACAATAATGGTACTGTGATGGAATGATGTTTATGGGAAGAGGTATATTGAATAAAAACCACCCTTAAATCCTAAGAATTCCTTCCTTAACCTCATGATAGTTCTCTCGTGTATAAAATGTAGATTTTAAACATCCAATATACATCTTGAAAAACATAACGTTAGCCTCTTGTTAGTTTATTTTTGAAAGGAGGGTGAAATTTAATGCCTATTTAACATATTTTGAGAAAAAAAAACTTTAACATAAGAATGAATATTGGGAGGCTCGTAGTTGTTTGAAATGAATTCATTTAACAAATGACCTATGGTTAACTAATGGAATTTGAGAAAGGAATCATCTACGCATTCTCCGTTAAAGAGTACTAAAACTTTGCAAAATAAAGTAAATGAACTTCGAAAAATAGGAAATTGTAAACCTCATGTGTTTAATTATCTTAAAAAATACAATTTCATACACTTGAATCCTAAATGAAATGAATATGTAAACCACGAAAATTCCATGTCATGGAGTATGCCTATCTTGTTTTTCTTACTGTAATTAGCTCATTGTCTTGGATTACGTCATTGAGTAAGACATTGATGTGCACCCTATGTTACCTATATTATGAGTGGGTTCATGTTTATGTAATTTTATTATGTGATGTTAATTCTATCTATTGGAGTCATGTGAAAAACGAAAAAAAAAATGGTATTTTTACTGTTGTATTTGTGTGTCAAAAGTGTGGGCGTTACATGAAACTTCTTGAATACTGACTCCCATACCATGGAATACAACCACATTACTTATAGCCATATTGTTTTTGAACTTGACACGTCAAATATCCTGCCTTCCAATATAGATCTTAGAGTCCAAGATAGAACATGGATCCAACCTTTTGATTATGAAGGTATTCCTTTCAGGTGTAGAAGGTGCTTCTCACTAGGGCATATCACTACTGATTGTCAGTTAGACACAAGAAATAATGTGAGAACCTCCTATGGAAATATTCCCACAGTTCCATTCTATGATGAAAAATAACTTGAAGGGAGAATCAGATTCCGATTCAAATTTGGAGGATTTAGTACCTGGAACACTAGCAAGTGAACTTGTGGCACCTTTTAAGCCACAAAACCCTAGTGAAGCGGAAAAGGAGAATGCTCCTCTTACGTCTACTTTGAATGAAAACTCATTACTATAGATAAAATATTTAGAATTATTTCTTCTTGGTAAGGACTTCTCAGATGAGTGGAAAGTGGTATACAATAAGAAAAAGGATATTCTAAAAATATATTTTTTCCTATTGAAATGACTCTCACAAGAATGTTTTTCTATTTTTTATTGTTTAGTTGTCTTTATAACTTTTTGTGCTATGGGTAAGTGATTTATTTTTTCTTGCTATGGTGCTCATGGTTATATTTTAATTTTTTGGCCCTTCTTATTCCTAGGTAGGGTTTAAGTTAAAAAAACCCACCTTTACCCTTATCCAAAGAAATTTACAATTACAAATTTACTTCCACTTGAATATTGTGAGCACTAAATCCTAATCAAAATACAATACAAAACATAAAACTAGAAATTTTCAAAGACTTTAGGTGAAAATTGGTAAAGAATAACAATAAAGTAACACCAAATTCAAATTTATTGATTATTAATGATGAAGAAAAAAATTCCATCTCCAAGAAAATCATATGTGAAGAATTCATCATCCATTTCTCCACAACATGTTATAAGAAAAACAAAAAGTATAAGTTTAATATTAAAAAAAGACAATTGTTAATATGCAATAACAAAAAAGAAAGAAAATGGAATGAAAATTTAAATATCCTCATGTACCAAATGAGATAAATGTTAGATATGTGATAACAAAGTTAACTTTTGGGTCCCTTTGAAGAGTGATTTATAGCTCACTTCTAGAAGGGGGGTGTGGTTGGTTTTTTTCCCCCCACTCATCTCATTATGGGTCTAATGCTTGGGGGTGACAACACGTTACGGAGCCCCCAAGGTGGGGTTTGGGGGAAAAGTTGTCGAAGAAACAATTAAGGAGTCAATCCCTTGTTTATAGAATGATGAATTCAATTGTATTTTATTTTTACGAAGAAAAATCCTAATCTCATTTTTCCACTCTATTTTTAAAAGGAATCCTAACTGTACTTCACTAATTAGTTGTATTTATTATTTTAGAGATACAAAATAGCTCTTAATTATTTCACATGTAAATTGTTCATCTTGAGGTAATAAAATCATGATATCTTGTACCTTGGATTTTTCCCTAGGCATACAGTTTGAGTTTTACCACGTAAATATGGTTTTCATCTATTGCATGTTTTGTATTTTATATATTTTTGTATCTTTATCTCTGTAAACCATTGTTTTATCATTCAAATTTCTACTTATTCATTGCTACAAAGTCTATTGCTTCCTAACAATTAAATTTCAATCATCACATGTAAATGTGAGGATATTTTCACATATGGTTCATCCAACTCTTGCTAAGAAACAAAACATTAATACTAAAATAAGGTAAACAATTGATTTCATAAAACTTATACTGTGTGTCTCAAAGACATACATATTCCATTACACGAATTATTTATAGCAACTTGACTTTTTAGATGTGTTGGTGAAGAAACCTTGAGGGCAAGTGAACCCTAAATGTAATTTAATATTCTTCTCACTTAAATATGAAATAATATTCTCCATGAGAAAATAATGTAAACTATCCTTCTATTCAAAACAAAATCAATTGAAAACGTCATGGTTTTTTACGAGTTTGGGGGAGAATGGAGGGAAAATTCGTGAAGGTAGTGAATGCTGGTAAGGCTGTGGACAGAAGCCAAGAGGGCTCGCAGGACACATCAGAGGGAAAGACTGGCCATGACAGGCCGCGAGGGGAAATACTTGCCACGAATTGGACGCGGGGCATTTCTGGGATGGCAAAAGTGAGATTGGCAATGGTGGATGTGATAAGAAGGTGGAGGAGAAGAACCCTAACCCTAGGGTTCCAAAATCTATCAAGATTTTGAAGAGGAAGGGTGGGAAAAACAAAGAAAATAACAGAAGCATTGGTGGCGATGTTACTGGCCATTGTGTCTCGGAACATCCCAGAAAGACTTCTTCTTTCAAATACATACTGGAAAACAGTAGCGACCGCTCCTTGGGTAAACAAATAACAAGTAATCTAGCCTATCTGGTCGATCTAGCTGAGGATATTCCCTATGTTATCATCGAGAACCTTGAAGTGGAGGAATACTTCAAAAATTTATCTCAGGATGCAGTGATTGGTAGGTTTAATAGGTTTTGGCCTTCCTCCTTCGCACCGTACCAGTGGGTATTCGAAACTTGGACCAATAAGTGTGAAATATCCCTCTTTTCTAAGGGATTTTTCATTGTACATTTTAGAGAAGCTGAAGACTATCAGCGATGTCTGACATATGGTCTGTGGTTCTGGGGACATGTGGGTTTATTTATAACTCCATGGTTTCAAGATTGCGATCCGAACACATATTCGGTTTCCAAAACACCCATTTGGGTTAGGCTCCCAAACCTCCCCTTGCATCTATGGTATGCCCTGGAGGATATTGGTGACGGTTTGGGAAACTTCATCAAAGAAGACTTGGATAGAACACATTTGGGTCTGTGTTCATTTTCCTGTATATGCATTGAAAACAATTTGAGAAACGTATTACCAGATCCCATCAGTCTTAAATTTGACATTTTTTTAGCTTATCCAGATATTAGACTATGAGAATACTGCATTCAAATATAGATTATGTAGAAAAATTGGTCATTTACAAGCTTCTTGTCCCATCAATAAACACCAGAAATATACAAAAAAGAATGGATCGACTTCTTCAAGCGGATGGAGATCTGTTAAACCAGATTTAGTATTTTCTTAAAATTTTAAGGATGTTCTGATTAATTTGACCCCTGTGAATAAAGTATCTACAAATAAGGAAGATACTAAGATGAGAACTCCAAAAAATCACATGATAGTAGGTGGAACGAAAAGGGGACATACTTTGGAAAGTTCAAAATCAAATCGGGGTTTCGTTTCAGATAAAAGGATTGCTTTGGAAATTTCTAGTGACCTTGCGCTGGTTATCTCGATTGACCAAGGTAAGTGGTTTAAAGTAAACAAGTGAAGAAATAAAAAGGGTCGAATGGGCAACATTGAGGACTATTTTCCATCGCAGGGTGGGAAGTAATTTTTTGTTTACGCTGTGCTGGTTATTCTAAATGCTTTTTGAAGCTGGTGTTCAGCTGTAGATGTTGTTTACTTTTAGCTTTTAAAGACTGTTGCCATCCAGAGGATCTAGCCACTTCTTTATTAATAGGAAACGGGTCCCTTCAACCCGCTTTATCAATAAAAAAAAAATTCTCCATCTATTGTTTCTTATATAAAATCATACTTAATGTCTATTATTTCTCACAAATAAGATATATATTACACTTGAATTAACATATTAGAATGAAATTAAAAAAACTAGCAATATAGGATAGATTCGAACCAATTTTTTTCAATATTATACAAAAAAGAAATAGTGAAAACTTTTAAGTGATATACGTAGATTCAACACAAGCTACATCATATTGTTGAATATAAAGCTAGTCTGGTGAGATTGCAAATGCCTCAATGTAGAAAATTAACTAAGTTATGACTTCATTATTTATTGTCGCCTTAGAATGTTAACATATGGCCTACCTATATTAAGCTTTACATGTACTTATGAATATTTCTCAAATAAATATACACACTAACTTTTTCAAATGTATACCACATAAAGACTGGAACTACTGCATACCCAAACATGATTGAGTCAAATCAAAACAAACATCTTGTGAGAAAACACAAAAATGTATCAAAATTAAATTTAGGTTGCTTCTTTGAGACCAAAAATAAAGGTGTTGTACTTGGCCATAGGGGTGTTATATTGGCATTCCCCACAATTATTCATTTACCATAATTCTTATTGACATCTATTTCATATAAATTGAATGATGAGAACACAATATATTTTCCTTTATTACAAAATTCATGAATTTCCTATTTCTATATAACAAATATTTTAATCTATTAATTGATAATAACACATACAATAACAAATATAACATTTAAAACAATTCATATAATATGCCATAAGGAGGTATAATGTGTTGGAAATATTTAATTTATTGTGAAATGAAAATAATTCATAGCTTAGAACAATTATTTTACCTTTACAGTTCCTTTCCTCTAACAATGGAATTATATAAACGCAATA
The DNA here is from genome assembly GCA_019776745.2 of Taxus chinensis. Classification (NCBI taxonomy): domain Eukaryota; kingdom Viridiplantae; phylum Streptophyta; class Pinopsida; order Cupressales; family Taxaceae; genus Taxus; species Taxus chinensis. Next base: position 459,529,100 of record CM034155.1, on the reverse strand, counting down.
AAAGAATGAAGGTTTTGTTGTACATGAATGCAATTTTTTCATGTTGGTGTGTGATGTATTCACAATGTCTACCACTTTTTTTTATATATATAATCAGCTATATAAAAACTAAACATCACAAAAACCTAGATGACAACATCATTTCCCACAAAATAGTAAATACATAGACAAAGACATGATTTAATACTAAATACTAGTAAATACACACATTGCAACGTGATACAAAGAAGTGATAAATTTTTTTATGGTAAACACATGCTCCTACACAGAAATATTACATCCAAACACACCAAAACACAACTAACAACATAAAAACAAAAATTACAAACATAACTGTTGTGGCCTTTATGTACTTTTATTTTTTATGTTGTCAATTGTGTATTTAATTGTATTTTAGGTTAAAATGTGCATACTTAAGACACGCGGTAACTAATTTATTTGATGCATTGTCATTCTTATTTCCAATTTACTTATTACCAAAACAAATAATGAGTTAGAGAGTCAAATATGAATACATATTGTAGTATTTTTCATTAAAATATAATTCATCAATGTTAGGGATATATTATTTGATTCAATTCAAGATTTATTTTTTTCTCGTTATTTATAAAAAACGGTAGGATGTCTATCAAACTAAATGTGTATATATACACACACACACACACACACACACACACACCCATCGTTCCACTTTACGGGGACTCATTCCTAGATCTTTACAAAAACACCATCTAGAAAATGTAAGAGACAATATTATATTGTGATTTTCCCTTAGTTGGAATAACATGGATACAAATATGGTGGAAGTACCAGTATTACAATATACACTATATTGTGTTTTCAGGATGTACTCTTTGTTTGGTATTTTGTAGAGGGGAAATTTCCGAACTGTAACAAGTGATTTTCACTCTCCATTGACTATTCCAAATACCCAGGTATGGACACCATTCTTACGGTTGTTAGAATTTTGGACCTGTTTTAGCAATCATCAGAATAAAGATTAAATACATGTATTTTCACATAAATATATTATAATCCCTCTTCTACTGATGATGTTCTTTCTCAAGGGCGAGTATTTACCTCCATACTAAGTATTTAATTCATAATTATACTCCTTAATGATTGAGTGAATAAAATGCATAGTGATATTTTTTCAAGACATAATACGGAAGTCCATTATTTCTATTAGCTACCGTCGAGGCATGGGAGTTTATGTATTAATAAAGTGTTAATCTTAGTAGCTTGGACAGTTGTTTGTCCTCACCCGAATATAGCAGCATTAGTTATGGGTAGTTTGGACAGCTATTCGTTCTGGCCTAGAATTTAGAAAAATAGTTTTTTTGTCAAACAAATTTGTTAGGATAAAAATAATCGTTATTTAATATTGACTCCTTTTAGGTGACACCTCATAACCAAGGTTGTTGATGGTTATTGAGTTGCCTTATCTCAGCCGTTCATTTGTATTAATCTCGGCCGTTGATTTCAACGAGAGTAGTATATAAGGGGGTCATTGGGTCATTTGTAAAAGGGAAGTTTTTTAGAGAAACTTGCAGTGTTAGCAAGTAGTCTTGCAGTGTTAGCAAGGGCACAGTGATAGCGTTGGAGATAGCAGTGGAGGAATATCAGCAGGAGGATTAGGAGATTGTCGGAGCTCTGCCAGTAAGAGGCAAACATTATTTGTATCTCTTGATTTGTTGAAGTTTAATATATTTCTCATCTGTAGTACTGGTTTTCCCTACGGGGGTTTTTCTAGGGACAATTGTCCGAAAATATTGTGTTCACCTTGTTGGGTATTTTTTATGTGTTTGTATTGTGAAGTTATAGTTGTGTTATTTTCCAATATTTGTTGATCAAATAATCTTACAAGATAGGAGGTTAATAATCAGTAACTGTAATAGATTTTTCACATAAAGAAATATTAGAACCATGATAAATCAAACGAATACAAAAGAGCAATATTATGTTATCATAGCCATTTACAGAAAATGCGTGGGAATTGTTATTCTCGTGAGCAAATACATGGCAAATAGTTATTCTCATGAGCATGGGAAGTGCCTATTCTCGCTACTAGATAATATACCACATCCCTTCTTGGATGTCCACATCCATCTCTCTCTCTTAAACTATTTTTGCCATTGCAGAAGCTAATGATTCCCATCTGTAACTACCTAATTTTTGTTAGAGGAAACAAACCCATTGGTGGTGTATGCAGGAGAATGCTTACGATAAACAAGTCACTAAGTGCCAAAAAAAGATTATTTATCATACCTCATAATGGTGTTGAGTACCTATTTAGTCGTGCCATTCTACATGGTTCCTGCTAAACTTGGCTCCCCAACAACCGCTAATCTTTTTGCACGAGTTTATAAGGGATTCAAACTACTATTGGTCACGGTTCTCTATTACATGCTCTCGTATTGGTCCAATTTTCTCAAAATTAATTAATGATGTAGAAGGTAGCGTCACATGTGAGAATTACAATACAATCACGCCAAAAATGAGATGTACTACAATATCATCTTCCACGTCAACAATATTGGACCCAATGATCAAGATAAAACGTGCATGGTATGCAGGAAAATATTATATTTACTTATGAAGTCTCATGGGTATATTGGTGCATCGTAGATTAGAAAACCCTAATATAAAACGAAAAAAAAGGGGCAACCAAGAAACAACTCCAAAGCGGAGAACAAAAAACACTATGAAATAGAGGGTTTTTCATAGTTTTTTTAAAAAAGTGTGTTGTATATTTTCTATAAGTTACACTCTTTTAGAATGAACGCTTCCGTGTGGTTAGGGGCTCTGTTTCCTCTATAGGTATTTTTAGCCTATGTTAATTATAGGTGGTTAAATAAATCATGTTTATGGGGAGTCATTATGGTTTGAATTCTTTGCCCATGGATTTGGTACTTATTATTTAGTAATACCACTACGACATGTACTTGCTATGTTCTTACATATAGCTAAATATGTAATATGATAGTACATTTTGTATGGTAAAATATGAGTTAATACAATAAGGAGATAAGCTACTGCACTTGGATTGTACCCAAAAGGTATTCCCAAGATATATCTTGTGTATTGTGTTATATTATGTTTTTCACTTCTCTATTTCTATTTATCTTAAAGATTACGTGAAATATTTGTTTTCATTCATTTTCTTACTCGATCAAATTTAATTCGTTTGGTATTAGAGCTAGGTTCTATAAATTTACTAAGTGTTAGAGTTTCTCTATCCATGTTGATATGATTTTCTTTGAGTGGGAGTTATATGTGGGTGAATGTGTGCGAAGAGATAAAAATGAATGGAAGCACAAGAATTGAGATTGAAAAATTTAATTACCAACATTATGTGTTATAGAAGCTTAATATGGAAGATCTTGTTCTAGAAAGACATAATTCAATTGTTATGTATATAGTTGTGCTTATGGGTATGAAGGTATAGGACTAGGAAAATATCAATAAGAATTCGAGGAGTTATATCGGATTGTGCCTATTAGATTTAATTTTTCTTAATGTGTCAAATGAGAAATCCACAAAAGTGTTATAGGAGAAGCTACAGACTATGTATCAGATAAACTCTGGCGAATAAACTATTTCTCCTAAAGAAACTTAATTCATTGGAAATGAATGATGATTACTATGGTTGTACACCAAAATTCATGCACTTAGGTACATTTCTACGTCCTAACAACATACTTGCATTCATATGATTCCTAAGCGAGAAAACTATTAATTTATAACTACCTTTGGCATCTTTGCTTTGTTTATAGTCATTTACATCCTATAACCCAATCAACGTTTTATTGTTTATATTGTTTGACTCCTAAAACTAGCGCCCAACCATAACACTAGTGTCAAGGTGCCCTTGTCTCGTATGGGTGCGCCTTACCTCTATCTATCTTACTCACTCTTTTTAAGCTTCTTTTCTCTTTTATCATCAGTGCACCTCAAAATTTACCATTATCGGAACCTCTCTAGTTTTACTTAAATGCTAAGCAATTAGATATTCTTCCTCAGCTTCTTAAGCAAAAATTTATCAACTACCATCTACTTGAATTGTTATCCTCCATATCAACTTACAAAATATGAAGGTCACCCATATTGCAATTATCATTGATTTAATGGACATAATTAAAATGATTGTTATGCTCTAAAATGACAAAATTGGCCACCTTAAACATTATAGTCTCATTTCGTTTGCTACTAAAAAATGCTGCTACATATCAATGGGTTCCTAAATCTGATTTAGGTATGTCACATGAAAATAATCTCATCATTACTCATGTTACTTCTACAGTTAGTTAAGAGTGTCCTAAGAAACTTCATTGAAATAACAGTCCAACACATCCTCCTATCAAGTATTCTATGGCATTACCACTCCCCAATAATAAGTTCCTCACTAAGTAATATCAACAAATTCTAGAGGGCCTCTTTCATCTTCCAGCATTCAAGAGCCGTTCACAACCTCCAGTTTAGTGTCCAATCACTTTTGTCAAGAAAACTATTCCTTGCATTGATGTCTGGGATACATTTCAAACACCACCATAGATCCCTATCTCTTACACACTTGGAAAGAATCACACTTTCTCTCCCCCTTACATTGCTATCAAGTGTCTCAATTATCTCATGTACTTGACACTCCATGGTCAATGTCTAATAATTTAACAATCAATACAAACCCGTAGATACACACATTGTATCTTCATTAATGTATGACACACTCTAGTTTAATGGTTCATACTCAACTTATCAGGGTCTAAATATGAAATAAACCTCACCTTATTCACTCTCTATACTCTATGATCCATGATCTATCTTTCAAGCGTACATTTTCAAACTATTTCCCGATGGTGCACTCTTGTTCTATGGTTCATTCTTGACTGTTGAGAGGTCTTTCATAAATGAACCTGATCTTGTACATATACTTCCACTCAGGAGCAAAAAAATCCTATCCTATTCATATTGCATACCATTCCTTCTCACTCATTCACAACTTATTGCATATCTTGGTTCAACTTATTCTTGCTTTATTATACTTACATGTATACCTTGTTTCCAATGTTAGATGGATACTTATTATATAAATATATTTTCTATATACAAATGTATGTTCCTTTGGTTTTTACATGCAGTAATGATGCTTTTCATTGAACCTATTACAAGTCCCCCTAAGGATCTGAGGGAATCTACATTTTTAATCTTAGACATCAGAGGTGATATTGTTTCATTATTCATTGCTTCTACTTTCTAGCAAACTAATTTCCATTGAACTATAGATGATTTGACATAATTATTATCTTTGTAACATGCTAGCAAGTGATTCATGTGTAGAATTTTCCGTGCACAATATATCTGCCACCATGGTTATCTGTTACATCTTGTTTGATATTGTTTTCCATTATATACAATTATTTCCACAATATGCCATATGTCTTGTTTGATCATTGCTTGTCTGGTTTTGCCCATATCATCCTTGATTATCTTGTGACATTGTGAGTGATGTCCCATTCCTGAAACCTATTTTTCATGATCTCTTGTTTGCAAACTTTCATGTTTTGTATTACATGTTTGCTACCTTTCACTAAATCATACATATAACCACTTTGTTTTTATTTTCCATTAGTTTCTACCATGCATATCCCCTCCCCCTATACGGACATAATTTAATTCAACAGTCGTTCCTCTCTTTGGGACACATTATTCTAGCGACATCCCATGCACCCAACATGTGGGGGGAATACATTGGGTGAATCAACCACCCCATATAGCAGCTGAGAGCTACAAAGTTTAGTTCAACATTCATTCCTCTCTTTGGTACACATTCTCACATCGCATACACCCAACATGTGGGGGACATATATTGAGTGAATCAATCATCCCATACAAAACCTAAGATCTATACAAAAATATGTGCATATTATATAATCAACACATTCTACAGTTACAAAAATGGCCCAGAATATGATTTGGGACCTTAGTGCAGAAAAAAATGCACCATCCAGATACAAGCACTAGTGTCTAGGCACTCGTGACCTTTCCTGTGTGTATATAACAAGGGGGTGATTACTTTATTTTCTCATATTAGAATAATTCACATCAGTTCATAGATCATGTTTAACATTATAGGAAAAATCCTCCAACAAGAAGATTACATTCTTTCTCCATTTCAACTCAATACAATACAAATCTAAAACACAAAACAACATGGGATGTACCATCTGGAGTGGTGCTTATTCAATAAACATTCATGGAAAGAGAGTAACACTATTCATCTCACCCCAACACTCTTCTTTCATGGAGTGAGATCTCCCAAAATACTCACACTTGTCATGACATCACCCAAAAAACTCATTCTTTGCTGAAATTGATCCTTGTCCCAAGAGCATGTTGCATAGTGGTCCGGAAATGGGAAGTGTACAAAGGATCGCAATCACAGAATTAAATTAATAATTAACTATTATTAATTTACTTCCTGAGCTATATTTATAGTTTAAAGCATCTACTAAGCTCCATTAGTTAAATTATTTATCAAGCACCAAGCTTATAATATTTTCTAACTCAAATGTTTAGTTGTTTTGTGTAGCCACTAAGTGGCTCCATTCACTCCATTACCCATGTTCTTTTAAAAAATTAAAATTAAAATTACATTCCCATGGATCAATCTGTCCCACTTTCACTCAATGGTATCCACCATGAGGATAGATGATGGCCAGCGGGATGCTGATGCTTAGAATTAATCCCTCTGACACTCTAAACAAGTGTGACACAAACAATTATCCACGTCTCTCCGAAGACCTCTCCAATGGTAAAATTGCCTTAGGGTGGCATGCATCTTCTTCACCCCTGGGATGGGCTAAATAAGGTACACGATGAGCTTCTGTCAAAGATATCATGTCTCAAACCTCCATCCCTAGGTATATATGATTTGACCTCTATGTCTGAGAAGTCCATTTAACTCTAGTGAAAAATCCATCAAATTTCCCCTCAAGGGGTCTTTTGAGACTCAATCTCTGATCTAGCTACAAGGTAGAAGCTATCCATGAGGAAGCTGCTCACAAAATCTTACTCCACAAATCTGTACCCACTAAGGTAGCCATAACCAATGTATCCGTCTTACTCAAAGTGCATCTGCAACCATATTCTTCTTCCTCTTCACATGCTCTATCTCCATGTCATACTCACACAAGTAGACTCAATCCAATGTCGTTGCTGAGCATGTTGAGATTAGGTTATGTGAAGAGGTGACATAAGACTCAAATGGTCTAGTCCTGAGAATGAACCTCCAACCAAGAACGAAATAACGTCAATACACCAAAGCATGCACTACTGCTGTAAGCTCAAGTTCATGAGTTGTATAATTAAGCTAAGAATCCTTGAGTTTGCAAGACTCAAAAGCGATAACCACATGCCCCTCCTACATCAAAACACCTCCAAATCCTACCAAGGAAGCATCCGTACACATGTAGAAATCACCCTTGAGGATCTGCCACTGTAAGAATTGGTGATTTCGTAAGACACTCCTTCAGTTTCCTGAAGGCATGCTCACATCTGTCTGACCAATCAAACTTCTTCCATTTTCGCTAAAGGGAAGTGATGGGGTGCACAATCTGGGAAAAGTCTTGAACAAGTACCTCCTGTAGTATCCTGTTAAACCCCATGAAGCTATGCACCTCGGTCAAATTGGTTAATGCAGGCCAATCCATAATAGCTCAAATCTTGGAAGGATTGACTGAGATACCTTCCCTAGAAATAATGTGACCTAAGCACTACACGTTTGACTGAAAAAATGACACACTTTCTCTAGGTTCTCGTATAGCTACTGCTCATGAAGACACTGAAGAAACTAATGAAGGTGCTCCTCATGTTTGTCACGCATACATGATTATACTAAAAATATCATCAAGAAACACGATCATGAAGCATATCCAAGGAATTTCCTGAACATGCCATTTATCAAACTCATGAATACTAGCGGGGGCGTTTGTCAGACTGAAATGGTACCATTGTGAACTCATAGTGGTCATATCTCATGTACGAAAAGTTGTCTTGAGGAATATACGCCTCAATAATACTTGAGTTGATGGTAACATGACTTAAGGTCAATCTTATAGAAATATAGTGGTCCCCTTCATCTGATCAAATAAATCATCTTTGCTATGGAAGGGGGTAATTATTCTTGATTGTTACTCTATCCAGCTGCCTATAGTCCACACACAAATGTAGAGATCCATCTTTTTTCTTCACAAAGATCACTAGTGCACCTTAAGGAGATACACTAGGATGGATTAGGAATTTATCAAGAAGGTCCTCCAACTGCAACTTGAGCTCACATAGCTTAGGTGTGGTCATCCGATAGGGTGCGCATGAGACAGGGTCTACTCCTGGAACAAAATCTATATGGAAATATTTATCTCATGTGGGAGAGGTAGCCGCTAATAGCTCTCACTAGGAAAAACATTAGAAATACTCCCTACAAAATGGGGGTGGTCATCGAGTGATGGTCCGTGAGTCTCATCCTCAGACTCAGTCACTAACAGTGATGGCATATAACTTACAAATCCATCGTGCACACCACGTTCAAGATGTATAGTGGATATGGTGTGAATAGAGATGGGTCTCCTGAATCCAAAATATCAGCTGACTCCAATCCCAAGATCGTTTGCTACAAGATATAAAATTTCTATGGTAATAGTCCACTCTAGCTCTGTGAGTAGACAACCAGTCCATACCCAAAATGATGCCATAAGTTCCTAATAGAAGGATTCGAAGATCCGATGTAGTGGTGAAGGGTCCTAAATCCACTACACACTCCTTAACTAAGGAGTCTACAAAAATTTTGGCTCAAGAAGCCATCTCAACGTCCCAACTATGGCCCAACCTAATTGCCACCAACCTGCAACGCTCTACTAAGGATGGTGTAATAAATGAATCAGAAGAACCAGAATCAAATAATATAGAGGTGGAAATACCACCAATACTACCTGTCGTCTCAATCACAGTACTCTGGTGCTCGGCCTGACAATTCTCGATTGCTGTGTAGATCCGATGACTCCGTGCCATATCTCCAATAGTAGGCTCTGAGCTCTGCATCTTACCCTTGTTAAGGTTTTGTGGGCAATCTCTCCAATGATGTCAAACAACACCACAACCATAACAGCTACCTGGTCCCCTCCAGTGGGAAGCGGCTCCAGATGGTACTCTAGATGTCTGAGCTACAAATCCTAACGATCCAGCTATGGACTGCTGAGGTCTCTGCTGACGGGCTCCTGCTGACTGAGCTCTCGGCGCACCCGGTGTCTTGATGGGACCCCTAGGAGGAGGACCCTTACTACGTCCTCTCTGTGCATTACTTATGTGTTTGTATTTGTGAAGTTATAGTTGTGTTATTTTCCAATATTTGTTGATCAAATAATCTTACAAGATAGGAGGTTAATAATCAGTAACTGTAATAGATTTTTCACATAAAGAAATATTAGAACCATGATAAATCAAACGAATACAAAAGAGCAATATTATGTTATCATAGCCATTTACAGAAAATGCGTGGGAAATTGTTATTCTCGTGAGCAAATACATGGCAAATAGTTATTCTCATGAGCATGGGAAGTGCCTATTCTCGCTACTAGATAATACACCACATCCCTTCTTGGATGTCCACATCCATCTCTCTCTCTTAAACTATTTTTGCCATTGCGGAAGCTAATGATTCCCATCTGTAACTACCTAATTTTTGTTAGAGGAAACAAACCATTGGTGGTGTATGCAGGAGAATGCTTACGATAAACAAGTCACTAAGTGCCAAAAAAAAGATTATTTATCATACCTCATAATGGTGTTGAGTACCTATTTAGTCGTGCCATTCTACATGGTTCCTGCTAAACTTGGCTCCCCAACAACCGCTAATCTTTTTGCACGAGTTTATAAGGGATTCAAACTACTATTGGTCACGGTTCTCTATTACATGCTCTCGTATTCGTCCAATTTTCTCAAAATTAATTAATGATGTAGAAGGTAGCGTCACATGTGAGAATTACAATACAATCACGCCAAAAATGAGATGTACTACACTATCATCTTCCACGTCAACAATATTGGACCCAATGATCAAGATAAAACGTGCATGGTATGCAGGAAAATATTATATTTACTTATGAAGTCTCATGGGTATATTGGTGCATCGTAGATTAGAAAACCCTAATATAAAACGAAAAAAAAGGGGCAACCAAGAAACAACTCCAAAGCGGAGAACAAAAAACACTATGAAATAGAGGGTTTTTCATAATTTTGTTAAAAAAGTGTGTTGTATATTTTCTATAAGTTACACTCTTTTAGAATGAACGCTTCCTTGTGGTTAGGGGTTCTGTTTCTTCTATAGGTATTTTTAGCCTATGTTAATTATAGGTGGTTAAATAAATCATGTTTATGGGGAGTCATTATGGTTTGAATTCTTTGCCCATGGATTTGGTACTTATTATTTAGTAATACCACTACGACATGTACTTGCTATGTTCTTACATATAGCTAGATATGTAATATGATAGTACATTTTGTATGGTAAAATATGAGTTAATACAATAAGGAGATAAGCTACTGCACTTGGATTGTACTCAAAAGGTATTCCCAAGATATATCTTGTGTATTGTGTTATATTATGTTTTTCACTTCTCTATTTCTATTTATCTTAAAGATTACGTGAAATATTTGTTTTCATGCATTTTCTTACTCTATCAAATTTAATTCGTTTGGTATTAGAGCTAGGTTCTATAAATTTACTAAGTGTTAGAGTTTCTCTATCCATGTTGATATGATTTTCTTTGAGTGGGAGTTATATGTGGGTGAATGTGTGTGAAGAGATAAAAATGAATGGAAGCACAAGAATTGAGATTGAAAAATTCAATTACCAACATTATGTGTTATAGAAGCTTAATATGGAAGATCTTGTTCTAGAAAGACATAATTCAATTGTTATGTATATAGTTGTGCTTATGGGTATGAACGTATAGGACTAGGAAAATATCAATAAGAATTCGAGGAGTTATATCGGATTGTGCCTATTAGATTTAATTTTTCTTAATGTGTCAAATGAGAAATCCACAAAAGTGTTATAGGAGAAGCTACAGACTATGTATCAGATAAACTCTGGCGAATAAAACTATTTCTCCTAAAGAAACTTAATTCATTGGAAATGAATGATGATTACTATGGTTGTACACCAAAATTCATGCACTTAGGTACATTTCTACGTCCTAACAACATACTTGCATTCATATGATTCCTAAGCGAGAAAACTATTAATTTATAACTACCTTTGGCATCTTTGCTTTGTTTATAGTCATTTACATCCTATAACCGAATCAACGTTTTATTGTTTATATTGTTTGACTCCTAAAACTAGCGCCCAACCATAACACTAGCGTCAAGGCGCCCTTGTCCCATATGGGTGCGCTTTACCTCTATCTATCTTACTCACTCTTTTTAAGCTTCTTTTCTCTTTTATCATCAATGCACCTCAAAATTTACCATTATCAGAACCTCTCCAGTTTTACTTAAATGCTAAGCAATTAGATGTTCTTCCTCAGCTTCTTAAGCAAAAATTTATCAACTACCATCTACTTGAATTGTTATCCTCCATATCAGCTTACAAAATATGAAGGTCACCCATATTGCAATTATCATTGATTTAATGGACATAATGAAAATGATTGTTATGCTCTAAAATGACAAAATTGGCCACCTTAAACATTATAGTCTCATTTCATTTGCTACTAAAAAATGCTGCTACATATCAATGGGTTCCTAAATCTGATTTACGTATGTCACATGAAAATCATATCTTCATTACTCATGTTGCTTCTACAGTTAGTTAAGAGTGTCCTAAGAAACTTCATTGAAACAACGGTCCAACACATCCTCCTATCATGTATTCTATGGCATTACCACTCCCCAATAATAAGTTCCTCACTAAGTAATATCAACAAATTCTAGAGGGCCTCTTTCATCTTCTAGCATTCAAGAGCCCTTCACAACCTCTAGTTTAGTGTTCAATCACTTTTGTCAAGAAAACTATTCCTTGCATTGATGTCTAGGATACATTTGAAACACCACCATAGATCCCTATCTATTACACACTTGGAAAGAATCACACTTTCTCTCCCCCTTACATTGCTATCAAGTGTCTCAATTATCTCATGTACTTGACACTCCATGGTCAATGTCTAATAATTTAACAATCAATACAAACCCGTAGATACACACATTGTATCTTCATTAATGTATGACACACTCTAGTTTAATGGTTCATACTCAACTTATCAGGGTCTAAATATGAAATAAACCTCACCTTATTCACTCTCTATACTCTATGATCCATGATCTATCTTTCAAGCGTACATTTTCAAACTATTTCCCGATGGTGCACTCTTGTTCTATGGTTCATTCTTGACTGTTGAGGGGTCTTTCATAAATGAACCTGATCTTCTACATATACTTCCACTCGGGAGAAAGAAAATCCTATCCTATTCATATTACATACCATTCCTTCTCACTCATTCACAACTTATTGCATATCTTGGTTCAACTTATTCTTGCTTTATTATACTTACATGTATACCTTGTTTCCAATGTTAGATGGATACTTATTATATAAATATATTTTCTATATACAAATGCACATTCGTTTGGTCTTTACATGCAGTAATGATGCTTTTCATTGAACCTCTTACAAGGCCCCCTAAGGATATGAGGGAATCTAAATTTTTAATCTTAGACATCAAAGGTGATATTGTTTCATTATTCATTGCTTATACTTTCTAGAAAACTTATTTCCATTGAACTATAGATGATTTGACATAATTCTTATCTTGGTAACATGCTAGCAAGTGATTCATGTGTAGAATTTTCCTTACACAATATATCTGCCACCATGGTTATCTGTTACATCTTGTTTGATATTGTTTTCCATTATATACAATTATTTCCACAATATGCCATATGTCTTGTTTGATCACTACTTGTCTGGTTTTGCCCATATCATCCTTGATTATCTCGTGACATTGTGAGTGATGTCCCATGCCTGAAACCTATTTTTCATGATCCCTTATTTGCAAACTTTCATGTTTTGTATTACATGGTTGCTACCTTTCACTAAAACATACATATAATCACTTTGTTTTTTATTTTCCATTAGTTTCTACATGCATATCCCCTCCCCCTATACGGACATATTTAATTCAACAGTCATTCCTCTCTTTTGGACACATTATTCTAGCGACGTCCCATGCACCCAAACATGTGGGGGGAATACATTGGGTGAATCAACCACCCCATATAACAGCTGAGAGCTACAAAGTTTAGTTCAACATTCATTCCTCTCTTTGGTACACATTCTCACATCGCATGCACCCAACATGTGGGGGACATATATTGAGTGAATCAGTCATCCCATACAAGACCTAAGATCTATACAAAAAAATATGTGCATATTATATAATCAACACATTCTACAGTTACAAAAATGGCCCAGAATATGATTTGGGACCTTAGTGCAGAAAAAAAATGCACCATCCAGATACAAGCACTAGTGTCTAGGCACTCGTGACCTTTCCTGTGTGTATATAACAAGGGGGTGATTACTTTTATTTTCTCATAGTAGAATAATTCACATCAGTTCATAGATCATGTTTAACATTATAGGAAAAATCCTCCAACAAGAAGATTACATTCTTTCTCCATTTCAACTCAATACAATACAAATCTAAACACAAAACAACATGGGATGTACCATCTGCAGTGGTGCTTATTCAATAAACATTCATGGAAAGAGAGTAACACTATACATCTCCCCCCAACCCTCTTCTTTCATGGAGTGAGATCTCCCAAAATACTCACACTTGTCATGACATCACCCAAAAAACTCATTCTTTGCATGAGATCGCCAAAACAACTCACACTTGGTGTGAGATCACCCAAAAAAATTTGTTCTATAGTATTTTAGGACATTTTCTATCCTTTTCAGTCTTCACATATTGGATGCACACTTTCCTTTTTATATACTTTGACATGTTTTACATACTTTTGACAATATTTTTATAATACATGACCTTGGTTACTAATTCACTCTTATTTTGAAAGTCCTTCCTTAATACACAACAACAAGAAACAACCCTACATCAAGCACAATAGTAGGTACAACATGGTGACACACCATAAACTTCACCCTTATGGTCACTTCCTCTTTCCTAGATTCCACACTTCATTTTTATCACTTCACGCTTTCACTTGTGTTCTCATCATACATTTCACCATCACACACTACATGGTTATCAGGTATGAATATCATATCTTCTTTATGTTATTGAGTATTCAATCAACAACATAAAGTGGGAGAAAATGTAGAAACAAAATCATGCACTTGGTTACCTTTCTAGGTCCTAACAACATACTTGCATTCATATGATTCCTAAGCGAGAAAACTAGTAATTGACAACTACATTTGGCCTTTTTTTGTTGTTTCTAGTATTATTTATAGTATTTTAAACCATACAACCTAGTTGATGCTTAATTTTATTAATATTTTATGACTTCGAACACTAATACCTAGCTAGGAAGCCAACACCTAAACACACCTTCATCCCCTCTGGGAACCCCTGACCTATTTCTATCTTACTTGCTATTTTTGAACATATTTTATCTTTTGGGCATATTATTTTTTTTAGGGGTTGGACTTCATGTTGTCAATTAAGAAATTCAACTAAGGGAATCATATAAATACAAAGCTATGTGACCAAAATAAGGGACAAATCTCTAAGAATATATTATCATCACCTAAGCTTGCATCCAAATCCATATAAGAGTACTAAAGGCATCCATCTAGCATCCATTCAAGAGAAAAGAGACTACATTTTATGTATACAATTCGTAGGAAGAGGAAGTTAAATTTTCAATCAACACATCTATTTACATTGTTACATCAAGCTATCACACGCTATCAAATGCTCTTCCATAAGGGCTTCCTAGGGAAAAAAAAAATTACACACAATCATTCTAATTCCCATATTATATCTTTTAGTTTTGAGATTTGATGTAGTTTGAGGGTTTTGCAGGTTTTCATTTCTTTGCAGGTTATATGAGAATTCAACGATCACCTAGTGACATACAAGATACCAAAAACGATGACCAATGATACTTGTGTGAAACCATAAAAACTAGGTTCCAAGCTCTTACGTGGTTACAAGTGCCTAACAGAGGTCTGTAGCATCTAGGAACCCTTTCCACATTCCAGGTTCCTTGGTCTAGCCTCATCTGATGGTTCTTGAATTTACCAAGCATGGTTATGATATTCTATCCTTCTTGGTTACTGTTATCTCCTAATCACAACACCCTACCATTTGCACAAGTATGTGCTTGATCTCACTGTGTGATTGGATAACATGGGTACTATCTCCAAGTTGTGGGCATTTCTAACTGAGATAGATATCCTGAGAAATCTAGTTCTTGCTCCTAAACTACCTGCCACAATCTACTATAATGCAAGAAAAATCATCTATCCTAATCTTACTTTCCAAGGGACCAAGGAGAGAGGGTGCATGAAAAAAAATCCTACACTAAAGCCGTGATTCACTAGAAAAGGAGAGTGTGATAATAGTATCCAATATCTTAAAAACAGAAACAAAGTGCATACTAGAAGGGTTGATAACAGTTCTCCACATTCCAGTAAATGCATTCACAATAATATTACATACATTCACAATGAGAATGAATCCCTACAAAGTATAAGGTAGACACAATATATTTGTAATAAGTTTTAAACGGAAAGAATAATGTTAACAAACATAGCAAGGGAAGAAGTATCCACAAACTTGTATCTATTTCTTCATTGATATGCACAATCCAATCTATTATGGAATAAGGGCCTGGATCACCATGCAATGAGTCCACTACAAGGGCCTACAACACATTTTCTTCACAAAATAGTTTTGATAGAGTTTTGCTACTCATAACTATCGCTCTTTACATTGAGCCCAATACTCCAATTTATAGAAATCTGAGAAGAGAGAGAGAGAGATAGGGAGAAATTGAAATCCTTAAATATGTCCTCTCACCACTTGCAAGATGTAATAAATAGATTAAAATGATTTTATATTGCTTGAAAAAGGCCTCCCATTATGTCCCATAACTTATAGTAGTGAGAAATGTCCGCCCATGCTTCATTGAATGCATCCTAACTGAAAAATAACACCACAATTCTGAACTGGGCACATTTTAAGAAAAATATCCATTGATTATTCATTAAATTCAAGATTTATTCATTTTTGTGCATTGGGATCAGAACCAAAATTCCAACGGTATAAATTTTGTGCGTTTTCATTGAGAAATGCAAAAGTTATGGCCTTCTAAGTGCGAGAAGCTATTTTGGGTCAGCCAGGCATTTCTATCCTTTAACGGTAATAAACATCTGATTGAATAGAGATGAAGATGATTATTTTATTTTAAAATATTTTCCCTCATTAAAATTAAGAAATCAAATTCATGGCATAAACATTTGATTGATTTAATAGAGATTGAATTGAGATGAAGATGTTTTGGTGGCATAGAGGATGTCATGCTCATTCTAGAAAGTCAAATTTCATGAAAATCAGAACTCTGAGTCAAAATTTATGGCCGTTTGAAGTCTGGGAGGGTTAGGCATTGAATTTTCCCTTGTATGCGGCTATTTCAGCTATTTCGGGTCTTGGTGTCCTGAATGTCACTTGTGTGACTTGGGCCGACAACCTCTATTTTTTCCGATTCCCTCTTGGTACGGTGATTTCAGCTATTTCGGGTCTTGGTGTCCCTAATGTTCCTTGTACGACTTGGGCTGACAACCTCTGATTTTTTTGATTCCCTCTTGGTGCAGTGATTTCAGACTTTGATGTCGTGAATGTCCCAGGGTTGACCAGGCCATGAGGTCCGTTGACCTTTGCTTCCTCCACATGTCTCTTGACCCACTTTGCAAATTGGACAAGTCATATTTTTGAGGAACTCATGTCCCATGTATACCTGTGCAGCTTGGACCAAAAATATCTGACTTGACCAATTGCCTCTAAGTGTGGAAATTTCAGCTTTTGGGTTCCCGGCTATCTTGACGTCCCATGGACCGTCTGGGACAAAAATACCTGATTTTTCCGATTCCAACTATCTACGATTCTTTTGGCGATGTGGTTCCCGACTATCCTGACTGAACCTGTGTGGCTTAGGCCAAAAAAACCTAAATTTTCTACATTTCATTGTCTCCTTAGCATTTTAGGCTTGAATTTGATATTATGAACCCTGGTACGATCTACCTTAATTCCATCCGTAACTCTCACACCTGATTTGCATTAAAATAGGCTTGCGACCTCATTATTTTAGATTTTTATGATTTTTTACTAACTCCTTGGATTTTTTTGGATAGGGGATTTACAGAAAAGAGGAGTGGTACCCTGAAATTCCAAATCTTGGCCCTCAAACCATTTCAACCTGCTTGAGCCTGAAGAATTTGCATAAGTTACCAAAATTTATATTGAGGGTGAATTTGGTATAACAATTTAGCGACTCAGTGGGGTTATCTGCCTATTGGATAAAGTATGACCAATTGCCTATATCTATCCATTGGGCATGGAGTCTATCTGGTTATCTAAAATCTGATCTAAATCTTTGAAAATATGCATCCTTGAGTCATTGAAACACTTCTTCTGAACCTATGCTTCTTTCACTCTCAATTTTACAAGAAAACCTTGGATTCAATATTTGTGAGAGTAGAAAATTGTTTGAAACCTGGAAGTTCATTCATTTTCGCAACTTTGATCCATTGGGTTGAATGATGAGTATTTATGAACACTGACCCAACATCTGATTTTGGTTGCTCTGCATTTGTTTAAATCTAAACTTTACAACTATTACAGGCAACCATGATATTTCCACCACAGGAGTCCCCTTTGGAAGCTTGATTAATTACATACAAAACATATACTAGAAGCAATAGAGCATGTGCATCGGCACTTAGAGAAATTGAAATATATCCTAACAACAACAATGTGCACAAGCACTTGGAGTGATTGCAAATCCTAGATTAATATTTACAAGGTTGAGAAGTTCTGCTTCTAGTAGCAATGTTTAAGATACATTCCATTGACTGGAATCTACAATTCTTCACCATCCAACTTATCCAGTCGGAATGCATTGCTACCTTTGCATTCAGTGATCATGTTTGGACCACTCCATATGGCATTGAAATTGGAATGTTTTCCTGGATTTTCACAATTAGCATCCCACTTCAGTACCGATTCTCCAACTTGGGATATCCTAGCCTTAGCTCTCTTTTCAAAGCTCCTCTTGATTCATGTTTGATCTTTCTCCATGGTCTGCACTGCATGTTCTCTTACTTCTTCTAGTTCCATTAGCTCTGCATACCAGATTTTTATAGGCTCAAACTCAGCTAGTTCCAACTGTTTCATGAGTTCCAACATTGGAAATTCAATTTATATAGGCAGTACTACTTCTTTTTTGTATACAATCTTATATGGAGAGCTTCTTATAGACCTTTTGGGTGTGATCCTATCAACCTAGAGAGTTGATTTGAGCTCCGTGTGTCAAGTTATTTAGTTGTCATCAATAGTTCTTATAATGATTCTTAGTACGTTCTTGTTTGTAGATTCTTCTTGGCCATTACCTTGAGGGTAATAGTTTGATGAAGTGTTGAGGTATATACCATTCTTGTTAGCCCATCTAGTGTTTTTTGTGCTGAGAAATGCCAAATCATTATTTGATATTATAGTGGTAGGGATATCAAACCTTGTGACTATCCCTTCATAGAAATCCAAGATGCTGGATTCATTTGCCTCTATAAGTGCCACTACCTCATTCCGCTTGTTGAAATAGTTTGTTGCTGTAAGGATCCACTTGTGGCCTTGACTTGAATTTGGGTTGATCACTCAAATGAAATCCAATCCCCATTGCATGAATGGTTGATCTACTGAAATTGGATGAAGGGGAATGGCTGCTAATATTTATTTCCCTATGAAGAATGCACATTTTTTGCATTTCTTGATCCATGAGTATCAATCATTAAACACTGTAGGCCAATAGTAACCAGCTTTTGTGATTTTAAGAGTTGTTACTCATGGAGCAAATTGGCCTTCTTCTTCTTCGTTATGGAAAGCATGTAATATCTTCCTAACTTGACATGTTCCAATTCATCTAAATAGAACACCATTGATGTCTTTTTTGAACAAGACACCATCAATAAACACATACAGAATGACCTATAATCTAAAGTAAATTCTCTTTTCTTTGCTCATTTCTGGAGGGCACATACTTGTTTGGAGATAATGCACCAAGTCTTGAGTCCAACATAGAATGGGTGCATCATTAGATTGTTGTTCACACCATCGCAAACACCGATTAAGCTGCATAGTGGAGATGGTGCAAATGGAAATGAGCCTCCTAACTCCTAATATCACTGACTCCACTCCAAGATCATTTATGCAAGCAATATTCTTATGGTAATAGTCCACTCTAGCTCTGTGAGTAGACAACCAGTCCATGCCTAAAATAAAACCATAAGACCCTAATGGAAGGATTCAAATATCTGAGGTAGTGGTGAAGGGTCCCAAATCCACTACACACTCCTTAACTAAGGAGTCTACAGAAATCTTTACTCCAAAAGCCATCTCAACGTCCCAACTACCACCCTGCCTAACTGCCACCAGCCTGCAACGCTCTACTAAGGATTGTGCAATAAATGAATTATAAGAACTGAAATCAAATAATATAGAGGCAAAAATACCACCAATACTACCTGTCATCTCAATCACAGTACTCTGGTGCTCGGTCTGGTAGTTCTCGACTGCTGCATAGATCTGATGACTCTGTGCCATATCACCAACAATAGGAACTAAGATCTGTATCTTATCCTTGTTAGGGTTCTGTGGGAAATCTCTCCAATGATGTCCAACAACACCACATCCATAACAACTACCTAGTCCTCTCCAGTAGGATGCAGCTCCAATAGGTAATCTAGATGTCTGAGCTTTAGATTCTGATGATCCAACTATGGACTGCTGAGGTCTCTGCTGACAAGATCCTGTTGACTGAGCTCTCGGTGCACCCTATGTCCTAGTGGGACCCCTAGGAGGAGGCCCCATACTCCGTCCTCTCTGTGCATCAAATCTCTAAGGAGGCCTATAAGGTGGGCGGGTCTTCTGTTGCTACTGTGGTGGCATGAATGAAGCCTGTCTTGAACTCTATCCACCCCATCGAGGAGGAACTGACCCCTTCGACCTACCATCCTCCATTTGCTAGATATGGCTCTGAACTCTGTCTCTAGCTTGCTATGTCTTCCCCCGTGTCTCCTCTGTAATATAGGCCTTCATCACGGCCTCTGCTAATGTCTGTGAGTAGTGAATGCCCACTGCTCTACCCAAATCCATGTTTAGGCCCCAGATGAACCTGTGAATCTGTACCTTCTCATCCTACATAGAGTCAACGTACTAGAGTAGGACTATAAATTGACTCTCATACTCAGCTATACTCGTCGATGCCTGACAGAGGTCATGAAACTCATTTATCCGCTGCTATATAAACCTCCTAGGAAAATACCTTCTCCTAAAATGTTCCTAAAAAATCAACCAGGTGACTGTCTCCAAATCAACATGGAGCTTCTACTCCTCGGTCCTCCACCAGACTCCCACTCCTTCCCTCAGAAGATGGATTGCAACATGGGATTTCATGTTGCTAGTAAAAGGATAGAGCTTGAAGCATCTGCTCAAACTCACCAACCAGGCCTCTTCCTGAAAACCTCCTGTATCACCTGAATAATGAGATGGTTTTAGCTTCAGGATCTCCATGATATGGTCTGTTGTTGACATCTGATGACCCCAAGGTCTCTCTGCACACTCCTCCCTCTGTCTAGGGCTCTAAGACCTATCCCTATGTCCTAAGATTATGTCCCCATGTCCTCGCTATGGTGACTCTACCCTAGTCAACTCTGCATGGAAGCTCTCCGCCCTATACTCCTTATTGTGTCGAGGGGATGAATGAGCCTCTACTGAAAACTCCATGACATATCTAGGAAATCATCCTCCTAAGGGCTCTCCACATATAACGGCATTGACATCCTGAAGCATATGTAAAATATGAGGCAGAATGGCTGCTATAGCCTGTTCTAGTGGTGGTCTATCTAGGTCTATATGAAAACACCCCTCACCTAGTCCGCACCTCCTGCATAGGTCAAGGTGAGAGTTAGTCCATTGTTCTAGGTCTTGTCTCAATTTTCCAAGTTTTCTATTTCATACAATTATCAAACATTGTGGTTTTCTAGATTTAAAAGAATCAACTTTGCACTAGGTTAAATGTTCATGTTTCATGTTTTCAAGGTGTGCCCAAGGGTTCAAGCTTTGAACCTATGGCTCTGATACCAAGTGTAACAACCACAAAAAATGATTTTCCAAGAACATGCTTCAACCTAACACTTAACCTGAAAATGCGACTAATATTTTTTGTTCAAGTTATAAAGAAGGTTACAAGGGTGCTTGACCATTAGGGTTCATTACTTAACATTCCATAAGAAGACAACAAGGATTAATTAACTTGATTAAATGTTTTCGTATCTTGAATTAAGTTAAAACATAACAAGGTTAACCCTATGCTAAAATTATTAAATGCATTGCTTTAATAGCTTAAAGGATCCTTTAATAAATTTCTACACACACTAAGGGTTCGAAAAGGGACATCACACCCCTTAGGCAATTAAATTCCCCCACTCACCCATCTACACATACCCTTGGGATCTTACATTAAACTTTTAAGATACATTTCTTCATAATAAAGGTAAGTTCAATTCTCCACCCTTGGATTAAATCCATCTCATCCACTAGATCCTAAGGTTCTCAACAAATCCCTAAAAAGTTCCTTATGAAATTCTATTAAAACCTTTTCTCATTCTAATCTTCTCATTTGGTTCATTTTGTTTTGTTAGATTTGCAGGTTAAGGAGGAGGAAGCCATGGGAGCAAAGAGGAAGAAGCCATGAAGGACTCTACAACAAGATTTAGTCTAGGTTTATTTTATTTTTGTCGTTTATTTATGTAATATATTTCCTTCTAGGATTGGACCACCACCCTACCAGGCTGACAAACAGTGGACCACCACCTTCCAGAGCGGCGGTTGCAAAACCGCTGCCATAACTGGGTGACAAACACAAGACCACTGCCCTACAAACACAAGACCACTGCCCTACTGAGTGGTAGTTTTTAGATCACTACCATAGCCTGAGTGGCGGTTATGGGACCACTTCTCTGCATAAGACGATGGTCATGTTTATGAAAATCAAAACATTAATACCGAGAATTTTACAAAAAAATAAAGTTGCTTAAGGGTGTAAAAATGCATTGTTAGTTGTCTTTGTTCTTTCTAAAGCTCCAGAATTGAGGTTTTTTTCTCATTTACTCATTTCATAGTTTAGTCTAGTCATTTTAAATTGTTTCCATTTGTAATAGAATTTGTCTACTTATAAGAGAAATTTCTATTTGTTTTACTAGATTCCTTCTCCCATTACAAGAGGAAAAAGGGAAAAAAAATCTATTTCATTACTTGTCAGTTCCTTATATAAAATCAACTTTCCAAATGCAATATAATCTAACTTATCTTTCTCTTTCATTTTACTACAATGTTTATTCATTCAAAATAACCATATTAACTTCATTTTCCATACCATGATATTTTGTATACAAATTCAACTTCTAACAATCTCTACATTTTTTTCTTTCTCACATTTACAATACAATAAATACTCGATGAATATATACTTTCTTTTCCATTGTAAAATAGATTAATCTTTCAATACAAACACTATTCTTCTCACAATACATTCAAGATATCAACAATAAGAAAATAATTTCTTTTCTATTTGCAAACTAACTTTAGAATAACATTTTTTCTTTTTTCTTTTCTCATTCATTTCTCCCCACATTCAATACAATAACAATAACAACAATTGGATTACAACTTTCTTTTACAAATTTAATACAATTTCCTCCATTTTAATTGGGAATCGATACAAAATGTCAAATACAAGAATGAATACATTATTACAATTTCTTCCACTCTAAGTGGGTACAAAAATACAAGGAAGTTTCACATGGTTACCAACAAGACTACAATGCTTCAAACACTAACAATGTAGCTTTTCCAATAAATTTCTTGATTCACAACAAAATAGGGGGAGAGGCAATGCTCTCCACCCAACCAAGATACCCAATGGAGATGAGAAACCATCCTCCCCATTGACCCCCGAGCCCTAACCACATTACAATGGGAGAATATCTCTACACATGGCAACTACTAGCTTACAAAATACTTAACATATAATTTCACATTCATTCCATTTACATACAAAACACAACAACAAATCAACAATAAGAAAACAACAAAGCAACAAAATCACAATGCTTATCAAAGAAGCCAAAAGAGTAAGACCTATGGCTAGGTCACTTATGCCTCCCAATGAAAATCGGTGCCCACCCATAAGCCTCCAATATAAATAAAAATATACCCTTACAACTATTATTCCTCCCTCTTGTACCCTTTATACCTCCATAACTCTTATGCCACCCTACATCTCTTATGTCTCCCTCACATCAAGAACAAAAAAGGAAATGCAAGCATCCCTCAAAACAAGGGTGGGGAACCCAACCCAAACTCCCTCCATAAAAAGGATAAACTATTATGCCTCCCTAAATAAAAACTCCCCATAATCTCCTCCCACTTCAAAACTTAAGAAATCTACCCATACCCATGCAACATTCCATAAGGAAAACCAAACATTCAACACAACATATACACACATACAATAAAACAAGTAATATAATTTAAACTAAGGTTAAGCTCCTACCTCTCCATGCTAGATCTTGTTCCAAGTATTAATCTCCAAGCCTCTACAAAGATCAAGAAAGCATCCAACAAGCTCCAAAAATCTACAACTCTCTAAAAATACTCTTACTCTCCAAAAATTCAAAAGACTAAAAATGATCATCCAACCCCAAAACAAACAACGAGAATTCAATAAATAGATAAACAAGAGGGAGGCGGTGATGTGGCTCCAACTATGATGCCACCTCATTTCCTCTCCACTCTACATCACTTGGTCAACCTCATATTCTAATGCACAATTAATAAGTGGTTGCAGGAATGACAAGAACCATTCACACTCCATATAAGCCCACTCCCCCAAAGGATAAAATTAAATATTTGAATGAAAGTGCAGTTAACATTTTACATTTTTAACTTCCCAAAACACCTAAAAGAGCCTAAATTTTACCACCCAACCCATAGGTAGGGTTGAAATTAGAATTTAAGAGGTTTGGGGACAAGTTTGTACTTGTCCCACAAGCGTCCAAATTTGGCCTCAAAGGGCAAATTCGAGTTTCCCATGAAGGGTAGAGTGTGCTACACTCAAAACTCAAACACACTTCACCCAACACAAAATCCAAGAGTAAATCAAGTTTAATAAATGAACTCCTTTTTGGTCACATATTTAATCAGTTAGAACAAATTTAAATTAGCTTAATTAAGACACTACAGCCCATGAATAATAAATGGGTAATCACAAATCCAAAAATCTAAATACTAAAAACAAGTGAATTTGTATTAGCAAAGGAAAACACATCCTAACATATTAAAAGGGGAAACTAAAACAAACCAACACATGACCCATAGGTCCCAATTTTCTCCTAACCAATAATTCTAAGACACACACAATTACATGGTGCCATGGTGACCCTAGTTGAATTCTTCTTGAATTCAGATGTGGTTTTTTTTCCAATCCCCTGATATTATTATGAATATAATATACCTACAAAACATGAGAATACCTCCTTCGGCCTCGTCACCTTATTAAAATATTCATTCCAAAATATATGATATAAATTTAAAATCAACTATATATGAATCAATATCATCGATGAAAATACAATATCACTTATAATTTCTAGCACATTTCTATTCAATATATCATTTATGTTAGAACGATCATCACATTATTCCAATTATCAAGATCTACTCAATATGACCAAATATAGCACATGTCAAAATTACCGATAAATAACCATCTCAAAAGTATATCAATATCAACATAAAATGTCTCTAGTAGTCCATATGCATCATATAAGAATCAAATCAATAACAGTTCAATATCTCTGATATCTACTAACTTGCTAAAACAAAGAATCTAGAATAGATCCATAAGTACAGTCAATAGTATCTAAAACAATAATAAAAAAGGTGTCGAAGGTAAGTGGGCACTACATTCTTGATCATTCTATAGTAACAAGACAACCTCTTCTTCATCTGTTGACTCAACTTGTTGTTTAGAAGTGCACTACTCACACAAACCTTTGCCACGAACCAACTTTATCACTTTGATTTCAATATCATACTCCATTACATGAGTGATCCAACCTGTTTTCTTCTCATTCAAATCGTTTTTTAGGAGAAAATCCTTGACACCAGCATGAGACACTAGCAGTTGAATTTTATTGTTTGAGACCAAGTGTCTGATCTTATTCAAAATCCTAATAATAGTATATACATGTTTTTCAATAAAAGAATACTTCACTTCATAATCTTCCAAGATGTGACTTAAGAATGCTATTAGTTATTTGAACCTTATCTATTCAGCTGCACCAAGATAGCTGAGATTGTATTTGATCCTCCAAAAGCATACAGCATGAATTCCTTTGATAAATTTGGGTTAATAAGTGTTGGAGCTGGTGAAATTTCATACTTGATGGCCTCAAAACTCTCTTTGCCTTCAAATTTCCATTTCAATGCAAGACTCTTCCTCAACATCATTTTTAAAGGCTTCACGAGAGTGGAAAAATCAGGCACAAATCTATGGAAAACATTTATCCTTCCGATGAATCTTCAGATATATTTATTAAGGTGTGTCAATGGGAGCGTTTGGATGGCTTCAACTCTTTCAGGATCAATTTTTAACCCTTCTCTTGAGACAATTCGTCCTATCAATTTTCCCTCATGTGCCAAAAATACAGTCTTATTTTGATTCAATGACACTCTAAACCTTCTACAACTTTGAAATACTTTCCCAAGTTGAAATAGATGGTCTTCTGCATTCTTTGAGAAGACAGTGATATCGTCTAGATATACCAGCACTATCTTGTTGATTAATCCTTTGAATGCCATATCCATAGTTCGCTGAAATGTTTCTCTGGCATTTGACAATCTAAATGGCATCTTCTTGTAAGAATATATACCCCATTTAGTGGTGAAGGTTGTCTTGAACTGATTTTCTTCTTTCACCATTATTTGATAATAGCATGAATATCCATCTAGCAATGAAAACCTTTCAGAACCAGTTACAACCTACAAGATTTGATCCATTGAAGGAAGTGGGTAATGTTATTTGAGTGATGCTTTATTTAGATCACGGAAGTCTACACACAGTCTAATTTCTCCATTTCTCTTTCTGACCGGAACCAATTTTACAAACCAACTTGGGTATTTGATAGGTAACATGATGATAGCTTTGATCAGTTTGTTCAACTCTTTCCTCATGAGAGGTCCAATGTTAGGATATACTAGCCTTTGCTTTTGTCTGATAGGCTTGTATTTCAGATCTAGCTCAATATTATGTTGAGCTAACTTTGGGTTGAAACATCTTAAATACTTATAAGTCCAAGAAAAGACATCTGGGAATTCTTGACAAAGTTGAACAAATTCAGATTTCTCCTGCTGGGTACTTACTTTACCAATTTGTAATGTCTTGCCTTCATCTATTAAAATGGGCTCTAAATATTCACCCTTTACGTGAATGTTTGCAATCCCCTTCCATAACTGATCGTTTGGGTTGAAGATTGACTCCAAAGTTACAAGGCCCTTTGGTAATTTTTTAGTTCTCAGCTACACCACTTGGTCACCATACTACTGTTCCAACTTGTCTTGATTTCTGGAAGAGAACTTAGCTTCTTCTTATAGAAAAATGACAATTTGTTGATCATTATCAAATACTTGTCAACTTGTATTGTTATCTAGAATAGCTGGCATTACAACCACTTTGAAATGGGGCTGATATTTTTCACTTTTGATACTTTCTAGAACATCAAATGCTACCCCGATTACTTCATGTCTATCTATTGCTTCATTCTTATTTTTTGGGATGGAATTGGTGCTAAAATCTTTGAAAAATTCAATTAGATCCCATACCTGATTCTTGTAGTTTCTTCAACAGATCATTCTTGGCATCATTTTTTCCTCCGACTTGTTTGAAAATAAGATCACTATCACTAAAGACTTTAAAATTCTTAATACCTCTCTTTCTTGCCCAATGTAATTTGTGAATTAAGGCTTCATACTCAGGTGTGTTATTTGAGCAAGAAAACTGGAAATGGAAAGATGAGTAGTATTTTGTACCTTGAGGTGAAATAAGCATAGCTCCTCCTCCTGCCACTTGTCTACTTCTTGAGCCATCAGAAAATAACTTCCATACCTCATTATCATCCTTGTGGTCTAGCTTGGTGATGCTAGGGAGAGGATGATTCTCTTCATGCAAACAATAATACCCTAGTTCATATTCCTCCATTTCTTTATAAGGGTCAAAAGCATGTATTTTTTTTCCCATTCATCAATAGTCAAGTCTAGAATGCATCTGAATTTGGTATTTGCTTCATGAGTGCTTGGATGATCCTCATGATTAAATGATGAACAATTTGAATTGAATCAATTTGGTGTATGATAATCTATGTGAAAGTTTGCAATGGGCTCATATATGATTGTATCCTTAGCTCCATACCTTGTTCTGAATAACATATGTGACCAATAAACATACAAATAGCCTCCAATTTTAGCAGTGAAGTCTCTTGAAAAAATTAAAACAAAGAGTGGTGGCAAGTCTATGACTGATACATCTTGCAAGATGGTCACATTGGGACATGCATGCAATGTGAGGCTCAAATCCTTGATTAATCCAACTGTCATTACTTTTGTCCTTTCCAATTTCACCACACCTTCAGATTTGACTTCATATTGAAGGCCCAATTGATAAGCTATTTGTTTCAGCGTGACTGGGCTACTTTCTCCCAAATAAATCATCCAATTATGCACTAACTTATCTCTAATGATCAATGAGATATAGAATGGAGGGGGTTTCAAACTTTTACCTTGGAATCCTCCACGAATTCCTTCTTATTGGGCTGCATTGGTAATCCCTTTTTCTTGTTGATTGGGTGGTTGATTTTATGCTGACCAGTTTGCCATAGCATCTTCCAATAGGTCTCTTTGTCTCAGGAAAGCTAATGACTCCCACATTGTGATGTTTACATTAGTTTTCATCATCTGGTCAATGATGTTGAATAGAGTTGAACTATCCTTTTTTGTCCCTTTCCTTGCATATTCTTCTCCTGCACTTGGGCTGTTACAATCAGAACTTGAGTTTGTTTAAGAGGTGGCTTCAAATTTTTCCTATTGGGCGCTGCACTTTGACTATTACCACCTAGCGGAGTAATAAAGGGTTGTGCGTCATTTGAATTTAATGACTATCCTTATCGAATACTTTATTTCTTGGATTGTGTATTGGAAAATACACTTTGAGAAGGGGCTTGATTTAAACCACATAAATCTTCAACCTACCAATTGACAAGTGTGGTCTCATATGTATTTGTCCCTTGTTCAGTTGCTTCCTACTTCTGATTTCCTTCTTGTCTTGTATCTTGTTCCACACCCATTGTTTTCACCATAAGAGCTTGATTGAAATCACCATTGAAACACGTTGACTGGTTATGAGGTTGATTGCATGGGAAACACCAATCATATTCCTGAGCCATGCTATTTTACACTGGTAGGCTCTAGATTTAGATGCAACATTATGATTGTAAGGTTGGAATGGCCTATTAGTAGGTGGTCTGACTTGATTCTGATATTCAGCTTGAATGGGTGGCCTATTAGGCTGATATGAAGGTCTATTGGGTTGAGTTTGAGGCTGATACGATCTGAAATTTTGATATTGCTGCCTCTTAACTGTTACCAACTCATTACCCAAGTTTTGCAGTTGCTTCATGACTTCTTGGAGCTCATTTGAGGTGCTAGAAGGTGAAGTACAAACTTCATTCGAATTCCAATTTCTTAGACCAAGAATGGTAGCTAATATGGGTGTTTGACTAGTGCTTCGAGCTCCTAGTTTTGGATATAGAGGCATTGGTGGCCCAGACACAAGTTTACTAGCTTGAACAAAGCAATTTTAGGATCTAATAGCAATGTTATATGCTGCAGGTAAAGTTATACCTCCCATAGAATGTATCATCATGGAAATATTAGAATTTAAAGCTTTAAGGAAGTATAAGAAAGCACCTTTAACTATTGGTCTCATAGACAATGAATACTATCCCATGTCTGCTAGAATCTGAAGTTGAAATCTGTTAGCTGTTCATTATGAGCCCTCCTCATAGTCGTCAATTGTTCTAGTAAAAACAAATTATCCCCCTTTTCTTCAAACTAATTGTGAAGAGCTATGCATAAATGGTCCCAATTTTGGATAGACCCTGTTGTTAGGATTCTAAACCATTGCAACATTTTACCCTTAAAAGAGGATGCTAACAACTTGACAACAACATCCATTTCAGTAATTTCTTGAATTGCAGAGACATTTGCAATGTCCTAGATGTGGTCAATCGGAGTTGTTTGGTTCTCTCCAGTGAAATATGGAATATTCTTCAATGCTGCGATTGGAATTGGATTTTATGCATTGAGAGTAGGTGGTCTGCTGCCAGTGAAGTTGACATAGGGATTGGGTTACGCCATTCTTATTGGTCAGAGAACTCTACTTGATTGAACGAAATGTCTTCCAAGTGGAGGTGTTGATAAGGTTATATTCGATGGAGATGGAGAACTGTGATCTCTTCTTCCTTTTCTTCCTCAATCTAGGAAAAGTGTAGATAGATTAATAGTCCCTCTTTTCTAGTTATTAACCTTGTTAGGATTCTTCTCATGAATCTACCAAACTTGGATTGTTGAAACTAGTGGATTCTTCCTCTTCTAGAGTCGCAAGATGTGCAATTTTCAAATCTTATTACAAGCTAGAGATTTACAACAAGCACACATCAATCTTGATGTAATTAAAATGAAGACCTCTTGGTCCCCATGGGCATGCTAGAACTGTGATATCTGAATCACAACACCCTATAGTTTGCAAAAGTGTGTTCTTGAGCTCACTATGTGATTGAATAACATGGGTACAGTCTCCATGTTGTGGGACTTGCTACCTGAGATAGACCTCTAGAGAAATATGGTTATTTCTCCTAACCTACCTGCCAAAATCTACTCTAATGCATGTAAAAATATCCATCCTAATCTAACTTTCCAAGGGACCAGGGAGAGAGGGTGCATGAAAAAAAAAAACCTAAACTAAAGTGGTGATACACCAGAAAAGGAGAGTGTGAGAACAATATCCAATGTGTGAAAAACATAAACAAAGTGCATACTAGAAGGGGTGATAATAGTTCTCCACATTCCAGCAAATGCATTCACAACATTATTCCATAAATGCACAATGAGAATGAATACATGCAGATTATAAGGTAGACACAATATATTTGTAATAAGTTTGAAAGGGAAATAAGAATGCAAACAAACATAACAGGGGAATAAGTATCCAAAAACTTGTATCTATTGCTTCATTGATATTCACAATCCAATCTATTACAGAATAAGGGCATGGATCACCATGCAAGGAGTCCACTACAAGGTCCTATAGAAAATTCGCTTCACAAAAGAATTTTGACATATTTTTTCTACTCAAAACTATCCCCCTTTATAATGAGCCCAACACTCCAATTTATAGAAATATTATAAGAGAGTGAGAGAGGGAAAAATGGAAATCTTGAAATCTTTCCTCTCACCACTTGTAATATTTCATAAATGGATTGAAATGATGTTATGACAGGGAAGCATATTTCAACTAATTCATTATTTCCCTCTCTTGCACTTAGGGTTTCATATATATGTAGTGTATTTCCTGTGTCAATTTGTATCTAGCAGATGTACGTCATTGTTACATATGTTACTCTACAATATTAGGGTTTATACAAAATCCTATTTTTATTTAATGAATGGCATAGAAAATTTGAATATATTTAATTTTGTGGCAATTTAGTTTATTTTTATTAATATTAAAATTCAAGAAGGGGATGAATGTATTATTTTTGTGTTATTTTACTATATCTTGGTATAATATAGTCATTTCTATTACTAGTACTATAAAAAAGTATTAGTTGGGGATGTAGTTGCACCATTACTATTAGAAGAAATGAGGTAGTAATCCATTAAGTATTATCAATGAAAGGATGCATTGTATGTGAGAGGTCGTACCTATGAGAAAATTAAGAAGAAGAAAGGATAGTAATAGTCCAGAAGTAGTCAAACACTTCACAAATAGTTAAAAGGAAATGTTTTAACTATGGTAGAACATGGCATGTCAAGAAATATTGTAGATCTGAGAAGGTGGAAAGTAGGGCCGAATTAAGGGTTATGAGTGAATTAGGAAATATTATAGCAAACACATTATATACATAAATAAAATCTATAGTAATTTGTTTTAACCATTCCCAAATATCATACTACTTGATATGTAATGCCTCTACCATTTAAGAAAATGTTTCTAATAATTATTTTTTTATCTACTACTTCCTAAAACACTTAGATAATTCTATAACATATTGTCAATCATAAGCCTCCTTTTCTCATATATATCCCAACTATTTTTTCCCACCTTCTTTACACATTCACCTTTCTTGATATCTCGTCCAAAAAATTGCCAAGAGTTGTAAACAATAAAAAGTATGAAAAATATATGAGTATGAATTAAACTTAATAATCCTCCAAAAAATTCACTTGCATATATATTTGAGGCATCCTAAATATCATATTATTAATATAATTATATAACTTTCATATTATTTTGAATGATGAGAATTGAATGTGGATGTAAGGTTGGACGGTAACTACTACTAGTATATATTGAACTATTAAATAAGTTTACTCCTCATAAAAATGATAATAAAATAAAATAATGCTCCCCTAAATGTTAGTTCTCTACGAACTTGCCTTATTTTCCTAGACCTTAATCCCCCTTCGGTGGAAAAGGTTCATTCATCTAATCATTTTATATCTTTAGATACATAACCTGTTGTATATATCTCCCCCTCGGGTAAATATAGACCAACAGAAGAATATGGAAATCAAATAAACTCAAAACCCGACGTTTATTTACGCCACCAGTTGTGCCCCTGGTGCAGATTAGAAGGTACCGACATGGAAAAAATTGCGCCCTTGGCGTAGATTAGAAGGTGCCGACATGGAAAAAGTTGCACCCCTGACGCAGATTAGAAGGCACCGACATAGAAAAAGTTGTGCCCTTGGCACAGATTAAAAGGCACCGACATGGAAAAATTTGTGCCCCTGGCATATATTAGAAGGCACAAACATGGAAAAAGTTGCGCCCCTAACGCAGATTAGAAGGCGCCAACATGGAAAAACTTTCCCCCCTGGCGCAGATTAGAAGGCACCGACATGGAAAAAGTTGTGCCCCTAGCACAGATTAGAAGGCGCCGAACCACATTTTCAGTGCCAATGGCGCAATTAAAAGTATTTTGACGTGAGGATGGATTCGCCAAGGTTCACCTTCAGGAGGCACAACATTTTGAGCGTTGACACCCTAAACCTGACAGGAAGCAAACCTTGACCCAGATATTCAAATAGCCATAAATTTTCACAGGGAGCTCAGATTCATGCAAGGTTGGAATTTTCGGAAATCTTACAAGGTCCTCTATCCAACTACGACTTGATATCTTTAATTGGGTGAGAACAATTTCTTCAAAAATGTAAAATACAGTTTGCCGTTTTTTGGGTTTGCTAGGGTTCTTACCTACCGCCATAATGAGATGAATTAAATACAACCTGGAGGTGGTTGGGGTAGAGTTGGATTTCCTCTCTCTTCCCTTTCTCATTCTTCTTATAAATTGTAAGGAGAGGCTTCTTTCTAAAGGTTGGAAATTCTTGTTTTGCCCCTCCCTTCTTCTCTTTGGCAGGCGAATTTGTGGAGTTCAAACCTCCCATCTAAAACTGTAATGCAAATTTTCCTCTTGGAATTTTGTAGTGTATTGTATCAATATTTGGAGCAAGTAATACATGTCTGTGGATGAATCTCAACCCTCTCTGTGTTCATTTGCATCATCCTGATCTTTGACTGCAAATTTGGTTATCTTTGCATGATCTTGCATTGCATTTTAATGGTTTGTAATTATTGGCAAGACAGGTGTTCTTCATTCCTCGGTGCATCACCTTTGTTAGTTTAGGTTTATTTTTTATGCATCTTCTTACCCTGTCTCCTTGGCAAGTTAGATTAGTTTTTTGAGTAAACCCTCTTCATTTTTATGTGTGCATCTGAATAGAGGAATAAGAACCGGCCTTCATCTGGAGAGCTTTCCCAATTCGCAGGGTCCCACACTTAGGAAAAGCTCCATGTTATGCAATCGCACTGAGAGTCTCAACCCATCGAGTTGTAGACATTCAAGGGTGTTGTGATTCGTCGTCAACATAACCATCTAATGAATAATTGAGATATTTTTTCTTGGTGGTATGTAGCTCACATGCATGTGATGGTGTATGGTTGAATGGATTGATTGCCTCTTTCTATACGAAACCTCTTCTAGAGTGGTAATATGAATATGAAAAGATCAATAGAGGAAAAATTTATTGAGATTAAAATATAACTACAAGATAATAGGTCAAGGGAGATTCATGACAAGGTTCAGAAATGGAAGTGTTAAAACCTAATTCTTATCTAGTAGAAGTGCAACCTTGTGAGGTTTGGATGATTTTAGTCTTCTTTCTCATCACTTGTTCAGATATACAATGGAAACATCTCACGGGCTGTGGGTATCCAAAATGTTAAAGTGAATCTCCATATTTGAAGGGTTGGTTCCCTTTAGTGTATACCTAACTAGATTTGATTAGAGGTAAGCTTATAATGAAAATTTTAAAAAGGGGGTGATACACCATAGATTTTGGAGATTGCTGAAAATAAGAGTGTGAATAAACTGAAAAAAGCATTAAATTTTCATGAACTAAAGGGATTTGAGTGAGATTTTAAGGCAAAATAACAAAACACTATGAGTGGATGAATCATAATACATAATTTTCATCTTGCATGCAAACCAAAATGACACACAAAACATTATTTATTATAATAAGGGAAGATAACCTAAGTAATTAACTTAACAAAATCAAGGATACATCATCTATCGAAGTGCACATTATTCTAAATAATTACAGGAAAGGAAGAACACTTTATTGCAAGTAGGGAACTTGCTGAAAAATTTCTATAGCAATTCTTTACATTAGTGGACCCCACTAATGCTTGAGAAGCACTAGAATATATAAGAAAATGAGGAGAAGAAGAAGTGGAACTTGAATTCTCAACACTGTTAGTTACAACATCAGTTATACGACTTGGATATAATTCCAATGCTACTTCTCATGTAGAAAAAGAAAACAAAACTCCAGCAACAGTTTTGGTCGACCTCCTTTGCACAATTTTGATATTAAAAATAAAATTCTATCTTTAGCCATGAAAAAGAATAAACTAATGCTTTTGTCCCCTTTTTAAAATTTCTTTGACACTCCAATCGTCCTTACTCATGAAAATTTATGGACCCCTTAGCATAAGTTAAGATAATTTTGGATGTTACAAGGTAAAACCCCACTTTTGTATTTTCTCAAAAAGCTATTTTTTTCATTTTTCCTACCTTGGATAAGCGGGCATAGTTTTTGATTATTGAGTAATTTTAGATTATTTGGAACATGTAAAAGTGAAATAATTTAGATTTTGTGAGCTTAGCACATGCATATACAAGGTAATAAAATTAGTTTTTCTTTAGCACATTCATAAGAAAATGCCCCCCTTACTTTATTGGCATTGGGTAATGATTCGCTTGCTCACTCCATTACGTTCACCAAATTAATAATATCAAATATTTTCTTAAACCCCACTTTCTCACATGGGTGTAAACCAAAGATCAAGTTAGAAAATCAGGTTATTTGACTCTGGTCAGGATGACCAAGCTCCCATAGGGTTCAAACCCTAATCATATGCATTTTATTTTATCGTTTCGCCATGGAATCTTTTGAGAGGTTGTGGAAAGAAACAAAATTTGTGAAAAAGGGCATGATCACAATTGATGTAACATTGCTCTTGCTGAAAATTTTCCAAAAAATTTGGAGGTCATTTCTTTGTTATGGTCCTCTGTTTGATTTTACATGGTGATTTCTTGCTTCTTTGTTTGACCAAGTTGGGGTTTTTATCTTCCCTGTTTGTGATATTTCTGGTATGGCCGCCATCAATTTTGTTGAGTTTAGATCTACATATCACTTTGTGTTCACCATTACTTTTGTGCTCATTATTTACAAGTCATTAGGATTCATTATTTTTTTTTGAACCCAGGTGTTGGGTCTACCTCGTGTGGGAAATGATTTCCACCGATATTTATTCAACACCTTCTCAGCTTATTGATCTTAACTCCTTAGACTTTGGCCACCAAATGGAGGTTTTACTTTACTGGCCCATGCTCTGTGTTAACTCGTCACAGTCCTTTAGCTCGCTATTGCATTAACGACCTAGCTTAACATTTCAAGGTAACTCTTGTTTCTACATTTACTTGGAATTTCTTAGATCTGTAACTTGCATCGAAATTTCACATAAAAAACTAACTTCTCTATTGTATTGAATTTTAAATAGATTTCCTAAGAAAGTTGCCTAATAAATTGAGTTGGGTTCCATTTATGTGCTTTACGATTATGTACAAGCTCATTATAAGAACTTTGTGCCTAGTTGGTTGAATCCCAGGTCGTGTTTTATCTCTCACATGTAGTTTTGTGAATGGATTTTTAAACAGCTGGACCATAGATTTCCATATCCTTCTTTCTTGAGTTCGAGCTTACTGATTTAAACCCTTGGCCTAGTTTATTATCTTTAAAACTCGCCATCTTCTTGTTGTGAATCATAAATCTATGTGGTTTTATATAGGCTTACCTTGTATGTTAGCCTCGTATTCAGTAGCTCAAGTTTTCTTTAGGTACATAATCTAGTATTTGAGATGAGCTCAACTTCCTTTAACTGTGACCGTGCCTTTAAATTTATGGCCTAATTTGTGTAGAAACTTGCTATATTTAGAGGTGCTTGTTGAATATTATACAAAATGAGTAGCTTTGTTTTCTATCATGACATGTGCACCGATCTGTAAATTGTATGCCCATCATTGTAGAAATGTGGGCCATAAAAAATCCTTGCTTGATGCTTTATCATCACTAGAATCTCATGTTGAATTAGCATAGATTTACTTTTCCTTTCTTGAAATCAATTATGGCTTGGTGGTTCTGTGGACTTAACTATCTTTCTTTCTTCAATCAGTTATCTTGGAAGTGATCACCTCACCTGAAATTTAGACCTGAGGATGTCGAATAACAAGTCTTATGTTGTTATTTTCTTAATAGATTGATAGATTTGTTACAATGTCTTTATATGGCACATTTGATGACAGTTGAAACAAAAGTTAACTTTGTTCTGTAGTTGGAAACTGAAAACCTGAAGCTTACTCTAGTTCTTGATCTAATTGTCTTTATTTCTATGGTTATAATGGTACTTTAAAATTTAGAATGGTCATAATTCCAATTTTAATTTGACGATGATTATCAGTTTTGAAACCTTTCCCGAGTCTAAAAATTCCTCTTTACCTCTTCATTTGGATGGCAATTCATTCAAAAATTGGAAATTTTTTTGTAGATCTTTGAAAATATGCCTTAATGTGAAGGCCATAAAATCTCTTGATCTTATAAACAATATCTTGTATCTTCATAACACCTTATAAAAAAATTTATACCTTTAATCCATATTTTTTCAAGTATTTGTAATATATTTCTAGATTTGTCATTTGATATTGTGCATTAAAATCCATACCTAGCTGTTAGGTCTTGCACATAAACTTGTGCTTTATTCATCTCGAATATCTTGTGAAAGAGATGCCATTTATTTCATTTTATCATATGAGGATTGTACTTCGCAATCGAATTCTTTCCTAAGAAATCTTTGCAAAGTTACATTTTTTCAATAATATGGATGTCATTTCCTATTCTCTTCTTGAATAAAAAAAGAGATGTTTCTTCGTTTAAGCTTGTATGCTTCATAAAAAGATTATTGAAGTGTCCTTATGATCATGGTGCAACTTTGTAACTTGTTATTCTCTTTAACCTATCTAAAATGCATTATTATAAGTTCCATTGAATTCTTTGTACATGCACATTAAAAGAAAATAGTTATAAAAATGGTGGAGGAAATAGACCTATCTTTTCCTTAGCTCCTTTCTTCACTTCTTCTTCATGATGTAGTTTTGAAACTACATTTGAATGCTTCAAAATGATGATAATATGTACTTTTCTTAGTAGTTTATTTACTTCATCATGATTAAAGTGACAATACACATGTTGATTATGTTTTTAATTCCATGTCATGCATTCTAAACCCTTTGATTTACATGTATACCTAAAAGAAAAATCATATATCAGATGTTATATAGTGGATGAGAATGAAGACAACCTTGAGATCTAACCAACTTTTAATCTTTGTTTTTAGATTTTTTGGCACTGGCAGGAAATAGGACAAGAACGAGGCAACTGCAAGCCAAAGACCCACAAGCAAATAAAATCCACCTCATTTTAAAAAATGATGGGTTTTCTTCCCTTCTCTTGTATTTATATTTTTATATGTATGCAATTTCGTTTGTATATACAAGATAAGTCATTTCCCACGGCTTGTGTGGTATCATTGTACACTATTAGATATGAATAAAATGAAAATTACTTAATGTGATGAGCTATAAAAGTTTCTTTTTCATTTCTTTCTTTACATTAATGTTAAATGAACCCTTTGCAACTCAAAACACTAAGAAATTTCACATAATCATAAGGGGAAAGAATTAATTGTACCTCTATTAATCATGAAACTAAAATTAAACAAATCAAACAATCCAAATCAATTCAACATTCAACATGCGGACTGTCCCTTTTCTTACTTTGGGATGTCTCTCTTCAAATTTTCATGCCTTTCTTGTCTATATCAAGATTCTACATCATTTCTTTAAGAGTTGATGCATGACCTTGATGAAGATGATAAATTTGGAAAGACATTTCAAGGGGAGGATAGGCATTCTGAAAATATCATAGTGACAAAATATGCTCATTTTTCCTTTATTTCTTAGTTAGGTCCATCAATTTAATCCATCTAATCCGAGAAACAATTTTTTTGAGTTGACCTCTCGCACATCATGAATGATGTGCAAGATATGTCAACACTAATAGTAACAACTAAGATGAATGATGTGGGTGTGCAAGTAGTGTTTCCAAATTATAGTCTCAAGAAGGATCGATGAGAAATCATACTTTGAAGACAATTCTGTAAAGGAACACTAAACTAAATCTTTAGGTAAGCACTTCGAGTGATGAGTGGAATAGATATAATTTTATAGAGGAAAATGAGTTATTATATCTATGTGATTCATCTCCTGTAAATAAGATGACATCGTCGCATCATAGTATGGTAAATATTGGAGATAAAGGACGTCATGCATTACGAAAAAGGTATGTGTAAAGCCCAAAAATTTCACACACGAAACCCAAAACCAAACAAGGTTAAACTAGAAAAATTAAGGAATAATTTTTTTTTTCGCAAAGGAAATGAAATCGAAGACACGGTTAACCTTAGGTTTCAAATGGTCATCACAAAATAAATTTTTAAATATTATTAAACAAAAAAAAGAATTTAATGTATGATTAGGTTTAAAATATTTCATTCAATTAATCCTAAATTAATTTAATACCTAGGTTTTTAAGATAATGCAATAATTTAATAATTAAAGTCCAAGTAAAAATAATCCTTTCATTCACACCAAGCTAATTATTTAATTTTCTAATAAAGAGGTAGTCTAGACTTAGAAGGAAAGGGTTTATTTAAATTAAAATAAAATAAAAAATAATAACTTAATTAACTTTCAAACCACACAAGTGATCCCATTCAAAGAAAGACCCATGTGATCAAGTGATCACCTCACCTACCCTCACCTAAATTTTGTTTGAGAAAATTTGGGCCATTGGATTAATTTAATCTAGGCCATTGAATGAAAGAATTTCAAATCAACCCTAAAATCTCTAAGGAAGGATTTAATTCATTTATTTTTCTCATTTCTTTCATTTTTGTTTTGCGGTTAAGGGAAAATGGAAGAGGAGGAAGCCATGAAAGAGGAGGAGAAAGCTTGGGAAGAGCTCCAAATCTATTTTACTTTATTTTGTATATTATTCTCTTTCTATCCTATTCTAGGGTTTAGTTAAAAAAAATCTCAATATTTATTGTAAGCATGATTTAACTAAAATACCCATTTGGGTATTTTTACATTTTTTTCGATAGATATATATTTTTATTTCTATAAGAATAAGTATTTGAGTATACACTTTCAAAACAAAGAAAGTATATATATAATTTTCATAAATAAGAACAAACCTGAAAAATCTAGATTTAAAAAGAAAGAAATGGATATACAAATCCACTTATACATACATACATACATGTATGTATGTATGTTGTAATGCCCCGTGGGCATCGGCCTCCACTGCCACCGTGGCCTCCTACCAACCACCCGGCTTGCAGATTTGACCAGCGTCTTGTCTGTCCTTGCGTGAGGTCTGAGCGGAGTCACATTTTTTCTTCGACATGATCTGTTCTTGATTCTCTTTGAATGCGAGTAGGTGGAGTGTGGACGCGTTTTCTTCCTTGGACCGCGTGTGGTGGTTGGGGGGGTGTCTTTCCTGGTTGCGTGGGCATTTTTGCTTCCTCCTGGCACGTTTTTTTTCTCTGCCTAGGTTGCTGCGTGAGCCTGGTTTGCCGTGGGTGTTGTTCCTGCTGTTTCTGGTTGCACGTGACCGCAGTCGTGATCTACTATTGTAAAATCTTGCAGCTGTAATGGAAGAACGAGATAAGGTTTTAGTCGGCCTTGTTTTTCCTTTTCATTTTGGAAATGTCGCTTCTGTCCAGGTGGCGGATCTAACATGGAAGAAGCTCGATCAAACCTTGAGGCAAGTTTTGCAATGAGAGGCTGAGATTTGTGTTCACTACTGTTCCTAGTTGCTGGCCGGAAGTTTTCCAGTGCCTAGCCATTGGGTTTGATATGGTGGTTATAGATGAAGCTGCAAGCTAAGTGAAGTAGGCGCGTTTCCTCCACTTCATTGGATGCTACGGGGTGTGTTCTTGTTGGGGGATCCATAGCAACTGATAGCCAGCACAACAGCAGGTAATGGCTAGGCGGTAGGCACACTACAGTATAGTGGAAGCCTTCATGTTCCAACAAGCAGGCTGTCTAGTATGATGTTATCACTTCAGTTTTGGTTGCGCCTCTAAGTCCAACATTTTTGTGTCAAAATCAGTTAAGTGACCAGGACTTTGGCTAGGCTCTCATGGCGAGGGGTAAAAGGAGAGAGAGGGTGCAGGAAGGAGAGCGATCGATTCAGGACCTTCAAAAAAAAGAAAGAAAGAAACTCGGGTGCAGTTGGTTTAAAGGCAATAAAATGGTGCATGCTTTTGTGTAAGGGACAGATCACACCCACGGACACAGGAGATCTATGCAATGTTGGATAAAATGTCTTGGGAGATGAAGGTAGCAGGATATTCCTCAGATCCAGAGCTTGCACTGAGTCGTTTCTCCAAAACCGATTCGTGACAGTGAGTGTGTTACCAATAGGCCTGATAAAATTTATTTACAAAGAGTCTCTATTGAGATCTTACTTGTTGTAGGATGTAACTCATGGAAGAGAATCTGATAGGGGCGGATCTGTTTCATATCAGAGTATTCATGAAGCACAATTTGCCTTGCAACTATATGAGCATCTTCTACGAGTCAC
The DNA here is from genome assembly GCA_019776745.2 of Taxus chinensis. Classification (NCBI taxonomy): domain Eukaryota; kingdom Viridiplantae; phylum Streptophyta; class Pinopsida; order Cupressales; family Taxaceae; genus Taxus; species Taxus chinensis. The sequence goes on along the minus strand of CM034155.1, from coordinate 459,488,073 downwards.
TATGTTGGCAGGCATAAAGGGTGCTGATGGAATTATCACACCTTACAAGCTACAGCTATACTGTTTGCACCAGGAGTTTGGTGTTCTCCACATATATCACAAGAGGAAGGAAAGATTGGTTGTTGTATCTGAGGAAACAACTACTAGTGTTCACAGGCTATTCCAGATGCAAGCTATTGGATCACTGCTCTTCCCTGCTATTAATGACAATGATTCTGTTACCAAGAGTGAGTTCGATAGCTTGTACGGATGCAGGCACTCTCTGCTAGATGGTTTGATGAGAACCACGGATGTGATGATTGCTTGGAAAGGTTGCTGTTGTCTGTGGAAATGGAGATATTTCTTCTGTTTCGCCGCCTTCACACAATTTTTTTTACCTCCGTTGAGTTATTCCACTTTAGCTGCTCCACCGACTACGGCGTCTGTCTTCTCATAAATTGTTTTTTTGTTCAGTTTGTAGGCAGCTTGTTTACCCTAATGAGGCTGTGCAAACCCGATGCACACATCCTTACTGCAAGCCTTGCCTAGCTTATGTGCTGAGTACTACTAGGCCCTGCCCTCATGACGGGTATTTGGTTGTTGATACAGTTTCGAAGGCAGTGCAAGAGGCAAATCCGGTATTGGCTAATGCTATAGGCCATGTGACAGTTCATTGCCTGCACCACAAGAGCGGCTGCACTTGGCAAGGGCCTCTTTCAGAGAGTATAGCTCATGGTAATGGTTACCAGTATGGTTCATCCCCTGTTGTATGTAATAGATGTGGCACCCAGTTTGTTCACCGACAAGGACAAGAGCATGGCCGTTAACAGAGTCTGGACCTTCAGCAGGCTGAGGAAGAGAAGCTGCGCTGGTTGGGTTGCTGTTGCAGGCCCCGTCCATCTTGTGATCGACTGCTGGATGCGTTAAAACAGGCAAGATAGACTAACCATATACATAATATGCTAGTATCTAATAAACCTCTTGAAATGAAACTTTCTCCTTCTAGAAATTGGTTTAAATCTGTGATTATGTGGTTTTGTGTTCAATATATGGTTAACAGTTTGTTACTTCTGGATTGCCTCTGTTGGTTGTTCTTGTTGACGTGATCAAACCCATTTATATATATATAAAACAAACAAAGGTTCCCAGTGTATGCTTTGATTGATCATATGAAAAATATACATATATATATATATATATATATATATATATATATATATATATATATATATATATAAAATTTTAAGGTTACTTCCTTCTGCAAAAATGTCACTGTTTCTTTTGTGAACCTGGGTATGTAATCGCCCCTAGAACGTTGCAGCGTTGACTAGTATTGGTTTCCTGTTATGTTGTTGCCCTAGAGGAAAACATACAGTTAAATTATCATTATTATTTTTATGATAAGCGTGATTATGCACTTCGTGTATTGTACAAATTATTAGGGCTTTTGAAAATTAGAAGTTCTATATATATGCTTGTTAAGAAGGAAGTTTTGGGCCGAAAATATGTCCTGGGTTGATAGAAGGGCATAAATTATTGATAGAACCCCATTTTGATCCTACTCTTTCTATGAGTAAAATTTGATAAAATTAATGACCTTTATGGTGTTAAGATATGGTATGTTGATGATTCCTTGTGTGATCGATTTAATCATGTATAGACATAATGCCTTGATGGAGTAAGGTAATACCTTTCACGGTTCGTGAAAGTTAAGGTTTTCATCAACTGCTTAAGGTAACATGAAGTCCCTTAATTTAGTCAAACTTGTCTTGTACTTCCTTCTTGATGAGTGACCTTTCATTGCAAATTTAGAATGATTGTGATGGAAGGTCGTGAATATATTTTGTTGTCAAAAAGGGAAAAGAAGCTCTGGAATAGTTTGTTTATGTGTCGAGTGTAATAATTGTAATTACCTCGTTATAGAAGTTAGTTATTGGAGGATATCTATCTTCAATGGTATATTGTGTGTTTAATCTCTGCATAGGTTACTATAAACTTAGTGTTGAGATGTAAATTAGGGAGAGTTGAGAGACCTTTTCCTTTGTTTGCATCGTTTATGATATTAGGAAGTGAGTTGACGTCGGAAAATATCAACCAAGTCTAGATTCATGGCTATGTTCCTCTAGAACGGGAGGGTTATAAATATAAGGTATTATGAAAAATGCAAGGATGTGTTTAGAATTATAGATTACCTACTCAACTTGGGTATTAATGAGGCTTGTCGCTATTCTGGCCCTGGTTATGTTCAGTAGGTAAGCGGTTAGGCAATACCTATTCCGGACATTCTTACCGTCCTTTCCACTCATCCTTATTAGCTATGAGGTCACTTATTACCTAAGATATAATGGTTGTGGGTTTGAATATAAGATTTTCATCCTTTAAACCTTTTTGATTACATGATGGAACTTTGTTTTTACCCTCGTTGTCCGTTTATAGCCTATTAGGCCTATGTCCCTACGGAACGATTCCAAAACTATATTCTTTTTGGCAGCTAAGATCGGGCCTGGTTTTTATCTTTTGACTTCACCTTGAGAATGTGGATTGATGGGTTACACTTTAGATTTCAATCACGTAATCTACGGGATTACATGATTGAAATCCTAATACTCTCAACTCTTGTGTCTAATCATTTAAATTTCATAGTCTTGCGTATTTGGTTGTCAAACTTTTGTAGTTTTAGAGGTATTTTCATAACTAAAACTTATGGTTTTCTTCTTAGTTGATATGTTGAAAATTACATCTTGTTTCAAAAGGTTGTTAGAGGTTAGAACTTTGATTCATTTCCTGAAATAGAATGTTTCCTTTCATGGTATTGTTAGCTAGTAGCTTATTGTTGCTATGTATAGTCTTATCTTGCTCAGTTCTCGCGAACTGACTCAGGTTATTAATTGTTGCAGATGGCTTACGTGGTTAGATGATGGAAAGATTTGTAGATTATTGCATCAATCTTGGTTATAATGTTCCTTTGTACGAATGTGTATTATGTTGTAAAATTTGGAAAGGGCCTTTAGACATTTTAGAAGAAGGGTCAGTGCCTAGTAAATGTATTGTAAAGTATTGTTGTTGTAACTGTTGAAACTTTGGTTTGCTTGGTTATCATGTGAAAGATGAAATTTGATTACCGCTTGGTTATGGGATATTCTAGTGAATTTTAACCCTTAGTATAGTAGCGGGGCATGTCCCATGTTATTACTCTCTTGCTCCCTAGTCATGGTTCAATAGAGATGATATGTCCCTTTGATTTTGTGCATCATGTTGGAATGAATTGATATAACCTTGTTTTGTTTCTGCAAACGAATACTGTTAAACTTTTCTCTTGAGTTAAAATGTTGAGTTGTAAATCCTCCTAAGGCATAGTAGTGATGAGTTTGTAAACACTATAAAGTGAACTGGATATTCCTTATAAAAGTTAAACGAAAATTTATGTATATGAGCATATTAATGTAGATGTGATCCACTTGAAACCTTTGAGACCTGGAACAATCAAGAGGAAACTATCTTTGTAACGAAATATGATTACTTATTTATTTCCCGAGCCAAACCAATAAACACTATCCTTTTTCAGTGAAACCTTAAATGATCTCATGGTGAAATCAATGGTTAGATTTTAGAAAATGATAGGATTTAATAAGTAGGAGTGAAAGTGATTAATAAAACCTTAAATATCTCTTTATCGTTGAAATGTTCCCCTTTGTCAAACTTAATTAAGTAAAGTCTAGATGGAACATTTAACGAATCTCGATAAAATCTTAACTTCAATGAAAGTTTGATAGTAAACAATGTGACCCTGAAGCTAAATTCTGTTGTCCTGTTCTGTTAACCCATGCCTTAATTCATGGTGATATTTCTTAAGCAAGGTCAAATTTAATCCTTAAACAAGAAGGCTATTGTTATGAACCCTAAGCGGTACTTTTCACTCAATCGGAGCTTATGCCTTCACCTGTGCAATAGAGTTGTGGAACATGTGTTAGTGGCTTGAATAAGATAAATTAACCTTGTAAGAAATGGAAAATGTCTAAAATCAAATGAATAAGAAAGATTTGGACATCAAATTGATGATCCCAGTTTAGAAAGCTTGGCCTTAAGCTATTTAGTCAACCGTTGAAAAGAAAGAAGTTCTCCCTTGTGAAAAGAATTGTGTGAATCATTACATAAAATTTTATAAGAACGTAAGTTAAGAATTAAGAGACACTTTAGTAAACAAGAAAATTTAACAAGAAATTCCTCATGGGATGCCCTAGCTGTGAGTGTGTCATGTGGTCTGGACTTCCATGTTGTCTTGTCAAAAGAAGAGTACATTGTCCTTGATAGGTGTGAACGTTTCCGTGCTGACCTTGTGGTCTTCCCCGTAACAAGTGGTTCCAAGTGTTGGTTGTAACCTTGTGACGACATGTTGTGTCGTGTTGAGTCAAAGCAAGTCAAAAAAAAAAAAGTTATCCTGTATTTCACTGTGTTGTCATTGTGTTGGTATTTTTGGTGTGTTACATTTTGGTATCAGAGCGTAGGTTCATGCTCTCGAACCTATGGGCCGGATTGGTGTTGTATGGTGATGTTGCATGGTGGTGGTGGTGTTACATGATGATACTGCATGATGATGATGATGTTGCATGATGATGATTTATATTGGAAGAGTAATGTGCTTTAAGCGTGATGTGATTATTGTCGTAATTGTGATATTGTGAACGCACGTGATTTGTATGTCACTCAGTGCGTATTTGTCATCATGTTGATGTGTTGGGGATGAGAGTATTCTCTCTCCTTCTTGTGGATTCTAGGAAGAATTCACGTGTGAATTATTGTTTGTGATGTGTGAAAAGAATTCTAATGTGGATGACGTAGTGTTGGAGCATTGTGGCATATTGTGATATGTGGGTGTATCAATGTGTTGTATGACTAGTTGATGTTAAAAGAAACGAGTTGTATCATGATGTTTTTACCATGTTCTAAAGAAATGTGTGTACCACCTTGTTATGTTGCAATGTATGGTTATGTTGTGATGTACTATGTTCATCGTATATATGAGTTGTGTAATATGTAATGCTTCATGTTGTGATTTTGGATCATACGGTGAGTGTATGAACCCTATCGTATTGTGATTGCACTTTGGGTGCAGAATGTGGTAAAGTGATGTATTGCACCCTGTGAATGTATGATTGTGATCTACCCCGTATACCTACCATACGTGAGACGTTATGGTAGCTATGTGTGTACCACCATGGTGTTAGTAATGTAGTTACATGTTATGTTGTGAGCCTTACACTAACCGACCCTGAGGGAGATCGGTAGAAGTGTATGTTGAGAGTGAGGAATGGTGTACCATGGGTCAATAACTCGAGTCAAAACTCGGTTTAGTAGATTACATGTGACTCTTTCCTCTCTCCCTATGTGGTTGTATGTATGCAACCTTAGTGTATCTATGACTATGTTTAGCCTTGTCGAAGGGTGGTGGGATTGATATATATTTTTTTACGAGCTGAGGCTCAATGTTCCGAGTGCCAGCAACTCGTTGAGTACCCCTTTGGTGGCCAGATAAGGCCACACAGTTATCGTAATGTGACATTATTATAAGTTGATTTTATTCGTAAATTGAGCTTTTTTACTTTATTTTGCAAGGACCAGCATCTTTTCTTGATTGCAATGCTTTACAATTTTGGGCATTTCCTTGGTTTGTGGCACTAACATGGGGATTTCGATACTAACTTTGGCTATTTGGTCATTTATTTTAGCTTGATTTGGGGTCTTCTTTTAAATTTGGAATTTTTACCGCCTTGCCCAAGGCTTGTACTTTGCCACTTGGCACTTTGACTGGATTGTTGTGCTGGTTCTAATGTCGTGATGTGTGGAATAGGGTCATGGGATGCACCATGGATTGGTTGGACCTATGGACCTGCTTTGTTGTATGGGGGTACGCCCCAAGGGGTACATATAACTAGCGGGTTGTTGAACCACGCGTTATTATGTCACTTGGGTTAGGAGTGTTCGAACTCGATGTGCCTTGGGAACAAAGAGACAACCGACCTCCTTGAGGGAGGCATAAGAGTTTGAGGGAGGCATAAGAGAGGGAGGCATAAGAGACCTTGAGGGAGGCATAAGAGTTTGAGGGAGGCATAAGAGACTTGAGGGAGGCATTGAGGGAGGCATAAGAGACTTGAGGGAGGCATAAGAGTTTGAGGGAGGCTTATGATATTTGTCTGTATGGTTGATGTTTCAGGATATATGTTGAGTTATTGTGATGTTTGGTAGTGGTCTTTTGATGTATGTGTTACTCATGTCAGATGGTTATGTGTTGTGATGTTGTGGACATGTCATTGATTCCCTTGTGGACACTATGTACCTGTAGCATGGTTTGTTGTTATGTGAGTCTTTCATTGATGCAAATTGAGGAAATGTCTGGTGGATTGTAGTACTCTTTTGTTTGAGTATTTGGTATGTCAGTCATTGATGTGTGATGAGTACCTATGTTATGGGGAGTGTGCCTATTCTATTCCGTATTTGAGTAACCTTTTGTGGTGTAATACAATCTTGAAGTATATACTTGTGTACTTGTGAATCTGTAGTGTCTTGTGAGCCTGATAGGGTTTGCGTTAGCAGTCCATGTTGGGCACCCACAATAAGGAATAAATCAAAACTCTTCAATGATGATATTTTAAAAGAAACTAAAACTAAGAAATAATGATAACGGAAAGAGACTAATGAAATGGAAAACAAGAAAGAACTGCCAATCTTCACAGAACCTTAACAGTTAAAATTTCTGCCAAATGTTCCCTAAGGCTACCCCATGGTCATGCTTTAATGCATCTAAAATATTAAACTTAGAGTGTACCTTTCTCCTTATCTGATCCTTGGTTGCTTACCATTTCTTTTCCTTTGTGCTATGTCGCATCGAGGACGATGCTTTCTTAAGGGGAGGAGAATGTAATGCCCCATTATTTACTGGGCATTGGCCTTTCTTTGGTTCTACCATGCCACCTTGGCCTCCTCCCAACCACATTTTCCTACGGGTTGATTTGACCACCGCATTTTGGTGAATTGTCTGTCCTTGCGTGAGGGAGACAGGAGTGGGTGGAGTCAGCGTTTTTTTTTCTACGCCATGATCTCTTGCTTCGATTCTCTTTTGAATGCGAGTGGTGGAGTGGGTCATGGAAAAATCACATTGCTCTGTCCTTGGACTGCGTGATGGTGTTGGGCGCAGTGTCATTGGATTTCTCTTGCGTGGGCAAAAGGAAGCATTGCTTCTTCTCCAACAGCACATTTTCGAGAAGGAAACGCTTGCCTAGGTTGTTGCGTGAGCCTGGTTTGACGTGGGTGTGGATGAAGCTACAAGATAGTGTAGCAGGCGTGTTACTTCCTCTTTAGCTGTTGGGCATGTTCTGGTTGCACGTGACCACAGCCATGTGTGTTGCATGAATGTGTCAATCTTGCAGCTGTAGCCTCTTTTAGTCGTTTGGTAAAGTTTTAGTTGAGTTGTCTTGCCAGAAGCTTTTTGATTTTGGAACGAGTCAGATTCCCACAAGAATAGGTGGTGGGATCTAACATGGAAGAAGCTCGATCAAAGACCTTGAGGCTTTGGCTTTAATGAATGATGCTGAATAGCATTGTCAGTTCGACTACTGTTGGTTTTGCTGGTGCATCCCACGGGTAAATCCTTTGCAGGCTTATAACCACTGGAAGAATCAATGCCTCCAAGGGATGGTTAAAGGTTGCGAATGCTGCTGCAGGGTAGCCCAAGGGAGCCGTGTTACGCATCCTATTGCATTCTGGTTGCACGGCGGCCGCAGTTCTTGTCTACTGGATCAAAATCTTGCAACTGTTAATGGAACTTTCTCTGAACAGCAAGTTTTAGTCTACCGGCGGTTGGGCTCGAATACAGGATTTGGAAATGTCCTTCTGTCCAGGAGCGTAGATCTAACATAGGAAAGAATGATCAAACTATGAGGAAAGTTTTCTGTTCAGTGTTGAGATGTGTTCATCTGTCCTAAGTTCTAGCTGGAAGTTCTCCTTCGCCTGATCGCCATGAAAGTCAAAATGGTGGTTTTAGTGACAGCAGAGAGTGAAGTAGGCGTGTTTCCTCATGGCCTGATTGGGTGAAAGGTGTGATCTACAGAGGGTCTCTACTGAAAGCCTGCAATGCTTGAGCTAGGCAGGACATGTAACAGTAGTAGAAACTTGTTTCAGAGCACCAACAAGCAGGTGGTCCAACTTTGTTTTATCTGTTCAGGCAATCAATTCACCCTCAAATTTTGGATTCTCCTTCAAGGAGACAGATCACACCCACGGACACAGGAGATCTATGCAATGTTGGAGAAAATGTCTTGGGAGATGAAGGTAGCAGGATATTCCTCAGATCCAGAACATGCACTGAGTCGTTTCTCCAAAACCGATTCGTGACAGTGAGGGTGTTACCAACAGGCCTAATGAAATTTATTTACAAAGAGTCTCTATTGAGATCTTACTTGTTGTAGGATTGTAACTCATGCAAGAGAATCTGATAGGGGCGGATCTGTTTCATATCAGAGTATTCATGAAGCACAATTTGCCTTTGCAACTATTCTGAGTAATCTTCTATGAGTCACTATGTTGGCAGGCATAAAGGGTGCTGATGGAATTATCACACCTTACAAGCTACAGCTGTATTGTTTGCACCAGGAGTTTGATGTTGTCCACATATATCACAAGAGGAAGGAAAGATTGGTTGTTGTATTTGAGGAAACAACTACTGGTGTTCACAGGCTATACCAGATGCAAGCTATTGGATATGCTCTTCCCTGCTATTAATGACAATGATTCTGTTACCAAGAGATGAGTTCGATAGCTTATACGGATGTAGGCACTCTCTGCTAGATGGTCTGATGAGAACCACTGATGTGATGATTGCTGGCAAGGTTGCTGTTGTTTATGGAAATGGAGATATTTCTTCTGTTTCACCACCTTCACACAATTTTTTTACCTCTGTTGAGTTATTACACTTTAGCTGCTCCAACATGAGACTACGGCCTCTGTCTTCTCATAAATTGGTTTTCTGTCCAGTTGGTAGGCAGCTTGTTTACCCTAATGAGGCTGTGCAAACCCGATGCACACATCCTCACTGCAAGCCTTGCCTAGCTTATGTGCTGAGTACTACTAGGGCCTGCCCTTATGACGGGTATTTGGTTACTGATATAGATTCGAAGGCAGTGCAAGAGGCAAATCCGGTATTGGCTAATGCTATAGGCCGTGTGACAGTTCATTGCCTGCACCACAAGAGCGGCTGCACTTGGCAAGGGCCTCTTTCAGAGAGTATAGCTCATGGTAATGGTTACCAGTATGGTTCATCCCCTGTTGTATGTAATAGATGTGGCACCCAGTTTGTTCACCGATAAGGACAAGAGCATGGCCGTTAACACAGTCTGGACCTTCAGCAAGCTGAGGAAGAGAAGCTGCGCTGGTTGGGTTGCTGTTGCAGGCCCCGTCCATCTTGTGATCGACTGCTGGATGCGTTAAAACAGGCAAGATAGACTAACCATATACATAATATGCTAGTATCTAATAAACCTCTTGAAATGAAACTTTCTCCTTCTAGAAATTGGTTTAAATCTATGATTATGTGGTTTTGTGTTCAATATATGGTTAACAGTTTGTTACTTCTGGATTGCCTCTGTTGGTTGTTCTTGTTGACGTGATCAAACCCATTTATATATATATATATAACAAACAAAGGTTCCCAGTGTATGCTTTGATTGATCATATGAAAAATATACATATATAAATATATATATATATATATATATATATATATATATATATATATATATATAATTTTAAGTTACTTCCTTCTGCAAAAATTTCGTTGTTTCTTTTGTGAATCTGGGTATGTAATCGCCCCTAGAACGTTGTAGCGTTGACTAGTATTGGTTTCCTGTTATGTTGTTGCCCTAGAGGAAAACATACAGTTAAATTATTGTTAGTATTGTTATGATAAGCGTGATTATGCACTTCGTGTTTTGTGTAAATTATTAGGGCTTTTGAAAATTAGAAGTTCAATATATATGCTTGTTAAGAAGGAAGTTTTGGGCCGAAAATATGTCCTGGGTTGTTAGAAGGGCATAAATTATTGATAGAACCCCATTTTGATCCTACTCTTTCTATGAGTAAAATTTGATAAAATGAATGACCTTTATGGTGTTAAGATATGGTATGTTGATGATTCCTTGTGTGATCGATTTAATCATGTATAGACATAATGCCTTGATGGAGTAAGGTAATACCTTTCACGGTTCGTGAAAGTTAAGGTTTTCATCAACTGCTTAAGGTAACATGAAGTCCCTTAATTTAGTCAAACTTGTCTTGTACTTCCTTCTTGATGAGTGACCTTTCATTGCAAATTTAGAATGATTGTGATGGAAGGTCGTGAATATATTTTGTTGTCAAAAAGGGAAAAGAAGCTCTGGAATAGTTTGTTTATGTGTCGAGTGTAATAATTGTAATTACATCGTTATAGAAGTTAGTTATTGGAGGATATCTATCTTCAATGGTATATTGTGTGTTTAATCTCTGCATAGGTTACTATAAAATTAGTGTTGAGATGTAAATTAAGGAGAGTTGAGAGACCTTTTCCTTTGTTTACATCGTTTATGATATTAGGAAGTGAGTTGACGTCGGAAAATTTCAACCAAGTCTAGATTCATGGCTATGTTCCTCTAGAACGGGAGGATTATAAATCTAAGGTATTATGAAAATTGCAAGGATGTGTTTAGAATGCTAGATTGCCTACTCAACTTGGGTATTAATGAGGCTTGTCGCTATTCCGGCCTTGGTTATGTTCAGTAGGTAAGCGGTTAGGCAATACCTATTCCAGACATTCTTACCGTCCTTTCCACTCATCCTTATTAGCTATGAGGTCACTTATTACCTAAGATATAATGGTTGTGGGTTTGAATATAAGATTTTCATCCTTTAAACCTTTTTGATTACATGATGGAACTTTGTTTTTACCCTCGTTGTTCGTTTATAGCCTATTAGGCCTATGTCCCTACGGAACGATTCCAAAACTATATTCTTTTTGGCAGCTAAGATCGGGCCTGGTTTTTATCTTTTGACTTCACCTTGAGAATGTGGATTGATGGGTTACACTTTAGATTTCAATCACGTAATCTACGGGATTATATGATTGAAATCCTAATACTCTCAACTCTTGTGTCTAATCATTTAAATTTCATAGTCTTGCGTATTTGGTTGTCAAACTTTTGTAGTTTTAGAGGTATTTTCATAACTAAAACTTATGGTTTTCTTCTTAGTTGATATGTTGAAAATTATATCTTGTTTCAAAAGGTTGTTAGAGGTTAGAACTTTGATCCATTTCCTGAAATAGAATGTTTCCTTTCATGGTATTGTTAGCTAGTAGCTTATTGTTGCTATGTATAGTCTTATCTTGCTCAGTTCTCGCGAACTGACTCAGGTTATTAATTGTTGCAGATGGCTTACGTGGTTAGATGATGGAAAGACTTGTAGATTATTGCATCAATCTTGGTTATAATGTTCCTTTGTACGAATGTGTATTATGTTATAAAATTTGGAAAGGGCCTTTGGACATTTTAGAAGAAGGGTCAGTGCCTAGTAAATGTATTGTAGAGTATTGTTGTTGTAACTGTTGAAACTTTGGCTTGTTTGGTTATCATGTGAAAGATGAAATTTGATTACCGCTTGGTTATGGGATATTCTAGTGAACTTTAACCCTTAGTATAGTAGCGGGGCATGTCCCATGTTATTACTCTCTTGCTCCCTAGTCATGGTTCAATAGAGATGGTATGTCCCTTTGATTTGTGCATCATGTTGGAATGAATTGATATAACCTTGTTTTGTTTCCGCAAACGAGTACTGTTAAACTTTGCTCTTGAGTTAAAATGTTGAGTTGTAAATCCTCTTAAGGCATAGTAGTAATGAGTTTGTAAACACTATAAAGTGAACTGGATATTCCTTATAAAAGTTAAACTAAAATTTATGTATATGAGCATATTAATGTAGATGTGATCCACTTGAAACCTTTGAGACCTGGAACAATCAAGAGGAAACTATATTTGTAACAAAATATGATTACTTGTTTTTTTTTCCCGAGCTAAACTAATAAACACTATCTTTTTGGTGAAACCTTAAATGATCTCATGGTGAAATCAATGGTTAGATTTTAGAAAATGATAGGATTTAATAAGTAGGAGTGAAAGTGATTAATAAAAACCTTAAATTTCTCTTTATCGTTTGAAATGTTCCCTTTTGTCAAACTTAATTAAGTAAAGTCTAGATGGAACATTTAACCAATCTTGATAAACTCTTAACCTCAATAAAAGACTGATAGTAAACAATGTTACCCTGAAGCTAAATTCTGTTGTCCTGTTCTGTTAACCCTTGCCTTGATTCATGGTGATATTTCTTAAGCAAGGTCAAAATTTAATCCTTAAACAAGAAGGCTATTGTTATGAACCCTAAGCGGTACTTTTCACTCAATCGGAGCTTATGCCTTCACCTGTGCAATAGAGTTGTGGAACATGTGTTAGTGGCTTGAGTAAGATTAATTAACCTTGTAAGAAATGGAAAATGTTCTAAAATCAAATGAATAAGAAAGATTTGGACATCAAATTGATGATCCCAGTTTAGAAAGCTTGGCCTTAAGCTATTTAGTCAACCGTTGAAAAGAAAGAAGTTCTCCCTTGTGAAAAGAATTGTGTGAATCATTACATGAAATTTTATAAGAACGTAAGTTAAGAATTAAGAGACACTTTAGTAAACAAGAAAATTTAACAAGAAATTTCTCATGGGATGCCCTAGCTGTGAGTGTGTCATGTGGATTGGACTTCCATGTTGTCTTGTCAAAAGAAGAGTACATTGTCCTTGATAGGTGTGAACGTTTCCGTGCTGACCTTGTGGTCTTCCCCGTAACAAGTGGTTCCTAGTGTTGGTTGTAACCTTGTGACGACATGTTGTGTCGTGTTGTGTCAAAGCAAGTCAAAAAAAAAAAAGTTATCCTGTATTTCACTGTGTTGTCCTTGTGTTGGTATTTTTGGGTCTCTACACTCATTTCATTCATTTTATTTTGGTTTTGCAGGTTAAGTGAGGAGGAGGAAGAGGAAGCCATGGATGATAAGGAGCAAGCTTGGGATGGATACTCACAACCCAACTCCATCCTATTTTATTTATTTTTCTATTTCCAATCTACCCTATTCAAGGGTTTGTTTTAAAGTGTAAGGATTGGTGGGGGCTCATCCCCCACCGTAGTATGAAAACAATTGGGGGGGAGCCCTCCCTTCCCCCCATTCCATTTACAAATGGGGTGGGGGGTGGGATCAACGACCACTCGCCATCCATCTAACTATAATCCAAAACATGCGGCCCGACTGCTTCACCATCAAACTTTTTTTAAAAAATGTTTTAGTTAATAAAAATTTATTATATTAGTATATTATTTATTATTAATAATATTAAATAATATTACTAATAATAATAATAATAATAATCATAGTAAATATGTATTAATATGTGTGTGTGTATTAATATATATTTATTACTATTAATATTCAAATCTATTATAATAATAATAGTATATTAACCATGCTAATTTATTAGTAGAATTAAGAAAACTAAACTTATTTAATTTTCTCCCTCCCCCCCTTTTCAGGCCACTATTAAACTAATAAACAAATAGAGAAGAATTACAAAAATATAGTTGTAAAACTAACTTAACTAAACTTACATTTTATTATATATGTTTACATATAAATATATATTTGTTTTGTTAAATCTACCTAATGTTAAGTTAATCCAATTGTAATTTCTCTTTCACAACTTATGAAACAAAGTGATAATAGGAGAAAATCTTCCATTTAATCTTATGATTTTAACAATTATTTCCTTCAACTAGTTCCATAATACATTTATAGTTTAGGTTCTTCAATTTAATCTATTTTAAGGTAACAAAATAATCATTCGATTTCACAAGCAAGAACAACCAACAAAATACTTGTTTCTTTCAAAATTGAGGCTAATAACTTTACAATATTTTTAGACAAGAAAGTATATCATATTTGAGAAACAAATGAAACTACTTAAACCAAAATAATGCATTTCCATTTCAAATCTATTCAAAATTTTCCTTTCACTAAGACAATTAAAACTTGATAATTTCTTTTCACAATATTTACCCATTTGAAAATATCATTCTATTAAACAAGCACTTATTAAGGAGAGTTCACACTATAATAGGGTTTCCAAGTATTACAAAAAAAATCTCCCAAGCTTATAAGTTACAACCATCAACTCAAGTGGGGATAAAGGAAAATGAACAAATGATAACAAGGATATCAACAAGCCAAACCTCAAGTCTTCAATATTTATGTCTTCTTAACATTCGTAGCTCCAAAACTTGATTTCTTAAAACATCATAGTGGAATCAGAACACAAGGAAGGGTGATTAGGAAATGCTCTCCTACCAACCTTAAATCCATTAATGAGAGAACCAATCCCCTTAACATCCCCCGAGCCCCAACTAAGGAACCTTGTGGAGCATTGAGCAACAATGACAACTTCCAACAAAGTGGCTTCACAAAAAACATGCATACAATACATTCAACTCAACCAAGACACATATTCAATAAATTTTAACATGCACATCAATACAAACGATTGAAGATCAAACCAAATAGAGCAAGGGTTATGAGAGACCACCTCCTTATGCCTCCCAAGTGAAGTGGGAGTCTTACCATAAGCCTCCAAGTGCACAAAATAATCACACAAAATCGTTATCTCTCCCTTGCAAGCATGCAACAAAACCATGATTTCCTTTTCACTCCCATAGGTAAGACTCCCATTCACACTCCCACCAATTTATATGCCTCAAATACACTCCTTTTTCCCTCCTCAATGGTCCCATAAACCATTCTCCCACACCCAACTAAGACCTACTACGCCGCCAACACACAACATCTTCACAATACTAAATAAATAAGTTTACAAGCATAACCTTGCATACAAATAATCAAAATAACATAATGACAAAATGGGATATCCTACCTCTCCATCAAGTTCCAAGAAAATTCGACAATCCTCTTCAAATCCAAGCCAAACAATTTCCAAGCACTCCAAAAAATATCCAATTCCCAAAAGTGCATAAGAAGAGAAAAGAATAAGTAACCCCCATTTCAACCAAAAATCCCCAATAAATAGAAATGGAATGTGAGGTTGATGATGTGGCTCCATGTAGGATGCCACTTCATCATTCCTCCATCCCCATAGTCAATTCAACACACCAAGACCAAGAAAATCAATTCACATGCAAAGCACTATGACAACTTGCATGGCTCAAAACATGCATACCATGCTTTCAAAGGACCTAACAAATTGGGGTAGAAAGAAAGTGCAATAATTTTCCTTCTTTTACACTAATTTTTTTACAAATAAGTCAAAACTAAGCTTCCCAACCCATAGGTACAGTTGTTGGCTCTATTTAAGAGGTATGAGACAAGCCTCCAAAAATTCTCCCCAAGTCAAAATATGAATTTTGAACTTCGGGTGGAGTAAAACAATCCCAAATCAACAAAAAATTTACTTACACAAGGACTACCAAATCTCATCATAACTATTTGTCACATCTCTAATTTGGTTAAATGAAACAAGAAGGGTTAAGCTTAATTAAAAAACATTTACACATGCTAATAAAGTGACATAATTTCCAAATTTTAAATACACAAATCATAAAATAAAGAAAGGGAAAACATTTCACCCCATGGGAGACCTCAAAACTAGACATGCAAAATGCATACTAACAACATTACACAAGTTGTCAAATTTGGCCTCGTTGCTCATAGCTCAACATCCTTCTATGGTTTGTCCCATATCCCCTTCAATGTATGTGATAGAATTCCTGCACATAACCAAATACCTCTCTGGATTTTCATTCGTATTTACAACATCGAGAAATATATATATATATATATATATATATACACTCAATATTCATCATTCTACTTTAGCAATTTTATTATCCATCAATATATAAAAATATAACCCTAACATCCTTGAGATTACAATTATACTCCAACATCCCAAAACATAACATGTTAGTATAAAATCCACATCATGAAAATCAAGATATATCGAATTGTCTAACATCACTATCTAGTGCATCATAATAAAACGTAAACATCATAATGTCAATAATCCTAATATAAGTGAAATCTATCATCTACTGATCAATGTATCATAAGAAGAATGTTTGAATATCATTCCAACAATACAAATATCAATATGAAATAGTGTCGAAGAGGAGTGGGCACTACAATATGGTTGAAGGAATTTGTATTTATCCTTTACATTTTGATTTATCTGATGATTTTATATTTGGAAATAAAACTAGGGTAATGTTTCCCAGAAATGCTGAAATATCATAAGGTATTCAAGATTTAATACATAATGGTTTGTTTGTACTTATGAAAGTTCCATCGTTAGGAAAAACTTTGTATTATTTCATGTTTAAATAGATGATTTCTAAAGGAATACTTGGGTATATTTTATGTGAAATAAGAGTGACGTTTTCAATAAGTTTAAGTATTTTAAGGATCTTATTGAAAATAAGACAGAAATGATAATGTTTTTGAGAAATGATAACAACGGGGAATATTACTATAATGCATTTCATAACTTTTTTAATCATTTTGGAATAGGAAAGCGGAAACAAACTCCATATGCATTACAACAAAAAGGAGTTATAGAAATAATTACTTGTAGGGTTATGGATAGTGATGCATGTTTGGACAAGAAATTATGGGCTGAATAAGTGAAAACTTTTTACTTGATCAATAAATCACCCACATATTTCCTAGAAAATAATACTTCAGAGTGAGTATGGACTAGCAAAAAACTTTATATTTTACATTTAAGGGTATTTAGTTGTACTACTTATATGTGTATTCACAAAGATAAAAGAATAAAATTATATAATAAATTTTCTACATGCAATATGTCTATTAGATACTCTAATGATGTGAAAGGATATAATCTATGAATCCAGAAACATAGATGTTTGTTAATAGTCATAATATAATTTTCAAAGAAGCTAAGTGGATTCCTTATAAGGAAGAAGAACTAAATGATGAAAATGAACAAAATTATGTTGAACAAGAAGAACGTGATTTTTTTATGAGATTTATCTAAGTAAATGTGAACTAGAGCGAGATTCAAGAGAGAAATTATAATGAAGTAGAGGGGTAATAAGAAGATGCAAAAATATAAACTCAAGTCTTGAGAAGATAAACATTGGTGAGAAGGGAACATTAAAGGTACAGTCCTCTTGAATTCTTTTAGGATTTTATTTGATAATATAATTTATTTCTTATGCTGAGAAAAATATAGTAAAGGAGGCTTTTGACTCAAAATACTACAAGTCTTGTAAAAAGTATATGGCAGAAGAAATGGAGTCCTTAATTAAGAATTTTACATGAGACTTGGTGAAATTACCTCCAAGAAGAAAACCTATTGGCTATAAATGGGTATTAAAGAAGCAATATAATGCATAAGGGAAATGGAGAAGTATAAATCTTAGCTAGTATAAAAAACATTATCATATGTAGAACTGTTGATGTCAAATCACAGCACCCCTGAATGTCTGCAACTCGATGGGTTGAGACTTTCAGTGCGATTGCATAACATGGAGCTTTTCCCAAGTGTGGGACCTTGCGAAATCGGAAAAGCTCTCCGGATGAAGGCCGGTTCCTATTCCTCTGTTCAGATGCACACGTAAAAAATGCAGAGGGTTTACTCAAAACCTAAACTAACTTTCCAAGGAGACAGGGTAAGAATATGCATAAAATAAAACCTAAACTAACAGAGGTGATGCACCGAGGAATGAAGAACAACTGTCTTGCCAATAAACACAGACCATTAAAATGTAATGCAAGATCATGCATAGTAACCAGATTTGCAATGAAAGATCAAGAGGATGCAAATGAACACAGAGAGGGTTGAGAATCATCCACAAACATGCATTATTTTCTCCAAAGATTGACATAATACACTAAAAAATGCCAAGAGGAAAAGTTGCATTACAGTTTTAAATGGGAGGTTCGAACTCCACAAAATCACCTGCCAAAGAGAAGAAGGGAGGGGCAAAACAAGAATGTCCAACCTTTAGAAAGAAGCCCCTCCTTACAATTTATAGGAAGAATGAGAGAGAAAAGAGAGAGGAATTCCAAATCTACCCCAACCACCTCCAGGTTGCATTTAATTCATCTCATTATGATGGTAGGTGAGAACCCTAGCGAACCCAAAAAGTTGCGAACTGTATTTTTCATTTTTAAGAATTTTTTCTCACCCAATTAAAGATATCCAGTCGTAGTTGGACAGAGGACCTCGTAAGCTTTCCAAAAAGTCCAACCTTGCATGATTTCGAGCTCCTAGTCAAAAGTTATGGCCATCTGAATATCTACGCCATGGTCTGTCTCCTGTCAGCGCTCAAAATGTTGCGCCTCCTGAAGGTGTGCCATAGGCGCATCCATTTCTGTGTCGACACACTCTTACATGTGCCAAGATGCGACTTTTGCCATGTCGACACTCTGTGTCATGCGCCCTTTACATGCGCCAAGGCGCATCCATTTTCGTGTTGACACCTTCTGTCGTGCGCCTCTTACCTGCGCCATGGGCGCATCTATTTATATGTCGACATCCATTTTCATGCACCCTTAACCTGCGCCTTGGTGCATCCATTTATATGTCGACATCCATTTTCATGCGCCCTTAACCTGCGCCTTGGCGGTTGGTGACGCAATAAATATCGGGTTTTGAGTTCCTTTGATTTCCATATTCTTCTGCTTGCCTATATCTACCCGGGGGGAAAGATATATACAACAAGAACACCTTGACATTTCTGATATTTTTTTTCATGTTGCTACGCTACATTCTTGTAGATCTATTCAACTATTGCTACTACTTTCAATCTAGAGATAGAACATATGGATGTTAAGAAAAAAAATTTGCATGGTGATCTTGAGAAGGAAATGTACATGGATCAACAACAAATACTTATGGATAAAAGAAAATAAATATTTTGTGTATAAGTTTAATAAGTCTCTCTATGGATTGAAATAATCACAAAGAATATGTAACGAAAAATATGAAAACTATGTGTTGGGACTTGGACTTGAAAGAAACAAATATAATCCTTGTGCTTATTATAAAAATAAAGAAAATATTTTGTTGTCATTGTATTTTGTGTAGATGACATGTTGTTAATTTACTAAAAATAAGAAAATAATCAGTCAAGTTAAATATCTACTCTAATGTATCAATAAGATATGAAAGATAGAGGAGCTAGAAAATCTATTTTGGGTATAATGGTTAAAAGATATTGCGTAAACAAGAAACTATGGTTAAATAAAAGGAATTATGTTGAGATGGTATTGTAAAGGTAAAGGGAGTAAACAAAACATGTAAGTATTCCCTTTTCTATTGGTAAAAATTGATCGGTTGAATAATGTCCTAAAATAGAATTTGAAAATTAAGGACATGTATTAGGTGCCATATGCTAGTGTTGTGTTTAGTTTGATAAATGAAATGAACTATACCAAACCTGATATTGGTTATGTAGTGGGAGTAGTTAGCAGATTCATGTCAAATCTTGGAAAGGAATATTGTATTATGGTAAAGAGGATCTTTATATATCTATGTGGAACATTTAACTATGCAATATTCTATAAGGGAAATCCATGTGAAAGAAAAACAATCAATCTATGTATGATTTGTTGGATTGAAAATGGGATGGAGATTTTGATATACGTATATCGAATACTGCATATATTTTAAAATTATTTGGTGTATCTATAATTTGGATGAGTAAATTTCATGCGAGTTTTGTGATATCCACCGCAGAGGAAAAGTACATGGTAGCTAGTAATGCAAGTATGGAAGCAATTTGGATTTAATGACTCATTTCAGCTGTTTAGTTAATTCACAATGTTGTAAGAATAGGTTGTGACAATCGAAGTATAATTGTTCTAGAAAATAGCCCAACTATCAATCTAGAACAAAACACATTGATGTCAAATACCTTTTTTTAAGAGAAGTAGTGGAGGAGGAGGAGATATTGCTCGAGGAGGAAATTGAAGATAATGTTGCTAATTTTAAGAAAAATATTGTAAGCAATATGAAATATTCTTTGTGAAGAAAGTTAATGGGCTTGAGAACAACAAGTTACTAAATATATGGCCTCTAATCCCCATATAGAAAGTGTAATGCTCCATTTTATGACATTAAAATTATTACACACAAAAGGGGAATGTTAAATCCAGACAAAATTAGGTAAATAGGATAAAATCATTACTATGTTTTTCAAAAAAAACTTACAGGATTATAACACACCTAAAGACAACTAAAAATTTGGTCAATTTTTTATTTATGTTTTACTATTTTATTATGCAGGATGTAATGGAATAAATCTTCTTCTCTTCACTAGATATATATTTTTATAAAAAAAGATAGGGTTTCAAATGTATTTTTTTTTTTAAATTTACTATGGATTTGATTCATACATATAATACTCTTTTCCTTTATCAAGCTAATACATAAATCTTATGGTTTGGGTATTGGATTTACCCTCTCCTTTTGAAAAAATTGTTTGATATAATATATATATATATATATATATATATATATATATATATATATTATTTTTTATTAAAAAATTATGAATCGACGTAAAAACGAGACCAGGGTGAGAGAGGGTCCAATTGCTTTGTTTAGGGGAAGGGGGGGAAATATCTGTAGCGGCCTGGCCGCTTTATGGTGGGGAGGTTTGCTATGTGGTGTGGCCGTGACTAAACCGCATTGTGGTAAAACAGTGGCAGGTGGGGTGCAGTCGCCCCCCCAACTCACATATACTTTTTTTTATTAACTTTGCTTTTAAAAAAAACAAACCATATTCTATATGGTTTATACTTATATATATATATATATTGTAGTGCACAGCGTTGTTTTAAATTAAAAATAAATAAATAAATAAAGAAATAAAATAATAAAATGGGGGGAGCGTTGGGAAAGTTTGGTGGGAGTGGTTGGAGAAATATGGTGAGTAGGTGGAGGTGTGTGGAGGAGGGAAGTTAGTGTGTAACAATATGGAACAGGTGCCCCCCCCATGTGAAGGTACATGGGATTCATCAATGCTAATAAGGCCTGTCCCTTTCCTTGTTTGAAAATGCAAATAACCTTTTTAGGAATCCAAATCCTAAATACATGCTGAAACCCTCTCACGTTGAAATTTATCAGTGTTGGACAGATTCAATGGTGCAAGACATGTATACAAGAGTGGAAGCATGCACATGACATGTTAAATGGTCACCAAAATGCCTAAAAGAAATGTGTCTTGTGGACTGCAATCTTCTCTCAACCCTGCGCCAAAAAAAAGGAAGCTCCAAAACAAGGTAAGGACGTTCATCAATGCATAATGGAAATCAAAATTTTAAAAATTTTCTAGCTTCCTCCCAATCTGCGGTGAAATGGGAGTTTTGTCAAATTTTATAGTTGTAGGTTGCCTGGTAGATATGGATGCAAAAATTAAAATGTGCTCTGCTGGATAGCATAGACTTCATATTATACAAAAAATGGGTTTTTTTAAAAAGCTTAGAAAATTTCAACTAAATGTATTTGCAGGTGTTGAGCCTCCTACAATTTTTCCACATACTCCCACGGTGCATCAAAAGGGGACCTCTAGAGTAGGTTGTGATCATCCAACAAATTTTAAAGAGTAGAAACCTAGTGTCAAAGGTTGTATTTGCTAATGCTATGGAAAACTAGTACACAAAGTTGGGAATATTACACAAGGAAAGTCAACAGTTCCGTAAAATGCATCAAAGAGATCTGGTCTAATGGAACATGCCTTGACCATGTATGCTTCATTTTTTTTCATTTAAAGTGCAAGCTTACAATTTTAGTGGAAAAAGGGTTGTAAATACTTTAATGGTATAAGTGATTCTTATAGCATTCCACCTAGAATTTAATATTATGTCTCCTCGGTTTAAATTCCTTAGTGCATTGGATATCTTGAGGAAACTCTAAAATTTATCATCAACATGCCAATTAAAACTGTGGCAGTTGTGTGGATGTGTTCATTTGGTACCCCCTATAGAGCATAAGAATATGGAGTTTCAATAATTTACAACAACTCTTCTTTTGATTTGGATCATCAAAATGCTACAAGTTATCTTCTTCTTTCAACATCTATATATAAGAAACACAATCAATTAAAAGATTCCCTTTATTGAAATATATATGTAGGGAATGTTGTAAATTAAAATAAAATGGGATCCAAAAAAAGGTGGGTATGCAAAGAAGTAATCTATATCAAATATTTTTTACCTCCACAATTCATAGGAGTGTTTGGAGGCATTAAAAAGGCATTAGAAACTTCTAAGGAAACACAAGTTAAAAATGTGTTTCCTTGCTACATAAAACCTTGCCAATGTTATCTTATCTCGTGTTAAATATGGAGCCTTAAGCAGGCTTATAAAATAATCAAAACATAATGGGAAACTTATTTTGTTTGAAAATTTTAAGTGATCGGGAAGATATGTGTGTCTTCGTGGAGGTTAGATCAACACTGGTGAAATGTTTGCTGAAATGCCCACATGAGATGCTGAACCAAATCCTATGGGTTTGACCAGCTTCATTCCTTCAGGAATGGTTCATTTCTCCTTATCTTTCATAATTCTCATACTTTAGTTTTTTCTTTTGCAAAGAAATATAATTTTAAAAGCTTAGGATTATCATGAATTTAATTATTTTATATTAACTTGTTACAAAACAATAAAATGTCATATCATAACTCACGCAATAAAAATAACCATTTTGTAGTCAACCATGAAATTCAACCCTCATTTTGAGGTGATTTAGAAAACTTCCAAACCATACTAAATCACCACAGTATTATTTTATTAACAATTTGAATTTGATCCCGTGTAAATTTGTTGACCGCTTCCTTGTTAAAATAGATAAATTATGATTTTTGAAGACTCACAAAATAGCCTTTGTAACTCCTGAAATGAGATGTTACATTTCCTATGTGTACCTTGTTTTGTAAGGAGTCACTTCAATCCTTGAATCGACCTCGAATGATCTTCTATGATATTTTTGATGCCCTTATAGGCACAATGTTTCACCATTTTGCAGTTGTAGGAAGCTACTAAAACTAAAAAGTTGGCTTTCATTTTGAACCGCCATTTGAACCTTGAGCAACCAAATGATTTTATGCATTCACAAATGTCTAGTATTTTTTTACTAGGAAATTTCCTGGAACCTTTAGTTTGGGGAAAAACAAGCTTCTTGTTAGTTTGGCAAAGGCATTTTGTAGGCCTTTGATCGCAGTTTGACTAGGTCAAAGATTGACCTATTATGACCCGTGGCTCCAACAAACCTGTCGCTGTTGGATAAATGTTTACTAGTTCTCAATCCCGTCGACTCTGGAAAATTCTCCATATAGAGGGAAACTTGTAGGATGATTATCGTTGCATATTCGTCCATCAAAAGTTATTTTTCAACGTGGTTTTTTGATCCCTCAAGATAAGTTTTAATCATTTACAACTATGCCAATTATGACCGATAGACCTAGAAAACTAGCCGCCAATCATAAACCATTCGTCTGTTCAAATTTCTATCAGTTCATGTGAAATCTTGGTATATAAGTGGACAAATATAAATTTAATCGTGGTGTGTTTTATCATCAAAGCACAATGTTTGAAAGTGGTTTCTTAGCCTCCAAGTCTAATTTGAATGTTTTTGTAGCTAGCAGGAAAATGTAAAAAAAAGTTGTGGGACCTTGGTTGGGTTACCAAACCACTGTGCAAACTTGTTGACACTTGTAAATAACTGTTTCAAACTTTTTCTTGGGGCTTGTGTTGTGAAAAATGAATTGTGTAAAAATAGTGTTTCTCTCTCTTTCCTATTTCTTTCTCTCTTCTTGGTTAAAAAAAGGAAGTAAAATGAAATGAAATGAATACATGTTTCTAACCCTTTTCATTTCCAATGTAAAATTTTAATGTTATTATGTAAATGGAAAACTAAAAACGTTAATTATGTATATATGGTTAATGTAGTCCCATGTTACAGAAAAGTTGTATTTGAAATTTGCTAACATATATGAGATGCTAGTTTTAAGGATACCTTGGGATATGCACATTTAATTAGAGGTGAAATTTTAATTCATAGTTACGTATGGTAAAAAAAAATGGATTGATACACACACACACACACAAGTAAAATGAGATTGAATTTAATACCTGGTAGTGTGTTTCTAGTGTGCAATAGATGATTAAATAATTAGTGTTGTGTTTCTTACCTTAAAAATATAATAAAGAAATATAAATAAAACAATTGACCTTATTTTAAAACTTGTGCATATCTACCTTTCTCACATGTTCCTTGTTAGCATAGAATAAATTAAAATCGTATAATGAACTTAAAATTTACACTCTATGGAACCTCCTAGCTTAGGTAAATAAGACCCTAGTTGTGTTATCATCATAATCGGTATGTTTATCAACATCGTCGTCAACTCGATGGTTAGGAACGACATGGTCAAGCCATTTCTAGTGTAATCATAACAAACACTTCCTTAGGATCCTAGTGGACTGCAAAGTCTTAAGAAGTTAGATCTAGAAATCAACTTCATGATCAAATGAACTACTTGATGGATCCAGCCAACACAAATGGATCTTGTTAAAATGTTGAACTATGACTTAAGTCTTGTTAATTATATCCTCAGTTCCTTGGAGATAAATGTGTTACCTTAGTTACTAAGGACATATCACCTTGGTCTTTCATGAAGGTTGTTTAGCATAAATATGTAATCTCACCTTGAACTCATATATAGTTGGGGTGTAGATTCTTAGGTGCAATTGATATTAAACCAAACCTTGGCTAATTAAGGGGTTAACATGTGTATATAAAATGGTAAGTAACTCCTTACAAGTGAAATTGATTTGAAATATGTTGACCTTCGAGAACCCAAGAAATTGGAAACTTGATCCTTTAATCCTTTATTATGCCCTTTTATGACATTAAGGAAAAAATAACTTTCATATGCGGAAACGTGAAATATAGAAACATGGGATCTAAATTTGAACACAAATCACTTATTGTTCATGCATAGTTTATAATGCTTCCATTCATGTACTTCTTCAATATGTTAGACATGTAGTTTCGTAACTATTTAAGTTAAAGTGATGGAAAAAAAGACCAAATAAAAAATGTAAATGAAATACAAAACATGAGTATATGTGATAATGATTTAGGAAAAAAAATTCTCTTGAAGTCCTTATGGTTGATTAAATCATTGACTTTTGTTAAGAATGGATAAAAATTATTCTTGGTGGGACTAGGCATTTGAGACAATATAGAGTCCACTAAAAATAAAATTATGTCATGTAAATGCTTAACTGAATCAAACTAAATTTTGAACTAAAACAACCATAGTACGAGAAAACATGTGCTTCAAATGGAACGAAGTTTATAGGAAAGGGAAACTTGAACCTTCACCTCCTTTGAATCATATTTTTTTTCCCCTAATAACTTATGGTTAGTCCTCTTGCATAATTAGGGTAAAATTAAACGTCAACTAAACATTTATTGAGAAACAAACTTTTAACATAAGAATGAGATAAGTAGGAACTTTGTATGTCATCTAAAATATTGAAAATAATTATATAAGTTATGCAGATTTTCATAAGGGATAAGGAGCAAACTTCAATGGTTGAAATGTAAGTTGAATGTGGAAGGAACTTATGAATCTATAGGTGGAAAAAAGAAGGAGAAAATTATACTTAGATAATAATGTAATTGGAATATTAATCGTAATGGATATGTAATCATGGTAATGATGTGTTGTGGGTTTTCCAATCCTTGAGTCCTTTTTTTGTGGTTGGGTCATTTCTAGTATTCTTTCATTGAGGAAAGTGTGGAATTGACATGTAGATGGTGTTGTCACGTGTCTATGTGAGTCGATGACTCATGTAAGTGTCTTATGCATTGTTGTTTTTCTCTATTTGGAACCTTGTGGTGTTGTGTAGTGAGAAATGTAAGTCAAAAAAAATTATCCTGGTATTTTTACTATTGTATTTGTGTGTGTAAAATGTGGGCATTACATTTTGGAATCATAGTGGAGGTTCATTCTCACAAACCTCTGTGAAAGATTGGAATTGTCATTATTTTGCATGGTGGTGGTGGAGACTTGAAGAGTAATTGTTGACATTTTTTGCACCCTGTGTGAAAAGGGTCAAATCGAAACTTGTAAGTTATTCAGATTGATTGAGTCGAAAGTTTGACTATGTTTGGGGCATCCACCTCAAAAAAAATACAGATTTTAATTTTTTTTGGTTTTGAACAGTCTTGGAAGTCACGTTTGGATCAAACTCCATATAGGCTATAGTTATAGAGCACCATGCGTCATTTATGTAGCCATTCCATTTGAAACCCTCTTCAGAATTGTGCAACAAATGTAAGCAACCATTGCAAAATCCTGAGGAAGGCAAGAAAGGTGGCATGTATCAAACATGAAGTTTTGAAGCTGCAGACAGGTTACAAGTTTGAAGGATAGGGTGCGGAATAAATTTCAATCATCCATGAACATCAAAAGGTACATTTGATTTTTATTTATTTCCATACATAAGTGAATTATTTAAGTGTGTTGAGTTGTACAAGTTCATTATTATCTATTAAAATGAAATAAAGTACAGAAGAAAAGATACACATCTCATTACACAAAAATAGTTCATTTATTCATATGGAATAAAAGTACAGTGAACCCACACAAGCCGTGGGACGTAACTTGTATGTATTGGAAATAAAAGATGCATATACTTAAAGCTATAAGAAAATGGAGAGAGAAGAAACCCATCATTGCCTATTTGGGTTCGGTTCTCTCGTGCTTCTAGCTTTTTTTCATTTTCAGCTGCTTCATCCTCATCTCCAGTTCCTAGCAACAGGCACCTGTGAACATATATTATGTATTGTTAGAGCTCCAGGTTTGGTCTATATCCATGTGTTTATAGTTTCAAGTAACTGAATCTTTTAAGGAAGGCACATACAAGATATATAAAGGACAGAATCAGGAAGAACATCTCATAGTACAATTGAATTTGGGCCAAGTATAAAAGGAATTCATAAGGAGAATATCTTTTTAGCAAACAATCAAATGAAAGAAATGAACATGTAGTTTTACAGCAAATGATAGAGATTTGAAAGAGTAATGAAAATATTTTCATTACAGTACCAGGACTCAAAACAGGTTTTCAATACATATTGAAGTACAATATATGAAACAGATCAAATGAGATGATGTTACACAACTGCTCAGGTTTCTAAGGAATTGAAGAGGTTTTTTTGCCATATCAAGCTTTCATTCAAGTATACAAATAGTTTACAGAATTGTATTCAAAACTTCATACAAAAGATGCAAATTTCAAAAAAAATAAAGGTCCTCATCAAGAATCAAGAAACCTTCGGCTATCTTAAGAAGAAACATAACAGCTGAAAGGGGCAAGTAATTCCCCAAGAAAGCATGAATCTAGAATAAAAATCAACATACCAACTCAAAGAAAATATTTCAGATATTTTAGAAATTTGTGATTTCCATTGAATTTAGATTCAAGTTGCAGTATCAGAGTAAAAGAAGATACAAGTTGCAAATTTACAAGGGAATATTTACAATCTATAATGGATTTGAATCATAGCCACCAAAGGTCTATACAAAGCTCAAGATCAATCATGGTATCCACATTTTCCAAGCATGAACACCAGATTTTAGTCATAGAATTCCATTGAAGTCAAAATGGCCACATAAATAACAAAGTTTTTGATCTCAGTAATGCCAAAAGTAGCTATAAACATATTCAATCTCAAAATAAATAAAATGGTGGACAGTTACAATTATCTGAAGTTGCAGAGTTTAGAAGAATGATCTTCTCAGAGGAGCTCAAAACCCTCATGGCGGCCCAACTCAGGTGCACAAAGAAAATGTTATGTTAGATTTGGTGATAAAAATCCTCTATCACAAAGACGATCAAATTTAGAGTTCAAGATTGTCACATTTCAAATGTTATGAAGCATGATCAAAACCAAAGGAACATGTATAAAATCAAACAGATGATCAAAATGATATGATCTTTATTGAAGGAAGGTACAAAATGAAAACGAAGAAATTTTACAGTGCTAGCCATAGTAAATCTGACAACCTGGGTTCTCAAAAGGACGAACTAAAGTTCAAACTTGTGAAACCATTTCAAATCTTTGTGTTGAATGAAATTAACAAACAACATCAGCTTCTTTTCCGTATATGTATAAAGGGAAATAATGATGTTAAAACATAGCAGAGCCCAGTTTTGAATGATACAGAATTGAGAAAATAGCTTTTACATCATCTCAGGTAAGAAATTAAGCCATTAAATAAGTGAGAAAATGCACGATACGAGGTGTAACATGAACCACAAAATCTACAACAAGATACAGAGCTTTAACTACTCAGATTTGAGAAAATCAACAAAACTGAGCTCTCATATAAAAAAAATTACAGTGGAATACTCTTTGTTCACTCAGTGGTTAAGAAATACGTCCAAGAAGTGACAAGATATTCAAGTTCAAACCCCATGAGGAGATCCATGACAGTCAGAAATAGAAAAATGGGTTACCAAAGGAAATAAAATGGATGCAGTTAATAAATGAAATCCCAGAGTAGATATAAGCATGTTTTCGATTACCCACATTAGAAAAATGTCTGGATCTAGAGTTAAAGGAAAAGAATGCACGAATAGAGAAAACCCACATGAGGAAATAATCAGATCTAAAGCAAGATAGAGGAGCTAATTATTGAGAACTCGGCCATGGATCAAGCCTGAGATACCAACCCCAGCCTCGAGGGCTTCAACAAATCCAGAGAAAGAAGTAAGGGGAGATTGGAGCTCTCAAAGAATATAAATGGAAAATTTGTTAGAAAAAAATCTAAGGGCCGAGCACAGTCAATATCCTACATGTCGGCCATGGAAATAGGTAATGTTCAAATTCCATGAAACAGAGGAGATTAGAGTTCTCAAAGAAACAAATAATGGCAACAGTATATTAAAATCAGAACCTGGCTAAATCAATGGCACAAGTAGAGAAATAAAAACAGATCTTACAAATAGTATATAGCCATGAATGGGAGAACAACTAGGTTAGTAGTTACCCATCAACCAAGAGGTTCAAGCCAATTTTTTACTAACAAATGCTAAACCCACTAAATCCCAAGTGGAAATTTTCAGGGGGGCACTAATAAATCAGAATATTTTCACCATGCTACCACATTTCGTTTAAAAAAGGAAATAAAAATATCAGAGTGAAATGTGAGCTCTAGCCCTAAATACGGCAGCCATGGTGCCTTTTGCACAATAGTATAGAGACCTTTCAAATACGTTTGACCCAAGCAGAAGGAAATACACAATAAATAGTTTTTCATATTTTCAAAGTTCCAGATCTACAAAAAGTTCAAACAGATAAGTGAATGCAAAAGGATCTTACCTTCTATAATGGTGTCAAGCCATAACAACATTAAACTTGAATGGAGCTCAAACCCATTTTCAGAAAACTCCAACATTATCCATTCACGGATATTAAGTAAGTCTTAGATCTCACAAATTCCCAACATAATACAAACTTCATGCTATAAATGCAAAGAACTCAAATTCCTAAAGAAGAGCCCAAAATCTTCATGATGGCACCCATACCTTACCAGTATCTCTCAAAGTTCAGAAAGATGTCAATTTAGAAGGATTTTCTTTACATAGGTAAAAAACCCAAGAACTGAGCTTCATAGTAGAAAAGAATGGCGGCATAATAAACAACAATTTTGAATCCATAAAATCTCTGACAAAACTCTCCAAGAACTTCAAAATGGAACTGAATCGAGCTTCAACATCAAAACAATGGTGACCACATAAAATTCCACAGATTTTTCCTAGCTCAAGCAGAGCTCAACATCAAATGCAAATGAAATAATAGGGTTTCAACCCTTTTTGCTTCCTTAACCCATTCAGTGAGTTAGTTAACTCGATATGAGTTAAAGTACAATATGTGGCACTCCTTTGATACAGATCCAAAAGGCCTAACTCTATTCAAGTTAAACCATGACCAACATGCCAATGGTGAGTCATCATGGAGAGGGGACCAACCCATGTTTAAATCAAAAATCATTACATATTGACTTGCAAAAGTCTAAACTATATTCCAGAACTATGATACAAGCCGACAATAATGATCACCCAAAAGGTAAGTCCTTTAACTATAATCATCAGGTCTATTCAAGTGCAAAATCCTGACAAGAAAATTACAAAGCGGTGAAGGTTGAAGGGGTGACAGACTATATAATATGCCATGTGTTATGCAAAGGAGCCTGATTATTAAAACTATGATTATTACTTAGTCTATGCCCAAATAAATCAAAAGGGTGGTCGAATGTATTATGATGCCTATGCCATGGCTAAAGGGAATGTCAACATCAGAGCCTAGGCTTGGAAGTGGTCCCCACAGTGGATGAATCATTCTTGCAAATATTACAAGTATTGCAATTGTTTTTACTCATAAATAGGGAGTTGATTTTTTGCATGCTTCACAAGAGGACAGAACATACAAGAAGATGAATTCACATGCATAAGGAAAGAGACTTGCCTAGCAAGCAATCTTATTTTAGCAAAATTATTCACTCTTCTTTTCTTAAAAATAGAATAGTCAACTTCAGTTTGACTGTATTGTAATTAAGGCTAATAATTCCTATTTGTAATTGCATGCTCTCTTTTTTTATTCCTTTATCTATTATTAAGTAAAGGATAAAAATAGGATGCATTGGCAAGTACAAGCCTTAGGCTATTTTTAGGAAGGGTGGGAAAATTAATTTTGCTATATATTGTGTGCTTTTGCAAAACACAGAGGATAACTAGGAGAGGACTTTTTGGATATAGGAGTACTGAAGCAATTTTTGCTAGTTTTTCCTTCTGAGTGTGAAGTACGTTTTGCCTTACCAATTATTTGCAGTCTTTTGTATGTTTCTATTAGTCTTGTGAATGCAAATTCCCTGATTAATCATCTTACCCTGTTACAAATTTCAGTAGTTTCTGCATGATATTAATGTGGATGTTTAGCTTAGTGGTATTGTTGTGATAATCTCCCTCAATACCTCCAAGTGTTTTGACCTTAATATTCTGCAGAAGAACTATTGGTTCATGCACCAGAAATCCTTCACATATCAATTGTGCATATACTCAGTCAAAGCCCTCATACAAATTTGGTGTATCACCTTAGTTTTAATTACTTTACAGTCATCTTTTACCCTTAAACCCCATAATCAATTTAGGATACATCAACAAGGAATCGGCCTTGATACCAGAGACTCACCTCAAAATAGGTATACCCACAGACCTAAGGTGTTTCCATTGTATCTATGAAAGAGAGAGATCAAATTTTGCAAGCTTAGAAAACTGTATGTTTGGAGTGAGGAAATGTAACTGTTTACAAGTCACTCAAGTCGAGTACAAGAAAGGAAGTGGAGCCTTACATTGACAGAAAACCCACATTTTTTTGTTTGGTATGTGTGACACTTGCTCAATGGGTGTTATGCTTATTGTGTTTCATGGACACCTTAGGCTCAGTAGATAGTGATTTGTACTCCTTTCTCTCTCCCAATATGGTTATCGTATGGATTCAACCTATGTGATTTTGACTATGTTGAGACTTTTTGAAGTGGTGGCGGGATGATTCAGATAGAGATGATGAAAATTATATTATTTGATATGTTATGAGTTGAGGCTCTATGTATGAGTGCCAAAAACTCATTGAGTACCCCTTTGGTGGTTGTATAAGGCCACATATTTATTGTAATTTGTTATCTCCATATACAGATTTTATTTGTAAATTAAACATTTTTTTTTCTTTTCGTCAAAGAACCAACAATTTTCTTTATTGACATGGTCTTATATTGTGGGAATTTATTTGGTTGTTTCACTAACATGTGGATGTTTGAACTAACTATGACTAATTAGCCATTTTCTTTTCTTACTCTTAAATTTATGTTCCAAGTTTAAAAGTTTTATAGCCTAGCCCAAGCCTTTAAATTTTTCCACTTGGAATTTGAATGGATTGTTATGTTAGTTCTAATGTGGTAATTGTTGACAATTTTTGCACTTGTGCAAAACTAGGCAACTCGAAACTTCATCGTTACAATGAAAGTCATGGGTGAAGTATACCGAAGCTTAGGAATTTCTGATGTTACTAGTACTACTGGGTTAATTAATGATTAAGTGAAATTTGTAGTTATGTCTTCTATTAAAAAACCTAACAGATCACATAATCTACAATTTCATAATACCTTCAGCAAAAGAACACACACCTAAAGGAAAGCTGTGTTTTCTTGATGAAGACACCGAATTAAAGATTAGGTGAAGTGTTCAATTTTGGGACAACAAACATAAGTTCAGATTACAGAAAATTAGAGTTCATTACTAAATGTTACAAGTTCTAATCAAGGTTCTTTCCTTCATGATTAAGACTTTCAATGATGTTATTGAGTTGTTTAGTTCATTATACAATCCATACAGAGAAGCTAGAATGTAGAAAGAAATATACAACTCATTTACAAAATTCAATATTTTATTCATAAGGACTTTTAAAATGCTTCCCACACAAGCCGTTGCATGTAACTGAAATGTAAAGTATAACTACTAAAAATAAAGGTACACAATCATGAAAGAGAAAGAAAAGGAGTGTGAGTGAACCCATCATTTCCTTGGGATTTTCTTTCTTCGATCTAAGCATCTCTACTCCATCCTTTTCTTCATCTCCATTAAAGAGGCCCATGTACCTGAAAAGAAAAGAGGTTAACTGTCAGCTACAAGCTCATGGATCAAACCATATTCCTACACTATCCTACTTCATTCATATGAATATTCCCCTAACATGAGATGTATTCTACTTGAAGAACAAAACTGCATGCATGCTTTATTCAGTAAGAAAGAAGAAGGAGAAAAGAAACAAGAGGAAAAATAATGGACATAAGAGAGGCAAAAAAATCCTAATTATTTTCTAACTGTTTTCCTCAGTGTCTAGGTACAGGTTATAGCCAAAAATAAAAATAGACAAGTCATAAGTGCATGCAATAAAAGGAAGAATGTAACTCAAAATTCCAACAGTTTTTCTGAAATGGAAGAAGTTACAGTGCAAAAGAGAGAGTGGAGGATAGAAACACTTGTTTTAGTTTCAGCAGAAGAGGGAGAATCAGATTTCAAGAAGCTGAAACTAAATGGAAAGAAGGGATTACAGCTGAAACAAGATGAGAGAGAAGATTCTAGGAAAATTTTGACAGAGCTTCGCATGTAAAATGAACATTTACAACTTTTCATCATGTTGTTTTCAATTTCTACGTTCTTTAAAGGAACTATGCAAATCAAATAAGTGATACAGGAAGTAGAAAAACATCACATGATCCAAATAAATAGCTAACATATTTAAGGTCCTCAATTGCTATATAAGATCAACAAGAAAAGTATTACTTTCTGTATTCTGGATCAGAAAATAGAACTACTACTTCTAGAAATACATTAAATAGAAGATTCTGGGAAAATTTTATGAGGGCTTTGCCATGAAAAGTCAACATTTAAAATTTTCCAGCAAGCATCTAAGTAAAAAACAGTTGCAGAAAGGAAATAAAGCATTTGAATCAAGATAGAAACAATGCAACTACTATTATACTTTCACAGTCAAGTATTTTTTAAGCAATTATGAGAGCATAGAAAAACTACAATGTCAATAAAGTACATTCATTCAAGCAAGGTAGTACTCACCTAAAACATGAGTAGAAGCCATTACAGGTCAACAAAGGAGCTATCTCATGATGACATTAAAAGTTAATATAGGAATGGTGAATAAATAAATGATGTCCTGAAATCATCAAATAAAAATTATTCATCAAAAGGGATCAAGTATAGTCAGGACTACAAGGTTTCAAAGTACTATGGATAAGCAAGTAGAGTTTTAGAAACTTGTATTGATGAATTTGTAAATGTGTTTAAAACAAATTTACTACTCTACCTAAAGAAAAATTCAAATGAACCAACACATATAATACATTAGAAGTGTTTCCCAAGGAGAAGCAACTCTCAGTCAAGAGAAGAGTAGTATTCTCAATGAAGGCAGTCCCAAAATAAAAATTTCATATTAATACAACTTGAAGAGCTATGAAAGATCAATAATACAGATATTTAGAAAATATTCTAAGGAATATATCAAGGAAAACATGAAGGAAAACAAGACATTTTTCAACTATTGTAAGCCTTGATAAGGCCAGTGAGTACCAAAAATACAAACATAGGGTGCATCAGTTCCTCGGACGGAGACCAGAATACAAAGCCAAGATGAAAAGGAACACCAATGTATGAACCTTTATTGCATCGCAGAACCATTACATGACCAACATTACAGAGCTCGAGTAAGCAAGGAATCAAGACCTACAGGACTATTATAGAGCTCAGAAACGATTAAGTATGGTGACAGTGTCGAATTAAAACAAAACATATTACAATGAAAATCAAAACCCAATAGACATAAAGAGGTAAGATTTGAATCATCCTACAATGAGCTAAAATTCCAAACTAAATCTCCAAATCCCATCTTGAACAAAGAAAATTTTCAGAAGCAATAAGAACTACTAAGGATGGAAAAGGGACAAAGAACAAATTTGAGATCGAATGAGGTTTTCTATGCAAAAGAACATCTAAATAAGGGACAATGAATGTAAAGATAGCGTACCAGTTGAACTCAAGGTGAACTACTCTTGAAGATCATAGAGCTCAGAGTAAGAGGGGAAAACCTAGAATGTTTTAAACTCAAATCCCCCCCCAAAAAAAGAACCATGAAGGCATGAGATATGTAAGGAATAAGAAAAATACTAGTGTTTTGAAATCAAGATAATATTAATGATGCGATTGAAAAGCTTAGAGGTAAGAAAACTTACCATTCCTTCATTAAAATAGTGATGCTCATCACACGGAGATCATGTAATAAGGATTTAACTTCTCAATGATTGTGAACAAGAGGAACACGAAGTCCACTGTAGAAATCAAGCTCAAAGACACTAAGAATGGCATCCACCTCCATAATCTTGCACAGAGAGCTCAAAATAGGAAGAATGGCTGGAAGTATACAAGATACAAAAGTCACAGGACCCCATAGGCTAGGAAAATGTTTAAGCAGAGCTCGAATAATCAACAATGGCGAATGAAACAAATTTGTCAGGGCTTCGCTGCTCTCTTCGAGCAAGCCAAAAAATGATCAAATGATGGAGCTCAAGCATTTTAACTATTTCACCTCAACAAGTTAACCTAATGTAACTAGAGTTAGAAGAGCAACGATCACAAAACATAAGGACAAAGACCAATGGCCTAAGATCAAGCTCATAGATCAAAGTGTTTAACCATAGTCAATCTCCACCAACCACCTTAAATGCATGGTCAGAAACCCTAAACATGAGTCAAATATCGACAACTGAAGATGAAAAAGGATGAACATTGACAGATTAGAATGATCAACAATGCCAAGGCAAACTCAACTAGGGTTGCATATGCCACCGATACCATGATTGAGGGGTAAGTCATCGTGGAGAAGGGGCCATCCTACGTCACTAGATAAAACAAATTGCATTGGACATTATCGACTATAGTCCAACCTCAAAATAGTAAATACCGACCAAATTATGCCATTAATAATCACCTAAAAGGTGAATTTCAAACTATACACTTCCAAATGTGAAGGCTGAATAACATACATACAAGTATTGACCAAAATGTGGCAAAGAGACATGTCTATTAATCAAAATGGTCGACCCTTTTATATTGCTAAGTCCACGAAGGTGGCCAAACCAAGCAGATTGGAGGTGGTCCCCACTTCAAGGAGGTAATTAGCAGTGCGTCACTCTTGTGACCTTTTAGAGCCAAAAGAGATGTCTGCATCAGAATATGTACACATGGCAGGTGGCCCCACATTTGATGTTTACTTTGCAAGTATTACAAATATTTTGATTTATTTACTCATAGGTAAAGAATTGATTTTTGTATGATTTCACATCAGGACAGAATAGAGAAAAAGAGAAAGTTACATGTTCATGGAGAGATACTTGGCTAGCAAGTAACCTTAATTTTAAGCAAATTATTCACCCTTCTTTTCTTAAAATAGATCAGTCAACTTCAATTGACTGTAATGAAAGTAAGACAAATAATGTCTATTTGTAATTGCATTCTCAATTTTCCCTTTATATGTTATTAAATAAAGGATGCATGGGTGAGTACAAGCCTTAGGCTATTTTTAGGAAGAGGGTCAATTTTTTTGCCATATATTGTGTGCCTTTAGGAAGCACAGGGATACTTCTGGAGGACTTTTGGATATATGAGTAATGAAGCAAATTTTGCTAGTTTTGCCCTCTTAGTGTGAAGTATTTTCTACCTTTCCAATTTATTTTGTAGTCTTGTGTATGTTTCTGTTAGTCTTCTAAATACAAATTCCCTGATCAATCATCTTACCCTGCTGCAATTACAATATTTTTTACTTAATTTTAATGTGCATATTAACTTATTAGTACTGTTGTGATTATCCCTCAGTACAATCAAGTGTTTTGGCCCTTAGATATTCTTTAGGAAAATTATTGGTTCGTGCATCAAGAATTCTTCCCAAATTAGTTATGCATATACTCAGTCAAATCCCTCATTCAAATTTGG
The DNA here is from genome assembly GCA_019776745.2 of Taxus chinensis. Classification (NCBI taxonomy): domain Eukaryota; kingdom Viridiplantae; phylum Streptophyta; class Pinopsida; order Cupressales; family Taxaceae; genus Taxus; species Taxus chinensis. The sequence continues at coordinate 459,451,309 of CM034155.1, read as the reverse complement.
TGTATCACCTTAGTTTTAATCATTTTACAATCATCTTTTACTCTCAAATTCCTAGAAATTAGTTTAGAATACACCAATAAGGAACTAGCCTTCTTACCGGAGACTCACGTCAAAATAGGTATACCCACACACCTGAGGTGTTTCAATTGTATCTACAAAAGAGAGAGATCAATTGTGGAAGCTTAGAAAACCTGCAGCCATCTCTCTATAGGGTTCAATTTCAAGAGATAAGAGTTTTTGGAACACCTGGTGGGACCATGAATAATATCTGTATGCAAGTTATAAATTTATAGTAGATTTACGTTAGATTTAGAGTAGATTAAAGGTTACTTTCAGGAGCAAGCTGCAACTAATTATTTTAAAGATTTTATCATCTTTTGGTGACTCCGTAGAGCTGATTTTAGACCAGTATTACAGCATGTTCCATGCCTAAAGTAACTACAAGATCATTAGTAATAGGAATCCCTCTTGAGTTTGTTTCTTTACCTTTGAATTATGCTAGAAGAAGAAGCGTTGGTAATACTTTACCCTATAATAGACCCGGTTTTGATAATACTCCTGATATTCCTTCACCATGTATCAATTTTTCTATCAATATCCCAGTTTTCCAAATGGCTATCCAACCACCTAGAAATTTTGTGCCCTTTACTAATGGCAGCCCATTAGTAATTCAAGTTTATCATGATATTCCCAATGCTGCCATGAAGAGTTTTCCATCGTTCATCGGTGAAAATCAAGTTACACCTACTGAACATATTAGAGATGTTACATCCATATGTTCATTCAATAATATCACTCATGAAGATGTATCTTTAATACTTTTAGCTGCATCTTTTAAGGGACAGGATTTGCAATGGTACAGAAACCTAGAAATTGGAAGCATAAGAACTTGGGATAACTTAGGTGAAAAATTACTGAAGCAGTTCCAAGATAATTCACATCATTTGTCTGTTATAGAATAGTTATCTACTATTAGAAGACCCCCCCATGAGTACATGTTTAGCTTCAACATCCATTTTGCTAGGACTTAGGAAATAATCCTAGCAAGTGTCAAGCCTCAAGTTGATCATGCTTTCCTTTATTATCTTGGAGAATTAAAAAGTGATATCTCAACTATAATTTAGTCAATGGGTGGAGATACACTCCTAGAAGCTTATGATATTGCTATCCGAACTGAAAATAGTCTTATTCTAGCAGAAAAATTAGCACCAAGGCCATCAATTCCTTTTTTGGTAGATTTAGCACCTATTCCTCAACCTGTTACAATCATAGAGTCTACCATTGTAGCTCCATCAGATGATGTATTTAAAGCTTTGCAGACTATGGGATATAAATTTACTTCAATTGAGAACAAAATTGCATTACCTTGCAGATCCTATCAGGCTCCTTATCAACCCTACCAATAGAATCATCAAAACAAGCAGCCCTATCAACAAAATCAAAATTATAGGAAGCCTTACCAGTAAAGGTAGTTTGACCCAAAGGCTCCTAGTTCATCTAATGCTTTAGTCCCAGTTAATATGGCTACAGAAGAATGGTTTCATCCTTGCAATCAACCTCATTACTCTGTGACTTGCCCAAATGCTTTTCTGAATCTAAATCTTGTTGCACAACCTCAATCTGAAGCATTGTTGATGCCTCAAATGGAGGGTGGGAAGCAAGAAACTCATTTTTAGAAAGTACCCCAAACATAATTTAGTCAGTTTTAATGAGGAGTATTTCGTTGCAGTCACTACTAGGGCTTAAGGGAAGGCTACTAAAAGTCAAAAGCAAAAAAATAGGCCTATCTCGCCTCCTGTCACTGATAAGACAACATCTACAGATAAAAATTCAAATAATAACCCTATTGTTCCTCAGAAAACAACAAGTGTTCCAGTTGATAGAGGCCATCAAAAATAGCTAGAGCCTAATCCAAGAAGATTGTTTATACCTCAGATATCCAAGACAGCTGAAGCAGAATCATTTTTCGCGAAGGCCTACTCTAAGACAGTTGAATCTTTCTATAAAATAGTTGCTTCCTTTAACATTGTTGATGTAATGAAAAAGCATAATGTTAACATCTCAATGTGGGACACTTTAAGTATTACTGGACAACAAGATTTACTTTCTCATGAACTAGCTAAACTACAAATTTCTACCAATACAATAGAAAAGGAAGTTCAGAAGATAGATACGATCCTTGGAATATTTGAGAAAAACCGCATTAAACAAGATAAGTGGATGGTTCATAAAGTTTTGAATGCTCATGACATCAAGAAACCACCACCATTTTATTTATCACTGAATATTGGTGAGAAATTAGTTCATAATTTCATGGTGGATAGCGGTGCAAGTAGCTTGGTTATGCTAAAAGTGATTGCGAAAAAATTTGGTTTGTAGTATGAGCCTACAGAGAGGAGTGTTTTACAACTTGATGGAACTGAAACTAATACAGTTGGTATAATAATTTTTTTTGAAGTGATGTTACATGCTTTCCCAAATGTTTCTATTCTGTAAAATGTTACTATTGTGGATTTACCCCCATACTTTCCCTTATGCTTATCTAGAGACTTCACGGAAAAAATAGGAGGTTATCTCTCTTCAGATTAGTCCTTCTTATTTTTTACTACGTGTTATGGAACTAAGGTTACTATCAATTAAGAACCATTGGCCAGATTCCACATTAAACCTACATCTCCAAATGAAGTGGCTAATTACTCAGCCTTAGAACAATCTGATTTTGATGATGTGACTCATGTTACAGCATTAGATGGTGTTTCTAACATGTTTATGGATGAAAAGACAGTTGAAGAACATGCCCATGATCCTTTTAAAAATTTTGAAGAACATCTATTTGGGGTGTATTATATGCATGAAGAAAATACACCACTTCCCTTGTTGTCTAAGATGGAAGATTCAATAGAAGGGATTTGGAAGCTTCATATTCATAGAGCTAAGAACAAGAAAGGATAGAGAGCAGGTCTAATGCTCACTTCCCCAATGAATGAAAGATATTTCTCAGCTTTGAGTTTCCAATTTTAATGTACTTGTAATGTAGCTGAATATGAAGCATTAATTCATAGCTTATTTTGGGCCAGAAAGAGAGGTATCAGCATGCTACATATTTTTTGTGACTTTGAATTGGTTATTAATCAAGTAAGAAATTTCAATGTTTGTAACAATCCATTAATGAAGTCTTACAAACATAGAGTTTCAGAATTAATGGAATATTTCGATGCTGTTAACATTTAGTCTATTCCTAGAGTTAAAAACAAGCATACAGACAAACTTGCAACATTTGGGGATAGTTTTGAAGCGCTGGAACAATTTGGAAATAACAAAGTCCAACCTCATATAAGGTTAATTTTCAGGACCTCAGTTTTGGATAATGTTTTAAATTGGCAGGTTTTTGCATCAAGAAGCTAAGTTTTTTGCAGTTAATCAGGATAAATTACATCATTTATAGGGTGACTAGATCATCTAACTAAAGAAAAATAAATTTCCTCAAGGTCTTGTCACAATGGAAGACATCTTCAGTATAGATGATCAATTGAGAAAAGACAAAACTAAGATGTCAACGCATGCTGATAACTACGAAGAAGTTTCAATTGATGAAGGAAAAGGTTTATTTCTTGGAAATCTATGTACCTTTTCTGAAAAATAGTCTTTTATTGATCTTTGTAAAGAATTTAAAGATGTTTTTTCTTGGAGATATCAAGATCTGAAAGGTTTTGACCCTAGTTTAGCTCAACATAATATTGAATTGCAGCCAAATTCTAAACCAGTTAGGTAGAAACAAAGGCTTGTGAATCCTAGAATTGAACCTCTTATGAGGAAAGAGTTATCAAAATTAATTGAATCGGGAATTATTTTTCCAGTTAAGCATTCAAGTTGGGTAGCAAATTTTGTTCCTGTTAGGAAGAAAAATGGAGAAGTCAGATTATGTGTGGATTTCAAAGATCTTAACAAAGCATCGTTAAAAGATCATTACCCATTACCGAATATGGATCAAATTTTGAGAATAGTCTCAGGCTCAGATAGATTATCTCTTCTAGATGGTTATAACAGATATAATCAGATTTTAGTCTGAGAAGAAGATAGATACAAAACAACATTTACCACTAAGGGGGGTACTTGTGCTTACAAAAGAATGCCTTTGGGTCTTTCAAATGTCAGTGCAACGTTTCAATGTGCAATGAACATGGCTTTTCATAGCTTGTTAAATAAATGCATACTTGTTTATTTAGATGATGTTATTTTCAAAAGATTTTGAAGAACATCTAATGCATTTTAGGTAGAATTTTCAGTTATGCAGGTAATTTAAAATATTCTTAAACCCCAAAAAGTCTATTTTTTTAGTACATCAACGCAAGCTACTTGGTCATATTGTTTCTAAGTAGGGGTTGGCAATGGATCCTTTCAGGATCGAAGCCATATCACAACTATCATTGCCTCATCATAAGAATGCATTACAGAGTTTTCTTGGGAAAATCAACTTTGTTAGGAGATTTGTTCAAGTTTTTGCAACATTGGTTAAACCATTCACAACAATGCTAAAGAAACAAAAAAAATTCTCTTGGACCAGTGAAGGAAGAGAAGGATTCGAAGCAATCAAAGAAGCTATCTCTTAGGCTCCTACTCTTGCAAATCAAAATTTTGATGAAGATTTTATAATGTATGCACTTACAGGAGATGAAACAATCTCAGCTATATTAACTTAAGTCAATGACGAAAATATTGAGCAGCCTATTGTTTTCTTTGGATAGAACTTGCATGATTATGAAACAAGGTACACATTTCTTAAAAAACAAGTACTTTCAGTGGTCAGTAGACTAAAGAATTTAAAGTATATGCTTTCAAACAATAAAATCCATGTTCTTGTTTCTTGTCCAAGTGTGAAATCATTCTTACTAAATAAGGAATTAAATGAGAAAAGAGAAAACTAGATAACAAAGGTCATTGAGTATGATGTTGATATCTGGGTTGCTAAAACAGTTTGAGGCAAAGGATTATGTGAGCATCTAATTACTGATATGGGAAAACAGTAGGTTACAGAACCCAAAGATTCAAAACAACATGTTGAAATTGTGTATCAGCAATTATATATCATGGTCCAATAAGAAAATCAGCAACCTAAACTTGCTTAAGAAACCCAGGAATCAAGGTGGATGACTTATTTGGTTAACTACTTACAATACAACACCTATCCAGAAGGTATGGATAAGAATAAATGAAGATATTTTAGATTACAAATTATTCTTTATATTTTCATTGATGGTGTCTTGTTCAAAAGGGATATAAATGGAATCTTGCTACGATGTGTTGACTATGATAAAATTCAGAAAATATTATATAAATTCCTTGAAGGACCCATAGGAGGTCACTTCTCAGCACGTACTACAGCCTTAAAAATCATGAAAGTAGGTTACTATTGGCCTAGCATATTCAAAGACTATTTTGAATGGATTAGAAAGTGTAAGAAATGTGCTTTCTTTTTTGGAAAAGAATGTTTAGCTTCGCTTCCTTTACAACCTATTTCAGTTGATCAACCTTTTATGTAGTGGGGTCTTGACTTTATTGTCATGATAGACCCACCTTCTTCACAACGAAACAAGTGGATCTTAACTGCTATAGATTATTTTACAAGGTAGACTGAAGCAATAGCCTTGAAATATGATAATGAAACTTCAATACTATCCTTTTATGAAAGTATACTTTGTAGATTTGGTGTTTCGGCAACTATCATATTAGATAATGCTCTAGCATTTCCTGGTACTAAGATAATAGATTAGGCTATCAACGATGGAATCTATTTAAGCTCTTAATCTAATTATTATCCATAAGGTAATGACTTAGCTGAAAGTACTAAAAAACATTGTTAAGGATCATTAGAAGAACAATCAAAGATAATCAAATAGCTTGGCATCTGATGTTGAATTCAACACTTTGGACTGATCGGGTAACTCCTAATAGATCAGTTGACAATTCACCGTATAAACTTGTGTATGGAAGAGATGTAAGAATTCCTATTTTAGTTGAGTTAGTTGCATTAGATTTGCTGCATCAAATGGAGCTACTTGAGAATGAACCATTGCAGGTTCGTTATGCAGAGTTAATGGAATTACAAGAGCTAAGAGGTTAAGCTCAGTTAAATATGGAAAATAATTAGAAACAAATGAAGAATACTTTTGATAAGAAAGCCAACTTCATAGTATTCAATCAAGGATATATTGTGTTAATGTGGCATGTTGATCATGCAAAGCCAGGAAGACACTCAAAGTTTGATACACTCTGGAGTGGTTCTTACATGATTTCAGCTAGCAAGGAGCACAATGCTTTTCAACTTTCAAAGCTGAATGGAGAGGAACTTCCCATTCCTGTCAATGGTATGATTCTCAAATACTGTTATTGAATATCTTACAGTGATTGTTAGAGTAGGATTTCCATTCAATAAGCACAATTTCTACACATTGCATCATTTTTCAATTCAATAAGTGCATTTGTGCACGTGATCTGGTTTACCAGATCCTTTCCTAGTTTTAGTATCATTTTGGAAGGGTTGGACCTTTTAGAAAAGGTAAATTCTTGTTATATATTTGGACTCCATACCAAACGGACAAGAGCAAGGCACTGGTATATAAGCTAGTAGGCAGCTTTCCCCACAGGATCACCAGAAATGTTCACAATTTTAGCACTTGTGCAAAAATGAGAAACTCAAAACTTTTTCGTTATGATGAAAGTCATGGGTGAAGTATACCTAAGCTTAGGAAGTTCTAATGTTACTAGTACTACTAAATTAATTAATGATTAAGTGAAATTTGTAGTTATGTGTGTTTTTATAAAACGTAATAGATCACATAATCTATAATTTCATAATACCTTCAGCAAAATAACAAAACCCTGAAGGACAACTGTGTTTTCTTGATGAAGACACTGAATTACAAATTAGGTGAAGTGTTCGGTTTTGAGACAGTAAACATAAGTGCAGATTATAGAAAATTAGATTTCATTACTGAATGTTACAAGTTATAATCAAGGTTCTTTCCTTCATGATTAAGACATTCAATTAAGTTACTAAGTTTTTTAGTTCATTATATAATCCATACAGAAAAGCTAGAATGTAGAAATAAATATACAACTCATTTACGAAATTAAATATTTTATTTATAAGGAATTTTCAAATGCTTCCCACACAATCCATGGGATGTAACTGAAAAGTAAAAAACAACTGCTAAAAATAAAGGTACACGTACATGAAAGAGAAAGAAAAGGAGTGTGATTGAACGCATCATTTCCTTGGGGTTTTCTTTCTTCGATCGAAGCATCTCTACTCCATCCTTTTCTTCATCTCCATTGAAGAGGCCCCTATACCTGAAAATAAAAGAGGTTAACTGTCAGTTACGAGCTTAGGGATCAAACCATATTCCTACACTATCCTACTTCGTGTATATGAATCTTCCCCTAGCAGGAGATGTATTCTACTTAAAGAACAGAACTACATGCGTGCTTTATTCACTCAGAAAGAAGAAGGAGAAAAGAAAGAAGAGGAAAAAAGATGGACACAAGAGAGGTCAAAAAAGCCTAATTATTTTCTAACTATTTTCCTAAGTGTGGAAGTTCAAGTTGCAGCCAAAAATAAAAATAGACAAGTCATAAGTGCATGCAATAAAAGGAAGAATGTAACTCAAAGTTCCAACATATGTTCTAAAATGGAAGAATTTATAGTGCAAACGAGAGAGTGGAAGATAGAAACACTTGTTTTAGTTGCACCAGAAGAGGGAGAATTAGATTTCAAGAAGCTAAAAGTAAATGGAAAGAAGGGATTACAGCTGAAACCGGATGAGAGAGAAGATTCAGGCCAAATTTTGACAGGGCTTCGCCATGTAAAATGAACATTTAAAACTTTTCATCATGTTGTTTTCAATTGCTACATTCTTTAAAAGAACTATGCAAATCAAATAAGTGATACAGGAAGTTGAAAAACATCACATGATCAAAATAAATAGCTAACATATTTACGGTCCTCAATTTCTATATCAGCTCAGTAAAAAAAGTATTACTTTCTATATTCTAGATCAGAAAATAGAACTAGTACTTCTGGAAATACATTAAAGAGAAGATTCTTGGAAAATTTTATGAGGGCTTCACCATGAAAAGTCAACATTTCAATTTCTAGCAAGCATCTAAGTAAGAAACAGTTACAGAAAGGAAATAAAGCATCTGAATCAAGATAGAAAAAATGCAACTACTATTATACTTTCACAATCAAGTATTTTTTAAGCAATTATGAGAGCACAAAAATACTACAATGTCAATAAAGTACATTCATTCAAGCAAGGTAGTACTCATCTACAACATGAGTAGAAGCCATTACAAGTGAACAAAGGAGCTATCTCATGATGACATTAAAAGTGAATACAAGAATAGTGAATAAAGAAATTATGTCCTCAGATCATCAGATGACAATGATTCATCAAATGGGATCAAGTATAGTTAGGACTGCAAGGTTTCAAAGTACTATGGATAAGCAAGTAGAGTTTTAGAATCTTTTATTGATGAATTTGCAAATGTGTTTAAAAAAATTATTGCTCTAACCAAAGGAAGATTCAAATGAACCAACATAGTTAATACATTAGAAGGGTTTCCCAATGAGAAGAAACTCTCAATTAAGAGCATAGTAGTATTCTCGATGAAGGCAGTCCCGAAAGAAAATTTTCATATTAATACAACTTGAAGAGCTATGAAAGATCAAGAATATATATATTTAGAATAGCATCCAAGGAATATATCAAGGAAACCACAAAGGAAAGCAACACATTTTTCAAGTGTCGGAAGCCTTGATAAGGCCAGTAAGTACCAAAAATGCAAAGATAGAGCACATCTGTTCCTTAGACAGAGAGCAAACTACAAATCCAAAATGAAAAGGAACACCAATATATAAGCCTTTATTACATCTTAGAACCATTACATGACCAACATTACAGAGCTTGAGTAAGCAAGGAATCAACACCTACAGGACTATATCAGAACTTGGAAATGATTAAGTATGGTGACCGTGTCGAAGTAAAACAAAATAGATTAAAACAAAAATCAAAACCCAATAGACATAAAGAGGGAAAATCTGAATCATCCTACAATGAGCTAAAATTCAAAGCTAAATCTCCATAGCCCATCTCGAACAAAGAAATTTTTTAGAAGCAATAAGAACTAATAAGGATGGAAAAGGGACAGAGAACAGATCTACGATCGAATGAGGTTTTCTATGCAAAAGAACATCTAAATAAGGGACAATGAATGTAAAGAGAGCATACCAGTTGAACTAAAGGTGAAATACTCTTGAAGATCATCGAGCTCGGAGTAAGAGGGGAAAACCTAGATAGTTTTCAACTCGAAACCCCCCCAAAGAAAAAAAGAACCATGAAGGCATGAGATATGTAAGGAATAAGAAAAATATCAGTGTTTTAAAATCAAGATAATATTAATGATGCGACTAAAAATCTCAGAGGTCACAAAACTTACCATTCCTTCATTAAAATAGTGATGCTCATCACACAGGGATCAAGTAATAAGGATTCAACTTATCAATGATTGTGAACAAGAAGAACACAAAGTCTCACTGTAAAAATTGAGCTAAAAGACACTAACAATGACGGCTGCCTCCATAATCTTGCACAGAGAGCCAAAATAGGAAGAATGGCTGGAAGTATACAAGATACAAAATTCACAGGACCCCACAGGCTAGGAAAATGTATAAGTAGAGCTTGAATAATCAACAATGTCAACTGAAACAAATTTTCCAGGGCTTCGCCGCTCTCTACGAGCAAGCCAAAAAATGATCAAATGATGGAGCTTGAGCATTTTAACTCTTTCACCTCAACAAGTTAACCTAATATAACTAGAGTTAGAGGAGCAACGATCACAAAATAGAAGGACGAAGATGAATGGCTTAAGATCGATCTCAAAGATCAAAGTGTTTAACCATAGTCAATCTCTACTAACCACCTTAAATGCACGGTCGAAAACCCTAAACATGAGTCAAATATCGATGGCCAAATATGAAAAAGGATGCAGATCAATGGATTAGAATGAACAACAATGCCAAGGCAAACTCAACTGGGTTTGTATATGCCACGGACACCAAGATTGAGGGGTAACTCATCGTGGATAAGGGGTCAGCCTATGTCACCAGATAAAAAAAATTGCATTGGACTTTATCAAGTATAGCCCAACTTCAAAATATTAAAATACTGACCAAATTATGTTGTTAATAATCACCGAAAAGGTGAATTTCGAACTATACACTTCTAAGTACGAAGGCCGAATAACATACATACAAGTATTGACCTAAAGGTGGCGAAGAGACATTTCTATTAATCAAAATGGTTGACCTTTTTATATTGCTAATTCCACGAAGGTGGCCAAATCAAGCAGATTGGAGGTGGTCCCCACTTCAAGGAGGTAATTAGCAGTATGTCAATGTTGTGACCTTTTAGAGCCAAAAGAGATGTCTGCATCAGAATATGTACACATGGCAGGTGGCCCCACATTGGTTTTTTACTTTGCAAGTATTACAAATATTTTAATTTATTTACTCATAGGAAAAGAATTGATTTTTGCGTGCCTTCACATCAGGACAGAATAGAGAAAAAGACAGATTTGCATGTTCATGGAGAGATACTTGCCTAGCAAGCAACCTTAATTTTAAGAAAATTAGTCACCCTTCTTTTCTTAAAGTAGATCAGTCAACTTCAGTTGACTGTAATGAAAGTAAGGCTAATAATGCCTATTTGTAATTGCATGCTATATTTTTCCTTTTATCTATTATTAAATAAAGGATTAAAAATAGGATGCATGGGTGAGCACAAGCGTTAGGCTATTTTTAGGAAGAGGGTGAATTTTTTTGCTATATATTGTGTGCCTTTGGAAAGTACAGGGAGAATTTTGTAGTACTTTTGGATATATGAGTACTGAAGCAAATTTTTCAACTTTTTCCCTTTTAGTGTGAAGTATTTCTTACCTTTCCAATTTATTTTGCAGTCTTGTGTATGTTTCTTTTAGTATTGTGAATGCAAATTCCCTGATCAATCACCTTACCCTGCTGCAATTACAGTCTTTTCTGCTTAATTTTAATGTGCATCTTAAATTATCAGTACTGTTGTGATTATCCCTCAGTACAATCAAGTGTTTTTCCCCTTAGATATTCTCCAGGAAAATTATTGGTTCGTGAATCAAGAATTCTTCCCAAATCAGTTGTGCATTTACTTAGTCAAATCCCGCATTCAAATTTGGTGTATCACCTTAGTTTTAATCATTTACAGTCATCTTATACTCTTAAACTCCAAGAAATTAGTTTAGGATACACCAATAAGGAATCGGCTTTGTTATCGGAGACTCACCTTAAAATAGGTATACCCATAGACCTGAGGTGTTTCCATTGTATCTACAAAAGAGAGATCGATTGTCCAAGCTTAGAAAACCTACAGCCATCTCTCTACATGGTGTACTTTTGAGATATAACAGTAATGTGTTAGAATAGGGTCATGGCATTCACTATAGAGTTGTGGCTATAGACCCACTTCATTGTATAGGGGTACGCCCCAACGAGTTACAGATATATAGCGGGTTGTTGAACCACGAGTTATTATATCACTTAGGTTAGAGGTATCTAGACTATATGCACCTAGGGCCATAGGGTGATTGAACTCTATTGCGGAATGAAGAGGAAAAAAATATTTTTATTTTATTGCTTGAGGGAATCATAAGAGACTTGAGGGACACATAAGATACTTGAGGGAGGCATAAGAGACTTGACGGAGACATAAGAGATTTTTGTGTGTGTGATTGATGCTTGGGAGGTATATGGAGTTGTGTTGTGATGCTTCAGGAAATATATAGAGATTATGTCATGATGTTTTACAATTTTTGGAGTTGGTATAGTGATTTATGTGTATTTGTGTGAGTCTTGCTACACATTGTTGTGATTAAGGCTTGACTCTGCACTTTGTTAGTATGGACTATTAGATATTGTATTGGAACTATTTGGGTATAGTCATGGTATTTGGTTCATGTGATACTAGTGCTATATCTATGAGCATCATGATTCATTATTTTTTAGTCACTTATGTGTGTTGGATCTATGCATGTGACATAATTGTTGGATTTTTTTTTTATGTGGACTACGTGTTTATCTTTCCATGATTGAATAAAAGGACTTGTGATGTGATATAATCATGAAAGTATGTAGAAATATGTTTCGTGGGTCGTTTGTGTTGTGTTGTATTGATTTTTGTGTAACACCTTGTGGCTGATTACTATTGGACACCCACAAATATAAGACAATTGAAAAATAAAAAATTCTAAGAAATGCGTATTAAGATCTTGAGATAAGAAACACTATAATGGAAGACTAAATAAGCAATAAAAAAATTAAACTAGAACTATCAATCTTCACATAACATTACAATTTAAGATATTTCCAAAATTAGTTTTCTTCCTTGTGGTCACGTTGTATCGAAAAGTTTCTTTGTTAAACAAGATATGTCATTTTAAACCTTATTCCTACGTACCCTTCGATCTTCGATGTTGTGTCGCATCAAGGACAATGCTCTTATAAGGGGATGGAGATGTAGTTCACAATGTTGTTTTAAATTAAATAAAAAATTTAAAAAATGAAATAAAATAATTAAATTAGGGGGAGTGTGGGGAAAGTTTGGGGGGATTGGTTGGAGGATTTATGGTGAGCAGGTGGATGTGTGTGGAGGAGGAAAATTATCGTGTAGCAATATGCAACAGGTGACCCTCCCCCCCACCACGTGAAGGCACATGGGCTTCATTAATGCCAGTAAGGCTTGTCCCTTTCCTTGTCTAAAAATGAAAATTACCTTATTAGGAATCTAAAGGCTAAATCCATGTTGAATCTGTCTCATGTTGAAATTTAGCAGTGTTGGATAGATTCAATGGTGCAAGACATGTATGCAACAGTGGAAGTATGCATGTGAAATGTAAATTAGTCACTAAATTTCCTGAAAGAAATGTGTCTCATGGACTACAATGTCCTCTCATCCTACGCCAAAAACAAGGAAGCTCCAGAACAAGGTAGGGATGTCGATCAAAGCATAATATAAAGTAGATTTTTTTAATTTTGCTAGTTTCCTCCTAGTCTGTTCCAAAGTGTGAGTTTTGTTGGAATTTATAGTTGCAGGCTCCCTGATAGATATGGATGTAAAAAAAACGTGTTCTTCTGGATAACATAGACTGCAGGCTATACATGAAATGGTTTTGTTGAAAAATCTCAGAAACTTTCAAGAAAATACATTCAAAGGTGTTGATTCTCCTACCCTTTTACCACATACTCCTAGCGTGCATCGAAAGGGGACCTCTGGAGCAGGTTGTGATCATCCAAGAAATTTTAAATAGTAGAGGAATAGTATAAGATGTTGCATTTTCTAATGCTATGGCAGACTAGTAAAGAAAGTGGGGAATATTACACAAGGAAAGTTAACAATTCGGAAAACTGCATCAAAGAGATGTGGTCTAATATAACACACCATGACCATGTAAGCTTCATTTTTGTTTCATTTAAAGTGCAAGATTGTAGGTTTAGTGGAAAAAGGGTTGTAAATACTTCAATGGCATAAGTGATGCTTATAGAATTCCACCTAGAATTAAATATTATGTCTGCTTGGTTGACATTCCTTGTTGTGCTGGTTATCTTGAGGAAACTCTAAAATTTATAATCAACACTTTAATTAAAATTGTGGTGGTTGTGTGGATGTGTTTTTTTGGGTACCCCATATAGAGCATAAAAATATGGAGTTTTAATAATTTACAACAACTCTTCTTTTGAGCTAGATCATCAAAATGCTATAACTTATGTTCTTTTGTCAACATCTATATATAAGCATCACAATAAGTCTAAAGATTCCCTTTATTGAAATAATTGTGTAGGGAAAGTTATAAATTTAGAGAAAATGGGATGAAAAAATAGGTGGGTATGGAAAGAAGTACTCTATATAAGATATTTTTAACCTCCACAAGTCATAGGAGTGTTTGGAGGCGTTAAAAAGGTTTTAGAAACTTCTAAGAAAACACAAGATAAAAATGTGTTTCCTTGCTACATAAAACCTTGCCAACGTTTTCCCAGCTCATGTTCAGTATGGAGCCTTCAGTAGGCCTATAATATCATCAAAACATAATGGGTAACTTATTTTGTTCAAAAATTTCAAGTGATCAAGAAGATATGTGTGTCGTCGTGGAGGTTAGATAAATGCTCGTGAATTATTTGATGAAATTCTAAAGTGAGATATTGAACCGAATCCTGCGGGATTGACTGGCTTCATTTCTCCAGGCATGGTTCATTTTTTCTTAGCTTTCATAATTATCATACTTTAGTATTTTATTTTGCAAGGAAATATAATTTTAAAATCTTAGGATTATCATACATTTAATTTTTTTATATTAACTAATTGCAAAATAATAAAATGTCATATCATAACTCACGCAATCAAAATAACCTTTTTTTAGTCAATCATGAACTTTGACCATCAGTTTGAGCTGGTTTAGAAAACTTCAAGACCAAACTAGATCACTACAGTATTGTTTTATTGACGAGTTGAAGTTGAGCCCCTGTAAATTATTTGACTGTTTCCTTTTTCAAATAGGTAAATTATGATTTTTGGAGACTCACAAAAAAACCTTCGTAACTCCGGAAATGAGATGTTATGTTTCCTACATGTACCTTGTTATGTGAGGATTCATTTCAATCCTTGAATCGACCTCGAATGATATTCTATTATGTTATTGACACCCTTCTAGGATCAATGTTTCATCATTTTGTAGTAGTAGGAAGCTACTAAAACTAAAAATTTGGCTTTCATTTTGAACCACCATTTGAACCTTGAGCAACAAAATTATTTTATGCCTTCGCAAACCTCTACTATTTTTTTACCAATAAAGTTTTTGGAACCTTCAATTTGGGGAAAAAGACTCTTCTTATTAGTTTGGCAAAGGAATTTTGTAGGCCTCCGGTCATAGTTTGACTAGGTAAAAGTTGGACCTATTACAACCGGTGGCTCCAGCAAACCTGTCGCCTTTCGATAACCATTTGCTAGTTCTCAGTCCCATCGACTCTTGTGAATTCTCAATATAGAGAGGAAATTATAGGATGATTCTCGTTGCACGTTCCTCCATCGAACATTAGTTTTGGACGTGGTTTTATGAGCCCTCAACCTAACTTTTAATTGTTTTCAACTAGGCTAATTACGACCGATGGACCCGGAAAAGTAGCCGCCAATCGTAAACCATTCACCAGTTCTGAATTCTGTCAGTTCCTATCAACTCTTTGTATATAATTGGAAACATATAAATTTAACTGTGGTGTGTTTTCTCATCAAAAGATAATGTTTTAAAGTGGTTTCTTAGCCTCTGAGCTTGATTTGAGCATTTTTGTAGCTAGCAGGAAAATGTAAAACGAAATTACAAGGACCCTCACGAGGTTACCAAACCATTGTAAAATATTGTTAACACTTTTAAATAATTGTTTGAAACTTTTTCTTGTGGCTTGTGTGAAATCTGACTTTTAAAAGATAGTGTTTCTCTCTCTTTCCTATTTCTTTCTCTCTCCTTGGTTTAAAAAAAGGAAGTGAAATGAAATGAAATGAATACATATCTCTAACTGTTATCCTCTCCAATGTAAAATTTTTATGTTATTACGTAAATTAGAAACTAAAGACGTTAATTATGCTAGATTATGGTGGACGCCATGCCAATGATTTGTCATTGATTTAATGCTCACATACTTTTATAGGATGTAAAAAAGACAGCAAAAAGGTGTTGTGCAATTCATTGTTTATTTTGTAATTTATATAGTCATTGTAAAATGCATATATGGATAATGTAGTCCCATGTTACAGAAAAATTATATTTGAAATTTTCTAATATGCTTGAGATACTAGTTTTACTAATACCTTGGGAAATGTACACTTAATAATAGGTGTAATTTTGATTCATAGTTACGTATGGTAAAAAAAATGGTTTGATATATATATGGTAAATGAATTTGAATTTAATATCTCGTAGTATGTTTCTAGTTTGTAATAGATGATTAAATAATTTGTGTTGTGTTTCTTACCTTAAAAATATAATAAACAAATATAAATAAAACAATCGACCTTATTTTAAAACTTGTGCATATCTACCTTTCTCACATGTTCCTTGTTAGCATAGAATAAATGAAAATCATAGAATGAACTTAAAATTCACACTATATGGAACCTCATAGCTTATGTAAATAATACCCTAGTTGTGTTATCATCATAATCGGTATGTTTAGAGACATCATCGTCAACTCGATGGTTAGGAATGACATGGTCAAGCCATTTCTAGTGTAATCAGAATAAACACTTCCTTAGGATCCTAGTGGACTGCCAAGTCTTAAGAAGTTAGATCCAGAAATTAACTTCATGATCGAATGAATTGCTTGAGGGATCCAGTTGACAGAAATGGATCTTGTGAAAATGTTGAACTATAACTTAACTCTCGTTAATTATCTCCTTAGTTCCTTGGAGATAAATGTGTTACCTTAGTTACTAAGGACGTATCACCTTGGTCTTTCATGAAGATTGTTAGCATAAATATGTAATCTTACCTTAAACTCATATATAGATGGGGTGTAGATTCTTAGGTGCAATTGAAATTAAACCAAACCTTGGCTAATTAAGGGGTTAACTTGGGGGTATAAAATGGTGAGTAACTCCTTACAAGTGAAATAGATTTGAAATATGTTGACCTTAGAGAACCCAAGAAACTGGAAACTTGGTCTTGTAATCCTTTATTATACCCGTTTATGACATAAGAATAAAATAAATTTCACATGCGGAATTGTGAAATGCAGAAATATGAGATATAATCTTGAACACAAATCACTTGAGGTTCTTGTGTATTTTATAATTATTCTAATCATGTACTTCTTCAATATGTTAGAAAATTACATTCGTAACTATTTAAGTTAAAGTGATGGAAAAAAGAGACAAAAGAAACAATGTAAATGAAATGAGAAACATGAGTATATGTGATAATGGTTTAGCAACAAAATTTATCTTTAACTCCTTATGGTTGATTTAATCATTGAATTTTTTTAAGGATGGATACAAATTGTTCTTGGTGGGACTAGCCATTTGATCCAATATAGAGTCCACTAAAAATAAAATTGTGTCATGTAAATGCTTAACTGAATCAAACTAGTTTTGGAACTAAAACATTCATAGTATGAGGAAAAATGTGCTTCGAAAGGAAAAAAGTTTATAGGAAAGGGAAACTTGAACCTCCACCTCCTTTGAATCATATTATTTCTCCCCTGACAACTTATGGTTAGTCCTCTTACATAATTAGGGTAAAATTAAACATCAAATAAACATATATTGAGAAACAAACTTTTAGTATAAGAATGAGATAAGTAGGAACTTTGTATGCCATCTGAAATATGGAAAATAATTATGTAAGTTATGGACATTGTCATAAGGGATAAAGAGAAAACTTAAATGGTTGAACTGTAAGTTGAATGTGGAATGAACTTATGAATCTGTAGGTAGAAAAAAAAGAGAAAATTATATTAACATAATAATTTTATTGGAATATTAATCGTAATGAAGATGTAATCATGGTAATGATGTTTTGTGCATTTGCAAATCCTTGAGTCCTTTTTTTTTGTGGTTGGGTTATTTATAGCATTCGTTCATTGTGAAAAGTGTGGCATCAACATGTAGATGGTGTCGTCATGTATCTATGTGAGTCGTTGACTCATGTAAGGGTGTTATGAATTGTTGATTTTCTCTATTTGGAACCTTGTGTTGTTGTGTAGTGAGAAATGTAAGTTAAAAAAGTTATCCTGGCATTTTTACTGTTGTATTTGTGTGTGTAAAATTTTTGTGTTAGATTTCGGTATTAGAGCAAAGCTTCATGCTCTCCAACCTTTGGGATAGATTTGATTTCTGATGGTTTTGCATTGTGGTGGTGGATATGGAAGAGTAATGTGATAATGTGATGTATCATAACCCATGAAAGTAATAATTGTGTTATACCCTATATATATACCATGTGTAAGATGTTATGGTTAATTTTTGTGAATCACCATTATGTTAGTGATGTATTTCTGTATTATGTTGTGGACCCCACACTAACCAAACCAAAGGAAAATCGGTAAAAATGGGTATGTTTGTTGTGAGGAAATGTAAGCATTGACTAGTCACTCCAACCTAGTACGAGATAGGAAGTGGAGCCTTACATCGGTAGAAAACCCACTTTTGTTCATTTGGTATGTGTGACAGTTGCTCAATGGGTGTTATGCATATTGTGTTTCACACATACCTTAGGCTCAGTAGATGGAAAATTGTACTCCTTTCTCTCTCCCGATATGGTTATCATATGGATTCAACCTATGTGATTTTGACTATGATGAGCCTTGTCGAAGTGGTGATGGGATTATTCAGACAGAGATGATGATAATTGTATTATTTGATATGTTATTTTACAAGCTGGGGCTCGATGTTTGAGTGCTATAATCTCATTGAGTACCCCTTTCCTGGCCGTATAAGGCCACATAGTTATTCTAATGTGTCATCTGCATATACAGATTTTATCTATAAATTTAAATTTTTTTTCTTTTCGTGTAAGAACCAACAATTTTCTTGATTGACATACTCTTATATTTTGGGAAATTATTTGGTTGTTGCACTAACATGCATATTTTTACACTAACTACAGCTAATTAGCCATTTTCTTTTCTTAGTCTTAAATTTATATACCATGTTTAAAAGTATTATAGCCTAGCCCAAGACTTTGGATTTTTCCACTTGGCATTTGAATGGATTGTTATGTTGATTCTAATTTCGTAATGTGTTGGAATAGGGTCATGGGATTCACCATGGAGTGGTGGAACCTAAGGACCTACTTCCTTGAATAGGGGTATGCCCCAAGGAGTTACATATATGTAGCAGTTTGTTGAACCATGAGTTATTATGTTGCTTGGGTTATAGGTATTTAGGCTCTATGCACCTAGGGCCATAGGGTGACCGGCCTCTTTTGGGGATTGAAAAGTAAAAATTTATCTTTACTTTATTATTTAAGGGAGGCATAAGAGACTTGAGGGAGACATAAGATATTTGTGTGTGTGTGATTGATGCTTGGGAGGTATATGGAGTTGTTTTGTGATGCTTCAGGAGATATATGGAGATTGTTTCATGATGTTTTATGATGTGCGGAGTTTTTATAGTGAGTTATGTGTATTCTTGTGAGTCTTGTTACACATTGTTGTGATTGCATATTTACTCCACACTTGGTTGGTATGGACTATTAGATATATTCTTGGAACTTTTTGGGTATAGTCATTATATTTGGGTTATGTGATACCAGTGGTATATGTATGAGCATCATGATTCATTATTTGTTAGTCACTTGTGTGTGTTAGATCTAGGCCTATAACATAATTGTTAGAAGTTCTTTGCTATGTGGACCACGTGTTTTTCTTTCCATGGTGGAATAAAAGGCCTTATGATGTGATATAACTGTGAAAGTATGTAGAAAGATGTTTCGTGGGTCATTTTTGTTGTGTTGTGTTGAGTTTTGTTTCACACCATGCAACCAATTACTATTGGGCACCCACAAACATAAGACAATTGAAAATAAAATAAAATAATTCTAAGAAATGATTATTAAGATATTGAGATGATAAATACTATAATAGAAGACTAAATAAGCAGTAAAGAAAAAAACTACACTAGAACTTTCAATCTTCACATAACATTAAAATTTAAAATATTGTCAAAATTAGTTTTCTTCCTTAGGGTTACGTTGTATCGACAAGTTGTTTTGTTAAACGACATATGTAATTTTTAAGCTTATTCCTACGTACCCTTTGAGCTTCAGTGTTTTGTCGCATCGAGGACAATGCTCTTATACGGGGAGGGAGATGTAGTGCACAACATTGTTTTAAATAAAAATGAAATGAAATAAAATAATAAAATAGGTGAGAGCGTCGGGAAAGTTTGTTTGGAGTGGTTGAAGGATTTATGGTGAGCAGGTGGAGGTGTGTGGATGAAGGAAGTTGGCGTGTAGAAATATGGAATAGGTGACCCCCCCCCCCCCAACGTGAAGGCACATGGGCTTCATCAATGCCAGTAAGGTCTATCTGTTTCCTCATCTGAAAATACAAATAACTTTATTAAGAATCCAAAGGCTAAATCCATGTTGAAACCCTGTCACATTGAAAATTTAGCAGTGTTGGAAAGATTCAATGGTGGAAGACATGTATGCAAGAGTGGAAACATGCACATGACATGTAAATTGGTCACCAAAATGCATGAAAGAAATGTGTCTCATGGACTTCAATCTCCTCTCAAATTGTGCCAATACAAAAGGAAGCTCCAGAACAGGGTAAGGACATCCATCAAAGCATAATGGAAATTAGATTTTATTAATATTGCTATCTTCTTCCCAATCTGTGCCAAAATGAGAGTTTTGTCTGGATTTTATAGTTACAGGTTCCCTGGTAGAGATGGATGCAAAGCAAAAACAATGTGATCTTCTGGATAGCATAGACTACAAGATATCCACAAAATGGGTTTGTTGAAAAAGCTCAAAAACTTCCAAGAAAATGCATTCGAAAGAGTTGAGTCCTCCTACCTTTTTTCCACATACTCCTAGCTTACATCGAAATGGGACCTCTGGAATATGTTTTGATCATCCAACAAATTTTAAAGAGTATAGGAATAGTGTCAGATGTTATAGTTGCTAATGCTATGATAGACTAGTACACAAAGTGTGGAAGATTATACAAGGAAAGTCAATAGTTCCGAATAACATGCATCAAAGAGATGTGGTCTAATGGAACATGCCCTGACCATGTAAGATTAATTTTTGTTTTCATTTAAAATGCAAGCTTTCGTAGGTTTAGTTGAAAAAGCGTTTTGAATACTTTAATGGCATAAATGATGCTTATAGCATTCCACCTGGAATTTAATATTATGTCTTCTTGGTTGGGATTCCTTACTATGCTGGATATCTTGAGGAAACTCTAAAACTTTATCATCAACACTACCAATTAAACCTGTGGTGGTCATGTGTGGATTTGTTTATTTTGATACCCCCTATAGAGCATAAGAATAAAGAATTTCAATAATTTACAGTAACTCTTCTTTTGAGTTGGATCGTCAAAATGCTGTAACTTATTTTCTTATTTCAAACATCTATATATATAATAAACACATTCAATCAAAAGATTCCTTTTATTGAAATAAATGTGTAGGGAAAGTTGTAAGTTCATAGGAAATGGGATCCAAAAATAAGTGGTTATGGAAAGAATTAATTTATATCATATATTTTTGTAACCTCTATATAATATTCATAGGAGTGTATTGGAGGCATTTAAAAAGGATTTAGAAGCTTCTAAGGAAATGTACAAGTGAAAAAATGTGTTTCCTTGGCTCCATAAAACCTTGCCAATGTTATCCCATCTCGTGTTCAGTATGGAGCCTTGAGTAGGCTTATAAAATCATCAAAACAAAATGGGCAAGCTTATTATGTTTGAAAATTTCAAGTGATCGGGAAGATATTTGTGTCGTCGTTTAGGTTAGATCAACGCTCGTGAACTATTTGATGAAATGCCCAAGTGAGATGTTGAACCAAATTTTGTAGGTTTCAGCTAGCTTCGTTCCTCCAAGCATGGATCATTTCTCCTTTATCTTTCATAATTCTCGTATTTTAGTTTTTTCTTTTGCAACAAAATATAATTTTAAAAGCTTAGTATTATCATTTTGTTAAGCACAAGATAATACTGAGGGGGGGTGAATTAGTATTATGATATTCTTTTAAATTTAACACTAAATCTCAAATTTATAATCACAATTAATCAGTTTCACAGTGAATTTATTTATATTAACTTGTTGCAAAACAATAAAATGGCATATATTTCATAACTCACGCAATCAAAATAACCATTTTGTAGTCAACCATGAAATTCAACCCTCATTTTGAGTTGTGATTTAGAAAACTTCTAGAACAAACTAGATCACTACAGTATTTTTTTATTGACGAGTTGAAGATGAGCCGCAATAAAGTTGTCGACCGCTTCCTTGTTAAAATAGATAAATTACGATTTTCAGATACTCAAACAAAAATAACCTTCATAACTCCAAAAATTACTGAGATGTTAATTTTCCTAAAACATCGTGTACCTTGTTATGTGAGGAGTCACTTCAATCCCTAGATCGACCTCGAAACTGATCATATATGATCTTTTCGACTGCTCCTTTAGGAGCCATGTTATCTCATGTTACAGTATTTAGGAAGTTATAAAAATTAAAAAGTTGGGTTTCGTATTTTGGCTCACCATTTGAATCCTAGACAACAAAATGCTTATCTACCTTCACAAACCTATAGTATTTTTTTAGTATACAATTGTCCTATAACCTTGAGTCTATGGAAAAACACTCTTCTTTATAGTTTGGAAAAGGCATTGTAGGCCTCCATGGTTGTAATTCACAAACCTGACTAAGTCAAACTAGACCAATTACGATCGGTGGTTCCAGAGAACATATCGTCGTTTGAAAACCATCTTCTAGTTCTTAGTCCCATCGAATCTAATGAATTCCCCATATATAGGGGATATTGTAGGAAGTTTCTTGTTGCGCGTTCATCCATCAAACGTAAGTTTTAGACGTGGTTTTATGATCCCTCGAGTTAACTTTTGATCATTTGTAATTGGGCCAATTAGGACCGATGGCCTCAGAAAAATGGCCACCTATTGTAAATCATTAGAAAATTTTAAATTCCATCTGTTCTTGTGAATTCTTGGTGTATAGGAAGACAAGTAGAAATTTTACCCGTGGTGTGTTTGTTTGTCGGAGGACAACGCTTGAAAGTGGTTTCTTCACCTTTGAGCCTAAATTGAACGTTTTTGCATCTTGCAAGAAAATGTAAATAAAAAAGGAAACTTATAGGACCCATATCGGGTTGCCAAAATATCATGGAAACTTGTTGACACTTGTAAATAATTGTTTGAAACTCTACTATTTAACTTGTGTAAAATTGAACTTTTGGCAAAATAATGTTTGTCTCTCTTCCCTATTTCTTTCTCTCTCCTTGGTTAAGAAATGAAGTGAACTGAAATGAAATAAATATGTGTCTCTAACCTTCTTCCTTTGAATGCAAATTATTAATTTTATTAAGTAAATGGGAAACTAAAAAATGTTAAATCTGTGATATTATGGTGGATTTTATGTCAGAAATTTATTGTTGATTTCATGCTCACATATTTTTGTAGGATGTAAGTAAGATGGCGAAATAACTTGGGTGTGAATCATTGTATATTTATAGGATTTATGTATGTTAATAGAAGGAATTTTTTATGTATTGTTATGTTAGATTATAGTTATTTATTGAAATTTGGCAATATGGATGAGATGCTAGTTTTAGGGGTGCTTTAGAAAATGTGCATGTAACTAAAGGGTACTTTTGATTCATATTTACATATGGGAAAAAGAGGGTTGGATGTGTGTGTGTGTGCAATGAAACTGTAGAGGAAATTCCAACATTTTCAAGGTATGAAAATGTTTATAATTGAAGTTCTGTGATATTTTAGATGCTAGGGTTTAAGGGGATGTTGATCTACACATCAGTGTTATTCTAATCCTCAAATTTTGTATTGTAAATGTAGGATATATACATGTTAAATGAATTT
The DNA here is from genome assembly GCA_019776745.2 of Taxus chinensis. NCBI lineage: Eukaryota > Viridiplantae > Streptophyta > Pinopsida > Cupressales > Taxaceae > Taxus > Taxus chinensis. Next base: position 459,427,599 of record CM034155.1, on the reverse strand, counting down.
GAATTTAAAATAGTGTAGTGCATTTCCAGTGTTCAATAGACGATTAATTAATTAGTGTGTTGTATTCTTACCTTGTAAACGTAATAAAGAGATCTAAATGAAACAATCAGCCCTAGTATAAGACTTGTGTATAACTACCTTTCCTGCGTTAATTCTTTTAGTGTAGAAAACTAAAACCTTAGGATAAAATTCATTCTCTACTCTCGAGGTCACCTTCTGGCTTAAGTAAATGAGATTCCTAGTTTGAATTATCGTCATAATTGGTATGTTTAGTGACATCTTCGTAAACCCGATGGTTAGGAACGACATGATCAAACTATTTTTGGCTTCCTTAGGATCCTAATGGACTACCAAGTCTTACAAAGTTAGATCTAGAAGTCAACTTCATGATCGAATGAATTCCCTGTGGGATCCATACAACATAATGAAGTTAGTGAAATAGTTGTATTATGACTTAACTCTTGCTAATGATCTCCTTAGTTCCTTGTAAATAAATGTGTTACCTTAGTTACTAACAACATATCACCTTGGTCTTCCATGAAGGTTATTTAGCATAAGTATGTAATCTCACCTTAAACTCATATATAGTTGGGGTGTAGATTCTTAGGTGAAATTGAAATTAAACTAAACCTTGGCTAATTAAGGGGTTAACTTGTGGGTATAAAATGGTAAGTAACTCCTTACAAGTGAAATTTATTTGAAATATGTTGACCTTAGAGAACCTAGGAAATTGGAAACTTGGTCATATAATCCTTTATTATGCCCGTTTATGACATTAAGAATAAAATAAATTTCACATGCGGAATCGTGAAATGCAGAAACATGGGATCTAACCTTAAACACAAATCACTTGAGGTTCATGTGTAGTTTATAATGCTTCTAATTATGTACTTCTTCAAGATGTTAGATAAGTACTTTTGTAACTCTTTAAGTTAAATTGATGACAAAAAGAGACCAAAGAAACAATGTAAATAAAATGAGAAACATGAGTATATGTGATAATGGTTTAGGAACAAAATTTCTCTTGAATTCCTTATGGTTGATTTAATCATTTACTTTTGTTAAGAATGGATACAAATTTTTCTTGGTGGAACTAGGCATTTGAGTCAATACAGATTCCACTAAAAATAAAATTATGTCATGTAAATGCTTAACTAAATCAAACTAAATTTGGAACTAAAACAACCATAATACGAGAACAAATGTTCTTTAAATGGAAGGAAGTTTATAGGAAAGGGAAACTTGAACCTTCACCTCCTTTGAATCATATTATTTCTCCCCCGACAACTTATGGTTGGTCCTCTTGCATAATGAGGGTAAAATTAAAAGTCAACTAAACATATATTGAGAAACAAACTTTTAGCATAAGAATGAGAGACGTAGGAACTTTTTATGCCATCTAAAATATGTAAAATAATTATGTAAGCTATGGAGATTTTCATAAGGGATAAGGAGAAAAATTAAATGGTTGAACTGTAAGTTGAATGTGGAATGAACTTATGAATCTGTAGGTGGAAAAAAAAATAGAAAATTATACTTACATAATGATGTTATTGGAATGTTAATCGTAATGAAGATGTAATCATGGTAATGATGTGTTGTGGGTTTGTCAATCCTTGTGTCCTTTTTTTGTGGTTGGATCATTACTATTATTCGTTCATTGAGGAAAGTGTGGCATGGACATCTAGATGGTGTTGTCATGTATCTATGTGATTCGATGAATCATGTAAGTGTCTTATGCATTGTTGATTTTCTCTATTTGGAACCTTGTGGTGTTGTGTAGTGAGCAATGTAAGTCAAATATATATATATATATATATATATCCTGGTATTTTTACTGTTGTATTTGTGTGTGTAAAATTTATAACCTTTATGTATACCATGCATAAGATATTATGGTTAATTTTTGTGAATCACCATTGTGTTAATGATGTAGTTGTGTATTATGTTGAGGACCCTACACTAACCAAACCTAAGGAAAATCGGTAAAACGTGTATGTTTGGAGTGTGGAAAAGTAACCGTTTACCAGTTAGTCAAGCTGAGTACGAGATAGGAAGTGGAACCTTAAATCGGTAGAAAACTTAGTTTTGTTCATTTGGTATGTCTGACACTTGCTCAATGGGTGTTATGCATATTGTGTTTCTTGGACACCTTAGGCTTAGTAGATGGTGACGTGTACTCCATTCTCTCTCCTGATATGGTTATCGTATGGATTTAACCTATCTAATTTTGACTATGTTGAGCCTTATCAAAGTGGTGGAAGGAGTATTTAGACAAAGATGATGATAGTTGTATTATATGATATGTTATTTGATGATCTAAGGCTTGATGTCTTAGTGCCAACAACTCATTGAGTACCTCTTTGATGTTCGTATACAGCCACATAGTTATTATAATGAGTTATCTCCATATATGTATTTTATTCTTAAATTGAATATTTTCTTTTCTTTTCGTGCAAGAACCAAAAATTTTATTATTTGACATGATCTTATATTTTGGGAATTTATTTGGTTGTTGCACTAACATGTGGATTTTTGCGCTAACTATGGCTAGTTAGCCATTTTCTTTTCTTAGTCTTAAATTTACGTACCAAGTTTAAATGTTTTATAGCTTAGCCCAATGATTTTGATTTTTCCACTTGGCATTTGAATGGATTGTTATGTTGGTTGTAAATTCGTAACGTGTTGGAATAGGGTCATGGGATTCAGCATGGAGTAGTGCAACCTATGGACCTGATTTGTTGTATAGGGGTACGCCCCAAGGAGTTACAGATAACTAGGGGGTTTTTTTTAACCATAAGTTATTATGTCACTTTGGTTAGAGGTATTTGGACTTTATGCGCCTAGGGCCATAGGGTGACCGACATCTTTTGGGGAGTGAAAAGGAAAAATTTATATTTATTTTATTGCTTGAGGGAGGCATAAAAGACTTGAGGGATACATAAGAGATTTTTGTGTGTGTGATTGATGCCTGGGAGGTATATGGAGTTGTGTTGTGATGCTTCAAGAGATATATGGAGATTGTTTCATGATGTTTAATCATGTGTGGAGTTGGTATAGTGAGTTATGTTTATTCTTGTGAGTCTTGTTACACATTGTTGTTATTGAGGCTTGACTCTGCACTTGGTTGGTATGGACTATTAGATCTTTTCTTGGAACTATGTGGGTATAGTCATGGTATTTGGGTCATGTGATACTACTAGTGTATGTATGAGCATCATGATTCATTATTTTCTAGTCACTTGTGTGTGTTGGATCTAGGCCTGTGACATAATTGTTTGAAATTTTTTGTTATGTGGACTATGTGTTTGTCTTTCAATGGTGGAATAAAAGGCCTTGTGATGTGATATAATCACGATAGTATGTAGAAATATGTTTCGTGGGTTATTTATGTTGTGTTGTGTTGAGTTTTGTGTCACACCCTATGGCCAATTACTATTGGGCAGCCATAAACATAATACAATTGAAAAAAAAAAGAAATGAGCAGTAAGATCTTAAGATAAGAAATAATTTAATGGAAGACTAAATAAGTAGTAAAGAAAAAAAGTAAACTATAACTATCAATCTTCACATAACATTAAAATTTAAGATATTATCAAAATTGGTTTACAACATATGTCATTTTTAACCTTATTCATACGTACCCTTTGAGCTTTGGTGGTGTGTCTCATCAAGGACAATTCTCTTATATGGGGAGGGAGATATAGTGCACAACATTGTTTTAAATACACAAAATTATAAAATGATTAAATAAAATAATAAAATTGGGGGGAGTGTGGGGAAAGTTTGGTTGGATTGGTTGGAGTATTTATGGTTAGTAGGTGGAGGTGTGTGGAGGAGGGAAGTTGTTGTGTAACAAGATGGAGCAGGTGACCCCCCAACACGTGAAGGCACATGGGCTTCATCAACGCCGGTAAGGCCTGTCCCTTTCCTTATCTGAAAATGTAAATAACCTTATTAGGAATTCAAAGGCTAAATCCATGTTGAAACCCTCTCACATTGAAATTTAGCAGTGTTGGACAGATTCAATGGTGTAAGACATGTATACAAGAGTGGAATTAGGCACGTGACATGTAAATTGATCATCAAAATGCCTAATAGAATCATGTCTCATGGACTGGAATCTCCTCTCATCTTGCACCAAAAAAAGGAAGCTCCAGAATAGGGTAATGACCTCCATCAAAGCATAATGGAAATCAATTTTTTTTAATTTTACTAGCTTCCTCCTAGTCTTCACCAAAATGGGTGTTTTGTCAAATTTTATAGTTGCAGGATCCCTGGTAGATATCAATGCAAAAAAAAATGTTCTCTGTTGGATAACATAGAATATAGGTTATGCATGAAATGGGTTTTTTTTAAGATCTCAGAAACTTTCAAGAAAATGTATTTGTTGGTGTTGAACCTCCTACCCTTTTGCCACATACTCTCAGCGTGCATCAAAAGGGGACCTTTGGAGCAGGTTGTGATCATCCAACAAATTTTAAAGAGTAGATGAATAGTGTCATATTTTGTAGTTTCTAATGCTATAACAGACTATTACACAAAGTGGGGAAGATTACAAAAGGCAAGTCAACACTTCGACAAACTGCATCAAATAGATGTGTCTTAATGGAACATGTCCTGACCATGTAAGCTTCATTTTTATTTCATTTAAAGTGCAATCTTGTAAGTTTAGCTAAAAAAGGGTTGTAAATACTTCCTTGGCATAAGTGATGCTTATAGCATTCCACCTGGAATTTAATATTATGTCTAGTTGGTTGACATTCCTTGGTGTGCTAGTTATCTTTAGTAAACTCTAAACTTTATCATCAACATACCAAATAAAATTGTGGTGGTTATGTGGATGTCATTGTTTGTTAAACCCTATAGAGCATATGAATATGGATGTTCAATAATTTACAACAACTTTGATTTTGAGCTGGATCATCAAAATGTTGCAAGTTATGTTCTTCTACAACATCTATATATAAGCACCACAATCAGTCAAAATATTCCCTTTATTCAAATAAATGTGTACGGAAAGTTGTAAATTTAGAGGAACTAGGATCCACAAATAGGTGGGTATGGAAAGAATTAATCTATATCAGATATTTTTAACCTCCATAGTTCATAGGAGTGTTTGGAGGCATTAAAAAGGATTTTGAAACTTCTAAGGAAACGTAAGTTTAAAATGTGTTATCTAGCTCCATAAAACCTTGCCAACGTTATCCTATCCCATGTTCAGTAAGGAGCCTTGAGTAGGACTAGAAAATCATCAAAGTCCACCCGGTCCACTCTCACTCTATTCACGGATGGACGAGAAGATATGTGTGTCGTCGTGGACGTTATATCAATGCTCATGAACTGTTTGATGAAATGCCCAAGTGAGATGTTGAATGGAATGCTACAGGTTTGACTGGCTTTGTTCCTCCAGGAATGGTTCATTTCTCCTTATCTTTCATAATTCTCATTCTTTAATTTTTTCTTTTGCAACTAAATATAATTTTAAAATCTTAGGATTATCAAAAATTTAATTATTTTATTTTAACTTGTTGCAAAACAATAAAATGTCATCAATTATAACTGTTTTGTAGTCAACCATGAACTTTAACCCTCATTTTGAGGTGATTTAGAAAACTTTCAGACCAAACTAGATCACTACAACATTGTTTTATTGACGATTTGAAATTGAGCCCCTGTAAATTTGTTGACCACTTCCTTGTTAAAGTAGATAAATTATGATTTTTTGAGACTCGCAAAATAACCTTCGTAACTCCTGGAATGAGATGTTAAGTTTCCTATGTGCACCTTGTTATGTGAGGAGTCACTTAAATCCTTTAATCCACCTTGAATGATCTTCTTTTATCTTTTGGAGACCCTTCTAGGAGAAATGTTTCACCATTTTGTAGTTGTAGGAAGCTACTAAAATTGAAAAAGTTGGCTTTCATTTTGAACTACCATTTGAACCTTGAAAAAACAAAATGCTTTTCCACCTGCGCAAGCCTCTAGTATTTTTTTAATAGGAAATTTCCTAGAACCTTTAGTTTGGGGAAAAACACTTTTGTTTTTAGTTTGGAAAAGGGATTTTGTAGGCCTCAGGTCATAGTTTAACTAGGTCAAATCTGGACCTATTATGACCGGAGGCTCAATTAAACCTGTCACCGTTTGATAATTGTTTTTGCTAGTTCTCAGTCCCATCAACTCTGGTGAATTCTCCATATAGAGGGGAACTTGTAGGATGTTTTTCATTGCACGTTCATCCATCGAACGTTCATTTTGGATTTGGTTTTATGATCTCTCAAGATAACTTTTAATCATTTGCAACTAGGCCAATTACGACCGATGGCCCTTAAAAAGTAGGTGCCAATCGCAAAATGTTCACCAATTCTAAATTATGTCAGTTCATATGAACTCTTGGTATATAAATGGACACGCAGAAATTTAACCATGGTATGTTTTCTCATCGGAAGAAAAAGTTTGAAAGTGGTTTCTTAGCCTCCAAGCCTGATTTGAACATTTTTGTAGCTAGCAGGAAAATGTAAAAAGAAATTTCTGGGACCCTCATCGGGTTAACAAACCACTATGGAAACGTTTTCACAATTGTGAATAAGTATTTGGAACTTTTTCTTGTGGCTTGTTGTGTGAAATCTGACTTTTGGAAGAATATTGTTTCTCTCTTTTTCTTATTTCTTTCTCTCTCCTTGGTTTTAAAAAAAGGAAGTGAAATGAAATGAAATGAATACATGTGTCTAACCATTTTCCTTTCCAATGTAAATTGTTAATGTTATTATGGAAATGGGAAACTAAAGATACTAATTATGTTAGATTAGGGTGGACGCCATGCCAGTGATTTATCACTGATTTCATGCTCACATTGTTTTTTAGGATGCAAGAAATATGGCCAAATGGAGTTTTTTAATTCGTTTTTTATTTTGTAATTAATTTCGGTCATTGTAAAATAAAAGTTGTATTTTAAATTTGCTAATATGTATGAAATTCTATTTTTAGGGATACCTTGGGAAATGTTCATTTAATCATAAATGTAATTTTTATTCATAGTTACGGATGGTAAAAAAAGGGATTGATATATATAAGTTAAGTTAATTTGAATTTAATATCTTGTAGTGTGTAATAGATTATTAAATAATTGGTGTTGTGTTTCTTACCTTAAAATTGTAATAAAGAAATCTAAATAAAACAATCGACCTTAGTTTAAAACTTGTGGATATCTACCTTTCTCGCATGTTCCTTCTTAGCATAGATCAAATTAAAACCATATAATGAACTTAAAATTTACACTCTATGGAACCTCCTAGCATAGGTAAATAAGACCCTAGTTGTGTTATCATCATAATCGATATGTTTTGTGACATTGTCGTCAACCCAATGGTTAGGAATGATATGGTCAAGCCATTTCTAGTGTAAGTAGAATAAACACTTCATGAGGATCCTAGTGGACGACCTAGTCTTAAGAATTTAGATCTAGAAATAAACTTCATGATTGAATGAATTCCTTGAGGGATCTAGTCAACACAAATGGACCTTGTGAAAATGTTGAAATATGACTTAACTCTTGTTAATGATCTCCTTAGTTCCTTGTAGATAAATTATTTACCTTAGATACTCACAACATATCACCTTGGTCTTCAATGAAGGTTGTTTAGCATAAATCTGTAATCTCACCTTAAACTCATTTATATTTGGGGTGTAGATTCTTACTTGCAATTGAAATTAAACCAAACCTTGGCTAATTAAGGGGTTAAATTGTGGGTATAATATGGTAAGTAACTCCTTACATATGAAATTGATTTGAAATATGTTGACCTTAGAGAACTCAGGAAAATAGAAACTTGGTCCTATAATCCATTACTATGCCCTTCTATGACATTAAGAATAAAATAAATTTTACATGCGGAATCATGAAATGTAGAAACTTGGGATCTAACCTTGAACACAAATCACTTCAGGTTCATGTGTAGTTTATAATGCTTCCAATCATGTACTTATTCAAGATGTTAGGCAAGTACTTTCGTAACTTTTTAAATAAAAGTGACGTTTAAAAGAGACCAAATAAACAATGTAACATGGAATAAGAAACATGAGTATATGTGATAATGCTTTAGGAACAAATTTTCTCTTGAAGTCCTTCTGGTTTATTTAATCATTAACTTTTGTTAAGAATAGATACAAATTGTTCTTTGCGGGACTAGGCATTTGAGCCAATATAGAGTACACTAAAAATAAAATTATCTCATGTAAATACTTAACTGAATAAAACTAAATTTTTTAATTAAATCAATAATAGTACGAGAACAAATGTGCTTTGAATGGAAGGAAGTTTATAGGAAAGGGAAACATGAAACTTCACCTCCTTTGAATCATATTATTTCTCCCCCAATAACTTATGGTTGGTCCTCTTGCATAATGAGGGTAAAATTAAACGTCAACTAAACATATATTGAGAAACAAACTTTTAGCATAAGAATGAGAGAAGTACGAAATTTGTATGCCACCTGAAATATGGAAAATAATTATGTAAGTTATGGAGATTGTTATAAGAGATAAGGAGCAAACATAAATGGTTTAAATATAAGTTGAATGTGGAATGAACTTAGGAATATGTAGGTGGAAAAAAAAGAAGAAAATTATACTTACATAATAAATTTATTGGAATGTTAATCGTATCAAAGATGTAATCATGGTAAGAATGTGTTGTGGGTTTTCTAATCCTTGAGTTCTTTTTTTTTTGTTGGGTTATTGGTAGTATTCGTTCATTGAGGAAAGTGTGGCATCGACATGTAGATGGTGTTTTCATGTGTCAATGTGAGTCGATGACTCATGTAAGTGTCTTATGGATTGTTAAGTATCTCTAGTTGTAACCTTGTGGTGTTTTGTACTGAGCAATGTAAGACACAAAAAATTATCCTGGTATTTTTATTGTTGTATTTATGTGTGTAAAATGTGGGTGTTACATATATGAGATCAGAAATAGTGGCTATCCAAACCAGAGGGTAGTATAACTCAACCACTATTAATTTTTTTTGTTTTATTATATTGTCAAACACGGATTTACATAATATTTATATACATTGTCAAATATGGATTTACATTATATATATATATATATATATAGATGACATTTTATAATGCATTAAAGGATAGTATTTGTTGTGTCAATGTTTCTTCTAATTGGGAATATAGATACCTAACAGACAATCTAAAAAATCGATGTATATTTTTTAAATTCTTTTCATAATAAAACTAAATTAGATTTCCAGCAAGAAGGAATTGTTTTTCCATTGGTAAACATAAGAAAATGAAACCCCATACATAGATGTATTTTTACATACATTCATTGGTATGTCAATTTTTATAAATTTGTATAAAATGACAAAATTTACTTCCAAGTTTAAGAATATTTGAGAATGAAGGAAAATAACATTATAAAACTAAGCTAGATGAGAACCATAAGGTTATTATTAATCAATGAATGAATAAATTCCATTCACATTAAACTTTATTTATGGAAGAATACTACTTTCGAATGCAAATATATTCCAAGTCCTTTTTACCAATCAAGATATAAATTTTCACAAACACTACAAATTCCTATTTAAAATATGTACTTTACCTACAATGCAAAAATGATTTCTTTTACTAATATGAACAACAATATCAAGATTTAAATTCCTCATTTCTTCAACTAAAATAGTCCTCTTTGCTACATTAACACCTATAAGTAAAATTCAATATGTGATGCACCAAAAGACCTATAATGAGACTTATTTTTCTTATTGTAGGAACAAGACATATAAGATGGAATTGCTAATATTTAGTGCACTCTATTTAGTAATTTCATTCAAACCTCCCTTCAATGCAAGGGGAAAAAAAAACCTCATTTAAATCATTAAGCCTTTCAATATGCTTTCAAAGGATGAAAAGACTACATATTCAACAAGGCAAGAAGAAACATAGTTAGAAAAGGAGATGAACTAAACCAGACATATACATTTCTCAAATAACTTTTTCAACATATGTAATACATCAAACATTATTTCCTTTTGAAATTATTATACCATCTTTACAAAATCCAAAAAAAGGGAACTTTACAACATGAAGAAGTAGGATTTTCAAAATGCTCTAAGCATGAATGAAGAACATTGCAAAAAGAATAAAATCAAGCTTTCAAAAGGCCACCATTCCTACACAAAGAGGATGAGTCAACACAACCCCTAAAAGTACAAAAATACATAGTTTTTCCCAAGGATATGAATGCTTAACAATGATCAATATATGAATTTCCAAAGCAATTTAAACCCAAATGAAGAGACATCCCAAAATTTGGGAACCATGAAACAAGTCTTCAATCTTCTCAAATAATATTCCAAATCAATTTACATGATTTCGATTCCATAATTTATTAAAAACACAAGAAGATATGCCTCATTACCTCCCAACCTATTGACATCATTACATGTCATCTCTAAAGTGTGGAGGACATACTAGCCTCCCTCAAAGCCCATGGGAGAGAGAGAAATAAATTCTCAAGTATGCACAAGTGGGTATGGAAATGAATAAGAACAAAAACACAATGCAACAAATTTCAAAACACAAAACACCAAAAGGGACCACAAATCATAATAGGAGAAAACTCCATATTTTCCCTACAATGGGGAAGAGTGGATGAGAAATCCATGTATGCCAAAATTGTGTTCCAACCATAGGAAACATACAAAAAAATAACTCCATAAGCCCTCCTTATCCCTCCATGTAAACACACACTCCTTATTTATCCTCCCAAGCACCTAAATTCCTTGGGAGGATTTTCAATCCTCATTGGGTTTCCTTTCCAAGGATGGGGAAAGAGATTCAAACCATATGAACAACCTTCACCACCTCGAACCATATGAGAGGAAAAATATAAAGAATGCCAACAATGGCGTTTCCATTATACCATATGGTAACGAGGGAAATTCCCTCCCTCTACCCCCACACTACCTTAAAATCCATCAAATCACATGATGGATGGATAAAATGAAATAAAAAAATAAAATCATAACCTTACACTAATACTCAAAACACAAATAAATACATCCATTTTTGTATTCAAATAAATACAATAAAATAAAGGAAGGCACAAGAATCCTACCTCAAACATCCCTTGAAGTCTCTAAGCTATTGATTCCACTCCAAAGCCAAAGCTCCAAGCTCAACTGCCAAATTGAAAATGTAAAAATGACAAGCCAAAAGACGTTTTTCCTCCTCTATGAGGTATATGAAGATAAGAAAGGAAAATATCATCCCAAATGAGAGGGTGACATGTGTCACCCCTCATATTTTCCCAACCCAAGATTCAAAAATAATAAAAGAGAGTAGAACAAAATCATTTTATGAACTTATCCACAAATTCCCTTTAATGTTAATAAGTCAAACTCCATACAAATTTTTAGAAACACATCACCCATCTTTTCTTACAAGAATGGGAACTTTTGAGAGGTCAAGTGGGAGGTAAAAATCCCATTATACCAAGAAATAAATCCCCGTACCCATAGGTAGGGTCCAAGCGATCTTTCTCATGAAAAGACAACCCCCAAAGATAAAAAGGCCTCCAAAACTATCCATTTTTAGCCCAATTTCGGGTTTGGTTAAATGGCACAAGAATAGAGGTTGTGGGGTCCATCCAAGAGGTGTTTATGTGACCCCAACATCCTAAAAAGAACTAAATTAATCTAATGCATCTATAATGCAATTCGGGACCATTATGTCCCCTAAACTAGTTTACAAAAGACAAATAAAACACAATTACATTAATTACAAATTTTGGAGTCACCCATGGTGCCCGTTAAAATTTATGCCACAAAAAAAACACACAAGGCTATAATAAATCATGCAAGGCATAATGGCTTGGACAAGTCATCCACTTGTGCATCTTGAGTTGCCTCCCTAAAACCCACGTTCTCCTTCGCCCTGTAATATTTACACTCATTGTAAACATTAAACGTACCTACCCAATATGCATATAAATTCAATAAATAATGACAATAAATAATCATGGTTATCATGCTAACAACGTAATAATAAATATCCACCCATGATGGTCCTATACTATCAACGTGGATCCATAATTAAGAAAGATATGATCTCCACTTAGAATAACCATGATAATATGCTCTAGCCAAAATACACCAATGTTATCAAAGTATGACATGATAACATAAATCCATCATAGGTAAAATAGGATCAACTGTATCATGTAATGTTAGAAACCAAAAATCATGTGCTGAAATGAAACTATGATAATAATCACTACTAGATTATCACTTCAGCCCGTAACGATAACATGAGCCATCTAACGATCCAGATGAAATCAAAAAATATCTAGATAGAGCTATAAACCATGTCCAAAATCTACTAGAAGTAATCAGTCAACAAGAAACTATAGTAAGAAATTGGTGGGCACTACCAAAAGTATTCAACAAATGGAGAGAATGTTATAAATGTGTTATGTATTTTCCATGAATTACACTCTTCTAGGTTGTTCAACCTGACATGGTTGTGACGGTTCGAGTCCCATATAGGTACTTTCAACCTATGTTAATTATCGGTGGTAAGATAACTCATGCTTATGGGGAGTCGTTATGAATTGTATTCTTGGCCCATATGTAACACCCGCTAAAACAACCCACTTGAGACCCATGAACAACCTAGGTTTAGTTAGAAAATTATGGAATAATTTTATTTTATTTTATAAAGTGTTAATGACCAAAGTTTTAAGGACAATTAAATTCAACTGGTAACTTTTTCCATTATAATAATCAAATTTTATCCCACGCTCCCGTGGATCTATAAAGGAAATGTGGCACTCCTTAAGGCAACATGAGGAAAAGCGGTGAAAGGCAAGGTGGTGGGAGACATTTACCAGTTTTTCGGCATGGGGTGAAAAGTTGACTTTGCACCCGCACTCCTGTGAGATTGCAAAGGACACGTGGCATCTCCAAGCCAACACAAGGAAGGTGGGGCAGCGGGGATAAAATTTTCTTAAAGCCCCAAAATGCTAAGAGGGTAAAGAGACCCGCACCTTCGCTGGCATCTCGCGATGCCACATGACAACCCCTGATTGGCTGCGGGCCGGCAGAGCAATGGAGAAAACTTGGAAAACTTTCCAAAAATTTTCTGAGACGTAAAGGATAAAAAGTAACCCATTCCCCCACTGATGCCTTGTGATGCCACATGGCATCACCTAATTAGTTGCGGGCTGGCGGGGAAAACTTGAAAAATTTTCCCAAAAATTTCCGAAAGAGATAAGTTAAAAAGCGGATCTATCCCACTGCTTGAACCTCATGGTGCCACACGGAAGCCTCTGATTGGTTGTGGGCAGGCGGAATTTTTTTGGAAAATTTTCCCAAAAATATTCCTAATCCCCAACGGAAAAATTTGGGCCGCGGGCCCGCCAAGGAAAATTTTCCCAAAATTTTAACTCCAAGTGAAGAAAACTTAAGAAGGCCATAAATTTTGATAGAGAGCTTGGTTTGGGGAAAATGAGGACTTTCTAGAAATATATCAACATCCTATTTTCATAGAGCTCATTAAAAGTTTTTTAAAATAAATTTTAAGGGGTAAATTGTAAGAAAATGTCATGCAGGCTTTCATAGCGTGATCTGGTAAATTTTAACTTGTTAGATATGTTTAATTGGATCTTCTTCCTGTTTCTACATGTCAAATAGACATGGAGGATTGTTCTTAGATGAATTTTAGGATGTATTGGAAGGTAATTTTGATTGATTTATTTCGAATTGGAATTTTATACAACTTCTGACAGCAAAAAGACTGTGAAAGGTATGGGTCCGATTTTGCAATGTTTGAAGGTTTTTCCTTAAGTTTTTTAGTCCAATTCAGTTCATTTATATCATAACCTATTAGATTTTAATGTTTCAATGTTATTTATTGTTTGCAGGTTTGAACTACGCATTTTAGAGGAAGTATTTGCCAGTTTAAAAATCAAAATAGACGTCAATTTCTATAGGATCTATTTATCATTTTCCATCTTCCAATTATAGAAAATGCACTTCCATTATAGTCTAATACATTTAGTTTATTTAAACAAACCATTTAAGAGCTAAAATGCAAAGTTTGATTTCAAAATTTAACATATTTGAAAAGAACAAAGTTACATATGTTTCCTTCATACGTATTCCTCTTTTCAATTTTCCAAACAGATATTTCAAATCACAATTGGAAAGATCAGATTCAACACTACAATGCAATTTAAGAAAATAATTCCATTCCTTTATTGATTTCCAAAGGCAATTTAAAAAAAAATTCAATTACAAACATTTACAAGTTCATCCACTTCAAGTGGGAAAGGTTACAATGAGCTTTCATTTCACAAGGGACCGTCAAAATATATTTTCTTAGCTCTAGAAAAACAACATGCATTCTTCTCTTTCTTCCAATTTTTATCTCAACAAAGGTAGGGGAAAGACAACGCTCTCCACCCAACCAAGGCATCTAATGAAAGGATAACTCATCCTTCTTCATAGGCCCCCAAGCCCTAACCACAATGCAATAAGAAATGTATTTCAACTCATGGCAACAACAGGATTCCATAAAACATACAAGCAACACAATCACAATAAACATAGTCCAAAATAAAATACAGTTTTACAACTACATTAACACATGGCAGAAAAGACTAAGGCTTCATCAAGAAAGCCAAATGAGCAAGAAACTATTAGGGATGCTACTTATGCCTCCCAAAGGGGAAATGGGTATCACCACCTGAGAACAACCCTCCAATATATATATATATATATATATATATATATATATATATATATATCTTTGTATGTATATGTATGTATATATATGTATATGTGTCTATATATACATATACATACACACATATACATATACATATATATATATATATATATATATATATATATATATATATATATATATATATATAGATATATATATATATATATATATACATATACATATATATATCATTTCAAACCCTGTCATGTCCTTATGCCTCCCTCAAGTACCCCTTATTCCTCACATTTCCTTATGCCCCCAACCTCTTATGGCACCCCATAATGAGTAAAGAAATGCAATCTATTTATTTTTACAAGGTAGAACCCAATCCCAACACCCTCCACACTTATACCTCACCAAAACACTTATGCCTCCCTCAAGAGTACCCCATAGTCTTCTTCTACACCATTCCTAGGTAGTCTACCCAAAAAGCCAAAAAACATGCTAAAACATTCACACAATAACATGTACATGCATAAAGAAAAGGAGTATTTCAAGAGCCAAGCTCTTACCTCTCCATGATGGAGTTGTCTAAGTTCAAAAATAGCAAGCTAATGCAATCAGTCCAAACAAACACAAACATATAACAATGTTCCCAAAATCTCCTCCAAGTCAAGAGTTCTAATCAACAAGAAAATTCACCCCAAGGAAGCATTCCAAAAGTTGAACCACCCAAAACAAAGCAAGGAGTTCAAATTTTATAGAAGAAGGAAGAGAAGAAGGTAAGGTGGATCCATGTAGGATGTCACATCACACATCCTCAACTCCAACACAAAAGTTAAATTCATTCTCCAATACACAATAAAGAGGTGGGTGAATAATATGACAATTTACTTACACACTTCAAAAAGTCCACACCCCATAAGGACTGAATTTAATAAAATGTAAGAAGAGTGAAATTAAAGCTTACAATTAGGCATATCAAAATGCATAAAGAATGTCTAAATTTAATCCTCCAACCATAGGTATGGTTGGTAAATAAAATTTAAAGGTATGGGAAAGTTTTACTTGTCCCACAAGCCTCCAAAATCAGCCTCAAAGGACAAATTTAAATTTCCAAGAGGGTGGAGTGTTTCATACTCAAAAATATGACTTATAAAACTCTTACACATACTTACACATCACTTACCACATTTAATACAAGAGCCAACAAATTCTATAATTACTTTCTTATACCCTAAATTTGATTAATTTATTTATTTTAACAATATGATTACTCACATTAATTCTCCACAATTAAAATAATAATGAAAGGGGTAAATGCATCACAAAATAAACACATGCAAACATTAATAAAAAGAACCACATTAATAAAATACACATAACCCCTTGGTCACATTCAAAGGTAATCCCCCCATGGCAATACCTAACAAAATACAACACACACATAACAAATATAGTTGCCATGCTGACCTTGTTGAATTCATCTGGAATTCCAATGTGGTTGGTCTCCAATCCCCTGAAGTTTTTTGTCATAGTTTAACCTACAAAACACAAATACCCCCTTCGGCCTCATGTCCATATCAAAACAGCCAAATGAATATAATATAATTTTAAAATCATCATTATATATATGAATCACAACAACATCTAGGAAATAAACAATATCACTTACAATTTCATCACCATGTATATAATCATCAATTTTAAATTCAATTTTCTTTTTCTAGTTTTACTCAAAATATCAAAATGTCACTTGTTCGAACAACATCTATAATGTAACCATGTCAGACAATATATCAACATCAATATATAAAATATCTCTAATAATCATCATGCATCATATATGAATCAGAGTCAGCAATAATGCATGGTCTAACATCTAAACATCTTACTAAATCAAAACTATAACAATGTCCATGGTATATTCAATAGTGTCATGATCAGTATAAAAAGGTGTCAAAGGGAAGTGGTCACTACACCCCTCTCCCCTTAGACTCGACTTCCTCCTGGAAGTCACAGGAAATAGAGATGGGAACAAATGCAATAGACAAAGGATCACTCCCATTATGGGATTTCTTGCTTCAAACAAGTGTGGGTCCATAGAATCCCAAGTCTGGTCTAATGCAATTCAACAAGAAAAAGGGAGACTGTAAGGGATGAGCTCCAAACTTTCTGCATGCAAGGCTACGACATTTAAATGTAGAGAGTAACTTTACATTATCAACCAAGATATAACACATTGCAATATAACATGAAGAGTTCAAAAGAGTCTTAAGAGTAACCACCAAGTAGAGGAATAAATAAAATAATTCCATGAGTTGAAAAAGACCACATAGTTTTTCAAGGAATATAACATACTATAGTAACCAAAATTAAGGTTTCCACTAAGGTTAAATTATGCTTTCATAGTTCATTTTTTAGACGAGGCTAGCAGAATCAACCATCACCAAATTTGTGTACGAAAGACGTGTTTATTCAAGGTCGCACAACTTGAGGACACACAAGATGAGGTTAATCAACAAGGAAGGAAAACTAAATTTGAAACACATTTACAATCAACGAACTATTCAAACGAAGAACTTCCATAACTAGAGAGGGTACAATTAAATTTTCATGGTAATACTAAGAAAATTTATTACCACAAGGTTTCCTATAGTCTGAATTTGTTATGAACTTTTGTTTTAAGAATCGAACACACCTTACCAACCAAATATAAATAAGTCAACCTTTTATCAAAAGAATATATATATATATATATATATATATATATATATATATATATCCCCCTATCAACTAACATATCAATACAAGTACCATACATTATAGCACAATGGAATTTATTTATCTTATTTCCTACTCAATCTCGGAATAACCATAAATAGAGCACACGAAACACCAAGGACCACTCAAGGTCACTAGGGAGAATAATAAGTAACATGGGGTCGAATTACAATCCAAGGGTGCATCGTATCGAAAGGAAATAACATCATCTTACACTTCTCATCCTAATGGAAAAGGGGCAACAACAACAAGGTGACCCAAGAAAATATGAAGAAAAGAAGACCTCCCAAAGATATTTTATATCCTTAACATATGTTGCCTTAAAATTACAATAACTTAGGTCTCCAAGGACAAGACAACATGCAAGGAGGTTACTTCTCAAACAACATATAAGTCTCAATCCAAAATGACCACATCTCACATTCATCGAGATACGGGACGATAAGGGTATGATGACCCAAAAATCCCATAGGAAAGCCACATACATCTATGAACAAGAAGTACTAAGCAACTAGAACACATTACTATCCACCATGTGTTTCACAATTTCAGGTAGGTGAAAGAACTATAGGTTCAACTATACATTGCACTCAATACAGATAAATCTCACTTATTTTATAACTCAACTAATTAAGTCAAAAGTTGCAGTTTCATTTTTTTATAGGACATTCCTTTACGATTTTTCTTAATTAAAATATTCCTTTTTTATTCTGATATCACATGTTTCCGTTACAAGGATCACCACTAAGGTGGCCATGATATCTCGCCATTCTGTATAGGCGGATAAAAAAAATATTGATTCTACTCCTAGGGGAGGTAAATGGATAAAGTTTTTCCTTTTCTGTTCTTCTACATGGTTTTTATTTCTTCTATTAATCTACCAAGGTTAAAGCAAGGACCATTTTATATTTCTATGTTCCAATTTATTTGTTAAGCTTCAAGGCCAAATCTCCTTAATTACATTTTTATGATGTTTGGGTGAGTCAATTTGTTAATTAAAAAAAATTTAATGAGAAGGAACGATAAACATATCACACTATTACTTTATTGGGAGAGGGAGGTAATTCAACACATCACATTTTTAATTCTAAGGAAACAAGGGATGTTCAACACAGAAAGCACATTATTAATTTGGTAAGAACTAGGAAACAATCAACCAACATGGATCACAACAATATTTCGATATTTTCCCACTAATTACAAGTATCATAAAACATTCCTAGTGGGTTTCTTCAAGTTCTTAAAATAAGTTATGAGGAAGATCCATTAAGGAAGCATAATTCATTTTATTTATCTTCTAGGGTTTAACACTGTTTGTTGTTTTGGTGAAAATATTTTACTCACCTGATAAGACAAGGAAAGTTTTCAAATCTACACCCATATTACCACAAGATACCACCAACAAAGAAATCAAAATGACAAGGGAATATTTTAGCTATAAGAACACCACATACTCATCAAATGCAAGCGGTCAATCAGCTAATCTATTATACATATGCTTTACGACCAAGAGTTACAGCTTTGAAAGAAGAATCACATAATAAAATACCAACAAAATTAAATCATAAAGGTCTAATTACACTAACATCACCAGTGGCATGATCCAAAAGTCTCAAGCATCCATAAGTGTTTTCACGTAATCCAAAATTAATTGGTCATAGAGTATTATCCATAGTAACAAAAAAAAAGTTAAGGAAAGGGTAGAATTATTTATAGGTCAAGAGGGAAAACAACCACACTTAATTTAAACACATTGCCTGAATGCACTTGAATCTAATCATAATTAGCAAGTAGCATACAAACCTCAAGTTATTACTTGCTATAATGAAATAAGGAAATCTTGATAAAACTTAGCATGGCATTGAAAAGAAGCTACTACCAGACACACACTTTTCCACTAACATCCATAGCCAGCCAAAAGTAATCCGATCCTAACATAATTCATCAACCCACAATTAAGCACCTATACTCCGATGAGGTTCAAGCTCTTACTAGATTGTAAGAGAATCACCACCACCGCTAATAGACTACCAAATAGAATGCACAACACAATGAAATTTCTATCTAGCAAGGTCGAGCAACGAAAAATTAACTCTAAGATCCTAGACACCCTCAAGGTTCCATGCATTCAAAACAAAGGCATAACTATAAGAACCTAAGAATACATTCAACACACCAAGGTGTACCCCCATATGATGAAATGTCACAATAAAAGAAGCATAGAACCAGCTCATCATCATGCAAAAAGGAACCACGTAACGTTTAGGTAAATAGCCAACAACGTAATGAGCTCTGAGTCACCAATCAAAATAAAATCCAATAAATATCACCAATCAAGGAAAATGGCTAAGTAGCCGCATTGCAAAGTCTGAAAATTCTCACAAAAAATTATCAATCCAATCATAAACTAAGATGTTGCTCCTTGATAAAATGACACAAGTTTACGAATGTAAAATACAAAACGTTAACACCACGTTCACTTTGGAGCCCTTCATGGCTGCCAATAGGGGTACTCTGCCTCGAGGTTAGTTCCAGGACACATACATAGGATTGTGTCCTAAGTGATACCTAGACTCAATTTCCACTCTCCCATATGGGTAATTAAATCAAAAACTAACAACCAGGCCCTCTTTCCTAACCACTGAAGGAAGGAAGCTCTAAAAAAATTCTAATTAACTCTTCCCGACCCTAGAACACAACCACTATTGTCCGACCACAAGAATGACACCATAAAATTTATCATTCTAACAACTTAAATAAGGAACGGTCTCAACAAAGATCTTAACCCATCATACAATTAAATAAAGATTTAGGAATTACAAAAACCACACATTTTCTAAGGAGAACCATGTTTCCACTACACTAGAAGTTCACAAAAATCAACTTAGTTTGACATTGTTAGTTACCTAGGTTCAGACCAAAACACCACTAAGCGAGTACAACAATTCAAATAACTTATTATTTTATTATTATTTTAATTTTGGTAGTTCAAATGACCAAAGTAATGTCACATTTCTTCATATGCATTTCTTTTTCAATTTTTAAACAAGTTTGTTTTCTTAGATTCAAAAGTGTGCTAGGTTTACAATTCATGCCTCAAGTTTTCTTGTGTGCCCAAGGGTCCAAGCTTTTAACCCACGAATCTGATACCAAGTGTAAGACTCGCTAAAACAACCCACTTAAGACCCATGAACAACCTAGGTTTAATTAGAAAATTATGGAATAATATTTTATTTTTTTAAAGTGTTAACGACCAAAGTCTCAAGGAAAATTAAATTCAAC
Organism: Taxus chinensis; assembly: GCA_019776745.2. Taxonomy (NCBI): domain Eukaryota; kingdom Viridiplantae; phylum Streptophyta; class Pinopsida; order Cupressales; family Taxaceae; genus Taxus; species Taxus chinensis. The sequence goes on along the minus strand of CM034155.1, from coordinate 459,406,794 downwards.
TGATAACTTTTCCCATTATAATAATTACTAATTCCACATTATAAAGCAACAAGTGTAATAAGTCTACACCTAGCTCAAAACTCCTTAGGGATTAATTTAATCACTAATTATATTGACATTTTAGCTAAATATTCCCTGATTAAAATTTTAGGGTTAAGGGACCAAAACAATTAAATACTCAAGGTATTTAATTCCACAAGATCTAAGACAAGAGAAAGGTTTAGTTACAGTGGGGAAAATAATACATATTTAAAATCATTAGAGTAGATTCTTACTTACCCACTCCCAGAACTCAGTTAAAGATTCAATTAGGTTCAAAGGGAAATTCCTCATCACACCCACCCTATGACAGACTTAAGGTTTCAACTTGTTTTTTATCACCCTTAACGCATCTAAAATTTATCTAAATCACTTCCATTGGATAGGAAATTTCCTCAAATTTCTAGTGATATAATGAAGTCCTCCTAACTCCTCATATTTTTCAAGTTATGGGCTGGCGAGCCTTAGGGTGAAAATTTTCCCCAAGAGCAGGCCTGCGAGCCCAGAGGTGAAAATTTGCCCAAAGGGCGGGTTAGCGGGCTGCGGAGAGACCCTGAGAAAATTTTTACCATGTGGGGAAAAAATGAAATTTGCACCTGTTGGTCTGCAAAGGTCCCATGGTTCTCCCTAAGGCAGTGCGGGGTAAAGCGAGGAAAGACAGGGTGGCAGGAGACATTTGCCAATTTTCCCGTCCTGGGAGAAAAGTTGACTTTGTGCCTACGCTCCTACGAGACTGCAAAGGACATGTGGCATCTCAAAGCCAATGCAAGAAAGGTGGGACGGTGGGGAGAAAATTGGCTTAAATCACTGAAAGGCTAAGAGGGTACAGAGACCCGCGCCTCTGTCGACACCTCCCGATGCCACATGGAAGCCCTTGATTTGCTGCGGGCCAGCAGAGTTATGGAGAAAACTTGGAAAAATTTCCAAAATTTTTCCAAGACATGAAGGACAAAAAGGAACCCGTTCCCATGCTGATGCCTCATGATGCCTTATGGCATCACCTGATTGGATGCGGGACGGTGGGGAAAACTTGGAAAATTTTCCCAAAATTTTCTGAAAGCACTAAGTTAAAAAGTGGATCCATCAAACCGCTGGCACCTCATGCAGCCATGTGGGTGCCCCTGATTGGATGCGGGCCAGCGGGGCGGCAGAGATATTTTTGAAAATTTTCCCATTAAAATTCCTAAGCCCCAAGGGAAAAATTTGGGCCGCGGACCCGCCAAGGAAAATTTTCCCATAATTTTAACACCAAGGGAAGAAAACTTCAGAAGTCCATAAATTTTGATAGAGAGCTTGGTTTGGGGAAAACGAGGACATTTTGGAAATCTCTCGACATCCTTTTTGCGTAGAGCTCATTAATTTTTGGTTTTGATAAATTTTAAGGGGTCAATTTAAAGAAAACAACCGATAGACTTTCACAGTGCGAACTGGTAAATTTTAACTTGTTATATCTGTTTAATTTAATCTTATCCCTCTCTCAACATGTCAAATAGACATGGGGGATTGTTCTTAGATAAATTTTAGGATGTATTGGAAGAAATTTTTTCTTGATTGATTTCAAATTTGATTTTTTTATAACTTCTAATAGTAAAAATACTGTGAAATATTTGGGCCCGATTTTACAATGATTGAAGGATTTTTCCTAAAGTGTTTTAGTCCAATTGAGTTCATTTATATCATTACATGTTACATTTTAAAGTTTTAATTTTATTTATTGTTTGCAGGTTCGAACTGCGCATTTTAGAGGAACTATTTGCCAGTTTAAAAATCAAAACAAAGGTCAATTTCTATAGGATCTATTTATCATTTTCCCTCTTCCATGTATGGAAAATGCACTTCCCTTCTAGTCTAATACATTTAGTTGATTCAAACAAACCATGTAATAGCTAAAATGCAAATTCTGATTTTAAATTTTAACATATTTCAAAATAATAGAGTTACATATGTTTCCTTCATACGTATTCCTCTTTTCAATTTTCCAAATAGAGATTTCAAATCACAATTGAAAATATTAGATTCAACATTACAATACAATTTGAGAAAAGTATTTCATTCCTTTATTTATTTCCAAACGAAATTTTACAACTTCTTTCCATTACAAACATTTACAAGGTCATCCACTTCAAGTGGGAAAGGTTACAATGAGATTTCATTTCACAAGGAATTGTCAAACTGTCTTTTCTCAGTTCCAGAACAACAACATGCATTCTTCTCTTTCTTCCAATTTTACTCACAACAAAGTTAGGGGAAAGGCAATGCTCTCTACCCAATCAATACATCCAATGAAAGGAGAAGTCATCCTTCTTCATTGGCCCCGAGCCCTAACCACAATGCAAAAAGAAATGTATTTAAACTTATGGCAACAACAAGATTCCACAAAACATACAAGCAACATAATCACAATAAACACAGTACAAAATGAAATGTAGTTTTACAACTACATTAACACATGGCAAGAAATACTAACACTTCATCAAGCAAGCTAAAGGAGCAAGAAACTATGGGGGATACTACTTATGTCTCCCAAAGGGGAAATGGGTATCACCACTTGAGAACAACCCTCCAAAATATCCATATATATGAATATCATTTCAAACCCTGTCATGCCCTTATGCCTCCCCCAAGTATCCCTTATTCCTCACATTTCCTTATGCCCCCCAACCTCTTATGGCACCCCATAATGAGTAAATAAATATAAGATATTTCTTTTTACAAGGTGGAACCCAATCCGAACTCTCTCTACACTTATACCTCCCCAAAACACTTATGCCTCCCTCAAGAGTACTCTGTAGTCTTCTCTTACACCATTCCTATGTAGTCTACCTAAACAACCCACAAACATGCTAAAACATTCACACAATAACATGCACATTCATAACGAAAATGAGTATTTCAAGAGCGAAGATCTTACCTCTCCATGATGGAGTTGTCTAAGTTTCAAAATAGCAAGCTCTATCCCAATGCAATCAATCCAAGTAGCCAAGCACAAACATATAACAATCTTCCCAAAAGCTCCTCCAAGGCAAGAGTTCCAATCAATAAGAAAATTCACCCCAAGGAAGCATTCTGAAAGTTCAACAACCCAAAACAAAGCAAGGAGTTCCAATTTTATAGAGGAGGGAAGAGAAGAGGATGAGGTGGATCCATGTAGAATGCCACATCACATATCCTCAACTCCAACACAAAAATCAAATTCATTCTCCAATACACAATAAAGAGGTGGGTGAATAATATGACAATTTACTTACACACTCTGAAAAGCCCACACCTCATAAGGAGTGAATTTAATAAAATATAAGAAGAGTGCAATTAAAACTTACAATTAGTCATATCAAAATGCATAAAGAAGGTCTAAATTCAACCCTCCAACCATAGGTACGGTTGGTAAATAAGATTAAGAGGTATGGGACAAGTTTTATTTGTCCCACAAGCCTCCAAAATCAGCCTCCAAGGACAAATTCGAATTTCCAAGAAGGTGGAGTGTTTTATACTCCAAAATATGACTTACACAACTCTTATACATACTTATACATCACTTATCACATTTAATACAAGAGCCAACAGCTTCTATAATTACTTTCTTATACCCCAAATTTGATTAATTTATTTATTTTAACAATATGATTATTCACATTAATTCTCCACAATTAAAAGAATAATAAAAGGGGTAAATACATCACAAAAAAAACACATGCAAACAATAATAAAAAAGAACCACATTAATAAAATACACATAACCACTTGGTCACATTCAAAAGTAATCCCCCCCATGAGAATCTCTAACAAAATACAATACACACAACAAATACAGTTGTCATGGTGACCTTGTTGAATTCATCTGGAATTCTAATGTGGTTGGTCTGCAATCCCACGATGTTTGTTGTGATAGTTTAACCTGCAAAACACAAATACCTCCTTCGGCCTCGTGGCCATATCAAAACATCCAAATGAATATAATATAATTTCAAAATCATCAATATATATATATGAATCAAAATAACATCCAGACAATCAACAATATCACTTACAATTTTATCAGCAACTATACAATCATCAAGTTTAAATTTAATTTTCTTTTTCTAGGTCTACTCAAAATATCCAAATATCACATGTCCGAACAACATCTATAATGTAACAATGTCGAACAGTATATTAACATCAATATATAAATTATCTCTAATAATCATCATGCATCATATATGAATCAGAATCAGCAATAATCCATGCTCTAACATCTAAACATCATACTAAATCAAAATTATAACAATGTCCATGGTATAGTCAATAGTGTCATGATCAATATAAAAAGGTGTCAAAAGGAAGTGGGCACTACACTATAGTTATTGTACCATTGTTATGTAATTACATTGTGATGGTTACCTACTAAGGTGCTTAAATAGAGTTGGACATATACTCGGATTGAGTAGAACTTAGATTACATTTTTGTAAGGTAAAATGGTTGACTTAATACATTAAGGAGATAAGTTACTATATTGGGTTATATCCCCAAAGGATTTCCAACAATATATCTTCTGTATTGTTTTATTTTGTATTTTTCATTTCTCTATCTTTGTTTATCTTAAAAATTATTTGAAGTATCTCTTATGGATTTGCGATGAAATTCTGTTTGATGATTGTCAACCCCACTATTGCACCGAAAGCTCAAAAGCAGGCGACCGCCATGGTGTACAGAACAAAAGACTACCGCTGCCATGGCGGAAGCATAAAACAAAACCCAATATCGAATAGATAGAGACTCATTCTACCCAACCCAAGAGACTGAATAGGGAAGGAGATGCCGCCGCAATCACAGGAGTTGCCAAAAAGGCATTCAAACAACCACAACAAATTACGAAAAACTTAAAGTTCAATACGATGCGCGAGTGGCAGCTTTGAGTTCCTCTAATCGAGGAACATACCTAAGATTAAAGTTTCAAGAGGAGAAAGGACGACCCTCATAACATCATTACGTAACTTGTTAAACACTAGGTTGGTAGAGGAAATCTTTATATTGATAGAAGAAAACCATTTGTTTGGCCGACAATAACACTTAATCACACTGTTAAAAAAGTTAGATATATATGTGACGCCAATTTTATTTGTCATGCATAACAATAGCCTCTTTTCTACATTTGCCTCTTCGGATATTTTTCTTTTTAACAATAATGGGTAGTTTAATTTCAAAAGTAATGCCCAGTCTAAGAAAAGTGCATCCTAAGCGTGAGCAGCAGAGTACACGTGAATGGGAAACTACTGGTACCAATGAAACACAGAATAACATTGAGGAAATTCTCACAGAAACAGAAACAAATGCCTTTAGTTCAACTTCATTTGAAAGAGGCGTACACCCAACTCGCCTGATACAATTTGAATGCGAGGTTTATATCCCTCCGAGAAATTCTGTATCTATCGCACTAAAATTTTATGCCTTAGAAGAACTAAGGTTAGACGATGATAGTGTACGCCTCATTATAGATAACATTCTAAATGCACAGAACCATAATCGTCTCCAAGCTATTGCACAACAGCACGGTGGGCAAGCAGTATTTTTGGTATCAACATATCAACAACTGCAACATCCCGATTTAATAAATTTTATTATGGGGAATAATACTGCGAACCTTGTTGTGGTGTCATCTAATGGAGAAATGCATTCCCATGGTCAGCAGGAAATGCAATTTTCAGCTGAGGATGAACTGCCGGTGGGCATAAGGCGGTTTGATATTCAAAGCCAAACTCCTGGCGGTTTCACCTTACAATTTCAAATATACATTCTAAATGATGGGACATTTGGTGAGTTTGAGATCTGCCATGACATCTTAGAAGATTTGATGGATCCACAGAATTTCGATACTCTTCAAGATGTAATGCAACAGCATGGCTATATCTGCTATCTGGTTGCAACTCGTGACCAGTTGAGTCATCCAGATGTGACTGATTTTTTACAAACAAGATATACTTTTGAATCAAGCATTCGTATGTTACTTTATGATCAGGTTGATGAGGTTCCTGGATTGAGCGATGAAGAAGTTGAAGAGATCTTGGGATCACCCACCCCCTGGTATGAAGGAATAAACGAGCTTGAGAATGATTGCGCAATTTGCCTTGAGATCATTGAGGAGGGTCGTCAGGAAATAAAAGAGTTGGTATGCAAGCATGTATATCATTATAGATGCATTCTGCGCTCAACGAAAACAAATACCAAGTGTCCCATTTGCCGTGCAGACTACGGCCATAGGCAAGGTCAAAAAAATTGAAGTTATACTAGCGTATGGCCTTTCATTGTCATTCTGTTTGAAGCTTGAGTTGTGATATTTAAAATTCTGTTTTTCTTTTATTTTGTTCTTACAAAATCACTTGTGTCCTGAAGACGATAAGCTTCTTATTGTTTGTTTTAGTTAATTTTATGCGTTCATTTATTAGGTCGATAGGTCAGTTTATTTTTCCATGTCAAGCAAATAAGATAATTTATTTATTTTCCAAATTACACTGTACGCGAAGGCATGATTAATTAACTAACATTTCAATCATTTATAAACACTTTCTCCTTGTATCCTTTTAAGTAAAATAATATATTAAATCAAAAATAGTTATGCCACTTAGCTTTGCAAATACAAGTAATATCTGTCTTTATATGTGGGGCGTAGTTTAATTGGTATGCACTTTCATTGTTCATAGTTGCCCGAGTGACCATTGGCTATCATAATAAAAGCTTCAATATTAAATGATTTTTTTTTCTCAGAACATTAGTTTGCCAAATTGTATATACCTTGTTCTAACAGATTATTTGATAAAATATAACATGAAAACATAATTTAAGGGAAAAATCAGAAGAGCATATTTCCAACTTCTAAATTTAATAACAAATAACATTTCATTTATAAAAATTAGAGTAGTTTGATTTTGTTAAAATAATATGATGTTAAAATAGAGGATTTTAGTTTTGCATGTTTATTTTTCCCTAATATAACTTGGTAAGTAATATATATATCATTGTTTATGTTAGGGAAAATTTTAGTGGCGAATATTCGTAATATGGCGAATATTCCATTTTTGAAAATTTTGAAAAGACGAATTTTCTAGCGTGGGTTAGTGACTTGTTCGCCTAAAAATTACACTTTAATTTTTTTTAAGGGTCGGCTTCGCCTACCCTTGAAAAATATCCCCTAAATAATCCTAGATTATTCGCCAGGTAGAACACTTCTACTTCACATTTTTCAACAATATGATATATCCCGTATTACAAACGCGCGACAAGGGGGTAAGTCATTGACGCGCGACAAAGAAGGGTTTGCAGACGCGAAACAATGGGGTTATTTGTTGACGCGCGACAAGGAGGTACTGCAGATATTGACGCATAGTAGACGCATGACAAAGAGTTTGTTGACGAGCGACAAAAAGTTTTTTTCGATGTGTAAGCAGAGGGCGGAGGCTGCAGATGCGCGACAGGAGATTTGTTGTCGCGCGTCAAAAAAATGCATTGACGCGTGTCAAAGACGTCTGTTGATGTGCGTCAATGAGGGTTATTTTTTGACTTGCGACACTGACGGATAGTTGACGTGTGACAAGGAGGTACAACAGATATTGACTCATAATAGACGCACGACAAAGAGTTTGTTTACGCATGACACGGAGATTTTTTCAATGAGAAAGCAGAGGTCGGAGGCTGTAGATGCGCGGCAGGAGATTTTGTTGTCGCGCGTAAAAAAAATGCATTGACGCGCGTCAACAAACCTCATTGACGCGTGTCAACAGACCTCTTTGACGAGCATCAACAAGGTTGTTGACACGCGTCAATGAGGTCTGTTGACGCACGTCAATGCATTTTTTTGACGCACAACAGCAAAATCTCCCGTCGTGTGTCTGCAACCTTTTGTCGCATGACTTGACAATCAGGCGAATTTTTTTCATATAACCCCCAAAAAATTCACCATCCCACAAAACTTGTTCCGGGGATATTCGCCAGGTATTTTCCACCTCCGATTTCGGCCAAGAGGTCTCTTAAAATGAACCCTGGTTTATGTATATTATTTATGAAAATCTTGTACTTAACTTAGCATGTTAACTCTTTTCTTATAGATATCAATTCTATTTAAATGTTCTTTAATCATTTTAATGTAAACTTTTTTTACATGTATAAATAACAATGGCACCCAAATGATTATTTTATTCAAAGTTATTAAAATATTTGACAAGTTTAGCCTAAAATTAATCAATTGTCTATATTTATTCTTAGATAAATGTGGTATAGAAATTATTAGTATGATAATAAATATTTGATTTTGTATTGTGTTGGTCATGCCACATCGGAATATTCAATTCAATTTTTGATGAAGCATAACTACACACTTATTATGATCTTGGTAGAGATATCTATATTATTATAAGTTGTTTAGAAAACAATTTAAAATGCAAAGTTTTTTTTAATACCTCATGATTTATTTCAATGTAATATCATCATGCTTATTATATTTTATTATTAGTGGTAAATGACATTTTTTATGCGGACCATACCCCAGGAACAACAACAGAGAGAAAAATGAAAAGAGTCTAAGAACTTGGATAAGAAATGTAGCACCAAGAAAAGAAGTAGTTGAACTACCAAACAAAGAAAGACAACAACAAAACAGGGCTACATCTAATCGACGACCTGCATGTAGCAGAAATACAGTGTAACAATAGTGTCCCTCAACACTAATACATAAATAAAAAATAAGCAGGACAAGATTCATTCAATTTCCGAAATAGTGATGTGTTTGAGTTTGACTTGTCCTTTTTGTCTCCTTCCCAGCATCGTCCATTCCTCATTACCTTCTTCCACAAAAACCAGAAGAAAAAATTCAAGATTTCTAATAGGAATGTAACCCTAAACGAGGGAAAATGGGACACCATCCATCGGTTATTTAGCATTGATCTATTGATTAATTTTTTTTTTAATTTCTCAGTAGAGTCAAGAGGATTTAATTTTGTGGTTCTTCATTGAAAGGGGGAGTGAATTTTGGGCTGAATGATTCCTCAATCGTATCAGAATTGGAACTAATTGTGAGATGTTTAGGAATATAGTCCTTCCACCATGTTTTTTTTTCATTTCTCTTTACGTCAGGAGTGTGTGCAGTCATCCTAAAGTTACCATGTTTGAAAGCATCATCGACATCTGAAGGATAAACCCTCATAGTTTATCCTCTGCACCCAAATTCTTTCAATAGTTTGCATATTGATTTTTATTGGAAGGTCTTGAGGGGTTTCAAGATCTACTCAGATTCTATCGTAAGTTGTTTGAATCTAATCATAAGTTTTAACATTTGCTTCTTCAAAATATCGTAAAGTATATCCTATAGCAGCAAGACATGCGTTGTCCCAAAGTTGTAATGGGAGTCCTGACAAGAAAACCCAAACATGGTAGGTATCAAAGGATTATTTTAGAGGATCAAGATATGGATACCAGGGCTTGAACATGAGCCCATGTTCACACCAAAACCAATACTGGTAAAAAATTAAATCCCTTTCTTCAGGGCATCGAAAGACAGGAATGAAATAAGATTTAACATAGGGGTAACTTTCTCAGTCGTACCCTTAATCTTTTATCTCCATCTTTGAGAAATCCAAGTCATGGAGATGAGATAGCTTAGGCAAAAAACTGTGAAATCTGCATATGAGTCCAAGCGAGGAGAGATTAGCCTCCTCCTTGAGTATGTTTTGTACCAGATCTTCCTTTATCTTCAACACCACAGTCTTTTGCGATGGTTATAAAATATTGCATCGGAGTCCTCTATCATCGTTTTTATATTATGTATGTCACACAACATTATTTATCCTACATTTGTATCACCTCAAAGGAATTTTTAGATGATATTTTCAAACTATTAGGAATTATACAGGTTCTCTTGAAAATCTTAAATTCATATATATGTTTATTGACAAACATATTTACTTGAAAATTGATTTAAAAATATGTTTTTAATAGATTATAAATATCAAGGTAGGAATAGAGTTCTTGATTCTTAAAAGTTTGTATACATCCACTTATAAACACTTTCTTGTAATGTGTCGATTATAAAAGATAGGCCACTATTATTAATAAGAAATATGCAATGGATTTAAAATCCATAATCCATGTACCTTGGTTGCTACTAGTAAATATCATTCAACAATGAATCATTTGGAAAATAATCGTATCCTCCAATTATCTCTCAAGCATCATACTGCATATTACCTTATAGAGATATGGCTTTAAAGATAGTAATATAGAAATTAAATACTTCAATTTTATACAAATATCCTATAGTGTTCTAACCAAAAGTCACTAAGAGAAACTTTCTCGTGATTTAGAAAACAAAAGGAATGGATATGATAAGGCCAAGTGCATCACCATCACATTAGGTTATATTTTCCCATTAAAAAAACAATGATTCCTCACTAATTTGCACATTCTAATTTTATAATTATTGGAATGATTTTAGGGGTACTATATGACTATGGAATATTGTTCATGGAAGACTTATACTTACGAAATATCTCAAATGGAATGTTTTAAGTCTTACGTTTCTCAAAATTATATTTTAGATTTGTTCTTTTCCAAGACTATTATAAACTTGATATGATTTATTAATTGCTAATTTAATTATTAGGTTTTCCTATCTACTTTAATATAAAATGTATCTCATGAAATGTCACAAAAATTTCTAATTCTTATAATGATTTACATGCCAAAACAATTCTTATTTTTTTACTATGGTAAATGTGGGTTGAGGGAATCCATACCCTATAACAAGATGTTACAAAATGAGGCAAAGATAATGCCATGAGGATCAAGTGAAGCAGACTTTATCTGCAGTAAAGAGAAACCATAAAAAGCATTGTCAAATAAAAAACAAAGCGGGAACAATAATACAACAATTTTCCAACTCATCCTTTAGGCTCCTTCCCATTAGATCTTAAATACATTTTAAGGGGATCTTTTCTAATTTTCCATTTCTTCTTTTTCCTATAGTAATCTAACTTACATCACTATTTTTGTAACACACCAAAAATACCAACACAAGGACAACACAGTGAAATACAGGATAACTTTTTTTTTGACTTACTTGAAGGATATACGACACTACCAAGTTCTCTAGGGAATACAATAAACTAAAGACATGCTTTTCCCACAACACGTACCCACATTGGTTACAGATAAACATGAGCACACACTCAGGACACAATGGGTTCATCTAAAGTATGCAATTTTACAACAAGGTTTTCCTACAGAAGGTTTCTTTAGAATCATGTTTTAGCTGTAAGTGCTTTTACATTCTTTACTTTTCCCAGAGAGATCAGGATAGGAGAATCTGAAGTTTCAGTCTCCTTTGAAGAATTTTCTCCTACCCTGTTAATGTTAATATACAGTGTAAACCAATTACTGGATAGCAATAGTTTAACTTCATTTACTGGATTAACTTATTCATTTGTGAGGAGGCAGTTAATTTCTCAAGCTCTTAACTTTTATCAATCTGTTTTCGACGTTGTGCTTTTGACATATATGTTTAACTTTTCAAGCGGTCAATTTTATTTTATTTTATTTTACTCCAGTACATGACTGTCTAACTCTTGGATTCATCATTAAGATCTATTAGTTGTTAATAAGATTTCATTGGGGTCAAGAGTCTAATCAGAAAAATTAAAGGTTCACTTGGGCTTCACTTGAAGAGATAGAAATAAGTATACTGTTTACATTTTCAACGGGTAAGACAGATCGAAGAGTTTCTTAGGAAAGTTCCTTCTATTTATTATAATCTTGTTATCTTCTAAGAATTTAATCATTGATTTCACCTTAAGACCGTTCTAGGACTCACCACAATAAAAGATTGTTGATTTGTTTACGCGGGATCACAAGGTATATTTGTTTTCTCTTGTTTCTTTTTGCTAGATTCAAAAACATAGTCCTCTACCAAACGACACAAGACCAAGGTAACTAGAGCTATGCAAGATGATTCAAGTTTGGAATAATTAGAATTAGATTGACATCAAGACAACAGAGAGAAAAATGAAAAGAGTCTAAGAACTTGGATAAGAAATGTAGCACCAAGAAAAGAAGTAGTTGAACTACCAACAAGAAAGACAACAACAAAACAGGGCTACATCTAATCGACGACCTGCATGTAGCAGAAATACAGTGTAACAATAGTGTCCCTCAACACTAATACATAAATAAACAATAAGCAGGACAAGATTCATTCAATTTCCGAAATAGTGATGTGTTTGAGTTTGAACTTGTCCTTTTGTCTCCTTCCCAGCATCGTCCATTCCTCATTACCTTCTTCCACAAAAACCAGAAGAAAAAATTCAAGATTTCTAATAGGAATGTAACCCTAAACGAGGGAAACTGGGACACCATCCATCGGTTATATTAGCATTGATCTATTGATTAATTTTTTTTTTAATTTCTCAGTAGAGTCAAGAGGATTTAATTTTTGTGGTTCTTCATTGAAAGGGGGGAGTGAATTTTGGGCTGAATGATTCCTCAATCGTATCAGAATTGGAACTAATTGTGAGATGTTTAGGAATATAGTCCTTCCACCATGTTTTTTTTTCATTTCTCTTTACGTCAGGAGTGTGTGCAGTCATCCTAAAGTTACCATGTTTGAAAGCATCATCGACATCTGAAGGATAAACCCTCATAGTTTATCCTCTGCACCCAAATTCTTTCAATTAGTTTGCATATTGATTTTTATTGGAAGGTCTTGAGGGGTTTCAAGATCTACTCAGATTCTATCGTAAGTTGTTTTGAATCTAATCATAAGTTTTAACATTGCTTCTTCAAAATATCGTAAAGTATATCCTATAGCAGCAAGACATGCTTTGTCCCAAAGTTGTAATGGGAGTCCTGACAATGGAAAACCCAAACATGGTAGGTATCAAAGGATTATTTTTTAGAGGATCAAGATATGGATACCAGGGGCTTGAACATGAGCCCATGTTCACACCCAAACCAATACTGGTAAAAAATTAAATCCCTTTCTTCAGGGCATCGAAAGACAGGAATGAAATAAGATTTAACATAGGGGTAACTTTCTCAGTCGTACCCCTTAATCTTTTATCTCCATCTTTGAGAAATCCAAGTCATGGAGATGAGATAGCTTAGGCAAAAACTGTGAAATCTGCATATGAGTCCAAGCGAGGAGAGATTAGCCTCCTCTTGAGTATGTTTTGTACCAGATCTTCCTTTATCTTCAACACCACAGTCTTTTGCGGATGGTTATAAAATATTGCATCGGAGTCCTCTATCATCGTTTTATATTATGTATGTCACACAACATTATTTATCCTACATTTGTATCACCTCAAAGGAATTTTTAGATGATATTTTCAAACTATTAGGAATTATACAGGTTCTCTTGAAATCTTAAATTCATATATATGTTATTGACAAACATATTTACTTGAAAATTGATTTAAAAATATGTTTTAATAGATTATAAATATCAAGGTAGGAATAGAGTTCTTGATTCTTAAAAGTTTGTATACATCCCACTTATAAACACTTTCTTGTAATGTGTCGATTATAAAAGATAGGCCACTATTATTAATAAGAAATATGCAATGGATTTAAAATCCATAATCCATGTACCTTGGTTTGCTACTAGTAAATATCATTCAACAAGATCATTTGGAAATAATCGTATCCTCCAATTATCTCTCAAGCATCATACTGCATATTACCTTATAGAGATATGGCTTTAAGATAGTAATATAGAAATTAAATACTTTCAATTTTATACAAATATCCTATAGTGTTCTAACCCAAAGTCACTAAGAGAAACTTTCTCGTGATTTAGAAACAAAGGAATGGATATGATAAGGCCAAGTGCATCACCATCACATTAGGTTATATTTCCCATTAAAAAACAATGATTCCTCACTAATTTTGCACATTCTAATTTTATAATTATTGGAATGATTTTAGGGGTACTATATGACTATGGAATATTGTTCATGGAAGACTATACTTACGAATATCTCAAATGGAATGTTTTTAAGTCTTACGTTCACATGGTTGCTTTACGGGGTGGCTTTTGGGAGAACAATTAGGATTTAAATTTAGTAGTGAGTACCTGCTAGGTATTTGACAACGTTTGGTAATGCATGGTTTCACAACGAAAAGTATTTACTAGCAATTGCACACGAGTTGCAAATTGCGTCGGAGAGGATAATAATTTTAAATTTATTTGAGTTGTAGTTTTTGGTAAAATGTATGCTATCTTCAATTGTTTTAAGTGTGTGACGGGGAGGAGCGAATAATGTAGTATGACTACAACATTCAACAAACAACACTTCCTCTTTTGTCTTAATATTGGATATCCATACCCTATTGAAAAGCTCTTAATTTCAAACGCATGCGAGTAAGCTGACAAAGTTGAGTTGATCGAGTTAAATAGTTGTTGATTACATTTGGTGAAACAGTTTCATATGACCAAATTGGGGCACTATAGTTCGTAACATCACATTCATTCTTTTCCTCTATCATTGTGTATTCTTGTGTTTGGGTGACCTAAAAGACACCATATTGCTGTAACGCACCAAAAAAAATACCAACACAATGACAACACAGTGAAATACCGGATAACTTTTTTTTTTGACTTACTTGAAGATAATACGACACTACACAAGTTCTCTATGGAATACAATCAACTAAAGACATGCTTTCCACAACACGGACCCACATTGGTTACAGATAAACATGAGGCACACACTTAGGACACAATGGTTCATCTAAAGTATGCAATTTTACAACAAGGTTTTCCCACAGAAGGTTTCTTTAGAATCATGTTTTAGCTGTAAGTGTTTTTACATTCTTTACTTTTCACAGAGGAATCATGATAGGAGAATCTGAAATTCATGTCTCCTTTGAAGAATTTTCCCCTACCTTGATAATGTTAATATACAGTGTAAACCAATTATTGGATAGCAAGAGGTTACTTCATTTACTTGATTAACTTATTCATTTGTGAGGAGGCAGTTAATTTCTCAAGGCTCTTAACTTTATCAATCTGTTTTCAACGTTGTGCTTTTGAACATATATGTTTTACCTTTTCAAGCGGTCAATTTTATTTTATTTTATTTTATTCCAGTACATGACTGTCTAACTCTTGGATTCATCATTAAGATCTTATTAGTTGTTAATAAGATTTCATTGGGGTCAAGAGTCTAATCAGAAAAATTAAAGGTTTCACTTGGGCTTCACTTGAAGAGATAGAAATAAGTATACTGTTTACATTTTCAACGGGTAAGACAGATTGAAGAGTTTCTTAGGCAAGTTCCTTCTATTTATTATAATCTTGTTATCTTCCAAGAATTTAATCATTGATTTCACATTAAGACCGTTCTAAGGACTCACCACAATAAGAGATTGTTGATTTGTTTACGTGGGATCACAAGGGTATATTTGTTTCTCTTGTTTTCCTTTTTGCTAGGTTCAAAAACATAGTCCTCTACCAAACGACACAAGACCAAGGTAACTAGAGCGATGCAAGATGATTCAAGTTTGGATAATTAGAATTAGGTTTGACAATTCAAGGATAAATCATATTCTGAAAAGTGAAAAATTCAACAAAGGATACGCATGTCAAAACAAGTTCATTTAATCTTATTGACAATAATATTTCTCAAATTGACTTTCAAACGATAACAACCTACATGAGAACAATACAAAATTATAACACAATGCCTTCTAGATAGTCTCCACAATTTCCATACCAATGTTGTAAAGCAAAAGAAAAACATTCGTACAACAGCAGTTCCTAAGAAGGCTGGAATCCACTTTCTACACGTGTTTCTTTTTCTCTCTCTTTTTTTTTCTTTTCTACTCAGAAAATCCTCCTGCACATTTGTTAGCACATGTCAGTTCGCAAGAACTGAGCACGATAAAAACTATAACATTAAGACAATATGTTGTTATCTAACTGTTTCAAGGAAGAAAAAAACACCGTTGATTATGAAAAATAATCTAAGAGTCTAAACAAGAGCAATTAAAGAGTTGTCCAAAAGCATAAAATTTCTAAATAAAAGGGACGGCACTAACTCTATTTAGTTATCATTTTCTCATAGGAGCAGTTAATAAACATCATAGTGAATTTCACTCATATCACAATAATGACCGTCATTTTAACAAGATAACATTTCGAAACAAAAACAATTACAAGAAGAGAATTAATTTCAAACGTGATATGTCCCTATTTGTTTAAGTTAGTTCACCAAGCCAAGGATTCACTATGCCACTGGAAGATCCCAAACAATCAATCGACATGAGAATATCTAATCCAACATGACTTATTAATATTAAGATGATGTGCCTATAACAGTTAATTTTATGTCAGTACAGAATAAATAAATTGGACAGAAAAGGGATGAAACGCACAAATGACCTCGTATGGGTTACATCCTATCCTAACAATCCTTCTATTAAACTTTCTTCTAATCAAGAGAATGTCTTAAGAAAAAGGACAAACTTAACAAGACCAAACATAACCATTATAAATCTTACAGGAGGGTTACTGGATCATTCACGAAGAACACAACACAAGATACATAACTTCCAAAGGATCTGTCGTCAACAACAAGTTGTCTTTAACCTTTCTGGTCAACACATGCAACCATTCTACTACAATGACAGCAAGGAGGTCGTATCACAATGATCATCACAAAAACCAGTCAACCAATGAGTTTCCAAACACACCAACCTCTAAGTCACAGAGAGAATGAAATTTAAACATTTTTACGGAGCAAAACATAGGGTAATTTCTTATGCATAAAACCAACATCCCAATTTTAAGATTTGAAAATTTCCTCAATAATGATCCAGTAGGTATCGTATCCTCCAACATGTGTGAAAAAAAATCAAGGTAAGAAAAAGAGTATTTCCTCTGAAATTTTAAGCTATCCAAAAGAAATGTGAGTAACGTCTAAAGAATACATTCCATAGGATCAGCTACATTCCTCAAACATACTACAGTCACCAAGGGAGAGAAGGTGATTCCAAAGAAAACAATCTCCAAACGGTGGACATGAATTGATATCAAAGTATGAAGATCAACCATGACGCTTGAAGAATAAAATTATTTCTTCAAGAAATTTAAAAAAAAATAACAAAAGCAACTAACCTAGTTGAGAGTAATATCAACTTGGCTCAATTCGATACTCTGTCAATCTAAGCACACACCAAGCCAACTAGGAAGGATTACTAGAACCTAAAACGAATAAAGAAAAGGATAGAGACAGGAAAAGAATCATTCACCTATACGCAATGCACTCGCAGCACTCAATCCCTAATTCGCAAATACTCGACATAACCCAGAACTACAGATCTCGAACCAAAACAAGAATAAGAACAAAACAGGAACTATAAGGTTGAGTCCAACAACAATGTTTGATAAAACATTCAAATCGTGAGACCAACACAAGGAACTAGGGGGTGTTCATTACAGGACCCCCGCCTCTTTTGTTTTATTAGACTTAAGAACAAGGTTCACAAAACTAATATTTATTAAAATCCAGAAAACAATATAAAAGGCTTCAACCAGCGCAATCATTTCTAACGCCAAAAAGGACTACAAACGAGCAAGGGAAGTGGAAACCAAACAACATACCATCACACGAGACATTTATATGAAGAGTAGAGTTATTTAATGAATCAGTTAAATAACAGCATAAGAATCAATGGTATAGAGAATATCGTGCCTGATTAAGCTCCCGCAGTCGATAACAAGATGGACAGGGCCTGCAACAGCAACCCAAACAGTGCAACTTCTCTTCCTCGGCCTGCTGAAGGTCCAAACTCTGTTAACGGCCATGCTCTCGTCCTTGTCGGTGAACATCAATTGTATAGCCAGCATCCTATTACTTACAACACATGGATGACAGTCTCAGTTACTAGGTCCCACAAATCTCCGCCCATAAAAATATGACATCTGGCTAAAATAAACCATTGCGACAGTGACAGCCACATCCTCCTGTGGATGGATGGCAATGAACTGTCACACGGCCTATAGCATCAACCAATACCGGATTTGCCTCTTGCACTGCAATGGACTCTGTTTCCAGACCAATCAAATACTCGTCATAAGCGCCAGAAGCCACTATTTTTACTCAACACATGAAGGTATAGCAGTAGCACTGCCATGGTCCAAGGATCCATACATTGACCTTTTTCACATTGCTTCTTTAGGGTAAACTCACTGTCTATCAGACCCTTGGCCAGAGATAGTCTCAAGGGAGTTATTGTATAGTTTATGATACTGTCCCAAACATTGTGCTAGAGCCATGACCTCCTGGAGATTGACCTTTAACTGCTTCTGGAAGGCTAGATTTTTCTAGGTGTTGTAGGACAGCCTTGAGAGCCCTCAATAGCCTGTGATTTGTTGCTTGAGCAACTTAAGAGAGGAGTTCTGCTGTAGCCTTTCTAAGGTGCGACAAAACCCATACAGAGCATCCACATATTCATGCCTGCCAACTTGGTGCACGAGCAAGTTGAAGCAGCCACATGATGATTCAAAAGAACTAGGAAAGAGTGTGACATCATGAATAATCTAGACAGGCTCGAATGTTCAGGTCGGCCTCTATGAGGTTCTCTTGGTAAAGTGGGTTATATCCGTAATACAGCAAGCAACATCCACACGAAGCACACTTAACAGATAAATTTCATCAAAGTCTTCTAAAAGTAATAGGCGCAAGAGGCCACCAAAACAGTTATTTTCAGATATGCAAACTAAAAGCGAACTCTGGCATTACTGAGATAATCTCCTGCTACCTTCATCTCCCAAGACATTTTCTCCAACATTGCATAGATCTCCTGTGCCCGCGGGTGTGATCTGTCACCTTATTGTTCTTGGACACACCCCAGTGAAGCATGGCACCATTTGTGCTCGATTTCCAATGAGATCAATCTACCAGCTGCAAGTCACATCTTTCCACTTACTCTAGTGGCGTCATCGATTCCAAAGTCATATGCGAGTATCACTCTGTTGTCATGTCTACCCTACGCAATGAATGAGCCGGCTGCCATCAAGGACACTCGATTTACGACTCTGTGAATCTCATTGCCACCATATAGAACATTTTCCACAAGCTCTGTACTCTAATCGATAAGTCTCCTCACAGTTGGCCACAATGATCCCCAAATACCAGCATTGAAAACAAGGTTTGAGCAATATACATATGCTAAGAACGAGTGCCATTCAGACTCATCTTCATGGGCAGCAGTATGGCCAACGCAATTGAAAACATTTCTTCTAATAAGAGCCATGCATTGCAAAGAAAATTTCTTCATCTCCTTCTCTCACTATGAAACAGGTGCTATTTTGCCATATGAACAATGGTCAGTACAAGAGTTACGATTTGAGTAAAGCAAGCTAAGGTCTCAATAGAGAATCTTTCTCCAATTGAAAAGATTGTGCCCGCAGGTCTGCGATCTGTAACACTCAAAACTGGTGACATAGCTCGATGGTAGATACAAATATCTTGAAGGAGCATCATCGAACGCAGCCTGCAGGACTGCATTCGATACTGAACAGATAACAACATAGTTGGACATCCTGCCTGTTGGAAGCGCTCAAAAAGGCTTCAACTAAAACTTTATCTCGTCCTTCTACTACGGCTACAAGACCCTGCAACCACTGATCACGACTGTGGATTCGCGTGCAACTAGAACATCAAGTTCGCAGCACCAACGGTTCCTTGGGTAACTCGCCCTGCAGCAGCTGAATGGTGCACTTTTGTCTGCTTCCAAGGCAGGTCACTGATTTTCATGCGCAGGGAAGTCAGACCAAACGACTCTAGATATCAAGAGTATTGCATACCACTTCAAAAAACTGTCACTCACACGCATGCACAGGAGAAGAAATCCTAGTAGAAAGGATTTCGGTATCTGCAACTCCAACTGAGACTGATCTGCGGCAAACAATTTCATAGGAGCCCAAAAATTCCTGCGCAATCAACAACCATCTCACGCAACTACCAGGGTGACAGACCAACATCTGTGTAAGCATCAATCGAATCCACTGTCCATGAACAACTGAAGCAATTCATGGTATTTCAGTTTCCTGGATCGATCGCTTGCACTAGACAAACTCGCCCAAACGCGGTTTGAAAGCAGAATGATTTCTTAGGCACAAGCACGTTGCAAGTCATGAAATGAATACCTTAAAGAAGCTAGGTGGCACATGTCGTTCCCACAAAACGTGCCCAACTCATCCAATATGCATTGAACAAATCGCCAATCAAAAAGAGATGCAAGGCTCCTTGAAAATCATGGACGGCCACCGACTCCCATCTCAAACACAAGTAGAAGGTCGCAATAAAAATGCAAGTCCATTACGGTCAGCAGGTTAAAGGAGGTTGGGAGCGAGCCATGCCAAGGAGGCCATGGGAAGAAAGGATCCGATGCCCAGCTAGGTTACGCATTACATTCTCCAATCTCACGCTTAACAAAGTAACAAGACAAGATGCAGGTAAATTAGACAGAGGAACATGGGACATGGTACTTCCTGAACAATGGATAGATAACCGAAGAAAACACAGCTCCTCTGGTTTGAGTGAATCGGGGATCGCTCTTCGGGGACGATAAAAAAAAAGTATGCAATAAAAGAACATTAAGTATAATTTTTAACTTTCAATGTTCTGTGAAGATTGGACAGTTCTTTCTTGTTCGATTATTTTCATTAGTCTCTTTATCGTTAACTATTATTTCTAGTTTTAGTTTCTGCTTTTTTTAAAAAATATCATCATTGAATAAGTTTTTGATTTATTCCTTATTGTGGGTGCCCAACATGAACTGCTAACGCAACACCCTATCAGGTTCACAAGACCCTACAGATTCACAAGCACACAAGTATATACTTCAAGACTGTATTACACCACAAAAAGGTTACTCAAATACGGCATAGAATAGGCATACTCCACATAACGTAGTACTCGGCACACATCAAATGACTGACATACCAAAATACTGCAACCAAAATAGTACTACAATCCACCAGACATTTCCTCAATTTGCATCAATGAAAAATTCACATAACACCAAACCAATGCCACAAGGTTTATTATGATAGTGTCCACAAGGGAATCAATGACATATCCACAACATCACAACACATATCCATCTAACATGACTAACACATTTTGCATCAAAATACCACTACTAAACATCACAATAACTCAACACATATCCTGAAACATCAACCATACAGACAAATATCATAAGCCTCCCTCAAACTCTTATGCCTCCCTCAAATAAGTTATGTCCCTCAAACTTATATGCCTCTCAAAATAACTTATGCAAACTCTTATGCCTTCAAAGTCTCTTAAACATCAATCTTAGGCCTCCTCAAATCTCTTATGCCTCTATAGAAAATCTGATGCCTCCCTCAACTCTTATGCCTCCCTCAAATCTCTTATGCCTCCCTCAAACTCTTATGCCTCCCTCAAATCTCTTATGAGGTCTCTTATGTCCCTCAAACTCTTATGCCTCCCTCAAGGAGGCCGGTTGAGCCTATGGTCCAAGACACATAGTAGTTCGAACACTCCTAACCCAAGTGACATAATAACGCGTGGTTCAACAACCCGCTAGTTATATGTAACTCCTTGGGGCGTACCCCCATACAATTGTAAGTGGGTCCATAGGTCCAACCAATCCATGGTACATCCTATGACCCTATTCCACACATCATGATAATAGAACCAACACAACAATCCAATTAAAGTGCCAAGTGGCAAAGTACAAGCCTTGGGCAAGGCAGTAAAAATTCCAAATTTAAAAGAAAACCCAAAATCAAGCAAACATAAATGGCCAAATAGCCATAGTTAGTATCAAAATCTGCCATGTTAGTGCCACAAACCAAGAAAATGCCCAAAATTGTAAAGCATTGCAATCAAGAAAAGTTGCTGGTCCTTGCAGAAATAAAGTAAAAAGATCAATTTATGAATAAAATCAACTTATAATAATGTCACATTACGATAACTGTGTGGCCTTATCTAGCCACCAAAGGGGTACTCAACGAGTTCCTGGCACTCGGAACATCGAGCCTCAGCTCGTAAAATACAATATCAATAGTACAACTGTCATCACCTCCATTTGAATCATCCCGCCACCACTTCTACAAGGCTAAACATAGTCATAGTTGCACTAAGGTTGCATCTCATAAAACAACCACATAGGGAGAGAGGAAAGGACCTCAATCATGGGTAATCTACTAAACCAAGTTTCAACTCGAGTTATTGACCCTCTGGTACACCATTCCTCACTCTTGAACATACACTTCTACCGATTTCCCTCAGGGTCGGTTAGCGTAAGGTTCACAACATAACATACAACAACATCACTAACATAACGGTGGCACACACATAACTACCATAACGTCTTACATATGGTACATGTACAGGGTAGATCACAATCATACATTCACTGGATGCGTAATACATCACTTTACCACATTCTACACCCAAAGTGCAATCACCATATGATAGGGTTCATATGCTCACCGTATGACCCTAAAATCACAACATGAAGCATTACATATTTGCACAGTCATACATATGAATGAACATAGTAACATCACAACATAACATAGATTGCTACATAACAAGGTGGTACACACATTTCTTCAAAACATGGTAAAAGCATCATGATACAAGCTCATTTCACTTGAAAAAATCTAGTCATACAACAGAATGGAATACACCCACATATCACAATATGTACCAACAATACTCGCAACACTCTGTCATCCACAAAATTAATTTTCACAAATTGCATCACAAACAGTAATTCACACGTGAACTCTTGGATAGGATCCTGCAAGAAGGATACAGAATTACTCCCATCCCCAGCACATATCAACATGATCACAAAATGCACTAAGGTGAGACATACACATCATGTGCGTTCAGGAATATCACAATTACGACGAAGGCTAGATCACATCCCCTGTTTAAATAGTCACATTACTCTTCCAATGTCCTAACTATTTCACCTTATCATGAAAAATCCTCATCATCATTACAACCCATCATGTACACCCTGCACCATCATGCTAACATCGATCATATAACTCCAATGGCCCAGTGGTTCGAGTATAGCATGAACCTACGCTCTGATACCAAGCTGTAACACCCACCGAACGGGAAGACACACCTCTAGGGATGCTCACCAATCTCCAGGATCTGTAGGTTGTTTGCTTGAAGCATAATAAGGAGGTGTCTACACAAGGTTCTCCATGGTATAAATCATAGGACATGTCTCTCCACAACACACTCACATGGGTTACCGATATAAATCAGAGAACCGCTGTCGGCAAAATGGATAAACGATACTGGTAATTTTAACAATCAAGCCCTTTCTGGCATTGAGGTTCCTTTAGAATCATATTCTAGCCGTCAATCTCCACGTCTTAAGATGCTACGACACGGCTCTAGAGGGGATCATGTTGGGAGGATCTGGAAATTCATGCCTCCGTACTGTTCTTCTGGGCAATATCAAGATGCTAATGTTAATGCATAAGTGTAAACCAATTAGCTGGTACTTAGTATCTAGGCAATTCATTTAATGTTAAATTATTCTTTTAGGAGGCAGTTAATTTCTTAAGGCTCTTAACTTCATCAATTTGTTTTCAACATTGTGCTTTTGAACATATATGTTTTATCTGTTTCAAGTGGTCAATTTTTATTTTATTTTATTTTATTCCAGTGCATGACTGCCTAAATCTTGGATTCATCATTAAGATTTTATTAGTTGTTAATAAGGTTTCATCTGGGGTCAAGATTCTAACCAGAAATATTAAAGATTTCACTCTGGCTTCACTTGAAGAGATAGACATAAGTATATTGTTTACATTTTCAATGTGTAAGATAAGATCGAAGAGTTTGTTAATCAAGTTCCTTCTATTTATTATAATTTTATTATCTTCCAAGATTTAATCATTGATTTCACCTTAAGACCGTTCTAAGGAACTCACCACAATAAGAGATTGTTGATTAGTTTACGTGGGATCAGCAAAATCTATATTTGTTTCTCTTGTTAGTTCTTTTTGCTAGGTTCAAAACTATAGTCCTTGTTAGGAATAACTATTGTGAACATTAGCATTGTATTTATTGTTTGTGGAATTGTTACAAGAAATTATGGATATATTGATGTAAGTTAGTTTAACTCACGTAGATAAGGTTTGTTGAGTGAGAATAGGATCTGTGAGAGATAAGTGCGAGGATATATGTGAGATTTGAAGATGGAATGTAGGGATGTGAATAATTTGATTGCATGAAAAGGTCTAGTACACACTCCTATGATAATGTAATCCTTTACCTGTGAATAAAATATCTGATAATGAATTGAAATCATTGTGATCATTTACTGTTATGGAGTCTGTTATAAGAGATTTCTATGAGCAAAATAATATCACTGGTATCAGAGCAATTTCTGGTCTACTAGGCTGTGATGGGTGGTTGTTCGTGGATTTGGCATGCATTTCCGCCCACAATAGATCATGCTTCTGACACATGCACAATCTGCATTTATTGAAGATTGCTTCGTCACATGCTGATAGGATGAATACGGCTTGGTAGAAGCTGTGAACTATTTGCTTCAACAATGACTGTCCACACTTGTGACGTTGCATCGATCGATTGAAATTTTTTTTGCATTGAAGCCATAGGCCTACATAGCTAATTGAGTCTCACCTGCGAACTTACTGATCAATTCCTTTGCCACTTCTCTAAATGCATCAGATCGGATAGACCATCAAAGCTGTGAAGGATTGCATTTAGTTTTGTTAACGCTTTGTATGGCTGTCACAAATATCTGCAGACCTGCACAGGTGAAGAGTTAACAGCTGTCATATTGCTATGATTCAGAGCTCACGCAGGTAAGCAGTGGCATTAGGGAAGAACGTTTACTAGATTGTTTGCTTCTCACGTTCTATATAAAATCGGCAACATGCATTTATCCTATTCAATTTGATCTACATGCATGTTTGAAAACTATTATAAATTCTGGTATGTTGTGCAAATGCATGCATAGCCAGACCTGAGCACATAATTCTGTCCACGTGGTGAGTTTAGTTCTATTTTTAGTATGAATTACTTGAGGAGTCATTTTGTTGGTGTTAAGTCGACTTATAAAGTCCAATGTTATTATGTGTCAAGTGACAACACATTTTGTGGAAGTGAAATATAGGATTTTTTTTGTTAATAGACTCACTGTGAGTGTAAGATAATTGTCGACACTACACAAGTGATCTCTAGGGAATACAATCAACTAAAGAAATGCTTTACAACACGGACCCACAAGTGGTGTACAGTCATTAAACATGAGGCACACACTAAAGGACACAATGAGTTCATCTGTAATTGTACACTCATTTTTTAAGCAACAAGGAAAACCGTTCCCACAGCTTCGGGGTTTCTTTAGACCCCGCCATGTTTTAGCTGTAAGTGTTCCTCGGCTTACATTCTTTACTTGAGTTCGCAGAGGACATCATGAGGCTGGAGAATCTGAAAGTTGATGTCCTCCTTTGAAGAATTTTCCGCCTACCTTGATAATGTTAAGTATACAGTGTAAACCAATTATTGGATGGAAAGAGGTTGCTTCCTTAACTTCAGATTAACTTGTTCCTTGGTATAGGAGGCTGTTAGTTTATGTGATAAGGCTCTTAAAAGCACATCAAAGCTGTTTTCATGTTTGTGCTTGAAGAAAACATAGGTATGTTTTACCCGTTATTTCGAAGCGGTCATATTTTTGATTTTATTTTATTTTTACATGTAGAGGCATGACTGTCTAAGACTTGTGAATGTCATCATTAAGATCTTATTAGTGGTTATGTGTGGAAAATCGAATTTCATTAGGGGCAAGAATGTTAACCAGAATTAATAAAGGTTTCACTTAGGCTATCATACTTGAAGAGTGTAGAAATAAGTATACTGTTTACAGTTTTCAACTAAGATAGATCGAAGAGTTTCTTGAGTGAAGTTCCTTCTATTTATTGTAATGAGGTTGAGATTATCTTCCAAGAATTGAGATAATCATTGATTTCACCTTAAGACCGTACACACTCCTATAGGAATGTACCACAATAAGAGATTGTCTGAATTAGTTTAAATCATTGATCACAAGGTATATTTGTTTCTCTTGTTTTCTTTTTGCTAGGTTCAAAATACATAGTCCTCTACCAAACGACACATGACCAAAGGTAACCAAAGTGATGTAAGTTGATTCAAGTTTAGATAATTATAATTAGGTTGACAATTCAAGGATAAATCATATTCTGAAAAGTGAAAATTCAACAAAGGATACGCATGTCAAAACAAGTTCATTTAATCTTATTGACAATAATATTTCTCAAATTGACTTTCAAACTATAACAACCTACATGAGAACAATACAAAATTATAACACAATGCCTTCTAAATAGTCTCCACAATTTCCATACCAATGTTTTAAAGCAAAAGAAAAACATTCGTACAACAATAGTTCCTAAGAAGGCTGGAATCCACTTTCTACACGTGTTTCTTTTTCTCTCTCTTTTTTTTTTCTTTTCTACTCAGGAAATCCTCCTGCACATTTGTTAGCACATGTCAGTTCGCAAGAACTGAGCACGATAAAAGCTATAACATTAAGACAATATGTTGTTATCTAACTGTTTCAAGGAAGAAAAGCATCGTTGAAGATGAAAACAATAATCCAAGAGTCTAAACAAGAGCAATTAAAGAGTTGTCCAAAAGCATAAAATGTCTAAATAAAAAGGGAGGCACTAACTCTATTTAATTATCATTTTCTCATAGGAGAAGTTAATAAACATCATAGTGAATTCCACCCATATCACAATAATGACCATCATTTTAACAAGATAACATTTCGAAACAAAAACAATTACAAGAAGAGAATTAATTTCAAACGTGATCTGTCCCTATTTGTTTAAGTTAGTTCACCAAGCCAAGGATTCACTATGCCACAGGAAGATCCCAAACAATCAATCGACATGAGAATATCTAAACCAACATGACTTATTAATATTAAGATGATGTGCCTATAACAGTTAATTTTATGTCAGTACAGAATAAATAAATTGGAAAGAAAAGGGATGAAACGCACAAATGACCTCGTATGGGTCACATCCTATCCTAACAATCCTTCTATTAAACTTTCTTCTAATCAAGAGAATGTCTTAAGAAAAAGGACAAACTTGGCAAGACCAAACATAACCATTATAAATCTTACAGGAGGGTTACTCAATCATTCACAAGAACACAACACAGGATACATAGCTTCCAAAGGATCTGTCGTCAACAACAAGTTGACTTAAACCTTTCTGGTCAACACATAACCATTCTACTACAATGACAGCAAGGAGGTCGTATCACAACGATCATCACAAAAACCAGTCAACCAATGAGTTTCCAAACACACCAACCTCTAAGTCACAGGAGAATGAAATTTAAGCATCTTTACGGAGCAAAACGTAGAGTAATTTCTTACGCATAAAACCAACATCCCAATTTTAAGATTTGAAAACTTCCTCACTAATGATCAAGTAGATCTCGTATCCTCCAACATGTGTGAAACAAAATCAAGGTAAGAAAAAGAGTATTTCCTCTGACATTTTAAGCTATTCAAAAGAAATGTGAGTATCGTCAAAAGAAGACATTCCATAGGATCAGCTACATTCCTCAAAACATACAACAGTCACCAAGGGAGAGAAGGTGATTCCAAAGACAACAATCTCCAAACGGTGAACATGAATTGATATCAAATTATGACGATCAACCATGACACTCGAAGAATAAAAGTATTTCTTCGAGCGATTCAAAACAAATAACAAAAGCAACTAACCTAGTTGAAAGTAATATCAACTTGGCTCAATTCAAAAATCAGTCCAGCTAAGCACACACCAAGCCAACCGGGAAGGGTTACTAGAACCTAAAACAACTGAAAGAAAAGGATAGAGACAGGAATAGCATCATTCACCTATACACAATGCACTCGCAATACTCAATCACCAATTCACAAATACCCAACATAAACCAGAACTACAGATCTCGAACCGAAACAAGAATAAGAACAAAACAGGAACTATAAAGTTGAGTCCAATGTCAATGTTTGATAAAACATTCAAATCGTGAGACCAACACAAAGAACTCGGGAATTTTCATTACAGGACCCCCACCTCTTTTGTTTTATTAGTCTTAAGAACAAAGTTCACCCAACTAATATTTATTAAAACCCAGAAAACAATATAAAAGCTTCAACCAGCGCAATCATTTCTAACGCCAAAAAAAAAAGAACACAAACGAGCAAGGGAAGTGGAAACCAAACAGCATACCATCACATGAGACATATATATGAAGAGTAGAGTTATTTAATGAATCAGTTAAATAACAACATAAGAATCAATGGTATAGAGAATATCATGCCTGATTAAGCTCCCGCAGTCGATAACAAGAGGGACGGGGCCTGTAACAGCAACCCAAGCCTAATTCCATTTTCTTCAAGCTCGTTGGGCACCCCAAACATCAAACATATTCACGTTGGCACAGGTAGGAGTTCATGGCCAGGGTGGGTGGTCTAAAATACTTGCCATCATCCTCCCAACACCGCCCCAAGATTAGCCCTAGAACTTCTGTAGGCCCCATTTTTGACAATTGAACTTGATCCTTTGTCATTCACCAAACACCTCCACCATCTCCATATGCATACATGATTGTTTCTAACTTGGACCTCCTAACCTTGGTGCTCTCATATTAGGAGCAACCCTAGTCTGAGACAAAGCAAAAGAATATGGCTTTATAACCAAAACAATCCCTTGGTATAGACTCCATATCCATATAACAGTCCCTAGACTTAGCATCGTCACCTTTTCCCTGCATCCCATGACCTACAATCATGGTTTTCCATGAGAATACATCACTTTTAGGCATTTGATCAAATACTCGGCGTGCAAATCTAAAATTCACACATTTGCAATAAATGTCTACAAGGGCATTCATTACTATAATAAAAAAAATCAAAGCCACTTCTTAGTATGAAGGCGTAGATCTCCTTCCCCTTATGCAAATTTGACAGGTGAGAAATTATTGGAAGAACAGTTCTAAAGGTAACATTGTTGGGTTTCGTGTCAGCCAGATGCATTTGTTGAAAGGGATCTAAGCTTTCCTCATACTATCCACTCTGTGCATACCCTGCAATCATTGTATTCCATGACACTATTGTTTTCTTAGTACATGTTCTGAAACTTAAAATTATCCTGCTACCTTCATCTCCCAAGACATTTTCTCCAACATTGCATAGATCTCCTGTGCCCGTGGGTCTGATCTGTCACCTTATTGTTTGGTGCTGAAGTTGGCTTTGAGCATTATGAAGAGCATTCTTCCAGGCAGTCACATCATTCCACTTGCTTAGAGGCGGTGGTTCTAAACCATAGCGTGACATGTCCATAGCATGAGGAGCCTTGCCAGCATGTATTCGCTCCTACTCCTTTGCCACCATATACAACATTATATGAGCTTGTATATATATAAGTCTCCTCACACCACACTTTACGCAGACATCCAATACAGGGCAAGTCCCATTTATTTTACTTCATCAATCCGTCCCGCTTGAAGCATTTCTTCAGTGGCCTGCATTAATAGAACAATTTCATCTCATCTTCTTCTTCACTATGAGCAGGTTGTTTGCCATAGAAAATGGTATTCGTAGAAGAAGCAGGAGCAGAAGAAGAAGGAGAAGTGGAATTGTTGGGCTGTTGAGCTGTTGCGAGCAAGACGGTGAGGGCCTCCTGTAACTGTAGCTGAGAGGCATCATCGAGGTCGCTGCCTGCAGACTACATTCAATACTGAATAGATAACAACATAGTTTGACAGCCTGCCTGTTGGAAGCGCTCAAAAAGGCTTCAACTAAAACTTTATCTCGTCCTTCTACTACGGCTGCAAGACCCTGCAACAACTAGTCTCGACTGTGGACGCGTGCAACCAGAATATCAGGATAGACACCACGGTTCCTTGGGCTCGCCCTGCAGCAGCTGAATGGTGCCTTTTTTTTGCTTCCAAGGCATCCCTTGTTCATGGCATGGCGTCAACAGCACACTCTCATCAAAGGAACACTTCAAAGATAATGTGATCGACATGATGCCCATTGGTCCTAAACTGAAAGGATCATATATGTGCAGCGAGTGATCTACCAAACGAATTTCATATGAACTGCCTAGCTCTGTGCAATAGGTCAAAATGATAAACCATTCTGACTGGATCAACATATGTGGAAGCGTAATCATATGTCCATGACGAATGTGAAGGATCTGGTACGTTTCCTAGATCGATCGCTTGACTAGATCGAACTCGCCCAAACCGACCTTGAAAGCTTGAATGATGTCGGCGAAAAATTTGCAGAAGACATGATACCTGGTTGCTCAAGCTCTGGCACATGTCATCTACAGATCCCAACATAATCTCATTTACCTCACAAATCCCAACAAAACCAACCTCCTTGTTCACGTGGCCAAAACATTTGAAACGGAGCAGGTAGCACGGGGCGCAAGGAAAATGAAAGTCAACGGAATTAAAGGAGGTGGGGTGGCTGGCAGAGGAGGCAGGTGGGAAGAAAGGATCCGATGCCCAGCTGGGCATTACAATTTTGATTTACATTTTCCTTAGAGTGAATTAGAATGATGATTTCAAAGTACTCTTTATACTCATGAGAATGAGTCACAAGAAGAAGAAGATTGGAATTATATACATCAGCAAGAGGTGTAGCCTTACCTATAGGAGTAGACCAAGGAATTTCCTCCACAATCATCATATAAAAATCATCTTCATTCTCAAAATCTACCCCTGAATCACTATTATGTTGGCTATTAACAACCAGGTGACTAGAATTAGAAACCTTCCATTAAGAAGATCTAATTTTACCTTATTTTTCCCCATCTGATAGCCAACAAATAAGTGACCAAAAGAAAAACAAGTCTTGGATCTGAAAGGAAAACCTTCGTAATCTAGATTTTGAGTCTAGGAATGGTCCTCAATTATGAGATTGATACTAGCCAGAAAATTTAAAAAGGTATTCATTTATATGAAAATATGAGCATATTTGGTAAAATCATATAAAATTTTCTTTGTGCCAATGGTCATAATTTTACCAAAGGCTCCCTCTATGTCGTCTTCACTCCAAAATTTTAGGAGTAAGTATGGCAACTAGAACCAACCCTGTTTGGCATGAAATGTTTCAATCACCAAGTTGAACAAGCGGAAAAACGGTTTCATAAGAAGGAAATCAGATTTAAAATCCTAGAATTTACCAAATATCAAATATCTATTACTAATTTTGTTAAAAATTATAATGAAAAAACCTCTAGATTTGTAGTAAATATCAAGTTTATCTTTCATAAGAGGCGCCTAGTGCATCGCTTTTTAGTCGTGAAGAGCATGGATGTCCGGACATAGGTTATTGAATCATATAATGCACCCACTACTCTTGAAATAAGCTTCAGATTGAATAAATTTTGCACCAAATGATACATACGGAGAGATCTTTGTGGATGCCATATGATTGGGAGGAATTCTGTTAGTTGATTTAGCTTCTTTTATAAAAATGTTTCCCTTGAAACTTCCTTTGAATAGGATCATAGGTATAACCCCTGCTACGACAACAGTCTATTTGATCTTTGTTCAAAGTCTGCGCAGCCCTCAAAGGTGACCTAACAAGGAAAATACAATAACGTCTAACATAAAGTAAGCCCGAGGAGCCACCACCATCCCTTGAAATGTTATGTTGTGGTACAGATCCATCAGGGGCTCCAGCCAAGACAACACCATCTACACATCCCTGAGTAGATACCACAACATTTTCACCACCACCAACCCCTTGTTCAGAAATAAGGCCACCAGAGCTAGCAAGGAGGGCATCACAAAAGAAAGAGAGTGGAGGAAAGGGTCATCTAAGACCATCCGTGCCATGTATCTCATCTCTTTATACGTTATAACCGTTACTTTACCATAACTTTCACGATTTCACCCCTTGATCTACCACAATATCTACCCTCATCTAGGGAAGAGAACTCGCCTCCATTTCCAGAAGCCTTAGGGTTAGGGTTCCAGGAAATATTGCGAAAGCGCTCTAAAGGAAATCACTTAGTCACTATAATCAACAAAATTCATTTTATTTCCTTAAATAAAAAACCTATTAATTCCTTCTTCTGGATAAGAACACTCATTTTATATTATTTAGGTGAATTTAGGTTTCAATAATCAATTCATATCGATTTGTAATATTTTTGGTTCTAGTTATGAACTCGATAATATTATTGCGAATTTGGTTAGAGAATAATTTCTCCCCAACCATTTAGACAATTTTTATATATCTTAATATGATTGACACTCTCATAAATAAGGATGTTGGCTTTCTTTCCATTCATGATGTATGACAAAAGTTGAGACTTGGTATTATCTCAAAAACTTTCGGGGCTTTATTTTAAGAAGCAATCTTGCAATGGATGAGATAAACATGCAGAAGATATTTTTTTCATGATCTACTTTTCAGTCTATTTTTCAAATTATTCATGATTGTTTAATCACACGATTTGATTTTTATTCCTATGTAATTCGTTCATGATTTTCCTCCCTTTAATGTAGGATATTAGTTTCCATTCCCCAGAAGCTATCATATGTAATCAAAGCCACGTCACATTCTACCATTTTATTGAGAAGAAGGATTTAAGAAATTTTCCATATATGTAACGACCCGCAAATTCACACACAAACAACACAGTAAAAGACATGATATTTTTTTTTTGACTTGCTTGAAGATAATACGACACTTCACAAGTTCTCTAGGGAATACAATCAACTAAAGACATGATTTCCACAACACGGACTCACACTGGTTACAACTAACATGAGGCACACACTTAGGACACAATGGTACATCTAGAGTATGCAATTTTACAACAAGGTTTTCCCACAGAAGGTTTCTTTAGAATCATGTTTTAGCTGTAAGTGCTTTTACATTCTTTACTTTTCCTAGAGAAATCATGATAGGAGAATCTGAAGTTCATGTCTCCTTTGAATAGTTTTCTCCTACCTTGTTAATGTTAATATACAGTGTGAACCGATTATTGTATGGTAAGAGGTTACTTCATTTACTTGATTAACTTATTCATTTGTGAGGAGGCAGTTAATTTCTCAAGGCTCTTAACTTCATCGATTTGTTTTCGACATTGTGCTTTTGAACATATATGTTTTATCTTTTCAAGCGGTCAATATTATTTTATTTTATTTTATTCCAGTACATGACTGCCTAAATCTTGTATTCATCATTAAGATTTTATTAGTTGTTAATAAGGTTTCATTGGGGTCAAGAGTCTAACCAGAAATATTAAAGATTTCACTTGGGCTTCACTTGAAGAGATAGACATAAGTATAATGTTTACATTTTCAACGTGTAAGATAGATCGAAGAGTTTCTTAATCAAGTTCCTTCTATTTATTATAATTTTATTATCTTCCAAGATTTGATCATTGATTTCACCTTAAGACCGTTCTAAGGACTCACCACAATAAGAGATTGTTGATTAGTTTACGTGGGATCACAAGGTATATTTGTTTCTCTTTTTTTCTTTTTGCTAGGTTCAAAACATAGTCCTCTACCAAACGACACATGACCAAAGGTATCCAAAGTGATGTAAGTTGATTCAAGTTTAGATAATTATAATTAGGTTGACAATTCAAGGATAAATCATATTCTGAAAAGTGAAAATTCAACAAAGGATATGCATGTCAAAACAAGTTCATTTAATCTTATTGGCAATAATATTTCTCAAATTGACTTTCAAACGATAACAACCTACATGAGAACAATACAAAATTATAACGCAATGCCTTCTAAATAGTCTCCACAATTTCCATACCAATGTTTGAAAGCAAAAGAAAAACATTCGTACAACAGAAGTTCCTAAGAAGGCTGGA
This sequence comes from Taxus chinensis, assembly GCA_019776745.2. NCBI lineage: Eukaryota > Viridiplantae > Streptophyta > Pinopsida > Cupressales > Taxaceae > Taxus > Taxus chinensis. The sequence goes on along the minus strand of CM034155.1, from coordinate 459,372,784 downwards.
ATCCACTTTCTACACGTGTTTCTTTTTCTCTCTCTTTTTTTTTCTTTTCTACTCAGGAAATCCTCCTGCACATTTGTTAGCACATGTCAGTTCGCAAGAACTGAGCACGATAAAAGCTATAACATTAAGACAATATGCTGTTATCTAACTGTTTCAAGGAAGAAAAGCACCGTTGAAGATGAAAAATAATCCAAGAGTCTAAACAAGAGCAATTAAAGAGTTGTCCAAAAGCATAAAATGTCTGAGTAAAAAGGGAGGCACTAACTCTATTTAATTATCATTTTCTCATAGGAGAAGTTAACAAACAACATGGTGAATTCCACCCATATCACAATAATGACCATCATTTTAACAAGATAACATTTCGAAACAAAAACAATTGCAAGAAGAGAATTAATTTCAAACGTGATCTGTGCCTATTTGTTTAAGTTATTTCACCAAGCCAAGGATTCACTATGCCACAGGAAGATCCCAAACAATCAATCGACATGAGAATGTCTAAACCAACATGACTTATTAATATTAAGATGATGTGCCTATAACAGTTAATTTTATGTCAGTACCGAATAAATAAATGGGAAAGAAAAGGGATGAAACGCAAAAATGACCTCGTATGGGTCACATCCTATCCTAACAATCCTTCTATTAAACTTTCTTCTAATCAAGAGAATGTCTTAAGAAAAAGGAAAAACTTGGCAAGACCAAACATAACCATTATAAATCTTACAGGAGGGTTACTCAATCATTCACAAGAACACAACACAGGATACATAGCTTCCAAAGGATCTGTCGTCAACAACAAGTTGACTTAAACCTTTCTGGTCAATACATACCCATTCTACTACAATGACAGCAAGGAGGTCGTATCACAACGATCATCACAAAAACCAGTCAACCAATGAGTTTCCAAACACACCACCCTCTAAGTCATAGGAGAATGAAATTTAAGCATCTTTACGGAGCAAAACGTAGATTAATTTCTTACGCATAAAACCAACATCCCAATTTTAAGATTTGAAAACTTCCTCACTAATGATCAAGTAGATCTCGTATCCTCCAACATGTGTGAAACAAAATCAAGGTAAGAAAAGAGTATTTCCTCTGACATTTTAAGCTATCCAAAAGAAATGTGAGTATCGTCAAAAGAAGACATTCCATAGGATCAGCTACATTCCTCAAAACATACAACAGTCACCAAGGAAGAGAAGGTGATTCCAAAGACAACAATCTCCAAATGGTGAACATGAATTGATATCAATTTATGACGATCAAACATGACACTCGAAGAATAAAAGTATTTCTTCGAGCGATTCAAAACAAATAACAAAAGCAACTAACCTAGTTGAAAGTAATATCAACTTGGCTCAATTCAAAAATTGGTCAAGCTAAGCACACACCAAGCCAACCGGGAAGGGTTACTAGAACCAAAAAAAATGAAAGAAAAGGATAGAGACAGGAATAGCACCATTCACCTATACACAATGCACTCGCAGTACTCAATCACCAATTCGTAAATACCCAACATAAACCAGAACTACAGATCTCGAACCGAAACAAGAATAAGAACAAAACAAGAACTATAAAGTTGAGTCTAACGACAATGTTTGATAAAACATTCAAATCGTGAGACCAACACAAAGAACTTGGGAATTTTCATCACAGGAACCCCACCTCTTTTTTTTTATTAGTCTTAAGAACAAAGTTCACCCAAATAATATTTATTAAAACCCAGAAAACAATATAAAGGCTTCAACCAGTGCAATCATTTCTAACGCCAAAAAAAGAACACAAACGAGCAAGGGAAGTGGAAACCAAAAAACATACCATCACACGAGACATATATATGAAGAGTAGAGTTATTTAATGAATCAGTTAAATAACATCATAAGAATCAATGGTATAGAGAATATCGTGCCTGATTAAGCTCCCGCAATCGATAACAAGGTGGACAGGGCCTGTAACAGCAACTCAAGCCTAATTCCATTTTCTTCAAGCTCGTTGGGCACCCAAACATCGAACATCTTCACGTTGGCACAGGAAGGAGTTCACGGCCAGGGTGTGTGGTCTAAAATACTTGCCATCATCCTCCCAACACCACTCCAAGATTAGCCCTAGAACTTCTGTAGGCCCCATTTTTGACAATTGAACTTGATCCTTCGTCATTCATCCAAACACCTCCACCATCTCCATATGCATCTGATTGTTTCTAATTTGGACCTCCTAACCTTGGTGCTCTCATATTAGGAGCAGCCCTAGTCTGAGACAAAACAAAAGAAGATGGCTTTATAACCAAAACAATCTCTTGGTACAGACTCCATATGCATAAAACAGTCGCTAGACTTAGCATCCTCACCTTTTCCCTACTTCCCATAACCTGCAATCATGGCTGTCCATGAGAATACATCACTTTTAGGCATTTGATCAAATACTTGGTGTGCAACTCTAAAATTCCCACATTTGCAATACATGTCTACAAAGGCATTCATTACCATAATAAACAAATCAAAACCACTTCTTAGTATGAAGACGTGGATCTCCTTCCCCTGATGCAAATTCGACAGGTGAGAAGTTACTGGAAGAACAGTTGCAAAGGTAACATTGTTGGGCTTCGTGTCAGCCAAATGCATTTGTTGAAAGAGATCTAAACTTTCCTCATAATGTCCACTCTGTGCATACCCTGCAATCATTGTAATCCATGACACTACTGTTTTCTCAGTACAAGTTCTGAATCTGAAAAATATCCTGCTACCTTCATCTCCCAAGACATTTTCTCCAACATTGCATAGATCTCCTGTTCCTGTGGGTGCGATCTATCACCTACACAAAAAGCATGCACCTTTTTATTGCCTTTAATCCAACTACACCAAGTTTCTTTTTAATTCCTCTATCCTTCATCGATCTTCTAAAAGCTCTCTTGCAAAGCAAACTGTGCTTCATGAATATTTTGATATGAAACAGATCCACCTCTATGAGATCCTCTTCAATGAGTTACATCGTAGAACAAGCAAGGTCTCAGTAGAGAATATCTGTAATAGATTTCATCGGGTCTCCTGGAACACTCTCACTATCACACAGTCGATTTTGACTGAAAACACTTGCGCTAGCTTATGGCAAGTAAACACAATCGCATCAAGATTTACTGCATGTGCTGCTTTTTCCATCCCAGAGCACACCTTAGTTTCCACACTTTGTGCTGCCAGTGTAAGAGACAGCTAAAACTGCAATGAGACCTAAGAAAACATTCAGAACCTCTAGCATCTCGCATGCTTACAAATAAAGTTCATTCTTCTCTAGCAAAAGAGCAATAAATTGTTTCAGGACTTATCTGCTTCATTATTCTCTTATGGTAGAGAAAATTTTTGCAGTATGGAACTACATATAAACCCAAAATTATGCACTAAGGAGCAAACCGATATATTCTATGAGAACACAATCATGATGAGAGTTAACTCCACTTCAGCAATGCTAATGGTTGTCATTGGCTGTTATTTCACATTTTTGTGATGTACTGTAGTAAGAACGCCAGGTAATCATGTTAGATCTTCTTCCATTGTCTCATGAAAAAGCAGGACCTAGGAGACATATCTAACAGATGATAAATAATGTAATTTGCACAAACCGCCGAAGTGCCTGAGATAAACACCACATAGAAAAATAACTTGTTCACGGTAGTAGCTCCATCCGCAGTACATAGATTCCAAGATTCCCATATTCCTCTTAAGGTTAAGAAATACCTTTCAACCATAAAAAATAGATCTTCTTCAAGTGGCTAAGAAATGTTCAAGTTCTACAATATGTAGCACAAATCATCCCAAATCTTACAGCTATGATTTAACATTGATTACTGTGAGTAGTGGATATTAGCCATAGGCGCAGGGCCGAGCTTCCTTTTCGCCAAACATGCATACAAACCAATTAGTAAAAAAACAACAAGTTTGTCCTAGAGATGCAGACCGAGTCGACTGCAGTGGCGATCTGGGAAAACAAGAGAGTGATTTCTGTTGGAATGCCGGGGGATTCAAGTCGAAGAGCTTAGAATTTCTGTGAAAAGGGTGGAGGCGTCCCCTTGCCATCGCCATTGCTGAGCAACTATTGCCTTCTGCTCTGTATGACAATACAATTTACATCCTTCCCATCAAAGTATTAGGAATAGAATGTTGTTAAGTGTAATTAGTAGTAGCGTCCGATAGAAGATAACGGCGCTGCCAGTACGACGCCGCAAATAATGTGGAGTACGGTAACAGTCAAAATACAATAGGAATGTTGTAAAAAGTAAATATTTGTCGTAAGTGGTCCGGTAATGTTAAAATGTCAAAGTTTGGGTAATTAGAGAAGTAGGGTCTACATGATTAGGAATTAGAATATTATATTAGTAATAAGGACAAGGAGTGAGGTCATAAATATTTTGTGTATTTTATTTGTAAAAATTCTAAAAATGTGGAACCCATGTAAAATGATAAGGTTTATCTTATCTTAAGAGATAAGCTTACATGTACAGATAAGAGTTAAGGTATGGAATATGATTCGTCAGAGTGGATTTCTTATCCTATCTTAGAGATAAGATGGATAAGCCTGTAAGTTCTATAAATAGAGAGGCTACCCCCCTCATTTAGCATAGAAAGAAGTAGTGAGAAATATTGTAGGAAGTGTGCGAAGGAAGCCATCAGTTAAAGGTGTGTTGAAGAAGCCATCGAGAGGTGTAATTGTAAAGTTTCTCCCATAGTCTTGTTGAAGAATCTCATGGGTGAGATTGTAACAGTTTCATGTTAATATTATAATTTATTTTGATATTTCAGATTTGTCGTCATTCTGTCTTATCATAGTCAATGGTATTCTTGTGTTATGTTGTTGTTTTGTTTCCAGATTACGTCCACCAAACTAAAGGCTGTGCATTAGTAAATAATCATAGCACGAGGAGTTCCCGGTGAAGAATTATCATAGTGCCGGATTGCTGATGACATTTTGGTTCCGTTGCCGGGACCATTCCTCGTTGGTGGATTTTCTGGAGAGATATTCCCAATTAGTCAAAAATCAATTAGAGGGTAACCTTGTTTTTACTGTGCATAGTAGTTACCATGGTAAACTCATTTTACCGTGAATAGTAGTTACCATGACAAAGTCATTTTTTGCTGGAATAGTATTTATCACAGTAAAGTCACTTTTTACCGTGAATAATATTTACCGCAGTAACTTCACTTTTTACCATGAATAGTATTTACCGCAGTAATTTCACTTTTTACTGTGAATAGTGTTTACCACAGTAAAGTCAGTTTTTACCGCAGTAAGTCAAGTTTTACCATAGTTACCATGGTCATTTCTATTTTACTGTAGAAAGGTGTAAAGTCGCTTTCTAGTATAGTGATTCCAATTATTTGTGCACATAAGTCTTGTTGATTGTACTTGTGAGTTGGTATTTCACGGTGGTTACTTTTGAAAATGGGAAAGATTCCTGTTTTTTCAGCTCAATCTAATGAAGATGCTTCTTCTTTCATTCAAGAGTTTAAGCGATCTTGTATTTGTAACGGTCTTATAAGAAGGGAACAATGGACTGAATTTTTTCCTACCTTTTTGGATGGTTCAGCACTTAGGTGGTTTGAAACACTAGGTGATAATGTGAAAAATTCATGGGATTTATTAACTGAAAGTTTTCTTGAAGAATTTGGTGAACAACAGAGATATGCAGATCTCATGATCGATATCACAAAGCTAACCCAAGGAGAGAAGGAGAAGATAAGGGATTATCATGCTCGTGTTCTAGAGCTAAGGAGGAAGCTCGATGCCCAGATCCGGAAGGAAGGATTAGCGGATGGGTTGATGAATGGCGTGGATAATCTCCTATGTAAGCACTTCATTCTTGGGATGAAGCCAGAGATCAGACAACGAGTGAAGTATGACCGCCCAGCTACCATTGAACAAGCAAAGGAGATTGCAAGAAGGCAAGAAGAAAGCATGGAAGAGGAGCCCAAAGAAATTGTTGCTAAAGTAGAGCCTACACCAGCACCTTTGGTCCAGAATCCACAACCACTCCTGGTGAGCACAAATATTTCTCCTAGTACATCTACTGAGTATGAAGATCTGCTCAAAAAGATGGGTCAGTTAACTATTAATCTTCTTCAAGGAAAGGAATTTAGTTCTCAGGGAGGAGATAGAGGTCCAAAAAGAAATATTTCTGAAGTTGTTTGTTATGGTTGTTATAAAAAGGGTCATTATAAGTATAATTGTCCAGATAGAGCTTCTACATCTAGTAAGGGAGATAATGATAAAGGAAAAGCACCTGTGAATTCTTTTGATGTAGTAGATAAGAGCAGAAATAATGAAGTAGATGTGTTTGTAACAAAAAGAAAGAAAGAAAAAGATAATCAAGATGGAAATGATCCTAAGAAGATGAAAGAAGAAACTAGTAAGAAACATAGGAGAAGAAAGTTGGGTGTGCAGGATTTTCTGATTTCACAGGGGCAAGGACCATACTCCATCTTGGAAGATCTGTCCAAAAGGCCTGCAAATATTACATATGGTCAACTCTTGGCTATGTCTTCTGAGAAGAGGCGGGAGTTGCGAGGTGGACTCAATGCTCGAAGAAGGAAGGAGGTTGAGGTCCCTGTTTTGGAGGCAGAGGCAGATCCCTATGCTCCACAAGCTGAGGTATTATGTAATGGTATTTCAATTCATGATGTCTTAGTTGATGGAGGTGCTGCAGTTAATGTAATGACCGAGTCTGTAATGAATATGTTGGGTTTAAAAATTGATCGCCCTTCAACACTTATGTTAAGGTCATTAAATAAGGGAAAAACTAAACCAGAAGGTGTAATTTCAAATGTGGCAATATCTGTTATGGGTGTGGTATGTGTGGTAGACTTTCAGGTGATGAAAAATGGTACTGTTGCGTACCCAATGCTGCTGGGAAGACCATGGCTAAGGAGAGTTCATGCAAGAAACTACTGGAATGAAGGTTTCATGACACTTGGACGTGGTAGAGAGAGGGTGAAGATAAACGTGATCCCTCGACATCATAAAGTAGAACCTGTGGATTCAAGTGATGAAACTGATGATTGGACATCCTCTGATTACTCTAGTACCAGTGAAGTGGACACTGAAGATGAAGAAAGCGAGGTGGATGTTTCAGTCATGGATATCCTGCCAGTCACACCAACTCATGACCCCATAAAATTCTCTGAAGAAGAAGTTGATGATCGTCTCCAACAAATAAAGATTGGTGATGCTGTGATGGAGAGTGAGAAGGAATCCTACCTCCAGCTCTTTCGAAGGTACATACACCTATTCACTTTTGATTACAAGGAACTCCGTCAAGTAAGTTGGGTAGAACATTGTATTGAGCTGGTAGATGGTGCTAAGCCCATAAAGCAAATGCCATATAGAATGAATCCTAATTTTTCCAAGACTGTAAAAGAAGAAATAGATAAGTTGCTTGATGCAGGATTCATATTTGCTGTGGAGAATTCAGAATGGGTTTCTCCCATTGTGATCTCAATAAAAAAGAATGGGAAGCTACGCATTTGTGTTGATTACAGGAAGCTCAATAAGGCAACAAAGAAGGATCATTACCCTCTTCCATTTTCAGATCAGATCTTGGATGAAGTAGCTGGCCAGGAATGCTATAGTTTTGCTGATGGATATAGCGGCTACAACCAAGTTCGTATAGCAGAGAAAGATCAGCTGAAGACCACGTTCACCACTCCTTGGGGAACGTTTGCTTATAGAGTTATGCCTTTTGGGTTGTGTAATGCTCCAGCAACATTCCAGCGTTTGATGAATAGGGTGTTCGAACCCTACATTGGTACCTTCATCAGAGTATTTCTGGATGATTTTTGCATCTATGGGAGCAAGTTGGACCACCTGCACCAGATGGAGACAGCATTTCAAAGGTTAGATGAAGCACAAGCCTCACTAAACCCTACAAAGTGTGTCTTTGGATGTTCTAAAGGCGTCTTGTTAGGGCATGTTGTATCCAGAGATGGTATTGGTACTGATCCTGATAAAGTTTCAAAAATCAAAGATTTACCATTTCCTATGAATAGAAGTAAGTTGAGATCATTTTTAGGCCATGTGGGTTACTATAGAAGGTTCATCAAGAATTTCTCAAAGATTGCACAGCCACTAACCCAGTTCTTGAAGAAGGATGTTACTTATGAACCAGGAAATAAGGCACATGAAGCTTTTGAACAACTGAAGGAAGCCCTGGTGTCTTCACCTGTTTTGAAGAATCCAGAATGGAGCAAGCCATTCATTGTGTACACTGATGCCTCAGATGCAGCACTAGGAAGTACTTTGAGCCAAAAGGATGAAAATGGGAATGAACATCCAATTTACTTTGGGAGCAGACAAATGAGCAGTGCTGAGGTAAACTATACTGTAACTGAAAAAGAGGCTCTGGCTATCATTTTTGCTGTAAAGAAGTTTAGAAATTACTTGCTAGGGCAGAAATTTATAGTTGTAACAGATCATCAGGCTCTGAAATATATTGTCAATAAGCCTAACCCATCAGGGAGGATAGCAAGATGGATAATTTTGCTACAAGAATTTGAATTTGATATTATAGATAGGCCAGGAAAGAAGCATGTCAATGCAGATGCACTCTCTCGAGCCTATGATGGTTTAGGATCATCTTGTGATGATGATGATTTTCCCGATGCAGCATTGTTCTCCCTTGACACAATCCCTAGTGAATACATAGATATTTGGAATTATCTGAATGAATTCAAGTTTCCTGATGGTGCCAATGCAAAGACTAAGAGAAAGATTACTCAAGCCAGTCGTCCATATTCTATTCTGCATGGAGCATTATTTCGAATAGGACCTGATGGACAGTACAAGAAGGCAGTTGGACGTGATCAAGGAAAGGAGCTGCTAGAAGAATTCCATAATGGTACATGTGGAGGGCACTTCTCTGGACAACTTACAGCAAGAAGGATCTTGGATGCAGGTTATCACTGGCCCACTCTTTTTAAAGATTGTTATAATTATTGTAAGACATGTGATATTTGTCAAACACATGGTAACCGTAAGACTTCATCAGCTCCATTATGTCCTATTCTTCCCCTTGGTCCCTTTGAAAAGTGGGGAATAGACATTGTAGGTCCACTTCCAACTACATCACGCCAAAATAAGTATATTGTAGTTGCCACAGATTATTTAACCAAGTGGGTTGAAGCTAGGCCATTGAAGACAGCTTCTATGGATGAAGTGGCAAGGTTCATATATGAACGTATTGTCACCAGATTTGGTTGTCCATTAGAAATTGTAACAGATCAAGGAAGCCACTTCATTAATGAGGTGGTAGAAGCCCTAGTCAATAAGTTTTCTATTAAGCATAGGAAGGCAACAACATACAAACCAAGCACAAATGGACAGGTGGAACGAACAAATTTTGTGTTGTGTCAAATTCTAGCAAAAGATGCAGCCTTGCAGGTACATAAATGGGATAAGAGGATTCATGCAGCATTGTGGGCATATAGGGCAACATCAAAGTCAGCAACAGGATACTCTCCATTTCAGTTGGCCTATGGCATTGATCCAGTTCTTCCTATTGAGTTTGATATTCCTACTGTGAGAGTTATGAAAAATGAAAGGATGGATGAAAGTGATTCAGTAAAAGAAAGGTTGGTACATCTTCATTTGCTAGAGGAAATGAGGGAAATAGCAAAGGATACAAGCCATAAGAAGAAAATGAAGCAGAAGGAATACTTTGATCAAAAGATCCTTTGGTCTCCATTTCAGGTGAATGACTTGGTTCTAGTATATGATTCCAGATACAAAAAAAGAAGACAGAGGAAATTTCTTCCAAAATGGATGGGGCCCTACAAAATAGTAGCTGTGCATGAAAATGGTACGTACCGACTGGAGGAATTGGATGGCACTCCCATTACGAAATGGGTCAACCACGACAAGTTGAAGATTTTCCACGCACCAGAAGAGTCTACTCCGAGGACGGAGTAGAAGCTAGGAAGGGGGAAGATGTCGACACTAAAATTTTCCTCCATAATTTCTATTTCATTAATGTATGTATTAGGAATAGAATGTTGTTAAGTGTAATTAGTAGTAGCGTCCGATAGAAGATAACGGCGCTGCCAGTACGACGCCGCAAATAATGTGGAGTACGGTAACAGTCAAAATACAATAGGAATGTTGTAAAAAGTAAATATTTGTCGTAAGTGGTCCGGTAATGTTAAAATGTCAAAGTTTGGGTAATTAGAGAAGTAGGGTCTACATGATTAGGAATTAGAATATTATATTAGTAATAAGGACAAGGAGTGAGGTCATAAATATTTTGTGTATTTTATTTGTAAAAATTCTAAAAATGTGGAACCCATGTAAAATGATAAGGTTTATCTTATCTTAAGAGATAAGCTTACATGTACAGATAAGAGTTAAGGTATGGAATATGATTCGTCAGAGTGGATTTCTTATCCTATCTTAGAGATAAGATGGATAAGCCTGTAAGTTCTATAAATAGAGAGGCTACCCCCCTCATTTAGCATAGAAAGAAGTAGTGAGAAATATTGTAGGAAGTGTGCGAAGGAAGCCATCAGTTAAAGGTGTGTTGAAGAAGCCATCGAGAGGTGTAATTGTAAAGTTTCTCCCATAGTCTTGTTGAAGAATCTCATGGGTGAGATTGTAACAGTTTCATGTTAATATTATAATTTATTTTGATATTTCAGATTTGTCGTCATTCTGTCTTATCATAGTCAATGGTATTCTTGTGTTATGTTGTTGTTTTGTTTCCAGATTACGTCCACCAAACTAAAGGCTGTGCATTAGTAAATAATCATAGCACGAGGAGTTCCCGGTGAAGAATTATCATAGTGCCGGATTGCTGATGACACGAATATTGATGTAATTTAACATGTGTTAATTTTATTAATGATTACATGAGTGTAATTTTGCTACACATCATCTTTCTTTTTTTTTAGAGTGAGTGGTTCATTTATGTCATCAAACCAACCACCCCTTTCTAGTAATAGGCTAGTACTTTATTTAAAAAGTAATTCTAGAGAGTTTTGTCACAACCAGAGAAATATACCTTTGACATGTGGCTAGAAAAATGCATAGTAAGTAAGGGGTTCATATCTGATGTTTTATGTTGTAGTGCTCACTGCTATTCGACACTTACCTTATTTTGATTTTGATTACTATGGATTATAGATATGCACTCTACTATGTTATTGTGATTTAGCATGATGATAGATGGTAGAGATATTCTGACTATTGATATGTTTTGATTCATATTATGGTTGCATGGATTCTTAGAGGCATCAATCGACATTCTTCATTGATGATGATGATGTGTTGATTAGCTTATATATATATATATATATATATGTTTTGGTGTTTGAACTAATCTTGCGACCTCACTGATATTGATGAAATTGTACGATTAAGATGTTGTTTTGAAATGATAAACAAATGATAGTATTTCCTATCTTTGATTATGACTTCGTGATATGATGATTTTTATTGATTGATGTGCAATTTTTTTAGTATTTATGTATCTGATGTGGGCACAAGGCCAAAGGAGGTATTTTTTATTTTTCATTGCGAATGTATTGCAATAAACACAAGGGGGATAAGAGACCAAGCATAGTGGAATATTGGACGGATACAATGAAGGACACCATAACATATTAATGTTCAGTTTTACTGTTGTGAGATGTTAGATTGTTAGGAGGTCTGAATGGGGGGGGGTGACCTCAAATTATGACCATCTTCTATCTGTGTTTTCCCCTTTCCTTTTTATTATTTGTGGAGTATGTGAATTATTTTGTAATGTAAATCACTTTATTATTATTAGTTAATGTGCTCTATTTAAGCTAATTAATATTGTTAAATAAATTAATTTGAGATGTGACCAACGGGTATTTAATTGTGGTACATTGTCCTTGATTTTGTTTTTTTTTAAATGAATTTTATTGTATGAATTGTTGTGTACTCAAGCTTCCATGTAAAATTCGGATTAGGGCTTAAGTACCATTTTTGGAGGCTTGTGGGACAAGTTTGTTAGGAATAATATTGTGAACATTAGATATTTATATATTTGTGTGTGTGTAAATATATATTATATATTGTGTGAGTAAATGATGTAAGTGAGTTGTAACTCACGTAGATAAGAGTTGTTGAGTGATTAGTTGGATGAGTGTTGACTCCTAGAATCGAGGAGATCAAACTCTATATATGTAACCTCTACCTGTGAATAATTTATCCCGAATCATTTGAATCTATAATATCATTATTCAGTGTATTTTCTCTGTGCAAAACTGGTTGATTGCTATGATTTGGTATCAGAGCAGGTTGATGATCTGATGGGAGAGATGGAAGATCCACCACGATAAAGGAAGGAGGAAATTTTTCATGGATCCGGTTGTTCCAAAGCTCTGCGTATTTCCTATATCTTTCTCATTCCATGTTCACTACAGTCATAATTCCCAATAAGGAAATGCATAAATGATTTGAAAAGGGAATATTGTTTAGAATCATTGTATATTGAGATCTGGGCGATACTGTTATATTATTGCCATTTCTGTTTCATTTGATTTGGTTTGGAGACTACACGTTTTGGCTATTTAGTTATTATCACCATTCTTATTTTCACAGCCGTGTATTTATACTTAGCTGTCAAGATCAAAAGGGGGACTGCTCAAGCCATTGCCACGCACAGATCTGCCATTCGTGCTCCTGATTAACAAGTTTGTGTTTGCATGCATTGTTAATGGTCTGCATGTTGATCTACTGCATTCAAATCTAGTATGTGATCTTCATAAGTGGAGCCGCTTCTATCTTACAAGCTCATAAATATACTTTGTTGGCTTTGCACAGCATGATCACCTTCAACTTGAACTACAAATCAACACTCAGGCCAGCTTTGAGGAACGAAAGTGAATACAAAACGCCATATCTTATCTCTATGATTTGAGGAGAATATATGTGTGCAATAGATTAAATAGCAACAGATTAATGATGATGGCACTGAATTTCACATGTCTGCATACATCTCCAAGCAGTCGTCTGATTTAGAAACTCAAAAAGGGAAATGGTAAAGAGTAGGAAACGTACCATATTTCCTTTATTCGGCCTCCCTACACGTATTTTTCCATGTCTCCTCCTGCGGGCTGTATATTTGCTAATTCCCTCTTGCCATCACGTCGACTCACAATAAATCAATCACCGAAAAACAGGTGCACGTAGATCTCTCATTGCCAGGTGTAATGAAAATGTTAGATTGACTCGGGTGTGTGATTAAAATACAATCATATATGTTGCAGGTCGGTTATATAGTTTTAAGTGTTACTTTGTTTATAATGCATCTAAATAAGTTCTTACGTGAGGTCTATAGTGTTCATGTTATGGTATAAAGACAATTTCATTTTCATCTTGGTAGGGTCATTGTGCTTTGTTTAGGATAAGTGTCAAAAGTTTTCTATTAATTGTAATGTTGTTAAAAGTATTGTTTTAGTCTTTAAGTGTTATTATTTTGTATCAGTAATTTTGTTGTCAAATAGTCAGAATATTGAGTTGAAAAGTTGTTACTAAAAAAAAAAAAAAAAAAGGACAAATGAGTGCATTTTCGGTGTAATCCGATACTCAAATTTTTAAGAGAAAACGTAAATGAAAACTGTTCCCGGCTTCGAGGGCTCCGCCCCTCGACCCCGCCCTATATCGCGACAGGGAACGCGTATCATCCTCGACTATACTTTATGCTAAGTAAGTAGCAAAAGATGGAGGCTGGAGGCAACAGAGGCAGGAGGGCAATCAGCGACCTCTCGTCAGGCACCATCGACGAGGCCGCGATATTGATTTGGTGGCCAAGTATTTCAGTTGTGTGTTTCATTGTTTGTAATAAGAACAGATGTCACTTTCCTGTTCAGAATTGTATTTCCTTTTATAACCTCCTGATGTAAATATGTGATAGTAGAAAGATAAAAGCACAAGAAAAAGCAGCATCATGTTTTTCTTGAAGAGGATGAACAGAGATTCATGAGCAGGGGCTCGTACCTAGGATAGAGGTCCGTTATTGTCGAACAGGGGTTCGTATTTGTTGAACAGAGGTTCAACGTACCAAGATCATGAGCATGCAGAGGCAGGCAAGCTGTAGAAGACGTGTGAATGTTTTTCTCTACATTGTTCACATTAGGGGAGTGTATGTGTGGAAATATCTAATGTTAACAATAGGGGAGTGAATGTTAGGAATAATATTGTGAACATTAGATATTTATATATTTGTGTGTGTGCAAATATATATTATATATTGTGTGAGTAAATGATGTAAGTGAGTTGTAACTCACGTAGATAAGAGTTGTTGAGTGATTAGTTGGATGAGTGTTGACTCCTAGAATTGAGGAGATCAAACTCTATATATGTAACCTCTACCTGTGAATAATACATCCCGAATCATTTGAATCTATAATATCATTATTTGGTGTATTTTCTCTGTGCAAAACTGGTTGATTGCTATGAAAGTTAAGCTTGTCCCACACCTCTTAAATTCTTCTTCCAACTATACCTATCAGTTGAGGGGTTAAAAATAGACCCCATTGCATGATTTGTAATGTAAAAGGTGATATTTATTGCATTTTCATACATCAGGTTTTTACTGTGTACTTTAGAGGTGTGGGTACAAGTTTGTGTCTATAAGTTGTTTTTCATTTCCTCAGCCACCAATTTATTTACCTTGGGTTTGATGTTTGAATTGGTGATCTGGAGGTGAGGAGATGTGATGTGGCATCCTACATGTATCCACCTCACCCTCCTATCCTCTTTCTTCTATATATGCAAGTTAATTTCATGGTTTTGGGGTTACTTCATTTTATTGTGCATGGTTATTTTGGAGTTTTAGCTTTATTTGCTTGCTTGGGAGTCCTTGAGCTTGCTTGGACTTGGGATTGAGATCTAAGAAGCTTAGAGTTATTATTTTGGATTAATTTGCTTTCAATGGCAAGGTAGGAACTTCACCCATGCAATTGATTTTTATATATGTGTGTCTATGTAAATAAATTAATGTTATGTGTGTTTCTATTTTTGGGCTTGTGTAGTATGGCCTTAAGTATGGTGTAGGAGAAGGTTTATGTGAATATTTTAGAGGGAGGCATAGGAGTATTGTTACACATTTTGGGAGGGAGTTGGGTTGTGTGCCCCACCTTTTAGATTAGAAAACCACTTACTTATCTTGTATGTTTTATTTGAGGGAGGCAAAAGAGATTGTGGGATGCATAAGATAATTTGATGAAGACATATGAATCTTGTTTTTGGTTTATTTTTTGTTTTAGAGGCTTCAAGGTGGGAACCTAATCCCATTGGTAGGAATAATTTATTTTCCCCATAGGTACTTGATCCATTGGCTTATATATTTCAATCCTTGTTTAGAAAAGTTGCATTCTTGATATTGTTAGTTTTGTGTTTATGTCTATGTTGAAATATTGTTGGCATGTGTGTTGTAATGTGGAAGCATTTTTGAAAAATTCAATTAGTTGTTTCCATTTATTTTTGCTCTATGGTTTGGGATCAGGGTCTAATGGGGAGAATACCTTCTTCTCCTCATTGGATTATTGGTTGGGCGGAGAGCGTTGCCTACTCCACCTTATTTGTTGTTGTGCTTGAAGAGAAGAAAATGGTGAGCCTCAAGTTGAAGTCTTGGACATAGTGTATCTTGCAGAAGACAAGAAGGGGTCATACATTTGTAAAATTTATCGATGTGTTTCAACTTAGAGTGGAAGGCTTGTAATTTTTACATTTTATAAGAAAGACTTGTAAATTTTGTTGGTGCTCGCTTTGATCTCACACCATTTACCTTGATTTTCCTTTGATCTTTGTGTTATGAAACATTTTATCTCTTGATGTGGATGTTCTGAAGCTTTTACCTCCATTTGAATGCCTTGAATTTTTTATAGAATCCATTGTCATGCCCTTTTTTGAAGAATTCCATGAGCTTGCCCTGGTTTTTACCTAATTTATTCAAAATCTGCAGGCTCTGCCATTTTTTAATTTTTTGTCCCAACCATGGAAGCTCGAGAATGATCAATTTATATTTGTATGCCTTTAAAAATCCAAATCCATGGTTGAAAGATGCTTGGAACAATGATTCACTTGCTTTTGTTTTAAAAAAATTCATCCATAGTTAAAAATCAGATTACGGGCATGAATGGTGAATTTCTATGTTTTTGACGAACTGACGAGTGTCTTTTTCCTGTCAAGTTATTCCTCATAATTCAGTGGTCACGTGGCTTATTTTGGTTGGTTAGGGGATGGCAGGAAATTTGTTTTAACTTGTTGCTTTTTGATTTTATGGAAAAAGGGAAATTTTGGTCTCGTAGATCCACTCAATTATGATTGGTTATTTTGGTACTTACATGGCTTTTTATAATTGGATGACACGTGATAGTTTTGGTTTATGAACTTGTTATTTTTGGATAATTTGGCTAAAAATTTGAACTCACCCCACAACCCCGATAGGATTTGATTAAAGCAAAATTTGAGCGACAGGGAGAAGTTCTTACTTTGACCCCGTAGAAGAACATGTGGCAAAGTTACAAGTGGAGATGCGGGCCTTCAGAAGCAAGTTGGATATTTTTCCCTTTTGGAAAAATGGAGTAAAGGTTTTAAAATGGAAGCAGGCCGCCACCAAATCATATTGAAGCCTTATAAGGTTCTTCAAGTTACGCCATAAAGACACGTGGAGGTTTCCATCAGGTATTCCTTCCTTATACTTTTCATCAACTTCCTAAAGGGCTTGAGACATGTGGTGAGCCCGCGTTCATTTAGGGTCTCTACTTTTGGGGACCATCTCAAGATGCGCCATTTAGACATGTGGCGGTTTGAAAAGTAAAGAGTCTAGGAGGCGGGGCATTGGGAGAAACTTAGATTTTTTGCCCCTTGTTATTTAAAAGATTAAAATAATCAAAATGACCCACATGCCGATAGAGAATAGTAACAATTTTCTCCACTTAATGGTGGAGGTGCAGACTTTCGGGGGAATTATGAAAATTTTATTTTTGTGGAGAAAGGGGTTAAAAGTGTTAAACGAAGCGTGGTTCCATTAGGACCCACATTAGAAACTAAAAGCAGAAGGGAAGAGCTACGGGGAAAACATGGAAAAATTTCACTTTTTGAAAAAAGAGCTGAAATAGCAGAATTTATCCACGTTTTTTTTGGGATCCACATTGGGACTTGTCAAGCCAATTTTTCAAAGGTAGAAGGGCAGAGAAAATTCATAAATTTTGAATTTTTTCCAAAAGGTGTAAAAAGTAAAAAGGAACCCCTAGCCTAGTCTTAACTCGGATCTCCCACACGGACGGTCCAAATCCAAAAGAAAGATCAATGACAACTGTGCGTTTGTATATGATTTTCCACCATTTTCTCCAAATCTCCTAGGGATGCGTATTCTTATGGTTATTTTATCATTTCATGGAGTCTCCTACATGGAAAATGAAGAGGAACATTAATCTAATATCATGGTTTGGTGGGGAAGGTATCTAAATTTATTTCACCATTAAATATGCAATCTGACTGTTGGATTCGACCTGATTTTTCTTTCCTTAGCATGCGAGAGACTTGATGATATCTTGGCTTGGTGGGAAAAAAATTGAAAATGTATTTTTCCATTAAGATGTGATCTAACCATTGGCTTCAATTTGATTTTCCAGTTTTTCCTTCCTTGGCAAGCAAAGAAAAAGATTTGATAGATTGGAGGAGGAAGTAGTTGGTGCGTGAGATGAAGAATGACTTACCAAGTGAAGAGTTGAATGCTGGAAATATTTGGAGAGATTTTACCTCTACACACTTGACAACTTCTTTAAAAATTTGATTTGGGAGTCACGATCAAGGTTATAACACGCAATGGTTCTTTGAATGTTTTTGGTTTTGGGGAGAAAACTCTGTTGTAAATGAAATATTATAAATTATTGCATGAATTTTTCATGCAAATGATTAGAAGGTTGGAGTGTTAGAGGTCGGGACTGATTTTTCTAAGAGAAAATCTTGATAGAACTCTTCCTTCTAAGAAACCATATGAAGAAACTTTTTTATCTTGTTTGTGTTAAATTTGATCATGTCAAGGTCGTTACGAGTGTACAACCATTGACAAGCTCTGAGATTATTGTAGAAAATATCCCCTGATGATAAATTTAATCAAACTTGTGTTAATCTGTGTTACTTTTGAGAAAAATTTATGTTTTCTTCATTTCTGAATGGCTGTAAGTAGTTTTCTTGTTCCAGTTGCAATCTTACATTGAAATATTTGTGAATCACACAACATCTTATCCTTTTGATATTTTTGTTGCATATGTAATTTCATTTATCAGAAGAGCTTTCTTTTGATTCTGAAATAAAAAAATTTAAAATCACTGTGACTCTTAGCATGACTATAAGATTGGGTATTATCCTTTGAGGGCATCTTAGGCGTGATGAAACAGAGGTTGATAATGTTTAGTTAAGTTTTCCAATTTGAGCCTTCATTTTGGATCCTTGAAGTTTGTGTGAAAATTATTGATCTGGGCCTCCATTGAAGCACATATTCTAGTTAAAGGAACATACTAGCTATACTAAAGCATTGTGTTGTTCAAGCTATCCATTTTTTAAAAAGTTCTCAAGGATCTAGTGAATCAAGTTCATCTCTGCCTCACCTCCCACAATAAATTCAATTAAATACAACCAATCATACCTATACTACCTTTTTTTGTCTTCTGTGTGTGTACAAATACATAATCTCTGTTACTAAAACATACAGAAGAAATCAGATTTTCATTCTATTTAGTAGCCTAAACATTGCTTAGAAAATATCTCCATTATCTAGGGTGACAACTCGTGAGAGTTAGATTCTGTTGTATTGATCATGTTTTCTTCAAGGTATTCTCAATGATTCTGAAACGAAGGACGTCTCCATCTCCTCCACACATAGCAGGCTACAAAAAGGGTCCTCTCACCTTGGTTGACAGGCACAATCATAAAGCAGTGAGGACAGATCAAATACTCTTAAGGGCGCTACCCATTTCTCCACATATGAGTGACAAAGAGCAAGGTGCATTCCTTCCCCGACTACAAAATGACACACAATGTTCTCTTCTTGCCTCTAAGCTTCCTGTCAAAATCGTGATGTTGCTCAGCCTTCTGAGGTAGAATCAATTTGGGTACAAACACTGATTGGTGCCATTGCTGGGGACATAGTGGTTACATTTCATATTCAAACCCTGGTAAACACTTCTTATATGCCCTAAGTGCTAATAATTTTTTTCAAACATCATCTTATGTTTGGGCCTGTATGAAGTATTTAACGTTGCAATTGTTTTTTGTAATTCTTTCAGTTTCTTCACCTAGTGCACTAGCTTTCATTGATAAATCTGGGTAAAGAAAAATTTAGATAATTCCATTTCCAGTTTCTAGTATTGAAAATTTTTTGAAAGATCATGTCTTAGTGCATTTTCACAACTAAGGTTGAAATCCTTAGTGACGACTCCCTGTTGATCTGATTCTTGATAAGTAATAGTTTCTTAACCTCTGTCAAGTGTGTTTTGTTACTAATATTTGCAAAGCTAGAAGGAATAAGATATTTCATTGCTAGGGATCTTGCTAGGACATTATTTACAGAGCTAGTAAAAACAAAGTCAAAAGGAAGAAAATCTTGGAGAGTTGTTGGAGATCACCAGTTGAAAAAAGGGATCTCCATTGATGAAAGTGATTAGCCTATCATTGAAGACTATCATACAAGTGCTTCTGAATTAGGTAGCCTCTTTTTGGAATTGAATTCTCCAACTGGAGAGGGGCCTTCATTTGAATTTGAATAGTTTGCTTCTCATTCTACCCCTGTCTTCTCAAAAGTTGATAGGGTTTTCCAAGAAACAAGGCCTTTAGGGGTTATCCATTTTGAAAGTTATATTCATGTGTTTCAAAGAACCCCTAGCCCTTATCAATTTGTTTCTCCTCTAATTTCACCTCTTTAAAACAACGTGGCCCAGCCCCACCCAGACCTCCATGTGTTGTAAATAGTTTTGGTCCTATATATTTTAAAGGGATGGTTGGTTATCCAAATGGAATTCCCCAGGATGTGAGAAATAGATTACCACAGTTCCAAGGAAACAATGCTATAACTGGTGATCAACATTTAAATCTTTTTATCAATATGATGGAAGAATTTGAGATTTAATATGAAGATGTATATATCAAATTGTTTATCCATACTTTGGAAGAGGATGCAAGGGACTGATATAAAGCTTTTCCAAACAATTCCATTGATTCTTGAATAGAGATGAACAATGCATTTAGATTGTAGTTTAGTGATAGAACTGACCCTAGGTTTCTTCTATCAGAATTTGAAAACATCAAGAAGAATCCTAATGATTTAGTACATGATTTCAACACAAGGTTTAATAAGACATTGAGGAGATTTCCTATTAGCTTAAGGCCATGTGATGAATCATTTTTTATCAAATATTCAGATGCATTTGATAAACAATTTGCTTACTAATTGAGGGATAAAAAAACTACTAATTTGAGGCAATCCTTTACCATAGCTTTGCAAATTGAGAACGACATCAAGGAAATTGGAAAGCCTCCAGAAAGGGAGGGTGTAAGACTTAATAACCCAGAACAACCTTAAAAAAGTAAGGATACTAATTTGGAGGAAGTTGTGAAAACTTTGGTAGGGGCTGTCAAAGAAATATCATACAAAATAGCCTGAGCAGAAAAAGGAATTAGGCAGTGTTCATGAGGTCATCACAAGCAACAAGTCTAAGACAGGTTTACAAATCATCATAGAAATGATCACAGATATGATGAAAGAGGCAAGGGACTTGCTTGATTTTGAAATAAACAGTCCCAAGCTAGGGAAAATAGAATGGTATGTGATCCTTTGGCTGCTTGAGTTGTTTTTATGGAGGAAACAAATGTCATTGATTGGTGTGAAAGATGTTTCTTGCCCCGTGCTCCATGTGAGGTAGATCAAGAAGAAGAAGAAGAAGCTGATGATAACACTGATGATGATGCCTGCATGGTGGATTCCTCTATGAGTTCACAACAAGGAGAAACCTTAACTACGCTGATGAGTGCCAGAACTGCTAAAGATTTCTAGGATTGCATTCACTGGGTATTATCTCTTCCCCCCACTCATACTTCTGAAATTGATATGATGTAAGCTTTTGAACTTCCTAATAATGATTTTGAGTACCTAAGAGCTTTGATGATTGAGAATTATGATGGAGGGATAAATTCTAAGGAGGATATGCAATTGTTAATGAATGTTGTGGTTGGCAATGAAAAGGAATATAATATGAGGAGTAGGGTTTCCAAAAGGGTAGGACCTCAAGCCAAACCAAAACATCAAGTGCTTATCAGTATCCCAAAATATACTCCAAAGAATGATACATCTAGCAAAGGCCTTGTCATCTCAAGTAAAAATTGTGTCCTTCCCTATGCTGAGATTGTAAAAAGTCATGTTCCATCAGATGAATTTCTAAACCTCTCTCCTAACACTGCATTACCCAAGCATGTTCCTTGCGACATAGCCCAAATCTTGAGTCAGATCAAGATTTCTATTCCTATTGTTGAATTTCTTCAAATCCCTGAGCATAGGAACAGAGCATTCGAATATTTTGGGTTTAGAGAAGAAAAGGTCACCCAAGGTAGAAATTTTGAGACTCCTACCATTTCAGAGTTGAAACAACCTTAAGTACTGGAGGAAATAGGTGAACCACCTAAAGTTTACTTGGGAATGTCTTTGGTTGAGTCTCAATTGAGTGTTGATCCATTGTTTACAAGACTGGTCATTAAAGACAAACTGTTGCACAACTATATGTTTGACTCAGGGGCATCATGAAATGTTATGCCCATGGAAGTCATGAATGAGCTAGATCTCAAAGTAATAGCAACATATGGGAAGTGCGCTGCCATGGACTCTAGAGAGGTTCCCATTGTTGGATGTGTGAAAGGTTTGGTGGTACAACTTGTAGCTTACCCAGGTAAAAACTTGAAGCTTGATGTTGTTATTGTTGATTACGCAGCCAAGAGGGGTATGTTGTTATCTAGAAAATGAGCTACAAGTGTTCGTGGGAGTGTTCAAATGGATATGTCCTATTCCACTATTCCAATTGAGGGAAGCCTTGTCAAGCTACCTAGTGAGAAGAAAATGTTATATCTTGTTAAGGACCCCAATAATGCTTCTTACAAAGTATTGCATGCAGATAACGATGTTGATAACTCTATTAGCTATGTTGTCTTCAGGGAATATGAAATTGACCAATGAAAGTGTCATGAGTAGGATTTTTTTCCTAGGAATTTGATGTTTGATACAGTCTCGAAGGACATTAAAAAAATTGGCCCAAGCACGAGGAGTAAGCCTAAAAGATTGTGGTCAGTTAGCCACATGGATGGGAAAGAGAAACAATCATATGACCAACTGTTAAATACATATCAGAGCTGCTTAGCATGGTCATATCAAGGATGGCAGGAACTTGAAAATTTTCCTTGATTGATTCCCTAGAATCAAAGTGAGCATCACCTATACAGTGTATAGCTTGTTGGTTGCTTTCTGTCTTTTGTGCTTTTACTCATTCTGGTCCTCAGTGACTTGGTTTTGCTAGTTTATCAATTTGGTATTTGGAGGATGGTTGTGGTTGTTCTGCTATGCTAGCTTATTCTTTGACTCCGTTTCCTAATCGTCTATTCTTGGAACTTAGTCTACTAGTTGTTCTTGTGGCACTCGTAGGGAGTGCCCATCCCCGAGTCCGAGCCAATGTTGGTGCTCGATTTGATCTCGCAACATTTGCCCTGATTTTTCTTTGATCTACATGTTATGAAATGTTTTATCTCTTGATGTGGATGTTTAGAAGATTTTACCTCCATTTGAATCCCTTGAATTGTTTGCAGAATCCATTGTCATGACCTTTTTTGAAGAAGTCTCTGAGCTTGCCCTGTTTTTTCCCTAATTTCTTCAAAATCCGTGGGCTCTGCCATTTTTACCTAATTTTCCTTGACCATGGAAGCTCGAGAATGATAAATTTATATTTGTATGCCTTTGAAAATCAAAATCCATGGTTGAAAGATGCTCGAAACATCGATTCACTTGGTTTTGTTTCAAAAAAAATCATCCTTAGTGGAAAATTAGATTCTGGGCATGAATGGTGAATTTTTGTGTTTTTGACGGTCTGACGGGCATCTTTTTCTTGTCAAGTTATTCCTCAACATTTGAAAATCACAATGCTTCTTTTGGTTTATTAGGGGATGGCGGGAAAATGTTTTAACTTATCGCTTTCTACTTTTTGGCAAAAGGGAAATTTTGGTCCTATAGCTCTGCTCATATTTGATTGGTTCTTTTAGTACTTACGTGGCTTCTTCTAATTGGATATGTGCATCAGGTTTGTTTTATGAACTCGTTCTTTTTTTATACTTTGGAAAAAAGTTTGAACGTAGCCTGCAGCCCCGCCAGGCTTTAATTACAGAAAAAGTTGAGCGGCAGAGAAAAGGTCTTACTTTGACCCTGCAGAAGGACACATGGAAAATTTAAAAGCAGAGATGTGGGCCTTCAGAAGAAATTTGGATATTTTTCCCTTTTGGAAAAATTGAGTAAAGGTTATAAAATGGAAGCACGCCCCCACCGAATAATATTGAAGCCTTATAAGGTTCTTGAAGTTGTGCCATAAATACACGTGGAGGTTTCCACCGGGTTTTCCTTCCTTAGACTTTTTAGTAACTTCCTAAAGGGCCTGAGACATGTGGTGAGCCCGCGCTCACTTAGGGTCTCTACTTTTGGGGACCATCTCAAGATGCGCCATTGAGATGTGTGGCGGTTTGAAAAGTCAAGAGGCAGGGAAGTGGGCCATCAGAGGCAACTTGGATTTTTTGCCCCTTGTTATTTAAAATATTAAAATCATCAAAATGACCTGCAGGCCTGACAAAGAATAGTCAATATTTTTCCCAGTCAATGGCGGAGGTGCAGAATTTCGGGGGAATTTTGGAAAATTTTCCTTTTGTGGAGAAATGGATTAAAATAGGAAAAGGAAGCATGGTTCCGCTGGGACCCACATCAGAAACTAAAAGTGGAAGGGTGGAGCTACGGGGAAAACTTGGAAAATTTTCCCTTTTTAGAAAAAGAGGTAAAATAGCATAATTTAGCCGTGTTTTCTGTAGGGCATGTGTCAAGCCCATTTTTCAAAGGCAGAGGGGTGGAGCAAATTGATAAAATTTTCATTTTTCCCAAAAGGTGTAAAAAAGAAAAAGGAACCGCTACGCCAATCTTAACTCGAAACTCCCATGTGGATGATCCAAATTCAAAAGTAAGATAGACGACAACTGTGTGTCTATATCTGATTTTTTGCCATTTTTATCCAAATCTCCTGGGGATGCATATTCTTATGGTTTTTTATCATTTCTTGGAGTTTCCTGCATGGCAAATGAAGAGGAACATTAATCTAATATCATGGTTTTGTGGGGAAGGTATCTAAACGTCTTTCACCATTAAAGATGCAATCTAACTGTCGGATTTGATCTAATTTTTCTTTCCTTGGCATGTGAGAGACTTGTCAATATCTTGGTTTGGTGGGAAATTTTTTGAAAACTTCATTTCCCATTAAGATGTGATCTAACCATTGGCTTCAATCTGATTTTCAATTTTTTCCTACCTTGGCACGCAAAGAACCAGATTTGACTGATTGGAGGAGGAAGTGATTGGGACGCGAGATGAAGAATGACTTACCAAGTGAAGAGTTTAATGATGGAAATATTTGGAGAGATTTTCCCTCTGAACACCTGACATATTTTTTGTAAATCCTATTCTGGGAGTCACGATCAAGGTCGTAACATGCAATGGTGCTTTGAATGTTTTTGGTTTTAGGGGAAAACTCTGTTGTAAATGAAATATTATAAATTCCATGAATTTTTCATATAAATGGTTGGAAGGTTGGAGTGTTAGAGGATGCGATTGATATTTCTAAGATAAAATCTTTATAGAACCCATCCTTCTGAGAAACCATCTGAATAAACCCTATTTTTCTCTTTTGTGTTAAATTTGATCATGTCAAGGTGGTTACGAGTGTACATCCATTGAAAAGCTCTTATATTGTTCTAAGAGATTTGCCCTACTGATAAATTTAATCAAACTTGAGTTAATCTACGTTATTTTTGGGAAAAATTTGTGTTTTCTTCATTTCTGAATATCTACAAGTAGTTTTCTTATTCCCGTTGCAATCTTACATTGAAATCTTTGTGAATCAAACAAAATCTTATCCTTGTGATAGTTTGGTGGCATTTACAATTTCATTTATTAGAAGATATTTCATTTGATTGTGAAATAAAAAAATTTAAAATCACTGTGACTCCTAACATGACTATAAGATTGTGTGTTATCCTTTGAGGGTATCTTAGGCATGATGAAACAGAGGTTGATAATGTTTAGTTAAGTTTTCCAATTTGAGCCTTCATTTTGGATCCTTGAAGTTGGTGTGAAAAGTGCTAATCTAGGCCTCCATTAAATCACATATTCTTGTTAAAGGAACATCCTAGCTATCATGAGGCATTATGTTGTTCAAGCTCTCCATTTTTGTAAAATTTCTCAAGAATCTGGCTAATCAAGTTCATCTCTGCCTCACCTCCCATAAAAAATTATTTTAAAAACAACCAATCATACCCACACTACCCCTGATTGTCCTATGTGTGTGTACAAATGCATAATCTCTATTACTAAAACATACAGAAGTAATCATGTTTTCATTCTATTTAGTAGCCTAAACATTGCTTAGAAAATATCTCCATTATTTAGGGTGACAACTCGTGAGAGTTATATTTTGCTGTATTGATCATGTTTTCTTCAAGTTCTTCTCAATAACTTTGCAATGAAGGACATCTCCATCTCCTCCCAAAACAACAGGCTACAAAAGGGTCCTTTCAGCCTGGTTGAAAGGCATAACCATAAAGCAGTGAGGATAGATCAAATCCTCTTAAGGGTACTACCCATTTCTCCACATATGAGTGACAAAGAACAAGCTACATTCCTTCCCTGGCTACAAAATGACACACAACGTGCCCTGCTTGCCTCTAAGCTTCTTGTCAAAACCGTGATGCTTCTCAAAATTCTGAGGGAGAATCAATTTGGGTACCAACAACTTCTATTTATCAAGTTACAATGTTGTCGTTGAAAGGAATACGCTTAAGTTGCATTTTCTGTTGAAAATGTCACTCTCCAAATTTTGCACTTTATTCAAGATGTAATATATATTATTTGTAAAGGAATGATGGCATTTTTAAGAAAATATTGTTGATTTATTTTGTGGTATTGTTGTAAATTTTAAATGAAAATGGAGTTTTTAAATGGGTTATATCTTATCATGGTTCTCTAAATAGTATAGGGTAAAAGAATGTTTCCGAGTTGATATCATACTCGAGTTTAATACCTTATTGCAAAGGAAAAGATGTCACAAATTAGTGTTTAAATTAAGAAATGAATTTGGTTTCCTTTCATTCTTGCTTTCTTTATTAAAACAATTTATCAAACTCTGTTATATATATATAAATTTTTATAGTGTTCTTCCTCCAACAATGACTGATACTAGTAATATTAACGAGCATCTGTAGACCCATTACTGACATCGGTTACTATATGGTGTTATAGTTTTAGAAAAATTCAATTTCTAACTTGAGTTAAACAATCTGATGCTTAGGAGACATTGTACAATAACTGTTGAACTTTACTTATCTGTTTAAAGATTCACATAAACGAATAAATATGAAAATATCTATTTTATACTCATGTTATTTGGGATATATTAATTTTTCTATAACTGGCATCATTTACTATACCGACATCAACATTCCTCTATTTGACATCGGTCATTGGAAACTGTATATAAATCTCACTTTCAACTTTAAACTTAGAAATTTTCACTTTAATATAGAACCAGAGTACTCAAGAATTATGGGAACTATAAAATGACAAAAAATGTATACTATTTTATAAAAGTTACCAAATTGTCTGGAACCGGTGCTGGTAGTGGAGCCGATGTCAGTAGAAAATGCATACGATGTCTGGTCAAACGACCGCCACAAGTCACCTTTGTGTACAAATAATTGTATAAAAAATGTGATTTTGGATTAAACCATTGGTTTTAATGAAATGAAACTTAAAAATAATGTAGATCTAATGATCTACAAGCATATATATGTGTATATACATATATACGCTCATCTATACATGTATATAAATGTAACTCAAGAAAATGAGAACCATTAAACAACCTCAACCATATTTGTGGATAAATCGTTCCAATAAAATGAATGAAAGCAATTACACGCTACAAGATCTATGGAAACAAATAAGTGAGCCAAAAGGTGAGAGATCTTTCCTTCCAATGCAATAGTAAAATCTAGAGGAAATTTCTCCATGGCTTCTCTCATACTTACATGTCTTCCTCTCCTCCAACCTGCAAAAAAGAAGAAAATAAAAGATAAAAAAATAGGAAACTAGGGAAATAAAAAGGATAAAATGATTTCATTAGGATGATTAGGGTTAGAATGAAATCCTAAGATCTAAGGGCCTAAAATTAAAATATCTAAGGGTAGGGAATCAATCCTGCAAATTTTAGGTGAGGATATTTGAGAGGAATATATGTTTTAATTAAATGTATGTGTAATTTATGAATGTAGTCACTTATGGCCTTAATGTTTTAAGTTAAAATGTAATCCTCTTATTATGGTTTAGTAAACAATTAAATGAAATTACAGCTATAGTAGCTAAATAATGGTATTGTGGATGGACATTAAACATAATGACTTAAGGGGGTTATTTCAACCAAGATTAAATGTATAAGTGTGGAATATGGATATTAATTTCCTAAAGGAATTAAAATTAGAGTGAAAAAAGAATTAATGGAAGCATTTCTAGAAGACTATAACAAGAAATCATTTTAGAAATCGATTAATAATATTTAATTATTAATCTAGGAAGGATCAACCTAATGTAATGTAGCAAATTATTTTTAGTAGTTAATTAAATGTACTCCAGGGTCTAACACCCTTGCAACCCTTTAAACAAAAAAATAAAAAAATCCGTAATTTCTTAAGTATTTATTTAATATTTAATGTGGTTTGGAATGTCAAAAATTGTGGTGTTACACTTGGTATAAGATTTATGGGTTCAATGTTGGGACCATGGGAAAACTTGGAAACAAACGGTAAACTTAGCACAACTCTAAAACTTAGAACACAAGAAATTGTGATAACTCAAAACTTAGGAATTTAGAAAAATTAAACAAAACCTAGATGATGATGAACAAACTATCACCTTCATTTTTGCAGGAGGCACGGACTAGGCAATGAGTTATTGCATGTTGAGTTAGATCTACTACCTCAAGAGAAAATTGTTGTCGCTATACTACCACAGATTTTATAGAACTTACAGGAGGTCAATGCAACTATACAAGGTGGAGAAGTAGGGGCACGACCTAGCCATCATGATAGGGAGACATCACATGAGAATCAACAACCTTCACATAAAAGTGAGGAGCATAGAGTAGAGAAATCCCATGTGGATTCCTCTAAATAGGGTTCACCTCAGAGGGGACATCGATATAGGGCTACATGACATACAGATAGATCTTGCAACCATAGATAGAGAGATGACCATGATGAGAGACCTAGAGGAAGACACTATATAATGGAAGATCATATCAGGGAGATCTTGAAGCTTAGCCATCTCATTTTTCTAGTGACACTGGGGGTTTTCAAGAAGATGCATGGTTGGTTAGCTTGAGTGGATGATTCAAGTTATGTTCGTGTAAAGGTAACACGAAGGCCTATGTTTTCATCCACCTTCTGAGAGACGGAGTCGGGATTTGGTGGATAAATGAGGAGAAGAAGATCCATGTGGATTCATGGATAGTTACATGGGAGCTATTTGCAGAGCGTTTCCAGATCTGATACTTTCCTAAATGATTTATATAGCAGAGGATCGATGAGTTTCATGATCTACGATAGGAAATTATGACTATGGTGGAGTATGAGAGTAGATTTTTGGCTTTACTTCAGTATTTAAAATACATGCGGGATGAGCAAGTAATGATGCCTAAGTTCAGCAATGGAATAAAACTAGATTTGGGAGGGACACTACACATTCATTGTCCACAGACTTTAGCTGAGGTTGTAAAGAAGGCCTACATTGTAAAGGATACCAGGGAGAGGACACATCAAGATAGAGATAGAGTTAGTAGCCATATTCAATAGATACATGATAATCAGTCGAGGGGATAATCTCCTCCTCCTCATGGTGGGAACAGTTTAGAATAGTCTTCTTTTAGACTGTCATAGAAGCCATAACAACACCAACAGAAGACTAGTCTACTATATAAACCACCATAAAGAGTTTATGCAAAGAGGGGAAGGAGTATGGGGCCTCCTCCTAGGGGACCCATCAGTACTTAGGCACCACCGAGAGCTCAGTATTTTGGATATCAGTAGTAGCGGCCATAACAGTCCATGACAGGATCATTGAGATCCATGGCATAGAACATGAGAGTTCCTGTAAGAGCCACATCTCAATGGTGGCGACTAGGTAGTTGTTATAGATGCAATGTACAAGGGAATAATTGGAGAGAGTGTCCAAAGAACCTTGATAACAAGGGTAAGGGACCTATTTCAGAGCCTATAGTTGGTGATATGGCTTAGAGCCATAGGATTTATGTTGCGGTTGAGAACCACTAAGCTGAGCACAAGGGACCAATTTTTGAGAATTAAGGTAGAATTGGTGGTATTTCTACCTCTATCTTATTTGATTTAGGATGTTTAGATTATTTTATTTCTCCTTCATTTGTAGAGTAATGTAGGCTGGTCGGAGTTAGTCATGGCCTTAGTCAGGATGTTGAGATGGATTTCGGATCCAATCTCTCAAAGGACTCCTTAATTAAGGAGAGTGTAGTTGGCCTAGGACACTTTACCACAACTTTGGATCTTCATATCCTTCCCTTGGGTTCGTATGGAATTATCTTGGGCATCGAATTATTATCTTCCCAAAAATCTAGAGTGGATTTTTATAGTAAGGTTATGTCTTATGTAAATGATTTGGAAGTTGAGTCAATGATTTCTTGGCTTAGGACATCTGTATCCATTTGCACCATAACCGCTACACAACTCAAGTAATGTGCATGAAAAGGTTACACGTTGTTAGTGGCAGGTCAGAGGTTGAGTCTAACAAGATGTCACTTGATGATCACCCTTTTTTGGGGAAGTTTTATGATATTTTTCCTAGGGAGTTGTCAGTTCTACCTCTCACAAGTGAGATGGAATTTCATACTGATTTGGCTCTTGGAGCGGAGCCTATCTCACATGTGCTATATAGGATGACTACCCCTAAGATTTTTGAGCTCAAGTTACAGCTAGAGGGCCATCTTGATAAATTCCTAATCCATCCTAGTATATCACCTTAGGGTGCACCAGTGATTTTTTTTAAGATGGATGGATCCTTGAGATTGTGTATTGATTGACGCCAATAGAACAAAGTAAGGATCAAGAATCGTTACCCCCTTCCACGCGTTGATGACTTATTTTATCTAATAAAGTGGACCACAGTATTTTCCAAGATAGATCTTAAGTCTGGTTACCATCAGCTAAGTATCACGGAGGAACTTAGTCATAAGACATCCTTTCGTACTCGATATGGTCACTATGCATTCACAGTTGTGCACTTCGTTGTGACGATTGCCCCTGTAATTTTCATGAGTTTGATGAATGAGGTATTTAGGATTTTTTTATATCACTTCATGCTCATATTCCTTGATGAGATATTGATATACTCACGCATGCGTGAGGATCACGAGGAGAACATTTGACAGGTTTTGTAGTGTTTTTGTGAGGAAAAACTATATGGGAACCTAGAGTAGTGTGCATTATTTCAATCTGAGGTTCAACATCTTTGCCACGTTATTTTTGGGGAAGGTATTAAATTCACAGGGTGGCCGTACAGCTGCATTTGAGTCCCACAAAATCAAGGATTATTTTTTCAATTATCTGAATCATGAACTTGAGCTTGCGGTAGTGGTACATGCTTTGATGCATTAGTGACACTTCCTTTTAGGTAGGCTATTAATTCTCAGGACTAATCATTGGATCCTTCAACATCTCTTAACATAGCCTAATCTCAATGGCCATCAATGGTGTTGGATGGATCTTCTTTGTAAGTATGCCATGGATATTGAGCATTAGAAGGGGAAGGAGAATGTGGTTTCAGATGCTTTGAGTCATTGGAGGAATTTGGTTATGGCTACTTAAGTGGACACTGATTCACGGATTAGGATATTGTAGTACCTTCCACATGATAGCTTCTACCTTTTATTTAGAGAGAATATTGAGTCTTAGAGACCCTTTGAGGGGAATTTTTATGGATTTACACTATAGTCAAATGGAATTCTCAAAAATAGAGGCCAGATCTATGTACCTAGGGATAGAGGTTTCAAATAAGATATATTGATAGACACTCATTGTGCACCTTAGTCAACCCATTTGGGGGTGAAGAAGATGCCTGCTACTTTGAGATAATTATACCATTGAAAAGGACTTCACATAGATGTAGATCATTTTGTGTCTTGTTGCTTGGAGTGCAAAAGGATGAAGGTCAAACATTAGCATCTAGCTGGCCTTCTATATCCTCATGCCATACTGAATTGGAAATGGGACACCATTTCCTTGGATGTTATAGTAGGGATACTTACGTTAACATACTATAATGATGACATCATGGTAATGGTGGATGGATTGATGAAAGTGGCTCATTATTCTCTGGTAAAGACCACATATACAACTAGTGCAATGGCCAGAGTATACTTGGATGAGATTTTCAAATTGCATGGGATTCCAGGAAATATTATTTGTGACCGCAATCCCTTATATACATCACACTTTTGGACTACCTTACAGTATGCTCTTGGGACTAGCATCAATATCAGTATAGGCTATCACCCGAAGACATATGCACATACTAAGTGGGTGAACCAGATTTTAGAAGACATTCTTTGGATGTATGTCATCGATCATCAGTCAAAATGGGAGGAGTATTTGTACTTTGTTGAGTTTGTATACAACAAATTTTAGATTTCTATTGGAATGAGTCCTTTTTAGGAATTATATGGTAGGGAGTGTCAGACACCTGTGACTTAGGATAGATTAGATGAAAGAGTATCTCTTGGTCCAATCATGTTATAGGACATGGAGCAAAAGGGTGTTTTTATCCGACAAATATTGCATGAGGCACAAGATAGATAGAATAAGTATGCATATTGGAGGAGAGTTAACCGCAGTTATGAGGTGGGCACGAAAGTGTTTCTTTGTGTTAGGCCTCATAAGATCCCTATGCATTATAGGAAAGGATTTAAGATAGCTCCTAGATTTGTGTGTCCATTCAAGATCTTGGAGCGGATTGGTATTTTAACCTACCGTCTATCCTTGTCACCCAGCTTGTCTCACATGCATGATGTGTTCCATGTTTATGTTCTTAGGAGATACATTTTAGATCCTTCTCATGTATTATATTGGACACAATTACAGGTGCAGGTGGCTATAGAGCCCATGTGCATCATAGATCATAGGATCCCGGGTCTTTGAGACCACGAGATTGATCATGTGTGAGTCCAGTGAGATATGTATGATGAGAATGCAACTACATGAGAGGAGGCTAGTTTGTTACAGGTCTATTTTCCACACTTATTTCAATGACGTCTAGGAGGAATTCATATCTAATGGGAGGGGATGTAGTGACCACTCCTATGTGACACTTATCATATTTTTATTTTTACTACTATGTACTATAGACATGGAATTTAGTATGTTATTTTGGCTTAGCATGATGATAGATGGTAGAGATAATCTTACTATTGATATGATGTGATTCATAATATAGTTGTATGGATTCTTAGAGGCATGGATTGACATTCTGCATTGATGATGATGAGGTATTTATTGGATTATATATATATATATATATTGACATTCTGAATTTTTATTGTAATGACTATGTTTTGGTGTTTGAACTAATCTTGTGACCTGACTGATCTTGATGCAATGGTAGAATTGAGATGTTTTTTTTAAAATGATAAACAAATGATAACATTTATTAGTTGTGATGATGACTTTGTGATATGGTGATTTTTATTGATGGATGTGCATGTATTTTATTATTGATGTATTTGATGCAGGCACAAGGCCAAATGAGGTATTGGTGATATTTACAGGTAATTGTATCACAACAGACAAAAGTGAGATAGGAGACAAACCATAGTGGAATATTAGATGAATACAACGAAGGTCACCATGGAATATTTATGTTCAATTTTACTATTGTGTGTTGTTAGATTATTAGGAGGTCCCCATGGGGGGATGACCTCAAATTGTGACCATGGGCTATGCATGTTTTCCGTTTTCCTTTTTTATTATTTGTGGATTATGTGATTTATTTTTTAATGTAATTCAC
Organism: Taxus chinensis; assembly: GCA_019776745.2. Taxonomy (NCBI): domain Eukaryota; kingdom Viridiplantae; phylum Streptophyta; class Pinopsida; order Cupressales; family Taxaceae; genus Taxus; species Taxus chinensis. Next base: position 459,339,348 of record CM034155.1, on the reverse strand, counting down.
TTTATTAGTGTTAGTTAATGTGATTTATTTAATTTAATTAATCTTGTTGATTAAATTAATTTGAGATGTAACCAAGGGGTATTTAATTTTGGTAAATTGACCTTGATTTTATTTTGGATTTGAAAGAATTTTTATTGGTTTTAGTGTTCTGTACTCAACCGTGCATCTCAAATTCGGATTTGGTCTTAAGGACAATTTTTGGAGGATTGTGGGACAAGTTAAGCTTGTCCCACACCTCTTAAATTCATCTACTAAATATACCTATGGGTTAAGGGATAAAAAATAGCCCAGATTATGTGATTTATAAGGAAAAAGTTTATATTTATTGTACTTTCTTACATGAGTTTTTAATTGTCCTTTAGAGGTGTGGCTAAGAGTTTGTGTGTGTAAGAGGTTTGTAATTTTTTCAGCCACCAATTTATCAACCTTGGGTTTGATGTTTGAATTGGTGATGTGGAGGTGAGGAGAAGTGATGTGGCATCCTACATGGAGCCACCTGACCTTCTCCTATTTTTTCTATATATGCATGTTAATTTGATGGTTTTGGGGTTACTTCATTTTGCTGTGCATGGTTATTTTAAATTTTAATCTTGAATTTCTTCATTGGGAGTCTTTGAGATTTCATGGAATTGGGATTGATATTGGAAGGACATAGAGTTAGCCTGAGCTTACTTATCTTATATGTTTTTTTAGGGATCCATAAGAGATTGTGGGAGGCATAATAGATTGAGGGAAGCATAAGAGAATTTGAGCGAGGAATAAGATTCTTGGATTCTTTTTTGGAGGCTTCAAGGTGGGCAGCTAATCCCATTGAAAGGCATAAATTGATTTCCCTGTAGTTCTTTTTTGGAGGCTTCAAGGTGGGCAGCTAATCCCATTGAAAGGCATAAATTGATTTCCCTATAGTTCTTTGCTCCATTAGCTTAGATATTTCAAGACTTGTTTGGAAAATTTGCATTCTTGATATTGTGTCTACATTGAAATACTCTTGGTGCATTTTTTGTAATTTCGAAGAATTTGTGAAAGTTTCCATTGGTTGTATCCATTTCTTTTTTCTCTATGGTTGGTGTTATCTAAAATTTACCCCAAGGTGATTTCGATTACTCTGACAATTTATTTAGACTCAAATAGATAGAAATGGTGAAAACATGAAATCTAGATTTTTGAGGCATGAATTTTATTTTCTCTAACTTCCCCATTCAAGAAAAATCTGCGGAGTTAGTGAAAATTTGTTAAAAATTTGAAAAAACTAAAAAATGGCCTATTTTAATGTATTGTAGGTCTAGGGGCTGTGGGTGGAATGCCTGCAGATTGAACTAGGGTTCTTCGTCCATGAATTGGGTCTAAAATTGTAATAAAATAATGATTTGTGGTTAAATCAAGTCTTGGCGGCTTAGGTAGTCCAATTTCCATTAGGAAAAAAGTTCCCATAAATGCCAAAAACACCCGATTTGGAAAAGGGTTGAAGTGGATTCTCTGTAATGTGGATAAGGTGTAAGTTTTTGGCGAAAGAAATCTAATTTCCATCGGCTGAAAGTTCCCCAATATGTCGAGTTGTTATATTTACAAAGGAATGGAGTTGGCATTATGAATTTCAGAAAATTCAGGTCCCAGTAGCTCAGGTGGTGTATGTACCATGGGGACGTGAGTTCCCCATAGAGGTGAAATTTTGGCACATTAAGGAGATAGAGTGCATTACGGATAAGGGAAAATTTTTTGATCCAAATGACCCAAGTACCATAGGCACATGAGTTCCCTGAAATCTTGTAATACCCGCAATATAAAGGGAAACTGGTTTATTGTGGATTATGAGAACCCACATGGAACACCCCGACCCTGAACTTCAAATAGGAAATTTTTTTGACCTGGACCTCTTATTTTAACAAAATTGAACTTTTCGGAAAGCTCCAGCTCAAAAAATTCAAATTCTCAGTCCTATAAAATGCAATAAATCCTTGGTAAGCTAAAAATCCCTGCTAACACTCAGAGGGTCATAGCTTGAGAAATTTTAAATGAATTTTCACAAAATTGGTCTTGCTGGAAATGTGATTCTAAGCCCAATCCAAAACAATAGATAAATGTATAAATTGATGAAATTTGATTGTTTTTTAGAGAAAATGATCCTAGTTCTGTGTGGTTGTTGAAAAGTGGTGTGAGAAGCATTTAATGAGGCATGAACATACATTTTGCACTACTGTAAGTCATGGGACAGTATGGGGTGCCTTCTGCAGGTCATATATCACCATTTGGGATCATTTATAACATCTTTCAAGTATTTGAAAAGTATATTTTGGGAATTACATCCCCCCCTCTCTATCTTCTCAAAATTCTATAAATTGAAATGTTTGGCTCATTGTAGGATGAGGAAAGTTTTGAGTAGAAAAAATATTTCATTTTGGTTTTGTGAATCCAATGTGTTGCAAGCCTTTGTAGTGGACTCCTTGAATTGTGATCCATGACTTTTCGTTGTGATAGTTTGGACTGTGCATATTAATGAAGCAATAGATTCAAGTTTTGCGATGCATCTTCCCTTGCTGAGTTTGTTGCATTCTCCCCACCTCTCTAATGTTATTGCAAATGTTTGTGTCTATTCTATACTCTTACATGTACCTATTATTACCGTGTATGCATGGAAATGTGTTGTGAATGATGTTATTTGACTATGGAGAACTGTCATCACCCTCTCTAATCTACATTTTTCTTTTATTTTCACACATTGGAAATTGTTCTCATTCCCTTATTTTGGTGTATATCCTCTGTAGTGTAGTTTTCCTTTATTTACATGATATTTCTTTGTCTCTAATCCCTTGGAAATCATAGCATGGAGATAGTTAGTAGCTTCATCTATGTAGAGTTTGTTTACACTAGGATTATGAAGAAGAACCAACTTTCTCTAGAGGTCTATCTCAAGTAGCAAGACCCACAACTTTGAGATAGTACCCATGTTACCAAATCACATTGTGAGTTCAAGCACACACATTTGTGCAAATCATAGGGTGATGTGATTTAGTGATAACATTTGGGGCTCAGGGGACAATGAGGAGAATACTTTCTTCTCCTCATTGGATTATTGGTTTGGTGGAGAGCATTGCCTACTCCCACTTCTTTGTTGTTATGATTGAAGAAAAGAAAATGGTGAAGCTCAAGTTGAAGTATTTGACATGGTGTATCTTGTAGAAGACAAGAAGGAATCCTACATTTGTAAAATTTAGCCATGTGTTTCCACTTAGAGTGGAAGGATTGTAATTATTGTATTTTAAAAGACAGTGTTGTAAATTCTATTTATTAAGTTACAATGTTATAGTTAAAAGGAATAAGCTTAAGTTGCATTTTTGGTTGGGAATGAAACTCTCAAAATTCTGGGTTTTATTCAAGTTATAATATGTATTATTCAGAAAGGAATGATAGCAATTTAAATAAAATATTTTTGAGTTTCATTCTATTGTTGTAAATTTCAAATGAAAAAGGAGTTAATTAATTTTGTTGTATCTTATCTCAGTTCTCCAAATAGTATATGTGAAAATAATGGTTTGGAGTTAATATCATCATAAATTTTTATATCTTATTGCAAAGGATAAGATGACAAAAACTTAGTGTTTTAATAAAGAAATTAATTTGGGTTCCTTTTATAATTGCTTTTTGTCTTAAAACAATTTATCAAAAAAAATTTCTAATATATATAAAGATATAAAGATATATATATATATATATATATATTTATAGAATTGTACCTCCGACAATGACCGATATAGGTAAGCATAACCGGCGTTGGTAGACCATGTACTGACATCAGTTACTATATGGTGTTACAGTTTTAGAAAAATATGGTTTCCAACTTAAGTTAAACAAGTTGATGCTTGCGAAACATTTCATAGTAACTATGGAACTTTACTTATCTATTTAAAGATGTTCATAAATGAATAAATCTGACAATATCTATTTTATACTCGTGTTATTTGGAGTATAATAGATTTTCTATAACTGGCACTAACATTCCTCTGAGTGACATCGATCACTGAAAATTGTAAATAAATCTCACTTTCAACTTTAAACATAGAAACTTTCACTTTCTGTGTAAAACTAGAGCGCTCAGGAATTATAGGAACTATAAAATAACACACAATGTATACAGGTGAATATATTTGAGGATATATTCACTTGTATAAAATATTTTTAAAAATTTACCAAATTGGATGGAACCAATGTAGGTAGTGGAACCAGTGTCAGTAGGGAGTGTGTATAGTGTCTAGTCAAGAAACCACCTCTGATCACCTGTGCGTAGAAATAATTTTATTAAAAAACATGATTTACGATCAAACCAATGGTTTTAATGAGATGAAACTTGAACATAATATATATATAATGATATACCAACATATATACATGTATATACATATATAAAATCACATATATATATATATATATGTAAATAAAAGTATATATACTTAGATCCTTGAAATATATTTTTTTCCCAAACATAACTCAAGAAAATGAGAACCATTAAACAACTTCAACCAGATTTGTGTACATATCCTTCCAATAAAATGAGTAAAAGTAACTTTACAAGATCTATGCAAACCAATAAGTGATCTTGTTATCTCTCGAAAGTGCACCCTCTAGAGAGATGGTTGCAGGGGTTCTAAGCTTGAAAATTTTATCTCTCCTTCGTAGATACAATGGAAACACCTTAGTTCTGTGGGTATACCAATTTTGAGGTGAGTCTCTGATATCAAGGCTGGTTCCTTGTTGATGTATCCTAAACTGATTTTCTAGGGTTCAAGGGTAAAATATGACTGTAAAAAATGAAATTAAAACTAAGGTGATACACTAAACTTGTATGAGGTCTTTGACTGAGTACATGCACAATTGTATGGAATGAATTTCTAATGCATAGGCCAACAATTTTCTGCAGAATATTAAAGACAGATGGATGTACTGAGGGAAAAGAATCACAACAACACTGTTAAGTTAAACATGCACATTAATATCTAGCATAAATTACTGAAATTTGCAGCAGGGTAAGATGATTAATCATAGAATTAACATTCATAATATTAATGGGAACATACACAAGATTCCAAATAATTGGAAAGGTAGAAAATACTTCACATTCAAAGGGAAAAAATAGCAAAAAAATTCTTTAACAATCTTGTATCTAAAAGTCCTCCTTAAAACTAACTATTGGAACAAATCACAGCACCCCTGGGACTCTGCAACACAATGGGTTGAGAGTCTCAGTGCGATTGCACAACATGGAGCTTTTCCCAAGCGTGGGACCATTATCTTGCGAAATCGAAGAAAGATCTCCGGATGAAGGCCGGCTCCTATTCCTCTATTCAGATGCACACGTAGAGAATGTAGAGGGTTTACTAAAAACCTAATCTAACTTGCCAAGGAGACAGGGTAAGAAAATGCATGAAATAAAACCTAAACTACAAAGGTGATGCACCGAGGAATGAAGAACACCTGTCTTGCTAAATAAACACAGACCATTAAAATGCAATGCAAGATCATACACAGATAGCCAGATTCACAGTGAAAGATCAAGGGGATGCAAATGAATATAGAGAGGGTTGAGAATCATCCACATACATGTATTAATTTGCTCCAAGGATTGATACAACACACTGCAAAATGCCAAGAGGCAAAGTTACAAGTTACAGTTTCAAATGGGAGGTTTTAACTCCACAAGTTCACCTGCCAAAGAGAAGAAGGGAGGGGCAAAACAAAAATGTCCAACCTTTAGAAAGAAGCCCCTCCTTAAAATTTATAGGAAGAATGAGAGAGAAAAGAGAGAGAAAATCGAAATCTACCCCAACCACCTCCAGAATGCACTTAACTCATCTCATAATGATGGTAGGTGAGAACCCAGCGAACCCAAAAGTGGCAAACTGTATTTTGAATTTTTAAGAATTTGTTCTCACCAACCCAAAAGTGGCGAATAGAGGACCTCGTAAGCTTTCCGAAAAGTCCAACCTTGCATGAATCTGAGCTCCCAGTCAAAAGTTATGGCCATCTGAATATCTGCGCCAGGGTCTGCTTCCTGTCAGCGCTCAAAATGTTGCGCCTCCTGAAGGTGTGCCATAGGCGCATCCATGTGTGTGTCGACATCCTCTTCCATGTGCCAAGGGTGCATCCTTTACCCTGTCGACACTCATTGTCGTGTGCCACTTCTGTGCGCCTTGGGCGCACCATTTTCCCTGTCGACACTCAGTGTCGTGCGCCACTTCTGTGTGCCTTGGGCGCACCATTTTCCCTGTCGACACTCAGTGTCGTGCGCCACTTCTGTGCGCCTTGGGTGCACCAGGGATTTGAGCTTCTTTGATTTCTCCATTCTCCTGCTTGTCTCTATCTACCTGGGGAAAAGATATATACAAACACTAACTACCTTGTGCTTTGCCAAACCACATAATATATAGCAAAATTATGTCCCACTCTTCCTAAAGAAAGGCTAAAATTGTACTCACCCATGCATTTTATTTTTATCGGAATAAAATAAAGCAAGCTAATACAAAGAGGCATTAATAGCCTTTGATTACAACTCGGTCAACTACACTCGACTATTCTATTTTTAATAAAAGAATGGGTGACTAATTTGCTAAAAATAAGTTTTTCTTGACGATAAAGTCTCCTTCCTTCTGCATGTAATTTCTATCTTCTTGTTTCTTAAATATTTCTGACCTTATTTGCTATTTAAATAGATGTATTATGAACTTGTTGTCATTTTTCTTAAATCCGGGCTTGTTTTTTTTTGCTTGGAGTCAATGATTTGAATTCTTTGTAAAAACTGGTAAGGTTCTTGATGCTCAGCTAGTGTTGTTCTTATGGAGATTATGCATTTTAGACATTTTGGCCCGCCCATTCACTTTTGATGTGGGCCCCACATGTGTATTTACCTGGGCGTCATGGCTCAACTTTACTCCTTTTTCAAAACAAAGCTTAAAGTTTCAAAGTCAGAAAATACTCCGACGACCCACCTATCCGCTTTTAAAATTTTGATAAAAGGCTCAATACGTGGGTTTATTTGGTCCTTAGCAGAGTCACGGGTCACTTTTATAATTTTACTCCTTTTTCAAAAAAATCAAATTCTCAAAGTGCCCCAACGATCTACCTGCCCACTTTTAACTTTTGATGTGATTGAATTGGCATCAGCGGAGTCGCGGGTCAGTTTTATAGCTTAACTTTTTTTCAAAACAAAGCTCAAATTTTAAAAGTTACCCGACAATCCACCTTTATAATAAAAATAGGCAACCTTTCGTTTTGCGGGTCTTGGAATTATTTTTATACTTTTACACTTTTATCCATAATGTCTCAAAACACAAAGAGGGCCCACCTTCCCACCACTTCATATTTTTGACTATCCAATTATAATTCCTCCGGTCACCGGACCAATTTAACATTTTGTAACAATAATGAAAAGTGATAAGTTGACAAAATACACCCGCCGTGCCACATCTAATTAAAGATGACCACATGTCCGCAGACGTTGGGACAAAAATTGACAAAGAAAACATGAATATTTTAACTATGGTTACGTTTCATTAACTCACCTCTTGGGTTTGCATGGTAAAGGTCACTTGACTTATTTTTTGGCTCAACACCATTGTTGAAGGCTTTCGAGCTTGGCTCTACTGCAAAAATGGTTCTCTTTCGGGAGTCTTCTATGGAAGGAATTATGTGAAAATCTTTGATGTGTGTTTGTCATTCCTAATCATTTTCAAGATTTGGCTCTTGTTCATTTTCTCAGATGGCTGTGATTTTTTTCCCTTGTCTTTGATCTAGAAGTTTGGCCTACACGTTTGAAGCCTTTATTTTGATTTAATGGAGATCGATTTCTCCTTTTCAGACCCCTTCTAGGTAGAAATGTTTATCCTTTTTAAAATAGAGCCTTTTGGGTGTGCTCATTGTGGTCATGGCCGATATTTCTTGATTTCTTGATTTCTTGAGCTCCTTTCATTGCTTTCTGTTAACTCCTATAAGGTTATGTGAATCGATTTGCTTATTCTCTACAATGTCTTGGTGCTAATGGTGAAATCTTGGATCTCGTCTTATTTTTCTAGAAGGGATCTGTGAGTTCTGTGTTCATGGTGGTTGCATAACTTTGGTTCTTGATGTTCTATATGTGATATCCTTTGAAGGTTTTGGTCATTTCGTGTTTCTTTCAAAACAATGGCCACCATCTCCGAGCTATGATTCAAGCTAGTTCTATTTTTTTTCTAAGTTCTTCTATTAAAAGGAACACCATGAATGTTTCCTTTGATCTCATTTGTGCATTCTGTAATTGATATTTATCTCCATAATGAGCATGCATGGATAAGGTCGTCATTTCCCTCTTATTTGAGCAAGTCATTCCTCAATCTTTCCCTTTCATTGTTGTATAAAAAAGTTGATGAGCCTACAACTTAAAGCTTTGGTTTCTTCTTATATACTCATCATTTTCTATGATACTGATCTCTAAAGTTGTAGATCTACATATTTTAAGATATGGGTATTTAGGTTCTACCTTACTAGATTTGTCCATTGCAAACATTTTAAAACACCATTCCTATGGATAAAAATTTCTTCAAGCCTTTTCAACCCACGAAATCACCTAGGTTTGCATGATTCTTGGGTCCTAATTTTCTTGAATTCCTTCTCCATCTGTGTATTATCCTCTGATATTTTGATCCATCTCTTATTTATTGATACCCATCAATGGGTTTTTTATTAATGACCTGGATCCGTACTCTTCCATGATTTCAAATCATTTTTCACTTAGATTCATTCTACTCTTGGCTCCCAGGGTATAAAGTTTCACTATTTTTTGTATTCACAAACCCTCTGAGATATTTTAGACATTTATATAACTGCATGGTTGTTGTAAAAATGACTGAAATTTGATACTATAATCTCTAAAAAAAATGCTTTCAGTGTTTAAACATAAATGTTTCCTTTTGGTAAGCTTGTTTTAATTTTTTAGAAATGTCATTTATCTTATCAATGCAAAATTTACAAGCTAGATCTTTGGGCTCTAAAGGTTCACCAGGTGTTATATTTTAATGGATCATGTACGAGTTGATATCTAACTTGTTACACCTTGTTACTGAAAAGGTGTGGAGGTTGTGGTTTTCTTGTTTTACGTAACTTGGCCTTGTTGGGTTCGGCTCATTCTTTACTTTGTTATGCATTTTTAAACATCCTGAACTTACATAGATTAATGTCTAAAAAATTATTTTTATTATTTGAAAAAAACTATTAAGCTCCATTCATTGTTGTTTTGAAATATACACCATTAAGTGCCTCTATAATTTTTGATAATCTTTATCCGTTGATACCTTAAGCTTTATTTTGAGAGTAGTTGAAGGTGTTCATGATGAATATCACCGTTTTATACTTCTGATGAGAAATGTACTTTTGGGAATTCCTTTGAAACTGAATAAATATGGATTTATGTTGTTGGGCTCCTGAATGCATTATGTTTTCTTCTCACCTATTCATAGTTGTATATTTGAAGCACAGTGCAATTTTGTACCATTTATGTATCTGTTCTAATGCAATCTAAAAGTGTGCACTTGTAACTTGATCTAGAACTATAAAAAATTATTTAGAAGCATCATAGCTTGTTGTTGGGGCTGAAATTTTGTAACTTTTATATTTAATCATGCCATGCATTATCTACTTTCTGCATTACTATTTTATTTTTATACAACTTTAAAAGCATGTATTATTTAAAAATAGCATGATGGAAAGTTCTAAGTGTCAAATTTTCATGCCGAAGCCTTGTCAAAATTTTCCCAGACCTCTTTCTCATTCTATTTCAGTTGTAGTCTTCTTTTTCCAGTTAACTTTAGTCATTAAATTGTGATTCTTCTGCCTCACCTTTGAGTTGCATTCTTCCTTCATACAAGTATTTACTTGTGAATTATATACTTCATATACCATAGGATAGAAGTCTTTGAACTTTACAATATTTATCTCTAGTGAGGACTATAAGACATGATTTATTTCTTCTTGGCTACAACCTGTACCTAGATATTTCATAAAATAGTTAGAAAATATTAAGGCTTTTTGGCCTCTCTTGTATCCATGGTTTTTCTCTTCTTATTTATCCTTCTTTGTGAGTGAGAAAATCACATATGTTGTTTGATCTTCATGTAGTTTATATATCTTGTTGTTAAGATATCCATATGTACGAGTTAGGATAGTATAGGAATATGGATGTGCCCTGAGATCATAAACTAATAGTTCTCTCTTTTTTTTTTAGGTACAGTGCTTTCAGAAGTGAAGATGGAGAGGGAACAAAGCTAAAGATGAGGATGCATCAACCAAAGGAGAAACCTCCAAGCCAATGATGGGTTCACTCATACTCCTTTATTTTCTCTTCCATGCATATGTACCTCTTATTTAAGTAGATGTACTTTACTTTCTATTTACATCCCATGCCTTGTGTAGGAACATTTGAAATTCCTTATGAATAAAACATTGAATTGTGAAATTAAGTTGTGTATTTATTTCTTCATTTATGCTTTCTAATATGGTTTGTATGATGAACTAAATAACCCAATAATATAATTGAATGTCTTAATCATGATGGAAATAACATTAAAGAATACATGTAACATCTAGTAATGAACTCTAATTTCTGTAATCTGCATTCATGATTGCTGATCCAAAACTTAACACTTCATCTATTCTGTAATTTAGTGTCTTCATCAAGACAACACAGCTGTCCTTTGGGGCTTTTTGTTCTTTTGTTGAAGATAGTCATGAAATTGTAGACTATGTGATCTGTTATGTTTTGTAACAACACACATAGCTGTAAATTTTATGTAATCACTATTAATTCAACAACAACAAATTTTTCTGAAAGAACCTCCCTTAGCTTAGGTATACTTCACCAATTATATCCATCGTAACAAAGTTTCGATTTGCCCATTTTTGCACAAGTGAAAAAATTGTCAACAGATCCAAAAGGGGAAATATCTTTCCTTCTAATGCAATACTAAAACCTAGAGGAAATTCCTCCATGGATTTTCTCATACTATCATGGCTTCCTCTCTTGCGACCTTCCAAAAAAAGAAAATAAAAGATAAAAAATGAGGAAACTAGGCAAAGAAAAAGGTTAAAAGGATTTCATAAGGATGATTAGGGTTAGAATGAAAACCTAATATCTAAGGGTATGAAATCAATCCTATAACTTTTAGGTAAGGATATTTTATGGGAACATATGTTTTAATTAAATGAATGTGTAGTTTGGGAATGGGACCACTTAGGAAATTAATGTTTTAAGTTAAAATATAGCCCTCTTATTATGGTTTAGTAAATAATTAAATGGAATTAAAACTAGAGTAACTAAATAATGGTATGGTAGATGGAAATTAAAGCTAATGCTTAAGGGGATTAATTTAACCAAGGGTAAATTCATAAGTGTTGAATATGGATATCCATTTCCTAAATAAATTCAACTTACACTAAACAAAGAAATTAATGGATGCATTGCAAGAAGATTATAACCGGAAATAACTTTAGAAAGAGATTAATAATATTTAATTATTAATCTAGGCTAGATCAACTTAATGTAATGTAGGAATTTTTTTGGTAGGAGTTAATTAAATGTACTTTATGGTTTAACACCATTTTAACCCTTTAAACAAATTTTTTTATATAATTTTGTAAGTATTTATTTAAGATTTAATGTGGTTTGGAATGTCAAAAATGTGGGAGTTACATAGGTATTGGATAGAAATATGGAATTGTGCCTCTGTAAAGAAAATAAAATACTTTGGACTTAAGAATGCCAAGAGAATAATTAAGAACATGCCATTTTTACGTTGAAGGTGTTTCACCTATGGGTTTGGGCTTTATGGAAATTCGTAGGACTAACATAATTAAAAAAAATATTTTGACAGTTTATTTTTTTATTTTTTTGGCGTGCATGTGAAGTTATTACATCCTAACCTTTGCATGTTGAGAAAAAGAATTTAATTAATAGTCTGAGCATTTTTTTTTTTTGTAACTGATAGACCTTGGTTTGATTCAAAAGAGGAGCTATGTAAATTCTTTGAGGTTTTGGAAATGGTGGGTCCTCTGCTAAAAGTCACACCTAGTTTTTGTTTTCATAATAGCGTTTGCATTATTGCAATGGGTATTTATGTGTCATGTCAAAATCATGCCTAAATTTTTGTGTTTGTGTTAGTGTTCATAAATTTGGAGTTGAGGTTTAGTAATTTTATTTTATTTTTTGAGGATGATTTGTTTAAGTTTTTATTTTATCAACTTGAATAAGGATTGATCTATTCATGTAACAATACCCAGTTATTTCAAACCACATTATTCAATATCAAAAATTCAAATTTAATGTGAATGTGATAGTAAATGGATTCTAGGGTTTCCATGCATACACTCACCCAATTACAAAATATAAAAACATTCCTTGTTTCTGCAAATACTCAAAGTAATACTAGTAAAATGGGTATGTTTTAATCCCCTTTTTTCTTCAAACATGGTCACTGGATTGCCACATCTTACTTGCAAATAATTCAGAATAAGAAAAGAATTTGGGGTAGAAAAAGATGAAGCGCAAAGAAGCATCATGTTTAGGACTTCAAGTTATGAATGAAATTTGAAGCATGCAAACTATCAAGGTTTTGAACAAGAGCTCCCTTGAGCTACTAGACAACCCCTCTGTCATATATCTTAGTATGAACCTATTTTAAGACTTTTGTTTTTGTTGAGGTGATTCTGAATATAGAATGTTTTGTTGAATCTGATTTCACTAGAAACAATTATCCTTCTGAGTTCTACCAATTCCATTTTCATTACTTGTGGTTGTATGTAGATTAGTTCTAAAGCTTAGACTACTGATGTGAAGAAATATCAGTACAAACTTGATGAATTCAACTAGAGCTTAGGGCCAAGAAAAAGAATAAAATGGATTGGACTTTAAATCTATTATTGGATGTCATTCAGATACTAGAAGATGAGGAAAAACCAAAAACGGAAAGGAAAAGGCCAAAGGAGTTTTGGCCAGATCTTATTTGGAGAGTCACCAATGAAGGGTGGATGATGATTCTAAGGCTGCAAATAAGATGACCCCATATTAGGTTAGCCATAGAGGAGATTTCATAAATATTTATGTAGGTACTTTTGGCATGTGGCTTTGTATATACATCACGCTTATGTTATATGTTTGATTAATGAAATAATTTTTTTAATATTTTAGTTTCAGTTAAAGTTACAATGTTTATATTTTTAATGTCCAAAAGATACAAAATCACATTGCATGCTCTATTGAGTGTTTACGAGTTGATTTTGGTTAATAATTGTTATTTCTCTATTGATGGATTGAAGTATTTTGATGTTTATGGCTACATTTTTCATATGTATGAATATCTTAAGGGTAATGTGGAATTACAATTTAATCACGTTGGGTGTAACTGTAATTTTCATTATGAACAATTATGTTGGATCATATAAGATTCAAGTGGTATTATGTGGGCACCAGAAGGTTTTGCAAATCTGATTATCGGCTATAGAGGAATGATGATGTAATGCTTAAATTGTGTCATCAATGTGTGTGTTGAATGCTCTGTAAGATTGATTTACCTACTTAACAGGTATTAAACAAGAGTTTATATTCACATCGTGATTGAACAATTGATTATGAGGTACAAAAATAATTGTCGGATGAATGATAGTGAGGTACTGAAAAAAATTGAAGATTAATTTTTTTAGAGTTTTAAGGATTTTTTGTCATCTTGTAGCTAATAAAACAAAGTAACATTCAAATTTGGGAGCGTGATGTAAGTTTATTATTTTTATCTGATTTCACTATTGATTAATTTATGTTTTTTATGGTTATTTTGCCTATAATTTATATATAAAAAATGAATTATCCATAGATTGAGTTAGAAACCATAAAAGTGATTTGGATGGACTTGAATATAGGATTTTGGTGGATTTGTTTGAATTGAATATGTTTGCATCTATGAATTTGTGGAAATTAATTTTCCAATTACAAATATGAGTTTATAAATTGCTATTAATTTTTTTAGGTTTCTTCAAAACTAGTGTGCTTGTGAGAATTCAACTTGTATGTGAAGACAGGGTATGATACCAAAGCAAAAACGTCGATTAAATAGTATAATTTAACTTCCTTCAATTTATTGATGATTATTATTGTTGATCTATGAGTGATTGATGCACCTTTTATTCTTCTAGGCACTATTTTCTTAGGTATAAGATTCCTCCTAATGTACTGTGAGGTTAAAGTAGCATTGAAATTCCATTTTTATTATCATATTTGTAAGTAAACTATTTGATTCAAGTTTCACTTTTTATTATTGTGGTCTTGTAACATTATGTTTCATTATGTGCAATTATATTTGGCTTATATCAATTTTAAATGGTGTTATGTGGGCAACATATTGTGGTGATAATTTGTCATAGGAAGAGCATGATTGAAATCTTCAGCAAGAGAATTACGTATGGTGTGCAAGTATAACTCAGAAATTTTTTTATTGAAAATAATTTCGTAGTAAAGCGAGTAATTCATAGTGTTGTTACAGTGAGAGAAAACAAATTAGAGGCTAAGGTTATGAGAAAAAGTAAGGATATTAAGAAAAAGGAGATGACAGTTGACAAAAAAAATAAAGAATAAGAAAAGTAGGGATCTATGGTGGAGTACAGTGAATTGAAAAATAAGATCATGTGGGAAATAATATAATGAGAAATGTGACACAACTTTGGTTAAGAATAATTATACAAATAGTCCTAGAAATGGAACAATGTTCATCAAAAACCATAAAGGTAGATTGGTGGTCATCAAAGGTTATGAAATGATGCCAAGTATAGTATACTAGAGAAATAAGGTGGAAGCTAAATAAGAAAAGGAACAAGACATGATAATCATAGCACAATGAGATAATCAAATGCAAAATAAAACCCAAATTTCTAAGAAACAAGGAATGCTAGAGAAAAAAAACACAAGAAAATTTTGTAAGTCAAGATGTTTCATAAAATGTAAAAAAAGTTTTATAAGTTACAAAAGGATAAAATGATAACCAAGGATTCATATGAGTTCATAAGGAAATAAAGGAATACGAATTTTTCCCACTTGAAGATCCTAGAAAATCAAGAAAACTTCTACCATTCATTGAAAACAGGGAAACTCACACCAACATTGACATCAAGAAATTTTGAATACATAGGTGGAGGATTCATAAGAAACAACAAGATCCAAGAGAAAGCAATGATGAAGACCCATGAATAGGAGCACATGGAAAATCTCCAAGCTTGGTAATCTGATGCAGGAGCATCAAGATGGTTAGAGTGTCTTAGAGTCATACAAATTTATGGTGTTCTTTGGATAACATTCAAATCATATGGATAAGTAATTTTCTTGAGGGAGTCAATGTCATTGTGAGTGTAAAATTTTATGTCTTAGTAAGAGTCAAGAAAGTGAGGCTAATTTTCATAAGCCTACATAACACCTATTTGTTGTATGAAGGCCAAAAATAAGTAAAATTAAAGATTGGATATTTTATTCCCATGTGGAATCATTCAAGTAAGAAAATTTAGTTGTTGAGGTCTTTTCTCAAGCTAGGAGGAGGTTGAGGTGTCTTAGAAGGTTGTTTAGTGAACATAAGACGTGATTTTTAGAATGCTAATTTGAGAGTTTTGGTATATGATATGAAATTCCCTCATGAAAATGAATGTAACATAGGTAATGGATCATGAATAAACAAATGATGAAGGCTTGAGTGAATTCATAGTGTATTTTGTAGGGTTTTACATATCTCTTAAATGCATGTAGATAGACTAGGTTCATATGAAGCAAGGTAGAAACTTGACAATCAGATATAGAAGATTGTTTATGGATCTGTGAAACATGGAGAAGATACACAGAGGTTCATAGAGGCTTGTTAATTTTTTGTAGCTCTTAAAATTGTCAAATTTTTCCTGTAGCTCCATATTACTCTTCCCAGGCCCGAACTACGACATCACACCATTTTAAATGTACCAAACAAAATATCCTAAAAATTTGAGGACATGTCTATATATGTGAGTGTTATAATTTTTCCAAGTGTTAAATTCCCAGTCACACGTTTGGACAAGTTATAGGTAATTTTTTTGTTTGACTGTAATTGGGTGTTATAATTATGAGAAATCAAGTGCATGCAGGAGTAAAATATTGAATCAAGCAATATATTTCACCATGAATCACATTAGAGATTTCAAAAAGCTATTCAAATAATTTTCTAGGCATTATTAGCCCCACAAGCCTTACTATCAGGCTTTTAGGCTTTTAAAAGACCTAATTAGGCTTAAATGGTCCCTAAGACAGATTGGAAAGTACCATTCTATACAAAGGACTAATGGTTGATCTTAATACATAAGAAATGTCTCCATAAAGGGTATTATAATCACTCATAAAGAGGTAAGTTTGTTTTAGAAAACTTTTAGATTTATTAGCATCTATGTATAAGGAGAGCAACTAGGGAATAAAGTTGGTCGAAGAAACCAAGTACAAGCTCAAGGACAAGGGTAAAGTTGGAGGTCTAATTACCTCATGAAAAGTTAGATGAAGCAATTTATGAATGTTGAGTGTGAAAAAAACCCTTGAGCACAAAGTAAGGTTATTAACCACTTCTAGCTTATTATGCTATCACCAAGAAGAGTGGTGATAAGGAAGGAATTGGGGATGGTGTATGAATCAAGGATATAGATAACATTGCAAGGATGGTATGGCCTGATGGTGGAATGTTTAAGAGAAATATTTTTCTTAACTAGGGAGAGCCTCTTTGGGCTATGAACTACGGAGATGTATAAGCATAGGAGATTGAAGGATGTAGATGAGGTGCCTAAGGGACATCAAGTATAATATGTACAATACAACTCAAGGATGAATTTATAAGACAGTGAGAAGTATTAGGGTAGTCAATCAATTTGGTGTTCTTGTGTTGATTCATATGCATATTGATTTTATTTAGTGGAGAATAATGAAAGAAGCATAAAAAATGGTAGAGAGGATCAACCATAAGTCTAGGAAAAGATGATATTTTCACAAACTTGAGATGATCTCAGTCTATGTTGACTGTAAAAATAATTAGGGGAGGTTGCTAAGTCTAGTAAAGGTATAAATTCCATGTCCTTATTCATAATTTTTTAAGAACAAGTCCATATAGAATAGTGTATATTACATGCCCTTATTTATATAGTTAGATTCATAGAGCAAGTGTAGGATATGGAGTGAACTATTCATAGAGAAAGAAAAGTATGACCTACATAGAGGATCAAGGTGAGAATAGAGAAGACCCTTACACCGGGTTTTTCCCAATATGATCCCTCTGAAATCTCTAACTTAGCTGATCAGTGGTTTGGGAGATTTTAAAGTTTTAAATTTTTGACCTGGCAACCAATCTGAACACGGAAGCCATTAATGGACATTGAAAGTTACAAGTATTGTTTTCTTATCCATTTGAAAATATATATATATATATTTGTTATGGATTTTTATTTCTTGTTCCATCAATGAAATGTTTTTTCGATCCGACTGTTAGTTTGACAGGAAATCTAAATTTTTTCTTCGTTGAGCCGAAAGGAATATTTCTTCACTGTGAGTGGTTTTTAATGAGGAAATATGATTTTATGGTGATGTTTTAATGAATTTTTAGAGATAAGAGAGAAGAAAATATTAGATATTTGTTTTTCGGACCGGCTATTAAGATCCATTTGAATCTTTGTTCTATGGAAATGGAGTCTTTAAAAGAATTTCTTTACTTTTCTCCTTTGTTCTTCAATTGTCTGACTCTTTGAATCAATCCATTATTTTTAAACTTTGTATTATCATAAATTTTAGATTTTTTTTAATGTGGTGGAGCTGGGTTGGAGCGGTTATGGTGACTTGTGTAGGTATGAGAAAGTTACAAAGCATTGACAGGGTAAAGTTGTAGAAGGTTAGAACCAGTAAATTTAAATTTAAAATAAAATTTAGAACTGCTTTAAAAACTTGCATGATATGGATGGGGCATAATTTTTATGCATCACCTAAGCTCGATACTTGGCGGAGATCGAACGGTTGAGGGTTTTGGCCAAAAAGCATGTTGGAAGCACCTGAGGGTTGAAAGCTGATCACATGAGAAACAAAGAGACATTAATTCAGATGGGCACATTTTTATGTCCCTAATGTCACCTAGAATAAAGTTCCATGAGATTCATCAATTTTCCTGTGGCATCTCAGCTCGACACTCGGTAGAGAGCCATTAGTTGATAGTTTAGCTCCACTAGTACCTGAGGGTTAGGAAAATACACTAGAGGGGGTCACATGGGTGACCTAAGTACTTATTAGATATTGAAACATTCTTATGTCCCTCATATCCCTCAACACGAAGGGACATGATGGTCCTCAATTTTCATGGCACGACAGAAGTTGTCACTTGGCACGATCTGGACGTTTGAGGGAATGAGCTTCGATAAAACACCTAAAAATTGAACTAGAAATCTAAGAGGTTGTATGTAATTCCATAGGGATTAATGGGGATTAATTTTCTTCTCACAAATTTTCCTTTTATTTACGGATGAAAGGGATACAAAATTTATTTATGCTCCTATTATCTCAATTTTTCCCCCACGGAAAACTTGACCAAACCCGACCCTGCACAGGAATAAATCTAGAGTTTAGTTCCATCATATGAACCCAAATTTCAAATCCAATAGTCATGTTGTAGATGGGCTTGAAAATGGAGGAGTAGGGTCAACTAAGTAGGAAAATAGTGTCAAATAAACTATAGGCTCAAAGGAGGAAAATTGGGAAAGGATCAAAGTCTTCGAGCTTCACAAATGATTCAGAGTAGGCTTACATCGACTAAGTTTTGAAGAGATGGTAGAATCTTCCATGCGCTTCATCAGTACATCTCCAAGGGTGAAACCCAAAAGGCAAACTCAAATAAGCGTGAAACCTCCATGTGTCCCAGGTCCGAAAAGGGACAGAGTCAGCTAATGAAAATTCCAAATGAGTGGAAAGAACCACGTGTCAGCTTGGCACAATTTCAAAAGAGAGAGCCCAAGGTAGAGACTCAAACTAGCGCTAACCCTCCACATAGTAAGGGTCCAACAGAATTCAAATGGTAGTGGGCCTAAATTAGTTGAGTATAAAGAACAAGCGGAAGGCACCACGTGTTAGCTCGGCACATCTTCAAAGGTAAATCTAAAAGCGGTCCTCCTAAAATAGCATTGGCCTTCCACATATCCCAGGTCTGAAAGGGATTAGGCTTGAATCATCTAAGTAAAAAAGGTAAGAAAAATAAGCCACATGTCAGTAGGGTGCAATTTCAAAAGTAAAATTCAGAGTGATTTCCCAAATGTGTGTTGGGCCTCCACGTGTCGAAGATTAGACTTATGACCCTACCAAGAAAAAGGGACTTAGCTGAAACATAAGGAAATAATGTAGAGTAGTAGAATCTACCACGTGTCTCTTTGGCACAAATTCAAAAGTAAAATCCAAAAGTGGTCCCCAAATGCGCACCAGCTCTACACATAGCCATGTTCCTGGTAAAAGAGGGAAGGTGGGTCACCGGAGGTAATTTGAACTTTTAGTTTTGTTTCCAAAAGGTGTAAGTTATAAAAATTAGCCGCACTTCAGCCAACGCCCAGAGAAGCCATGTGTAAGGCCCAAATTATATGCACACTAGCGGGCCTGGACAGGACTTTTCACCCAAATGAAAAATGCGGACCAGTGGGCTTGAGTATGGTTTTTTGACAAGGTTGAATTATGGGGCAACAGGGAATTTTTCACATTTTGTATTGTTGTGCAAAAGGTGTAAATTGAATTTCGGGCCCGTGAACCCATCCTGCTAACTGGTTTTCACCATTTTTGTATGGATCTGACTCAAACATTCAAATGGACATATCTTTCGATCTAGTTCCAAAAATCCAACAAATTTAGCACCATTAGAAAGGTCTCGACCTCGTCTATGCCAAGGAAACCTAAAACTTTAATTCAGATGATGATAGGTGGGTTAAAAATAGGAAAACATCTTAATTCCATTAATATTCGATCTGATTTCTTCAACAACCATATCAGATTCGATTTGATCCACCATTCTTCATTCATTGACACGCTGAATAGGCATAGAGCGACAGATGTGACAGATTGTGAGGGGATTTATAGGGGAATTAATGATTGGCAGTTAAGCTCCAAAATCAAGTTTCCTGCCTCTTTTCTTCTTCTTCCTTCACTACATCTATAAAAGAAGGATCTTGGATCATTGTAAAGGGTTGGACATTTTTGTTTTGCGCCCTCACATCTTCCCTTGTCTGCAAGTGAATTTGTGGAGATTTTCAATACCTCCTATTCAAGTTGTAATATAAATTCTTGCATCTTGGCCATTTTAATGTACTATGTGAAATCTGGAGTAATAATATATGTCTCTGGATTATTCTTGACCCTCTCATGTGTTCATTTTTATCATCTGATCTCTCATTGCAGCTTGGTTATCTTTGCATGGTGGTTGTATTACATTTCTATGGTCTGTGTTAAGTTTAAAATGAGTGTTTAAAATTCCTTTGGTGCATCACCTTGTTCACTTAGGTTTATTTTCCTCGCATCTTCTCAACCCCAACTCCTTGGCAAGATAGAGTAGGTTTTAGAGTAGATCCTCTGTAATTTATTTGTATGCACCTAAACAAAGGAATAAGAACTAACCTTTATCAGGAGATCTCTCTCAATTTCAAGGTCCCACACTTTTAGAGATGTTCCATGTTATGCTATCACACTGAGAGTCTCAACCCATCTAGTTGCAGACATTCAGGGGTGCTATGATTTTACACTAACAATTTTGGCATGCCTAGTGGGACTAAGAGGTCTCCATTTTTAATGCAAAAAGATTGATGTTTACTTTTTGCAAGATTTTTAGCTTTAAAGAAGATCTGAAGTTGCAAATCTGGTGAATACAAAATAGGTAGTTTCTAGTGGTTTCAATGGCCCAGGTTTATCAAGTTCATTACAAGAATAAAAACAAGGTCAAGAACCCGAGAGGAGGGGCTATTCGTCTATCTACATTTATCCCCAGATAGAGCAAGAAGTGGAAGAAGAGCAAAAAGTTCTCCATCTACACAAAGCAATACATTGTCAATGTATCAACCGAGTAGACCATTTATTCAATCAATTATAGTCCTCCAACCAATCAGGATGGCACAACCCAACCCCTACATTAATTTTAGTGGCAACATCCCATTGGCTCTCAATGCAAGAAATCCAGTTCTAGTTTCCACATTGAAGAGCATTCCATATTTCACTGGAGAGAACCAGACTTTTCCTGGAGACCTTGTTCAAGACATTTGAAATGTCTGTATAATTCATGAGATTGTTGAAATGGATTTTGTTGTTAAGTTATTAGAATCCTCCTTTAAAGGTAAAGCTCTGAAGTGGTTTATGATTCTGACAGTAGGGTCTATCCAGAATTGGGATCATCTGTGCACAACCCTTCATAACCAATTTGAAGAAAAAGGGGACAACCTATCCTTGCTAGAAAAACTGAAAACCATCCATCGGAATCCTAATGAGTAGTTGACATATTTCAACTTCATATTTCAAAGGATGTGGGATAAGATTACTGTGACCGTAAGACTAACTAATGAAGGTTCTTTTTTATACTTCCTTAGAGCTTTAAATTTTGATATTTCGTTAATGATTCAATCAATGGGAATTGTGATCTTACATGCAGCCTATAACATTTCCATTAGGCCACCTATACCTCTATATCCAGAACTAGGAGCTCCATGTACTATTCAAACACCTACGCTAGCTCCCATACCTACTCCAAGGAATCAGAGTTCAGTTGAAGCCTTCACTTCATCCTCTAGAAGTTAAAAAGAGCTACAAGAGGTTATGAAAAAACTACACAACCAAGGGAATGAGCTAGTGACTATCAAAAGGAAGCAAGCCAACAGTTCTATGCCATATAAGCCTCAAACTCAGTATCAAGATAGACCCAATATCAGCAAAATAGAAAACTATCTCAGGATGCAAATCAAAACCAAAACCAAGGACAACCTCAAGCTACTAGGCCTTTTCGACCATATGATCTAAGCACAAATTCAACCTCTAGGGCCTTGGCTCCAACACAAAACAACATGGCATAAGAATATGGTTTGTGTTTCCTATGCAGTCAGCCCCATAACCAATCAATGTGTTTCAATGGTGCATTAAACTAGGCCTTGATGGTATAAACCATTAGTGTGTCACAAGACCCTAATCGAGAGGAAAATCAGCAGGAAGGAGATCAGTAAGAGGCATCTCCAAGTGAAAATATGCTTGTCAATTGGCAGGTTGAATAATTCTGTGGAGTTAACCAAACCCCTTCTCAAAGTGTAGCTACCAATACACGGTGCAAGAAAAGGAATATTATAGAGGGATAGTCATCAAAATTAGGTAATCCTCAACCCTTTATTATTCCACAAGGTATTGGCACTTAAAGTGCAACTCCCAATGTGTACAATCAGCCCAAGCCACCTTCCAGACCCACTCAGACACTAGTTGTAATGACTCATGTGCAAGAGAAAAAAGTACTAGGAAAGGGGCAGCAAAAAGACAACTCATCCCCATTTAACATCATTGAACAAATGAAGAATTTTTTTTTGAATATTTCAATGTGGGAGTCATTGGCTATACCATGATAGAGTGATCTATTATAGGCTGTTATGGCTTATTGGTCAAACTCAAATCGGCCCCCTAATCAGCAAGAGAAAGTGCTTACTAAGGTGGCTCAGCCCGAAGGAAACCATGGAGGAAAACAAAGTAAGAATCAGAATACCCCTATGTTCTACATTTCATTGATCATTGGAGACAAGCTAGTGTATAATTACATGATTGATTCAGAAGTGAGTAGCTCAGTCATGCCAAAGAAAATATCTAATCAACTGGGTCTTCAATACGAAGTCATCTCCAAGGGCATAGTGCAATTGGGGGGGATAACCATAACAATGGTTGGAGTCATCAAGGATTTGAACCTCACATTGCATGTATGTCCCAATATGACCGTATTGCAAAATGTATTAGTCATAGACTTGCCACCACATTTTGCATTGTGTTTATCAAGATACTTCACTACTAAAATTGGAGGTTATTTTTCTATTGATTGGTCACACATGATTTTTAGCACAAGTTATGGATCCAAGGCTACGATCTGATATGAGACCATTGTTGATTACCATATTTAACTTCATGTACCAAGACCAATCAATGTGAATTGTTCATCCTTCGATTAGGACAACCTCCCAATCACTTATGAGGTAGATACAAAGGTTGGGTGTATTCTAGACTTGATCCTTGATGAGTGGGCGAACATGAGACATGCTTTTGACCCGTATAAGGAGATGGAGGAATATAATCTAGGAGTGTACTATTTTCATAAGGAGAATCATCCTCTTCCTGACATCATTAAGCCAGACCACAAAGATGATAATAAGGTATGACATTTATTCTTTGATGGCTCAAGAAGTAGACTAGGAGATAGAGGAGGATCTATGCTTGTTCCACCTCAAGGTACAAAATACTACTCAGCCTTCCATTTAAAATTTGGTTGCTCAAAAAACACACAAGAGTATGAAGCCTTGACCCATGGACTGCATTGGGCAAGGAAAAGAGGGATTAAAAAATTGCATGTGTTTGACGACAATGAGTTAGTTGTGAATTAAGTCTGAGGACAAAATGTTTCCAAGAACGATCTGTTAAAGAACTATGAGAACTGGGTATGGGAACTCATCAAGGATTTTGAAGCATTTGGCATCAATTCCATCCCAAGGAAGAAGAATGAAGAAACGAAAACATTTACGTCAATTGGCGCAGCATTTGACGTAGTAGAGAGTATCAAAAGTGATAAGCCTCATCCCCATATCAAGGTGGTTGTGAGACTAGTTGTCCTAGATAAAAAATCAAGTTGGAAATTATTCAAGAATGATTAGTAAATTGTCAATTTTCTACAAGAAGAATTTTAGTTCTCTTCTGGAAACAAAGACAAATTGGAACAACAATATCATGACCAAGTGGTCGAGCTAAGAACCAACAAAATACCAAAGGGCCTTATAAATTTGGAGTCAATTTTGAACCCAAATGATCAATTCTGAAAGGAGAAATCAAATATTTAGATAAAGGGTGAAGATTCAGAGCCCATCTCCATAGACGAAGGCAAGATGCTGCGAATTGGCAAGGTAAGTACTCAACAAGAAAAATATGAATTCGTTCAACTTTTTCAAGAATTCCCAAATGTCTTTTCCTAGAATTACAAATATTTAAGAGGTTTCAACCCAAATTTGGCATAGTATACTATCAAGATGGATCCAGAATCTAAGCCTTTCAGAAAGAAGCAAAGGCCAGAAAACCCTCACATTGAGCCTCTCATGAGAAAAGAGTTGAACAAGTTAATTGAGGCCAACATCATCTTCCCTATCAAGAACTGAAGTTGGGTTCCAAAATTGGTTCCTATGAGGAAAAGAAATGGAGAAATCAGACTATGTGTGGACTTTCGTGATCTAAACAGAGCATCACTCAAGGATCATTATCCACTCCCATCAATGGAATAGATCTTATAAATTGTATCTAGCTCTAAGAGGTTTTCATTGCTAGATGGATACTCAGGCTATAATCATATAATGGTTAAAGAAGAAGATAAATTCAAGACAACCTTCACCACCAAATGGGGTACATATGCTTATAAGAAGATGTTGTTTGGACTGTCAAATGCCAAAAAAACATTTCAGCGAGCTATGGACATGGCATTCAAAGGCTTAATCAACAATATAGTTCTTGTATATCTAAATGATATCACTGTCTTCTTAAATAATGTTGTAGACCATCTCTTCCACCTCAGGTAGGTTTTTTAGAGGTGTAGATGGTTCAAAGTGTCATTCAATCCAAAGAAGTGTGTATTCTTAGCACGCGAGGAAAATTTTTTTGGCCACATTGTCTCAAGAGAAGGGTTAACAATTGATCCTAAAAGGGTCGAAGCCATCCGAACACTTCCATTTCCACAACACAAGAAGTCTCTCCAAAGCTTCCTGGGGAGAATAAACTTTGTTCCTAGGTTTATGCCTAATTTTTCCACTCTTGTGAAGCCTTTAACAATGATGTTGAAGAAAAGTATTACATTTAAATGGATAACATAAGGCAACGAGAGTTTTGAGGGCATCAAGCTCGCAATATCACAAGCCCCAACTCTTACTAACCCAGATATTTCAAAGGACTTCATGTTGCATGCTTTCAAAGGGTCAGACACAATCTCAGCTATCTTGGTTTAGCCTAACAAGGAAGGTTCAGAACAATCCATAGCCTTCATCATTTAGACCTTAGAGGATTATGAGGTAAAGTATTATTTTATTCAAAATCATGTCATTGTTGTCATTAGGAGTTTGAATAAGTTAAGACACTTGGTCTTGAACAAAAAGATTCAACTGCTAGTGTCTCATTCTGGTGTCAAGGATTTTCTCCTAAATAAGAACTTGAATGAGAAGAGAGAACCTTGGATCAATCATGTAATGGAGTATGATATTGAAATCAAAGTGACCAAAATACTTCGTGGAAAGGGTATGTGTGAGTAGCTCGCTTCCAAGAAACAAGTTGAGTCATTGGATTAAGAAGAGGTTGTCCTGCTACTACAGAATGATCAAGAGCAACAAGATAATGATGCACATATTCCATGTTGGACTAAATCCTTGGTGGATTATCTCCAAACAGGTTGGTGTCCTCAACAATGGAACAAAGAAAAGAGGAGATACTTCATACTATAAGCCATCCCATATGTGCTTATCGGTGGTGTCTTGTTTAAGAAGGATATCAATCATGTTTTATTGAGGTGCATTGGGATAAGCCAAATTGAGAGGGTATTGCATGAGTTCCATGATGGAGAAGCAAGAGGCCACTTTTCTCCTCAATTAACAACTCTCAAAATCATGAACTCTAGCTATTATTGGTCTAAGGTGTTTAGATATTGCTACTCATGGATCAAGAAATGAAAGAAGGGTGCATTCTTCATTGGGAAGGAAAAGTTAGCAACCCTACCCCTTTGTCCAATTTATGTGGATCAGCCATTCATGCAAAGGGTACTACACTTCATTAGAGTGATTAACCCAAATTCAAGCCAAGGCCACAAGTTGATACTTACATCAATAAATTATTTCATTAGGGACTCCAAACCTGTTGGTTATTCATTAATAAAAATCCAAGATGTTGGATTCATTTTCCTTCTTAAGTGCCACTCCTTCAATCAGATAATGTGTTGGTATTCCTTAGTACAAGGATCACTGGATGGGCTGTTAAGAATGGTGTATACCCTAGAAATTTCTTAAACTATTACCTTCAAGGTAATGGCCAAGCAAAGTCCAAAAAAAAGAACCTATTAAGGCTTATCAGAAGGAATTTGGATGAAAATCAGAGAACTTGGAACACAAATCTTAAATCAAATCTATGGGTTGACAGGATCACATCCAATAGGTTTAAAAGAAGCTCCCCATGTAAGCTTGTATATGGAAAAGAGGCAGTATTTCCTATATCATTAGATTTGCACATTTTGGAGCTCATTTAACAGTTGGAACTCATTGAGTTTGAACCTATGGAAATAAGGTATGTAGAGATAATGGAACTAGGAGAGGCAAGAGAGCATGAAATACATATCATTGAGAAGGATCAAGCATTGATCAAGAATATTTTTGATAAGAAAACAAGAACAAGTACCTTTCAACAGGGGGTCTTAGTTCTAAAGTGGGATATAAATCAGGAAAACCAGGAAGGAATTCCAAGTTTGATGTTATTTATAGTGGCCCCTACATGATCATAAGGTGAAAAAGTAACAATTCCTTCCAGCTGGCTAAATTGGATGGTGAATAATTGAATATTCCAGTCAACGGGATTCATCTCAAACATTACTACTAAAAAGGAAGGTTCCACCCTTATAAATATTAGCATAGGTTTTATTTCCCTAAGTTCTCTGGCACATGTTTTTTTTCCTCAAGGTTTACATCATTATATAGTTCGATGTGCCTCCAGATGAATGTGTTAGTCCCTTTAGCATTTACAACAGGGAGACCCATAGTTTCCATAACAGTTGCTCATTTTAAAATAGAACAAATACAAAGAAACTAAAATTGGGTCTTGAAGGGTCCATTTCCAGAACAATGGGGCAAGTTCTAGGTCACCAAGTGCAAACGTCAGATTCAAGCTTCAAGAATGGAACGAACATCAGGTCACCAATCATGAATTTTTTCCCAATGGATACAATAAGGTAGCTGATCTCTTCATCTAGTAGGCAGATGTCCCCTTGATTCACCAAATTGTTTTCTCAAATTTTCCCCTCAGAAAAATTGACCAAACCTGACCGTGCATAGGAAGAAATATAAGGGTCGGTTCCCTCATACGAACCCACATTTAAAATCCAATAGTCAAGTTATATATGGGCTCATAAATGGAGGAACATGGTCAACTAAGGAGGAAAATAGTGTCAAAGAAACTAGAGGCTCAAAGTCTTCGGGATTCACAAATGATTCATAGTGGGCTTAAATCGACTAAGTATGGAAGAGATGACAAAAGATTCCACATGCCTCATTTTTTCATCTCGAAGGGTTAAACCCAAAAGGAAGACTCAAATGAGCATGAAAATTCCACGTGTCCTAGGTCTGAAGAGGGATAGAGTCAGTTGTTGAAAAGTCCAAATGAGCGGAAAGAACCACATGTCAACTCGGTGCAATTTAAAAAGAGAGAGCCCAAGGTGGAGACTCAAACTAGCGCCAACCGTCCACATTGTCAAGGTCCAACAAAATTCAAATTGAAGTGGGCCTAAATCAATTAAATATAAAGGACTGGTGGAAGGTGCCACGTGTCAGCTCAACGCATCTATAAATGAAAATCTAAAAGCGGGCCTCTTAAACTAGTCCTGGCCTTCCACATGTCCTAAGTCTGAAAGGGAGAAGGCTAGGATAAGTTAAGTATAAAAGGTAAGTGGAAGAATCCATGTGTTAACATGGCACAATTTCAAAATTAAAATTTGGAGTAGCTTTTCAAAATGTGTGTCCACGCATCCATGGTCAGACTTATGGCCCTGCCAAGTAAAAGGGACTTAGGCAAAACACAAGGAAATAAGGAAGAGTAGTGGAAGCTAACAAGTGTCTCTTTGGTGCAACTTAAAAAGAAAAATCCCAAATCGGTCCCCAAACGCATGCCAGCTCTATAGGTGGCTATGTTCCAGGTCAAAGTGGGAACGTGGGTCACCGAAGGTAATTTGAACTTTTGGCTTTGTTTCCAAAAGGTGTAAGGTATAAAATTGATCCACACTTCCACCCATGCCTAGAGAATCCATGTGTCAAGCCCTTATTACATGTGGGCCAGCGAGGATAGAGAGGACTTTTCACCCAAATGGAAAATGCGGACTAGCAGACCCGAGGATGGTTTATTGACAAGATTGAATTGTAGGGGAGAGGCACATTTTTTGCATATTTGTATTTTTGTGCAAAAGGGGCAAAGTGAATTTTGTGCCTGTGGACCCTTCCTGCTAACTAGTTTTTGCCATTTTTGTATGGACCCAAGTTAAACATTCAAATGGACATATATTTCAATCCAGTGCCCAAAATAAAACAAATTTGGGACCATTGGAAAAGTATTCACGTCATCTATGTTAATGAAATCTGAAAATTCAGTTCAGACGATGTGAGGTGGGTGAAAAGTAGGAAAATGTCTTCATGCCATTAATATACGATATAATTTCTTCAACAACCAAATCAAATTCGATTTTATCCATCGTTCTTCCTTCTTTGACACACTAAACAGGCATAGAGTGGAGGACTTGACAGATTATGAGCAGATTTGCAGAGGCATTAATGATCGGTAGTTGCGATTGAAAATAGTGTTTCATGCCTCTTTTCCTCTTCTTCCTTTGCTACATCTATAAAAGGATCTTGGCTCAATTTAAAGGGTTGGACATTTTTTTTTGCTCCCTCTCCTCTTCCATTTCCTACAAGTAAATATTTGGAGTTTTCTAAACCTCCCATTCAAGTTGTAATACAAATTCTTGCCTCTTGGCTACTGTAATGTACTGTATCAACTCTGGAGCAATAACATATATCTATGGATGATTCTCGACCCTCTCATGTGTTCATTGTTATCTTCTGATCTCTCATTGTAGCTTGGTTATATGTGCATGGTGTTTGTATTACATTTCTATGGTCTTTGGTAGATTGTAAAACGAGTGTTTAACATTCCTTTGGTGCATCACTTTGTTAGATTAGGTTTATTTTCCTTGTATCTTCTCAACCTTGTCTCCTTGGAAACATAGAGTAGGTTTAGAGTAGATCCTCTGTAATTTATTTGTATGCACCTTAAAAGAGGAATATGAACCGACCTTTATTAGGAGATCTCTCTCAATTTTAAGGACCCACACTTTGAGAGATGCTCCATGTTATGCTATCACACTGAGAGTCTCAACCCATCTAGTTATAGAAATTCAGGGGTACTGTGATTTTGTACCAATAGTTTTGACATGCCCGGTGGTAGAAAGAGGTTTCCTTTTTTACTGCAGCAAGATTGACGTGAACTTATTGTAAGATTTTCACCTTTTAAGAAGCTTTGAAGTTGCACATCTGGTGACTCCTAAATAGGTAGAATCCACTAGTTTCAACAGCCCAAGTTTATCAAGTTCATGAGAAGAATACAAACAAGGTAAAAAACAAGAGAGGAGGGGCTATTCTTCTATCTACATTCATCCCCAGATAGAGAAATAAGGGGAAGAAGAGCCCAAAGTTCTCCATCTCCACCAAGTATGATATTGTCAAAGCCTCCACCTAGTAGACCCTATGTTGAATCAACTAGAATCCTCCAACCAATCAGGATGGCACAACCTAACCCCTACCTTAATTTCACTATCAGTTATCCACTGGCTCTCAATGCACAAAATCTAGTTTTGGTTTCCACATTGAAGAGCATTCCATATTTCATTAGAGAGATCTAGACTACTCCTGGTGACCATGTTCAATGCATTGCAAATATCTATACAGTTCATGAGATTGTGGAAATGGACATTACTATTAAGTTATTATCATCCTCCTTCAAAGGTAAATCTTTGCAGTGGTTTAGGAGTCTGATATTAGGGCCTATCCAAAATTGGGATCATTTGTGCACAGCCCTTTATAACCAATTTTGAGAAAAATGGGACAACCTATCCTTGATAGAACAACTGAAAACCATCGAGAGAGCTCCTAATGAGCAGTTGACATATTTTATCTTCAGATTTCAAAGGACGTGGGATAGTATTCTCGTGACCGTAATACCAACAGTTGAAGATAATTTTTTATACTTCCTTGGAGCTTTAAATTCCTATATTGGCTTAATGATTCAATCAATGGGAGATGTGACCTTACCTGCAGCCTATAACATTTCCATTAGAGCTGAATTTTTTTTAATTTAGGCTAGTAAGCTTGCACCTAGGCCACCAATGCCTCTGTATCTGGAACAAGGAGCTCCAAGCTCTAGTTAAACACCCACATTACCTCCCATACCTACTCCAAGGAATCAAAGTTCAGTTGAAGCCTCCATCTCATCCTCTAACAGTTCAAAAGAGCTATAAGAGGTTATAAAACAGTTGTGGAACCTAGGGAATGAGCTAATTACTATCAAAATGCAGCAAGCCCAAAGTTCTAGGCCATATCAGCCTCAAACTTAGTGTCAAGCTAGACCCGATATCAACAAAATAGACTAGCTCAGGATGAAAATCAAAATCAAATCTGAGGACAACCTCAAGCTGCTAGGCCTTTCCGACCATATGACCTAACCACAACTTCAACCTATAGGGCCTTGGTTCTAACACAAAACAACATGGCACAAGAATATGATTGGTGTTTCCCATGCAATCATCCCCATAACCAATCAATGTGTTTCAATGGTGCATTAGACTAGGCCTTGATGGTAAAAACCATTAGTGTGTCCCAAGATCCCAGTCGAGAGGAAAATCAGCAGTAAGGAGATTAGTAGGCTGAAGACTTTTGTGTAGTTAACCAAGACCCTTCTCAAAGTGTAGCTGCCAATACACGGTCCAAGAAAAGGAATATTAGAGAGGGACAATCATCAAACTTAGGTAATCCTTAACCCTCTATTATTCCACAAGGTATTGGAACTCAAAGTATAACTCCCAATGTGCATAGTAAGCCCAAGCCACCTTCCAAACCCACTCAGACACCGGTTATAATGACTCATGTGCAAGAGAAAAATATACTAGGAAAGGGGAAGAAAAAATATAGCTCATCTCCATTTAACATAATTAAAAAAATGAAGAAAAAACTGTGAATATTTCAATATGGGAGTCAGTAGCAATCCCAGGATAGAGAGATCTATTGTAGGCTGCTATGGCCAATTGGTCAAACTCAAATCAACCCCCTAACCAGAAAGAGAAAGTGCTTATTAATGTGTCACAGCCCGGAGGAAACTATGGAGGAAAACAATGTAAGAATCAGAATCCCTCTCTATTCTACGTTTCATTGATCATTGGAAACACTCTAGTGCATAATTACATGATTGATTCTTGAGCAAGTAGCTTATTCATGCCAAAGAAAATAACCGATCAACTGGGTCTTCAATATGAATTCATTCTCCAATGGCGTAGTGCAATTGGATGGGACAACACTAACAATGGTTGGAGTCATCAAGGATTTCACCCTCAGATTGCACACATGGCCCAATGTGACCATATTGCAAAATGTATCAGTCATAGACTTTCCACCACATTTTGCATTGTGTTTATCAAGAGACTTCACTGCTATGATCAGATATGAGCCCATTGTTGATTACCATATTGAACCTCAGGTACCCAGCCCAATCAATGTGAATTGTTAAACCTTCGATCAAGAATACCTCCCATGCACTTATGCAGTAGATACCAAGGTTGGGTGTATTCTAGACTTGACCCTCGAGGAGTGGGAAAAAAAGAGGCATGCTTTTGAAATCTATAAGGAGATGGAGGAATCTAATCTAAGGTTCTACTATTTGCATGAGGAGAATCATCCTCTTCCTGACATCACTATGCCAGAGCACGAACATGATAATGAGGTATGGCAGTTATTCTTTGATGGCTAAAGAAGTAAACAAGGAGCTGGAGGAGGAGCTATGCTTGTTTCACCTCAAGGTACAAAATATTACTAAGCCTTCCATTTCGAATTTTCTTGCTCAAACAACATAGTAAAGTATGAAGCCTTGATCCATGGACTGCATTAGGCAATGAAAAGAGGGATTGAAAACTTACAAGTGTTTCACAATAGTGAATTAGTTGTGAATCAAGTCTGAGGAAAAAATTCTACCAAGAACGATCTGTTAAAGAACTATAAGAACCAGGTATGAGACCTCATTGAGGATTTAGAAGCATTCAACATCAATTCCATCCCAAGGAAGAAGAATAAAGAAGAAGATAGATTTGAGGCAATTGGGGAAACATTTGACGTAGTAGAGAGTATCAAAAGTGATAAGTATGAGCCCCATATTAAGCTGGTTCTGAGACTAGTTTTCCCAGATAACAACAAAAGTTGGCCAGTGTTCAATAATGATCTACAAATTTTCAATTTTTTATAAGAAGAAGCTAGTTCTCCTCCAAAAACCAAGAAAAATTAGAACAACAGTATGGAGACCAAGTGGTACAGCTGAAAACCAAAAAACTACCAAAGGGTCTTGTAACTTTGGACTATATCTTCAACCCAAATGATCAATTCTGAAAGGAGAAAGAAAATATTCAGATAAAGGGTGAATATTCAAAGCCCATTTCCATAGATGAAGACAAGATGTTGTGAATTAGCAAGGTAAGTACTCAACAAGAAAAATCTAAATTCATTCAACTTTGTCAAGAATTCTAAGATGTCTTTCCCTGGACTTACAAAGACTTAAGAGGTTTCAACCCAAAGTTAGCACAACATACTATCCAGATGGATCAAGAATCTAAGCCTCTCAGATAGAAGAAAAGGTTAGCAAACCATCACATTGACCCTCGCATGAGAAAATATTTGAACAAGCTAATTGAGGCCAGCATCATCTTCCCTATCAAGCACTCGAGTTTGGTTGCAAACTTGGTGCCTATGAGGAAAATAAATGGAGAAATCAAACTGTGTGTGAACTTTCACGATCTAAATAGAGCATCACTAAAGGATCATTATCCATTTCCATCAATGGAATAGATCTTATAGGTTGTAGCTTGATCTAAGAGGTTTTCATCGCTAGATGGATACTCGGGATATAATCAGATAATGGTGAAAGAATAAGATCAATTCAAGACAACCTTCACCACCAAATGGGGTACATATTCTTAGAAGAAGATGTCATTTGGACTTTCAAATTCCGGAAAAACATTTTAGTGAGCTATGGACATGGAATTCAAAGGCTTAATCAATAATATAGTTATGGTATATCTTGATGATATCACCATCTTCTCAAATAATGTTGCAGACCATCTCTTCCACCTCAGGCAAGTGTTTCAGAGGTGTAGAAGGCTCAAAGTGTCATTCAATCTAAATAAGTGTGTATTCTTGGCACATGAGGGAAAATGTTTTGGCCACATTTTCTCAAGATAAGGGTTAATAAATTCTCTTGAAAGGTCGAAGCCATCTAAACACTTCCATTGCCACAACACAAGAAGTCTCTCCAAAGCTTCCTGGGGAGAATAAACTTTTTTCGTAGGTTTGTGCCTAATTTTTCCACTCTTGTGAAGCCTTTAACAATGATTTTGAAGAAGAGTCTTGCATTTAATTGGATATCAGAAGGAAAAGAGAGTTTTGAGGCCATCAAGCTTGCAATATACAAGTGCTTAAATGTTATTAACCTTGATTTTTCAAAGGACTACATTTTGTATGCTATCGAAGGGTTAGACACAATCTCAACTATCTTGATTCAGCCTAACAAGGAAGGTTCAGAACAGCCCATAGCCTTCTTCAGTCATAGCTTGGAGGATTACGAGGTAAAGTTTTCTTTCATTAAAAATTGTGTCCATGCTTTCATTAGGATTTTGAAGAAGTTCAAACACTTGGTCTCAAACAAAAAAATTCAACTGCTAGTGTCTCATGCTAGTGTCAATTATTTTATTCTAAACAAGGACTTGAATAATAAGAGGTTGGATCACTCATATAATGGATTATTATATTGAAATCAAAGTGTCCAAACTTATTTGTGGCAAGTGTCTGTGTAAGTAGCTCGCTTCCAAGCAACAAGCTAAGTCAGAGGATTAAGAAGAGTATATCTTGCTATTGTAAAATGATCAAGAGTATCCAGCTAATGAGGCACCTATTCCATGTTTTACCCAAGCATTGGTGCATTATCTCCAAACAGGTTGGTGTCCTCCATAATGGAACATAGGAAAGAGGAAATAATATAGACTTCAAGCCATCCCATATGTTCTTATTGGTGGTTTCTTGTTCAAGAAGGATATAAATGGTGTTCTAATGAGGTGCATTTGGATCGGCCAAATTGAGAGGGTATTGCATGAGTTGCATGATGGAGAAATAGGAGTCCACTTTTCCCCTCAAGTAACCGCTCTCAAAATCATGAACTCTGGCTATTATTGTCCTAAGGTGTTTAGATATTGCTACTCATGGATCAAGAAATGCAAGAAGGGTGCATTCTTCACAGGAAAGGAATAGTTAGCAACTCTGCCCCTTTGTCCAATTTATGTGGATTAGCCATTCATGCAATGGGTACTACACTTCATTAGAGTGATTAATCCAAATTCAAGCCAAGGCCACAAGTTGATACTTACAGCAAAAAACTATTTCACTAAACGGATTGAAGGAGTGGCACTTAAGGAGGCAAATGAATCCAACATCTTAGATTTTTATAAAGGAATAGCCACCAGGTTTGGAGTCCCTGCCACTATTATATCAGATAATGCATTGGCATTCCTTACTACAAGGATCACTAAATGGGTTGTTAAGAATGGTGTATACCTCAACACTTCCTCAAACTATTACCCTTAAGGTAATGGCCAAGAAAATTCCATAAACAAGAACCTATTAACGATTATCATAAGGACTCTGGATGAAAATTAGAGAACTTGGCACACAAAGCTCAAATCAAATCTATGGGATGACAGGATCACATCTAAGAGCTCTACAGGAAGCTCCCCATTCAAGTTTTTATATGGAAGAGAGGAAGCATTTACCATATCATTAGAGCTTCCCAATTTGGAGATGATAAAATAGTTGGAACTAGCCGAGTTTGAACCTATGGAAATTAGTTATGTAGAGTTGATGGATGTAGGAGAGGCATGAGAGAATGCAATGTAGATAATGGAGAAAGATCAAGCATTGATCAAGAAGATATTTGATAAGAAAGCAAGAAAAAGGACCTTTCAAGAGGGGGACTTAGTTCTAAAGTGGGATATAGATTATGCAAAACCAAGAAGGAATTCCAAGTTTGATGCCATTTGGAGTGACCCTACATGATCACAAGGTGCAAAAGTAGCAATGCCTTCCAACTAGCTAAGTTGGATGGAGAAGAATTGCATAATCTAGTCAATGGGATCCATCTCAAACATTTCTACTGAAAAGGAAGGTTCCAACCTTGTAAATATGAGCATAGGTTTTATTTCCCTAAGTTCACTGGCACAGGTTTTTGTTGTTTCAGGTTTGTGTTGTTATACAGTTCGATGTGCCTCTAGACGAATGCGTCAGGACCTTCACCATTTGCAATACAGAGAACCATAGTTTTCATAACAGTTGTTCATTTTAAAATAGAACAAATAAAAAACAACTAAAATCTATTCTTTAAGGGTCCATTTCTAGAACAATGGGGAAGGTTCTAGGTCGCCAAGTGCAAATGTCAGATTCAAGCGTGAAGACCAGGACCAACATCAGGTCACCACCCATGACTCCATGCCCAATGGATACAAAAAGGAAGATGATATCTTAATCTAGCAGGTAGATGTTCCCTTCAGTCACAAAATTGTTATCTCAATTTTTCCCCCTTGGAAAAATTGACCAAAAATGACCTCGCACAGGAAGAAATCTTAGGGTCAGTTCACTAGTACAAGCCCACATTTCAAATGCAACAGTTAGGTTACAGATGGTCTCAGAAATGGAAGAGAAGGGTTGTCAAAGGAGGTAAATAGTGTCAAATAAACCAGAGGCTCAAAGGAGGAAAATAGGGAAAGTCTCAAAGTCTTCAAGATTCACAGACAATTCAGAGTGGGCTTCAATCGACTAAGTATGGAAGAGACATTGGAAGCTTCCACGTGCCTCATCCATGCATCTGTAAGGATTAAACCCAAAAGGCAGACTCAAATGATTACGGAACTTCCATCTATCCGAGGTTGAGAAAGGGACAAATTCAGCCGTTGAAAATTCCAAATGAGAGGAAAGAACCATGTGTCAGCTTGATGCAATTACAAAAGAGAGAGTTCAAAGTGAATACTCAAACTAACGCCATCCCTCCACGTGGTAAGGGTCCAAAATAATTCAAATGGTAGTGGGCCCAAATCAGTTAAGTATAAAGAACTCATGGAAGGTACCACGTGTCAGCCCAATGCATTTTCAAAGGTAAATCTAAAAGTGGGCCTCTTAAACTAACGCTTGCCTTCCACATGTCCCAGGTTTGAAAGGGAGTGGGCTTGAATTGGCTAAGTACAAAAGGTAAGTAGAAGAAGCCACATGTCAGCATGACGTAATTTCAAAAGTAAAATTTAGAGTATCTTTCCCAAATGCGTGCCTAGCGTCCATGTGTTAAGGGTCATACTTTTGGCCCTGCCAAGAAAAAGGGACTTAGCTAAAACACAAGAAAATAGGGAAGAGCAGTGGAAGCTCCCACATGTCTCTTCAGTGCAACTTCTAAAGCAGATCAAAAATAGGTCCCCAAACATGCGCCAGGTCTACACGTGGCCATGTTCTAGGTCAAAGTGGGAAGGCAGGTCACCAAAGGTAATTTGAAATTTTGGTTTTGTTTCCAAAATGTGTAAGGTAGAAAAATGATCCACACTTCCACCGATGCCCAAAGAATCCAATTGCCAAGCCCAAATTACATATGGGCCGATGGGCTTGGAGAGGACTTTTCTCCCAAATGGAAAATGTGAACCAGCGGGCCTGAGGATGGTTTTTTGACAAGAGTGAATAGTGGGGTAGTGAGGCTTTTTTTGTATTTTTTTACTTTTGTGCGAAAGGCACAAAGTGAATTTCAGGCCCACAAACCTGTTCTGCTAACTGGTTTTTGCCATTTTTGTACGGACCTGACTCAAACATTCAAATGGACATATCTTTTGATCCAGTGCCCAAAATCCAACAAATTTCACACCATTGTAAAGGTCTCGACCTCATATAAGCTATGAAAAGGTGAAAATTTAATTTAGACGACATTAGGTGGATGAAAAATAGGAAAACATATTCATGCCATTAATATACAATCCGATTTCTTCAACAACTAGATCAAATTCAATTTGATCCATTGTTCTTCGTTCTTTGACATGTTGAACAAGCATAGAGTGATGGAGTTGACATATTGTGAGAGGATTTGTATGGGCATTGACGACTGGTAGTTGGGATCCAAAATCAAGTTTCATGCCTCTTTTCTTCTTCTTCCTTCATTGCATCTATAAAAGAAGGAGCTTGGCTCATTGTAAAGGGTTGGACATTTTTGTTTTGTGCCCACCCTTCTTCCCTTGTCTCCAAGTAAATTTTTGGAGTTTTCTAAACCTCCCATTCAAATTGTAATACAAATTATTGCCTCTTAGCTACTATAATGTACTGTATCAACTCTGGAGCAAGAATATAAGTTTGTGGATTATTCTCAACCCTCTCATGTGTTCATTTTTATCTTTTGACCTCTCATGGAAAATTGGTTATCTGTGCATGGTGGTTGTATTGCATTTCTATGGTCTGTGTTAAATTGTAAAATGGGTATTTAGCATTCCTTATGTGCATCACCTTATTAGCTTAGGTTTATTTTCATCACATCTTCTTAACCCTGTCTCCTTAGCAAGATAGAGTAGGTTTTAGAGTAGATCTTCTGCAGCTTATTTGTATGCACCTAAACAGAGGAATAGGAACTGACCTTTATCTAGAGAGATCTCTCAATTTCAAGGTCCCACACTTTGAGAGATGCTCCATGTTATGCTATCACACTAAGATTATGAACCCATCTAGTTGCCTACATTTAGGGGTGCTTTTATTTTGAACTAGGAGCTCCTAGAGCTGACACATGTCCTCATCCAATTTTGACTAATTACAAGAACTCACCTAGACGGTAGGTTGAAACAGAAATATCTTGAGCTCCTGATGGAATTTTATGATGAAATTTTATATTAATTATACTATAACTAGCCTTTGGAATCCAATGCTAGGGATATAACATCTTTTTTGCTCCATTTAAGCCCTAAAAATTGGATTTATTATCTGATCCCTTACAAGTGCCTCCAAAAACCCAATTATAAACCTATTTCACCAAAGTGTTGTGAAAACTATGATTTCACCATATTGTGAGGCTTGGAATTAAATTTCCTATGATTTTTCGTTTGGATCCTAACTCTATTTAGAGCTCTCAACCTCTTGAAGTTTAGTATCTTTTTCGGCCCTCTGCACTGCATAGGCCTGTGAACCCTATTTTTTATCAAACAACCCTAACT
This sequence comes from Taxus chinensis, assembly GCA_019776745.2. NCBI lineage: Eukaryota > Viridiplantae > Streptophyta > Pinopsida > Cupressales > Taxaceae > Taxus > Taxus chinensis. The sequence continues at coordinate 459,300,754 of CM034155.1, read as the reverse complement.
TCTCCAAATCCTTCCTAAATATTCCAAAATCATTTCCATAATGTTTATAGACCTTAAAAATTCCTCCAAATTGGATTTTTATCCTCTATTCTACTCCACGGGGTTGCTCCATTCTTGGGATGGCAAGTGATAGCCCTTCCCAAAACTGCCAGAAATTTTATTTTCCAAGAACTCCTAAAATCACCTGTGGGGGGTTAAATTGAATTTCCTAAATCACCTAGGGGAATATTTGAAATCATCTGGTATGTCATGAGACATATTGAGTAGACCCATCGTGCCTGGTAATAGTAAGACTTGAAAATTTTGACACATAGGTATAGTTGTCATGCTGGAAAATTACCAATTTCCTTGTTACACGTTTACATGAAAATAGATAGATCTAGCTTGGGGACATGGCGTAGAATGAACATAACGAAGAGGTGACATGAAGAATCTAAGAATCTGAACTTTACAATACAAATACCAGTGCCTTATCCATTAGGCTCTGCAGAGTCATGTGCAAGTTGAGAGAGAGAGAGAGACCTGAAGGGGAAAACAAAATAAAAAATATAAGGGAAATTATATACAAGGGCAGGGATATCTACAAAGGTAGAGAATGCATATACACATACCCAATAACACATTGAGAAAAGTACATGCCATCATGGAATAGTGGATTGAAGTCTAACCTTTGAAGCATAAAAAATGTTATTTGATCAAACCATTCTTTTGTGATGGCCTTACATGGCTTGAGAAGAAGAAGACATACCATGAATAAATCTTCATAATAACAATTCACTAAGAACGTTCTTGTATCCATTGATAACTTGGTCACCTTTTTTAAATTATTGGCTATTGAATATTTTTCTTATTTTCATGCGATCGTGAGAAACTACTCCTCGATGTTTTCACAATTGGAAGAATTGACCTTGTCATGGAAATATACTTCCTCTTGGTGTTACAATGTTAAACAATCTCCTTCATTAGGAAGATAGCTTGAAGAAGTGGGAACCAACTCATCTTCTTCACATCCAACCACATTTTTTAACATACCAATTTGTTGCTTCATGTAATTGCTCTTGGAGATGAAGGTTAAATCGTTAATCTGAAGGTCTTCATCATCCTTGAGAGATTATTACAGTAGGAAAACATGTTAAAGGAAAATTGGAGCTTGGAGGATGGTGAGTGCAATCTTATTTTTAATTATTTGAGAAGAGTCATGAACTTTATCACTTCGTCACTCCTGGTCAATGCTATTAATTTCCATTTGCTTAAAGTCCACCTTGGTATCACTTAAAAAATTTCACCTCTTTTTTTTTCATATAAGCATTTGTTACCCTTTAGTGGATTTTTTCAATATGAAATCTTGTTTTGAATTATTGAACCATTTTGAATATACTCCCAATAACCTTTCAAATTTTCATCATGTTTTGAACAATTTTCTTCACTGAAAATCAACTCAATATTTTCCCTATTATCATCTCCAACAACTGAGATGTTGTCTTCAAGATTGACAAATTCCAAAAGGATATTCAAGGAACTTCCTTCTTTTGTATATGCAACCTTCCTCATATAATGTTGAAGAAAAATAAATATATTCACATTCTGCCTCATCAACCAAGGCATTGGGGAAGTCATCAAACCCAACCATTAGCTTTATATCAGCATCAAACATTGGTATATAAAAAATAGGAGTATAAATTGACTCATGATTAATTTTCATCTCCACATCTCGAGCCAGGAGTTCAACGATGAGTTGAGGGTATTGAGTCTCTTCTGTAGTATTCAAGACGCATTGCATAGATATTTCTTCTAATATTCTCGTAGGTTCATCTTCATTTTTGTTGAGAGATTATTTATATTGAGCTTTTAATAAATGGTTGATAATCTGATCCATGTGTGTCCATGATTCATTTGAAATATCCTCGTTCATATCTTACATGCTTTGTGTTTCCCAACATTCACTTCCTTGCAAGCAAGAGCACACTTGATTGAAGACACCTTCTGATAAAGAGAAGGAGTTCACACTTTGTGGGAATGGTACTCCTCCAAGCTTAAAATCCATATCATCCTCTTGATGGGAACATGTTGAATCAACAATGTGGGAAGAAATATCAACATTATCTTGATCATTCATTATCAAATCCTCTTTCTCATATGGACAATGAAAGACTTTATACTCACCGTGATAATCATTCTACTCCTTGAGTGAAAAGATATTTTTTTTAAACTTTTCATTCTTGTTGGCTTCTGAAAGGAAGTGATATCATTCAATCAGATCATCCATGATTGAATCAAATAGAGAATCTTTCTCTTTGACTTTCTTCATTTCTTCATGAATCATCTCTATATCACTTGAAGGCTAAAACTAGGAGGGAAAACCCTCCATCAAAATATTGAATTTATAATTTTAAGTCCATGATGGTGGGTGAATTTCTTTCACTTATTTACACATATCTATTTCATCATTAATTTAAAAATCAAAATTTGAAGGGGGCTTATTCATACTTAATTCAATTTGGCCATTTGCATCACCATTGGTGGAGTCTTCAAAAATCATTGGATCAAACATCAAGAAGCAAGAATCCTATAATAAATATATTACTTCCCAAAGGGACTATTACTTGATCCAAAAAGAGTTGATGAACTGTTTATCTGAATCCATGTCTCTTTAATCAGCATCCTCCCTGATATTGATTTGATACTCATCATAAGGTTCAAGGATAGGATACTCTTAAGGAGAATCGAAGAATATCCCTGGGATGAACACCTCTTAGCATGAAAAATCATCAAGATCTTCTTTATTTTCTTCATAGTGAAAAACATGAAGTGATTCGAGATATTCATACCTTATTTTTAAAACTAAAGTGTACCTCCAAATCTCTTGATAGGATTTATGATTGGAACTTCATTCTATTATGCTCTGAAGCCTTTAAATATATTCCCTTTTCAAGATTTTCATTTCTCCATCACCATATGCAATGAATTTTTCAAGAGAGCGGTAGAGAAAGGAGTGTTCTCAACTTTATAGTGAGTTGTGTGAGGTTGTAAAAGTATTATTGAGTGGGTCCTACATCATCTTATCTTTCTTCATCTTATTGAATGTTTAATTGATCTTTATCAGAAGCCTCAAGGATTGTATTTTATTTAGTGGCATTCAAGAAACTTTCAGGAATGAAAACCTTGGGGTAAGAATGATCTTTAGGATCTTCATCTATATGAAAAATATCCTCTACTTCTTCCTTGTTATGCGCTGCATCAAGTTGTTCGTACATCTCTTGTAAGAATTTGGAATCTTCTCAAGATTCGTACCTTATCTTATATCTCTTTTGAATAATTTACAACAACTCCCTACTTTCATATTCATCGGTTGTAGGTTATTTGTTCTTTCCTTTGTCTAGATGTAAATTATTGCTTGAAATACAAGTCTCTTTTACCATATTTGAATTTTCTCTTTTGTAAATACTAGTCCAGAGCCAGGGATAAATGATGATCTTATTTTATTGGTTGTGATATTCTTCTTCTTCATTGTCACTCATCGGAACTTCACTTTGATCTAGAAATTTCTTAATGGTGTGGGAAAAAAACATGGTAAGGATTCGTTGCTTGATGAAGTTGCCTTCAAAAATGATTTTCTGTTGAAATCTGATATTTTCTTAATTTTTTTGAATATTTGATCTTTTCTTGGATTGTAAGACCTTGTAGTTGTATTTTTGGTGTACATGCTACCAATTCTACCCCATAGTTGGTGCCAAAAACTATTAGTGAGAAAATATCTCAAGGGACAAACTTCTGGGTTTAGTTGTAACACTCTTGGAATCTAAGTCCCTCTACTTAACCGGTGCAACTATCGTGTAAGCATGTGTGAGTAAAGGTGGATTTTCATGGTGGGCTTACTATCAGGGATCATACAGAGGCACTCCAATGACCCTTCAAAAAAATATTGTAGATATCTGTAAGGGAGGAATTTTCTAGGAGAGTGGGAAAGTGAGTGCGAATATCAAAGAAGAGGATCTACTGATGCAAGTAGAAAATAAAAGTCTAGAATACATCAGTTAGAAATTTCATCACATGCACTAAAATTAGGAAGAAACAATAATTAACACAAAATCAAGACCAGTTACAACTTGATGAACATAAAGTATCAGTAAACCCCTTGGTCATAAAAGGCTATAAACTTTTTGTATTGATTCTCAAGCATAGATTGTACATAATATGAGAATGGAAGACATTGAGAATAGGGAAAAATGGCTAACTCTTTTCACTCACAAGTAAGAAAAATATCTCTAATGAACTTATAAGAGTACAACCAGCTAGAATAATTTTAGAAATATAACCGCTTTGAATAAGGAGCTCATTAAAATATATAGAATGAAGAACAACTCTTCATCTTCCTGATGACCCTCCATATGTGTTACTTATGAGTTTAGAATATTTACATTCCTAAAAAATATTAAGTCCCTTTTATGAAATCAAGGTTACTTAATTTACATTATGGGTCTAAGGTCACCTTTAGATGACTTAAAAGCATATCAAAAAGTGCAAACCCCGACAAAGAATTAGAACACTTGAAGAGATAAACGTTGGGGGGAAGAAAGAGAAGAGAGAGACAAAGAAGGATGCCACTCCTGATGAATTCAAATGATCCTTATTGATGGAAACCTATAATGTGCTGAAATTATATATCTTTGAACTCTTTACACCCTGTAGAATGCTAGGTTGTGGAGCTAAATAGATTCATTGGAGCATACATTACAAAGGGATTAGGTTACATAGTGACCAAAATCGGTCAAGAAAGTAGGAACCATCATCAGTTAGGGATACCCGACATTGATTACCTGTGCATGGGTGTTTTATTTAACTCATGAGAATTAGATCTATATTTAATATTAAAGAAAGATATAGTGATTGAAAATGCATAATTAAGTTACCTAATTTTGTATATGCCTATATAAGCATGAAAGCTAAAGTTTGAAGGTGAATTAAGAGAAGGATTCAATTAGATCCTTTATTATCCTAGATTAAGAGGATGAAGTAGAAGTGAAAGAAAGAACAAGTTACATGAAGACAAAGCTTCAATGGAGAGGAGTTTTATAGAAGGAAATAGTGAGTACATATCAATGATGAGAAGAGGGTAACATCTTCTACTATATTTCCATTTTATAGTTATTGTCTCATTCTAATGGCTGACATAATATGAAAAGCACATATAGTTTCTTCTTTTAGATCCATATGTTGGTGAGATCTTGTATCATATATCTATGAGTCTTGTATTGTAGATCCATGAGATCATATTGTATTGTTGATCCATGTCGATATAGATATTATTGAGGAGGTTGTCTTCATGTTTGCATAGGTTATGATGTGATGCAGAGACAAATTACTTATTGGTGCATAGTCATGGTTACACATTGGTAGACCCATTCGAGAGGTCTTGTCATAGATCCATAAAGAACTTCATAACAGTTCAAAGATACAATAGTTATGGGTTATGTGAGATCTGTTGGTGATGTTTAGAGGCATGGTTGTAGTGCACTTATATAGATCTATTTAGAGATCTTGAGGAGAGGAGATACTCTTGGAGAGATGCATTATACTCTTGTATTGAAGAGTTGGTTTGTACTCTTGTTGTACTATATATATGAGATATCTTTTTTTGGTGGACATATCCCACATTGGGTGAACTACATTACATGTTGTGTTATTTGTGTATAATTTTTTTTATTTGGATTATTCTAGTTTATACTTCCACTATTTTAGATTTTGGGGAATTGTTTATATCCCGTGTATGATTGGTTTTGTTGTTGAATCATAACACTATATCATAGTCCCAAATTCTTAACAACTGGTATAAGAGGTTTGTTATTTCAAAGTAAGGTTTTAATTCAGTATATTTTTAGTGGTTTACTTACAAGCGTATTAGAGAAAGGTTTGTTTTTCCTGATGAAAATATCACATGAAGAGATTTAATATCAAGTGGGTGTGTTGGAAGAGTAAGGTTACTAGAAATTATAGTGACCGATGTTGGTTAAGTGGAAACCGGCATCAGCAGGGTGATCATGGTTGATTAGAGGGTAACCGTGGTTGCTTACATGGTGATCATGGTTGATTCCTAGAAAACCAAGTTTTAAACAAAAAATCACATATTGGAAGATTTAAGAATATTTATGGAATGTATGTTGTTGGTTGAGGTGTCCCCGGTTCTTAGAGGAACAAGAATGTTGGTAAGATTGCATATCTAGTTATTAAGGTATGGTTATATCTTTGTATTATAATGCTTAGATTATTTTGGTTGCACATGCATGTTTGGGATTGCAGATCTAGATCTTAGAATTATAAAGAGGAGAAATTATGCATCCTTAGTTTAGTTAGATGCATGGGAGTCTTAGAGAGGTAGAATATAATAACATAGAATGAAGATGGGGTTTTCCATCAGAGAAGCATGTTCTTCAGTTGAAGATGTTGTTGAGTATCTTGGTGTATTTTTATTGCATGTATTATTGTTGTTAAGTTTTTTGTGTAATGTTGGGTGCTTCTTGAAATGACTGACTCAACACAACTACTAGCTTTGGTTGGAGCAAGCACCTTGTTTGGTGACCTATGCCAATATTGTGGCATTGTGTTCCCTCTAACAACACTAATATCGATCAAGCAACTGACATTAGTCACAAAGAGTGCCTGATACCAGTAAGCAAACCATGGTCAGTATTTGTGATAATGAATTTACACAAGGTTTCTTACATTAGAAGAAAGCATGGATGGTTCAGTGTCTTTTTTTGGAGGATCAGGTTTCTTGCAGTGTTTATAGGTAAGAATATTCCAGATCACTTCAATGTTTCGATAAAAAAGAGGATAGAGTTGGATTGGTTTTTCTAGTGAGACTTTGGGTCATGTATTTCTAGTACACATGGACAGAAATAAGGTGATTCACCTACTTCAGAAGAAGTCCAATCTTATATGATGTAGAAGTATTCTTGGTTAAGAATGGAATCAAGTTTATATTTCTTTCATCTATTTAATTTCTTCTCGTTGAGATATATAAATTTTGATCTTGGTTATTAGAAGTAGTGCAGGGGAGTTCAAGTTAAGTGGGAGCAAGTCATGGTTGATGGCATTATAGGTTGGACACAGTTGCACGTGAAGAGTGAGAGGAAGGTGTTATTATTCAGAGTGACATGAGGCATAAGTTTTTTTGGAGGAAATTCATAGGCCTCTAGGTATCTTGATGTCACATATTGTTTTATTTTTTGGTGCCTAGATATCCCTACAGGATTACATTTCATGATTAGATTCAACTAGGTGAAGATGATAGAGAAATTTTTCAAAGTTTTAAGGGTTAAAGAAGGAAACTGGACTGTTACAGAGATCAATGTTGGTTAGAAGATAACCTTTTTCATTCACCTGGTAACCATGGTCAGTTGGGAAACTATGGTTGGTTTGGTCAATGGTTTGACAAAAATGTTTATTTACCATTTTTAGATGGTGCCCTTATTTTTCTTTCATCTTGTTTGGTTTGTGTAGTATGTTGATGACATGTTTGCTGGTATTTGCACTATTTATTATTAGCATGGTTTAGCATGGTTGTTGTTATTGACATTGATGAGCACAATATTTATATATGGCTTCAGATTTAGTCAATGAGAAACTTGGAGCTTATGGAGAGCCTGGAGATATGGATGGATGTATAAGTGAGTTTATACATGAGGATAGATCGAGTTTTATGAGTCTATGATGATGCATGCATTTAATTTGCACATGGATGCCTATGAGCAAGGTTTAGATTCCTTGAGCATGATTAAGGGATGATTTCATTTCCTCTTATCACTATGTCACTCCTTGATAAGTATGTTATCTACATATGAATGTCTTATACATGCTATTTGTTTATGGAGAGTTGTATTTACAAATTGCAGTGTTTGGATTTCTTTAAGTTATGGAGATGTTTATGGATTGATCGCCCACTGTTGCATGTAGAACTCATTCAGGGATATTTTTACCTGGGATATTGTTTTTCTTTTGTATATTCTAGTTTTAATTGTCTTTGGAATTTGTATTGGTTGTTATATTGAGACATGGATAGATGGATGGAGAACATGGTTGGTTTTATAGGTATGCCTATGGTTGAAGTTAAAGCTCAATGCTTTAGTTTGAGTGGGATCTCTTGTAGGCATGTTAGTCATGATGGATTGGTTGCATGAGAGGTTTGGTGTTATTATTCATTGGATCAATAGTAGCTTCGAGTAGGTCTATGGTAATTCACGGGTTTTTTATATTCATTTTAGAAGATGGTTTTATCTTCCTGGTTTATTTTTTAAGTGAATTGCTGAAGGAAAGAATATATGTTATTCAAGGTGCGTACAGGATGGTGATGTACAGGTACAAGTACAAAGGTTCATAAATTTATCTCCAAGTGGGATATTGTTAGGTTGTGGAGCTAAATAGCTTCACTAGATCATGCATTACAAATTGAATGGGTTACATATTGACCGACATTGGTCAGAAAGTAACCAACATCAATCATAAAGGGATTGAAATCAGTTCACTATGACCGACATCTATAAGGAAATTAGGAACCATCACCAGTTAGGGATAACTGACATCGATTACCTATGCATGAGTGTTTTATTTAACTCAAGGGAACTAGATCTACATTTAGTATTAAAGTAATATATATTGATTGTAATTACATGGTTAAGTGGCCAAATTTTTTAAATGCCTGTATAAGTATGAAAGATAGGGTTAGAATCTGAATTAAGAGAAGTATTGAATTACATCCTTGATTATCCTAGATTGAGAGGATGAAGAAGAAGAGAAAGAAAGAACATGTTTTATGAAGAAAGAGCTTCCATGGAGAGGAGATGGATACAAGGAAATAATAGGTATATCTAAATGATGAGAAGAGGGTAACATTTTCTACTGTATTTTCTTTTTATAGTTATTGTCTCATTTTAATGGCTTTCATAATATGCAAAGCACATAGATTTTCTTCTTGTAGATCCACATGTTGGTGAGATATTGTATTATAGATCTATGTAGATATATTCTTGTATTGTAGATCTATGAGATAATATTATATTATTTATCCATGTAGATCTAGATATTGTAGAGGAGGTTGTATTTATGTTTGCACATGTTATGCAGTGATGGAGAGACAAACTTACTTCTTGGTGCATAATCATGGTTGCACATTGGTAGACCCATGCGAGAGGTCTTGTTACAGATCCACAGAGAACTTGGCAATAGTTCAGAGATGCGATAGTTTAAGGTTATGTGAGATCTACTGGTGGTGTTTGGAGGCACAGTTGTAGTGCACTTATGAAGATCCATTTATATATCTAGAGAAGAGGAGATACTCTTAGAGAGATGCATTGTATTATTGTATTGAAGAGTTGGTCTGTACTCTTATTGTATTATATATACGAGATCTCTATATTTCGTTGATGTAGTCCACATTGGGTGAACCACGGTACATGTTGTGTTATGTGTGTGTACTTTTTTTAATTTGGATTATTCTAGTTTATTCTTCCACTGCTATAGATTTTGGGGAATTATTTAGATCCAGTGTGCATAATTGGGTTTATTGTTGAATCATAGCACTATTCCGTTGTCCCAAATTCCAAAACAAAAATCCTTCAAATTGGCTCATGGATGCTTTGGAAAGGGTGTTTAAAAATAATGTTGAATGTTTCTTCCGATGAATGCGAACACAACTCATGAAGATTCCCTCATAAGAGATAGGAGTTAAAAAAATGGGCTTTTCAAGATAAATGAATTGTTCTGTTGATGCCCACAACTTTCAACGGCAGACCTGAACCATGTAGTGAGTGTCGAGAGAAACTTCCATGGTCTCTTGAGATGAGTTCTAAAAGATCCAATTAATATGCCAAAGACACTTCTTGTTAAAATGTTACAACTCACTAGCGTAGATAAGACATTTAAGAGTTGGACATTGAATCTTTGTGAAGGAAATATTTAGTGACAACATCCATTTTATAAACTTGAGTCCTACCGTCTCTTGACACATATTATTTCAGGAAAAAACAACATACTATTTTTATTAAGTGTGAAAATTATTCTCCAAACTCCAACTCCATCTACCAATATGGATGCTCAACTCTCAATATTCTCCTCTTATGAAAATAACCCTCTAGAAGGACTTACTATTTTTATTAAGTTCCAAAAAATAACTTACTATTTTTAGGAAGTACGAAAAATCAACTCCTTCGAACCTTGACTGGCTGTGGTACTTGGAAATCCTCCTTCCCTCTGTGTTCCCCTAACTTTTTGGACTAATCTTCTATTTTTTGAAGGTATTTGTTAGATCACTTACTATTTTTAGTAAGTGTTAATTCAAGACCAAGACGACCATTTTGATGAATTCTCCTTGCAAAACATCTTCTATGTTCATTGTCTCCTTTACAGGTTATTCAATTGATGAATTTCTTGAAATAACAATCATATATGTAGAAGACCTGCTATTTTTGGAAAAAGAGCTTCTGGTGGTCAGATCTCTATAAAAAAAAGTTTTTTAATATGGGTTTTTTCCCTTTATCGCCCCTCTAAAATCTTGGAATTACCCGATCAGTGGTTTGGGAGATTTTAAAGTTTCAAATTTTTGACCTAGCGGCCACTCTGAACACGATAGCCATTAATGGATCTTGAAAGTTACAAATATGGATTTCTTCTTCATTTGTAAAAAAAAAAAATGTGGTTTCACTAACTCCACTGGTGAATTTTTTTTTGATCTGACTGTTGTTTTGATTGGAAATCAATATTTTTTCTTCATTGAGCCGAAACGAAGATTTCATCATTATGAGTGGTTTTTGTTATCTCTCAAAAGTTCACCCTATAGAAATATTATTGTAGGTGTTCTAATCATGCAAAAATTATCTCTCTCTTTCATAGATACAATGGAAACACCTCAGGTCTATGGGTATACCTATTTTGAGGTGAGTCTTCGGTATCAAGGCCAGTTCCTAATTGATATATATTAAACTAATTTTCTCGGGTATGAGGGTAAAAGAATACTATAAAAAAGATTTAAAACTGAGGTGATACACCAAACTTGTATAAGGTCTTTAACTGAGTACATGAACAATTGATATGAGAATGAATTTTCAATGCACAAGACAAAAATTTTCTACATAATATTAAATGCAAACACTTTGATGTATTGAGGGAAATTATCACAACAACACTGTTAAGTTATACATGAATATTAATATCATCTAGAAATTATTGAATTTGTAATAGGCTAAGATGATTAATCATGGAATTCATCATTCAGGAGGATTAATAAAACATACACAAGACTATAAATAATTGGAAAGGCAGAATATACTTCTCAATTAGAGGGAAAAATGGGCAAAAATCTGCTTCAGCACTCTTGTATCTAAAAGTCCACTATTTGTGCTTGCCAAGGCACACAATATATAGTAAAAATTATTCCCCATATTTCCAAAAAATAGGCTAAAATTTTACTTGCCCATGCAACTTATTTTTACCATTTATTTATTAATAAATAAGTGGAATAAAAATAATCATGCTAATACAAAGAGGCATTAATAGCCTTTGGTTATAACTCAGTTAACTACAGTTGAGTGTTCTATTTTTAAGAAAAGCATGGGTGGATAATTTTCCAATAATAAATCTTTCTTGATGAGCAAGTCACCTCTCTTGTGGATGCAAATTTGTTTTCATGTGTCTGATGTGACATATTCAACTTTCCCTTTGAATGCAAAATTAATTCCTTATGCAAGTAAAAATAATACTTTTGATCGCCAACACATAGAAAAAATAACTCCAAACCACTGTGGCGACCACTGTGAGCACATGCCTAATCATAATCAACTCTTATTTTTGAAAAATTAGGTAATCAAGTCTTCAAAAGGTTATTTGTATTATGATGTTGACCTCTTCTCTATCTCTTTGTGATCACATAGAAAATATATTCGGAGTCTTTTTCAAAACATCACACTAGTGGGGACCACCATTTATTTTTAGCACCAGTCTTCATTTGGTCTAGCCACCCTCATGGACTTGGCACATTACCATGGTTTTAGGAAAAACATGGGGTTAATTTGACAAAAGGTTACCATACTATACTTGGCCACCTTCAATTATTCAGGACATAGACTAAGTAAATAATCATAGTCTAATTATTTGTCCCTCTTTGCATACATTCATGCCATACTATAATGTTCGGCCACTTTTCGATTTTCATTGTGTTGTAATTTTTTTCAACCACCCTTTGATTATTTGGGGCATAGACTATGGTTTAAACTTTTTAAAGTCAATATGAAATGATTTTAAAATGATATGGGCTGGCCCCCTCATGATGATGACTCACCCCTTCACATTTTTCAGTGGCATCTGACTCAGGTTTGTTGACTGTACCCTTGAGTTTGTATTAATAACTTAAAAATCAACACTGACCGTTGATTATCTCACCTGTTTCATCTGTGCTCGTCGATCTTGATCCTTGATTAAGGTTTCAATTTGGATTTTAATGAGATTAGTGGCATCTAACCATGGTGGTTTGCCTTGAAATTTAGTGATGATCCCTCGTTCGTCGATCTTTTTATTGTAATTTTTGTTCTTCCATTGATTCTTGACTCTCAGTTAGGGTTTCAATCACTCACCTCTTGAGTTCATGTTGTAACGGTCTATCGAACCTTAATGATCACTTCATTTAGATTTTTTTGCTTGTGGGCGAAGCCCTGGAAAAATGTTTTCTCGACGACATTATTGAAGCTTTTGAAGCTCAAATCAGTCCATTTTTCAGCCTTTTGAGCCTTTGAGCATCTGCATCTTTTGTCTCTGATTTATTAGATATTTTCTAAGAAATCCTTCTGGGAGATTCCACCATTTTTGTAGACTTTGATCTCAGTTTTATGTTATTCAGGTCTAGCAATATTTTAGGGCTTGGAACATGTATATTTTCTTGTCGTCTTGAGTTATGAAAAATCTGATACCACCATGGACGTTTTATTGAGCTTCTAAATGAGTTTCTATTTTAATGCCTCTTCTCAATATTTTTGAGTGAATCATAGTTGATGCCAACCTCCATGAGTGGTTATAGGTGAGAAAATTTTTCTCTTGCACACATATACTTCCATTTTAATTTTGTTCCTTGGATATGTCATTGAAACTCTTGAAAACATTTGTGGGTCCTGTGATTTCTTACTCCTACTTGACTCCTGAGTTCGAAACTTCTCATGGGAATATGTATTTCTTGTTTCATCATTCAGTTGCTTGAAAATTTTGACTGTTCTATTTTTATCGATGAGTTCTTGTTTCTTAATTTGATTTCTTGATACCCATTAATGGGTTTTTTGGTTAATGGTCATGATTTGTACCCTTTTTATTCTGATACTACAACTTGAAGTTGATTTTAATGGGAATGAATTTTTTTTGAAATAATTAAATATTTTGTTAACTTGGATATGCATGTCATTTCTGACTCAAATCTCCTCCAATTGAGTTTTTATTCTGAATACTATTTAAAGATCTGTTTACTTGCTACTCACTTCCATTCCTTAGAAAATTCCCCCTTGAATCTTGACTGTTATACTTTATGTTGCAAAAAAACTCTATTTCTTGATAATCTTTTGAGGGTTTGTGACTATTGGACCTTGGTATGCATGTGTCTCTGATTCAAAGCTTGCTCTTGGTCAATCCTTGAGCCTTTTCTGGAAACCCTGGATATTCTTCATTATGTTTTTTATTCCATCTTCTTTGTACTTTATTGAATGACTTTAGACAGCTCGGCCATAACATTTTTTCTTGCACTCTGTTTCCTTAGTCAGTAGTCAGCCATATTTTATTTGTATCATCATGAGTTTTGTACATAAGGTTTTGTTTTCTCCATTTCGAGCTTCTGATATCTAAGCTACTATTTTGATTCAAATTTGGGCTATTTTTTTTTCCTTTTGAGTTTTATCAAGTTGTTTTCATTCTTCAGTAAGCTCAAATTAGGGGTTTGATACTTGATGAAGCTTATATTCCTGAGGATTATGAGCCTTATTGTCATGCATTGTTTCTATTTTTAATGGTAAAAGGAAATTCCTTTTACTCTTTGTGATTTTCTTCTTCATTGAAAGCTTCTAGATTTTATGCTAATGTTTTCAAGTCTTTGTGTAAGAATTGTTACTTGCTAAGCCAATGGTACCACTGAAGTATTTGGAACTAATATTGATTCCACACTTGGATTTTATCATTTGTATAATCTTTTTTATTCTTGTCCTAGTAAAAGGTGAAATCCATCTTCCAAAAGGTTGGGGCTCTTTCATTCTCATTTAGTCATAATACTTAATTATATTCTATTTCAATGTATTAATTTTGATGCATCATCAATTTTGTAACCTTAGTCGGTAACCCAGTTTCTTCAAGGGAATTTGTAACTCTTTATCAATAACAATAGTTGAAATAAATATCTCTCTATGTAATTTTGTTGTTCCTTGATTAGAAACCCTTTATATTTTTCCTTGGTTAATATATGAAAATAATTTGATGTTCTGGTATTGTATCATGTCCATATTTTCAAGCTAAATGTGCAAAATGGTTGATACTTACTTTTCTCAAAAAAAATTCAATTGCATACTTAAATACATTGTTTTGAAGATATGTACTTAAAGCTCATCAAAAACTTTAATTGATTGTGTATTGAAACTGGAAGAAATTTTTTAAGTTCATGTGTTGAATGTTTGTAGCTTGAAAAGATCACTTGAAAGCTTGTATCTTGAATCTTTGTTTTTTATTGCATGGATGTTATGACTTTGTTATTAGAAAAATGACTCTACTTGCTTATCTATTGTACTCCATTGATATTGCAGCATTTCTATATCTCTTCTTAATCATTTTGGTATCTAAAAAACTGTGAATCTTGCATTTAATTTGATCTTTGAAGCTATACTGTATCATTCTGTATAGTTGATACATGCTTAATTTTGAAAATTTTACTTCAAGAATGGTTGTACTTTGTAAGATTACCCTAAAAATTTATTTTCTTCAACTGTTAAACCATAATGAGTGCTCCAAATTCCTTCCCCTTGATGACTAAAAGTATATTTCTATCTCTTTTTTGCTTAAATATTGTATTTGATCTTTATTACAACTTTAGTATGCACGTTGGAAAACATAAAAGGTCAATTTTACATGGCGAGGACCTATCCAAATTTTCTTAGATTTCTTCCTCATTCTATTTCAGCTGTAATCTTATGTTTCAAGTTACCTTCTGCCTTTATATTCTAATTCTTCTACTACAACTATTTGAAAATTTACAACATGTACATTTTCCTTTGAATGAAAATGGGCATGCAAGTTCCTCCTCTGATCTGTACCGCAATTCCTTCTATTTCTGAGTGAATAACAACTAAAATTTGAGTTACATTCTTCTTTCATGTCATTATGGACATTTGATTTATTCCAGGATGGTTTACCATAAGATGGAATTCATTGAACTTTGATTTTATGCAATCTTTATCTCACAGTGAGGACAGTAAGACATGATTTCATTTTCTTCTTTACTATAACTTGTACTTGCACACTTAAGAAAATAGTTTAAAAAAATTTAGGCTTTTTGGCCTCTCTTATGTTCCATGGTTTTCTTTTCTTCTCTCTCCTTATTTGTTAGTGGAAAATCATGTACGTTATTACAGAAAAGTACTTTTGTCAATACTACCTATATTCCTCATGTAATTTATATCTCCTTTTGTTAAGAGATCCATCTGTATGAATTTGGATAGTATAGGATTATGGATTAACCCTAAGCTCAATAACTAAAATTTTTCTTTTTATGTTTTCAGGTACATTCCTCTTGTCAAGCAGTGAAGATGATGATGAAGAAAAGTTGAAGCTGGAGATACGTCAACTAAACAAAATAACTTCAAGGAAATGATGGGTTCATTCATACTCCTCTCTTTTAGCTTTCATGCATATGTACCTCTTACTTTAGTAGTTTTATTTACTCTTCGATTACATCCCACGGCTTGTGTGGGAACATTTGCAATTCCTTATGAATAAAAAATTTGAATTTTGAAACTGATTTGTGTATTTCTTTGTGCTTTTCAGTTTTGTACATGGATTGTATAAGGATTTAAACAACTCAATATCATAATTGAATTTATTAATGATAAAGAAAAGGAATTTTGGAATACTTATAATTTTACCAAGGAAACCATGAATGTTGCAATTATGATTTTTGTTCTCAATTCTAACACTTCATATACTCTGCAGTTTCATGTCTTCATCAAGACAACACATCTATCTTTCGGGGCCCTATGTTTTCTACTGAAGATAATCATGAAATTGTAGACTATGTGATCTATTACGTTTTGTAATAGCACACATAGTTTCATATTTCATGTAATCATTAATTAATCTGAAGAGAAAAATATTGAACTGAAATAACTCCCCTATATTAGGATCAATTCATCAATGCTATCCATCGTAATGAATTTTCACGTTTCCCATTTTTTGGATGAGTGTAAAAATTGTCAACATTTCTAGCTATCTTGTAGGGAAAGCTGCTTGCTAGTGTGTAGACTTGTGCCTCACTCTTGTCCATTGGGCATGGAATCCATAGTATGTAACAAAATCCTACCTTTCTAAAGGTCCAACCCTTCCAAAATAAACTAAAATTGGAAAGGATCTTGTAAACCAGATCACGTGCATGAAAGCACTTTATTGAATTGAAAAACATTTGAATGTGCAGTAACTACACTTATTAAAGGGAAATCCTACTCTAAATAGACACTATAAGATTTTCATTAACATTGTTTGAGAACCATACCATTCACAGGAATGGGAATTTCCTCTCCATTTAGCCTTAAGAGTTAAAATGCATTGTGTTCTTTGCAAGTTGAAATCATGTAAGGACCACTCCAGATTGTATTGAACTTTGTGTGCCTTCCTGTATTTTCACGATCATCATCCCACTTCAACACAATATCTCCTTCACTGAAGATTCTAAAGTTAGCCTTTTTATGAAAATTCTTCTTCATCTGCTTCTGATTCTTTTCCATGTTAACATGAGCTTGATCTCTTAGCTCTTGTAATTCCATTAATTCTACATAAAAAACTTGCAATGGTTCATTCTCCATTAATTCTTGCTTCTCTTCCATAAATGATTTTATATGTAAAATTACCAGCGGATCTTTTAGGAGTCACTCTATCAGCCCAAAGTACTGAATTCAACATTAGATGTCAAGCTCTCTGGTTATCTTTGAGTGTTCTTATGATGATCCTTAAAATATTCTTGTTAGTGCTTTCAACTAACCCATTACCTTGTGGGTAATAATTAGATGACGTACTCAAATAAATTATGTGTTTAACTACCCAATCTGTTACCTGTGCACCAACAAACGCTAAGGCATTATCTGAAATGGTAGTTACTGGAACACCAAATCTACAAACTATTGCTTCATAAAAGGATAGTATTGAAGTTTTGTTGGCATCTTTCAAAGCTATTACTTCATTCTAACACGTAAAATAATTGAAGGTGGGTTTATAATGCCAATAAATTCAAAACCCCCGTGCATGAAAGGATGATAAACTGAAATAGGATGTAAGGGAAGCGAAGATAAACATTCTTTTCCAACAAAGAAAGCACATTTCATACACTTTCTGATCCATTCGAAACAGTATTTGAATATGTTGGGCTAATAGTAGCTATATTTAATAATTTTTAAGGTTGTAGTTTGTGCCAAAAAGTGACCTCCTACAGATCCTTCATGGAATTCAAATAATAATTATTGAATTATATCATAATCGACACATCACATCAATATTCCATTTATATCCTTTTTAAATAACACACCATTAATAAATACATGAGGTACAACTTGTAACCTGAAATACCTTCATCTATTCTTGTCCATACCTTCTGGATAAATACCATGTTGTAGATAATTAACTAAATAAGTCATCCATCTTGATTCCCAAAATTCTTGAGCAAGTTTAGGTTGCTAATTTTCTGGCTGCACCATGACGTCTGATTGCTGATACATAACTTCAACATGTTGTTTTGGATCATCTGATTCTCCAGCCTGTTGTTTTTCCATATCAGCAATTAGATGCTCACACAAACCTTTACCTCGAACTGTCTTTGCAACACAGATATCAACATCGTATTCCATGAGTTTCCTTATCCATCTTGTTCTCTTCTCATTCAATTATTTATTTAAAAAGAAATGTTTTACACTTAGATGAGAAAATAAAACATGATTTTTTTGTTTGAAAGAATGTACTTAAAATTCTTTAGTCCTCTGATTACTGAAAGTACTTGTTTTTCAAGAAATATGTACCTTGTTTTGTAATAATGCAAACCTTGTCCAAAGAAAGCAATTGGTTTCTCAACATTGTCATCATTATCCTAAGTTAATATGGTTAACATTGTTTAAACTCTTGTAAGTGCATACATTGTAAAATCTTTATCAAAATTTTGATTTTCAAGAGTAGGAGCTTGAGAGATGGCTGCCTTAATTGCTTCAAACCCTTCTCTCCCTTCGGTGGTCCAAGAGAAGGTATTATCTTTCTTTAACATAGTTGTCAATGGTTTCACCAATGTTGCAAAATTAGGAACAAATCTTGTAATAAAGTTGATTTTTCCCAGAAAACTTTGTAATGCCTTCTTGTGATGAGGCAATGACAATTGTGATATGGCTTGAATTCTAAAAGGATCAATTATTAAACCTTGCTTTCAAACAATATGACCAAGAAATTACCTTGATGTACTGCAAAGATAGAATTTTTGGGATTCAAAGATATCCTAAATTGTCTGCATAATTCAAAAGTTTACCTTAGATGTATTAGATGCTCATTTGAATTTTTTGAAAATACAGTATCATCATCTAAATAAACCGGGATGCATTTATTTAACAAGCTATGAAAATCCATGTCCATTGATGTTGAGATGTTGCACCATCATTTGAAAGGCCAAAAGTCATCCTTTTGTAAGCATAAGTACCCCACTTGGTGGTGAAAGTTGTTTTGTACCTATCTTCTTCTTAGACTAAACTCTAATTGTATCCACTATAACCGTCCATAAGAGATAATCTTTCTAAACCAAAAATTGTTCTTAAAATCTTATCCATATTAGGTAGTGGGTAATGATCTTCTAATGAAGCTTTATTAAGATATCTGAAATCCACACATAATCTGATTTCTCCATTATTTTTCGTAACTGAAACAAGATTGGATACCCAATTTGAATACTTAACTGGAAAGATAATAATTGATTCGATCAACTTAGATAATTTTTTTCTCATTATAGGTTCTATTTTGGGATTTACAGGCCTTTTTTTTTACCTAACTGGCTTGGAGTTTGGCTGTAATTCAATAGTATGATGTGCCAAACTGGGATAAAACCCTTCCAGGTCTTGGTATTTTTAAGCAAAAACATCTTGAAATTCTTTGCAAAGATTAATAAAGGAATGTTTTTCATCTAGAGAACATACCTTTCCAAGATGTTCTCCAATAATCTGTGATAAATAAAATGGTGGTGGTTTCTTGATGTCTTGAGAATTTAAAACCTTTTGAACCATCCATTTAAATCTTCCATTAAATTTGAAACTCTATGTCTGTAAGACTTAATTAATGGATTCTTACAAACATTGAAATTTATTACTTGATTGATAACCAACTCGGAATCACCAAAAATATGTAGTATGCTAATACCTCTCTTTCTGGCCCAAAGTAAGTCATGAATTAATGCTTCGTATTCAGCCACATTACAAGTGCATGAAAATTGGAGAATTAAAGCTAAAAAATACCTTTCATTTGTTGGGGAAGTGAGCATCAAACCTGCTCCTTATCCTTTCTTGTTCTTAGCTCCATCAAAATGAAGCTTCAAAATCCCTTATGTTGTATTTATTGTTTCAGACAGTAAGGGAATTTGTGTGTTTTCCTCATGAAAGAAATGCACACCAAACAAATTTTCTTCATCTTCTTTAAAAGGATCATGAGTATGTTCTTCTTGTGTCTCTTCATCCATAAACAGGTTAGAAACACCATCTAATGCTGAAACATGAGTTGTATTATTGAAATCAGATAATGCATTAGAAGCATGAGGCTCAATGTGAAATCTAGCCAACGCTTCAGAATTGATAGTAACTTTGGTTCCATAATGTGCAGTGAAAAACAAGGACCAATCTAAAGAGAGATAACCTCCTATCTTTGCTGTGAAATTCTAGATAAGCATATAGCAAAGTAAGGAGGTAAATCCACAACAATAATATATTACAGAATGGAAAAATTTGGGTAAACATGCAATGTTACCTCTATATTTCTAATGACACCAACTGTATTCGTTGTAGTTCCATCGAGTTGTAGCAATTGCTTTTGGCATAACTGTGCTACTTGCTCCACTGTCAACCATATAGTTATGAACAAGATGTTCTCTAATAATCTGTGATAAATAAAATGGTGGTGGTTTCTTGATGTCTTGAGCATTTAAAACCTTTTGAACCATCCATTTAAATCTTCCATTAAGTTTGAAACTTTATGTCTGTAAGACTTAATTAATGGATTCTTACAAACATTGAAATTTATTACTTGATTGATAACCAACTCAGAATCACCAAAAATATGTAGCTTGCCAATACCTCTCTTTCTAGCCCAAATTAAGCCATGAATTAACGCTTCATATTCAGCCACATTACAAGTGCATAAAAAATTGGAGAATCAAAGCTGAAAAATGCCTTTCAGTTTTGGGGGAAGTGAGCATTAAACTTGATCTTTGTCCTTTCTTGTTCTTAACTCCATCAAAATGAAGCTTACAAATAACTTCTATTACATTTTTTGTTTTGGACAAAAAGGGAATTGGTGTGTTTTCCTCATGAAAGAAATAGACACCAAACATATGTTCTTCAACTTCTTTGAAAGGATCATGAACATGTTCTTAATGTGTCTTTTCATCCATAAACAGGTTAGAAACACCATCTAATGTTGAAACATGAGTTGTATTATTGAAATCAGATAATGCATTGGAAGCATGAGGCTCAATGTGAAATTTGGCCAATGGTTCAGAATTGATAGTAACTTTGGTTCTATAATGTGTAGTGAAAAACAAGAAGGACTAATCTAAAGAGAGATAACCTCCTATTTTTGTTGTGAAATATCTGGATAAGCATATAACAAAATCAGGAGGTAAATCCACAACAGAAACATCTTACAGAATGGAAACATTTGGGCAAAAATGAAATGTTACCTCTATATTTCTCATGACACCAACTGTATTCATTTTTGTTCCATCAAGTTGTATCACACTCTTCTATGTAGGTTCATAATGCAAACCCATTTTTTCTACAATTGCTTTTGGCATAATTGTGCTACTTGCACCATTATCAACCATACAGTTATGAACAAGATGTTCTCTAATAAAATGGTGGTGGTTTTTTGATGTCTTGAGCATTTAAAACCTTTTGAATTATCCATTTAACTTCTTTAATGTGGTCTTGTTTCATTGTTCCAAGGACCATATTTGTTTTATGAACTTCCTTTTCTATTGTTTTTGAAGAAATTTGTAGCTTAGAAATTTTGTGAGAAAGTAAATCTTGTTGTCCCTGAATACTTAGAGTGTCCCACATTGAGATGTTAACATTATACTTTTTCATTACATCAACACTGTTAAAAGATGAAACAGTTTTAGAGACAGACTCTACTATTTTAGCATAGGCTTTAGCGAACATTGATTTTGCTTCAGCTACTTTTGATATCTGAGGTATAAATAACCTTCTTGGGTCAGGTTGTAGGTATTTTTGCTGCTCTTTACCAGTTGAAAACACTTGTTGTTTTTTGCGGAACAGCAGAACTGTTAGCTAATTTTTGTCCTCTAGTTGTTTTATTAGTGAATGTGGGCAGAACAGACCTATTTTGTTGTTTTCTAATTTATGCATCTTTTTCTTGAGCACTAGTGGTAGCTGTGATGAAATAATCCTCACTAAAATTGACTAAGTTCTATCCAGGGTCCTTCATAACGATGAGTTCTGTGCTGCCCACCCTCCATTTGATGCATGAATAATATCTCAGATTGAGGTTGTCCAACAAGAATTATAATTAGAAAAGCATTTGGCCAACTTGTAGATGAATGAGGTTGATTACAAGGTTGACACCACTCTTCTGTAGCCATATTAACTAGGACTAAAGCATTAGATGAATTTGGAGCCTTTGGGTCAAACTACCTTTGCTGATAAGGATGCATATAATATTGATTATGTTGGTAAGGCTACCTATTTTGCTGGTTTTGCTCAGAAGGGGCTTGATAAGGTCTGCTAGGTATTACAAGTCTATTTTCAATTGAATTCGGCTTGTTTCCCATAGTCTGCTAATTTTTGTGGAGTGGCTTGAATAAGGCTATTTTCACCTCTTATAGCAATATCATAAGCGTGTGGAAGAGTTTCACCTCCCATAACTTGAATCATAGTTGAAATATCATTTTTTAATGCTCTAAGATAATAAAGGAAAGCAGGTTCCACTTGAGGCTTAACACTTTGTAGGATTCTTTCTCAAGTTCTGGAAAAATCAATGTTGTAACTAGACATAAATTCATGGGTAGTTCTTTTAATGGTAGACAACTGCTCTATGAGAGATAAATGATCTTAATTATCTTGAAATTGTTTCAAAAATTTTCCACCTATCTCGTCCCAAGTTCTTATGCTTCCAATCTCTAAATTTCTATACCATTTCAAGGATTTCCCTTTAAAGGATGTAGCTAAAACTATTAGGGCCACATCTTCATGGGTTATGTTATGAACTGCACATAGGGTTGCAACATCTTTGATATGCTCTGTTGGTGTAACCTAATTTTCACCGGTGAAGGTAGGTAAACTTTTCATGGCAGCATTAGGGATATCATGATAAATTGAGATTACTAATGGGCTGCCATTAGTAAAGGTCACAAAATTCCTAGGTGGTTGAATATCCATTTGAAAAATTGGGATCTAAACGAAAATATTGACACGTTATGAAGGAAGATTGGGAGGAGGATTACTAAATCCAGGTCTATTATAAGGAAAAGTATTACCAACTCTTCTCTTTATTACAAAAATTCAAATGTAAAGAAATAAACTCAGAAGGAATTCCTCTTACTGATGATCTTGTAGTCAGTTTACGCATGGAACATGCTTTAATACTGGTATGAAATAATCCTTACAAAGTGGCCAAGTAGATCCTTAATTCTTTTAAATAATTGCTGCAGCGTGTTGATCCAAAAGTAACTCTTACTTACTATAAATATGTTGTAATTAGATTATAGATGTAATTCGCTGTCTCACAGGGCTTGCCAAAAACTGTTATCTCTAGAAAGTGCACCCTGTAGAGAGATGTTGGTAGGTTTTCTAAGCTTACAAAAATTATCTCTTTCTTTTGTAGATATAATGGAAACACCCCAGGTCTGTTGGTATACCTATTTTGAGGTGAGTCTCAAGTATCAAGACCTATTCCTTATTGATGCATCCTAAACTAATTTTCTGGGGTATGAGGGCAAAAGATGACTGTAAATGGATTGAAAATTGAGGTGATACACCAAACTTGTATGACTTATTTGACTGAGTACATGCACAATTGATATGAGAATGAATTCTTGTATGCATAAGCCAACAGTTTTCTACAGAATATTATGGCAAAACACTTTGATGTATTGAGGTAAAGTACCACAACAATACTGCTCGATTAAACATACACATTAATATCATGTAGAAATTACTGAATTTTGCAATACGGTAAGATGATTAATCAGCAAATTCACCATTCACAAGATTAATGGGACATACACAAGAGTGCAAATAATTGGAAAGACAGAAAACACTTCTCATTCAGAGGGAAAAACTGGAAAAAATCTACTTCAGCACTCCTATTTCTAAAATTCCTCCTCCTATGCTTTGCCAAGGCACACAATATATAGCAAAACTTATCCCCCACCCTTCCTAAAAATAGACTGAAATTGTACTCGCCCATGCATCCTATTTTTAATCCTTTATCTATTAAGAAATAAAGGAATAAAAAAAAGAAGTTAATACAAAGAGGAATTAATAGCCTTGGGTTACATCTCAATTAAATTGCATTTGACTACTCTATTTTAAAGAAAATTATGGGTGAAATAATTTGCTAATAATAATTCTTGCATGATGAGCAAGTCTCCTTCCTAGTGCATGAAAATTTTTCCTCTTGTCTATTATGTCCTTTTGTGAAGGTATGCAAAAATAATTTTGTGTAAGAAAATAAATAATTTTGATCTCCAATACTTAGAAACATTATTCACCTTGCTGTGGGGGACCACTAGGAGCACATGTGCAATCATTATAATCAAATCTTATTTGTTAAAAATAAGGTAATCAAGTCTTCAAAAGGTTGCTTGCATTCACATTTTGATCTCTGCTCTATCAACTTGTGATCACATGGACAATATATTCTGAGTCGTTTTTAAAACATCACATCAGTGGGGACTACCTTTGATTGTTAGCACTAGTCTTCATTTGGTTTGGCCACCCTCGTGGACTTGGCACATTACCATGGTTTTAGGAAACACATGGGGTTAATTTGCAAAAGGTTACCATACCATACTCGGCCACCTTTGGTTATTTAGGATATAGACTAAGAAATAATCATAGTCTAATTATTTGGCCCTCTTTGCATACACTCATGGCATACTATAATGTTTGGCCACTTTTCAATTTTCATTGTGTTGTAAAAATTTTCGACCACCCTTTGATTATTTGGGGCATAGACTATGGTTTAGACTTTTGAAAGTCAATATGCAATGATTTTAAAATGATATGGGCTGGCCCCCTCATGATGATGACTCACCCCTTCGCATTTTTTTGTGGCATCTAACTCGGGTTTGTTCAATGTACCCATGAGTTTGTATTAATAACTTAAAAATCAACACCAACCATTGATTCTCTCACCTGATTCATTTGTGATTGTTCATCTCGATCCTTGATTAACGTTTCAATTTGGATTTTAATCCAGATGGTGGCATCTTACCATGGTGGTTTTCCTCGAAAGTTAGTGATGGTCCCTTATCCGTAGATCTCTATATGGTGTTTTATGTCCATCATTAATTATTGAATCTCAGTTAGGGTTTCACAAACTCACCTCTTGAGTTTGTGTGGTAAAGGTCTATCGAACCTTGATCACTTCATTTAGATTTTTTTGGCTTGCGGGTGAAGCCCTGGAAAAAAAATTTCTTGATGGCATTGTTGAAGCTTTTTGAAGCTTGGATCAGACCATTTTTTGGCCTTCTCAGCCTTCGAGCATCTGTATCTTTTGTCTCTAATATGTTAGATCTTTTTTAAGCAAGACTTCTGGGAGATTCCACCATTTTTGTAGACTTTAAGCTCAATTTTTCCTTATTCTGGTCTGTAAGATTATGGGGCTTGAACACACGTATTTTCTTGTCGTCATGAGTTTTGAAAACTCTGTTACCACCATGGATGTTTTCTTGAGCTTATACATTTTTATGGTTTTATTCCTCTGCTCGATATTTGTGAGTGAATCATAGTTGATGTCGGTCATTATGAGTGGTTATAGGTGAGGTCATTTTTCTGTTGCACACGTATACTTCCATTTTAATTTTCTTCCTTGGATATGTCATTGAAACTCTTAAAAATATTTTTGGGATCTGTGATTTCTTGCTCTTGCTTGACTCTTGAGTTTGAAACATCTCATGGGCATATGGATTTCTTGTTTTGTCATTCAGTTGCTTGAAATTTTCGACTAATCAAATATAAATGGTGAGTTCTTTTTTTCTTACTTTGATTTCTTGATACCCATTAATGGGTTTTTTTATCAATAGCCAGTATTTCTACCCTTTTTAGTCTGATACTGCAACTTGAAGTTGATTTCAATGGGAATGAAAATTTTCTGAAATAATTAAATATTTATTTAACTTGGATATGCATGTGTTTCTGATTCAAATCTCCTCAACTTGAGTTTGTGTTCTGGATACTATTTAAATATCTGTTTACTTGCTACTCACTTTCATTCCTTATAAAATTTTCCCTTGAATCTAGAGTATTATACTTTATGTTGTAGAAAAAATCTCTTTCTTGATGATCTTTCGAGGATTTGTAACTATTGTCCCTGAGTATGCATGTGTCTCTGATTCGAAGTTTGTTCTCGGTCAATCCTTGAACTTTTTTTGGAAACCCTGGATATTCTTCATTATTTTTTGTATTTCATCTTCTTTGTACTTGTTGAATGACTTTAGAGTACTCGGCAATGAATTTTTTCTTACACTCTATTTCCTTAGTCAATAGTCAACCATATTTTATTTGTATCATCCTGAGTTTGTAAATAACGCTTTGTTTTCTCCATTTCATCTTTTGATATCGAGCTATTGTTTTCATTCAAATTCAGACTATTCTGTTTTCCATTCCAATTTTTTTGATTTTCTTTCATTATTTATTAAGCTCAAATTGTGGATCTGATACATGATCAAGCTTATATTCATGAGGCTTTCGAGCCTTTCTGTCATGCATTGTTTCAGTTTTTCATGATAAGTGGAAATTCCTTTGACTCTTTGTGAGTTTGTTCTTCATTGAAATATTCTAGATTTTGAGCTACTGTTTTTAACTCTTTGTGTTAGAATTATTACTAGCTAAGCCAATGGTTCCACTGAAGTATTTAGAATTCATTTTGATACCACACTTGGATTTTATCATTTGTATAATCTTTTTTATTCTTGTCCTAGTAAAAGGTGAAATCCATCTTCCAAAAGATTGGGGCTCTTTCATTCTCATTTAGTCATAATACTTAATTGTAGTCTATTTCAATGTATTAATTTTGATGCATCATCAATTTTGTACCTTGAGTAGGTAACCCAGTCTCTTCAAGGGAATTTATAACTCTGTATCAATAACAAGAGTTGAAACAAATTATCTGTCTATACAATTTGTTGTTCCTTGATTGGAAACCCTTTAGAATTTTCTTTTTTAATTTGTGAAAATAATTTGATGTTGTGGTACTGTATCATGTCCATTTTTTAAGGCTAAATGTGCATGATGGTTGATACTTACTTTGCTCAAAAATTTGTCAGTTGCATACTTGAATACATTCTTTTGAAGATCTATAATTAAATTTCATCTAAAAATTTAATTGACTATGTATTAAAACTAGATATATCATTGGAAGAAATTTTTTAAGTTGAAATCTTGAATGCTTTTTAGACTGAATCTATCATTTGAAAGATTGTATCTTGAATCTTCTTTTTATTGCATGGTTGTTATGCCTTTGTTTTTAGAAAAATGACTTTACTTGCTTATCTATTGTATTCCATTAGTATTGTAGCATTTATGTATCTCTTATGAATCATTTCGGTATCTTTAAAACATTGAATCTTGAATTTAATTTTATCTTTGAAGATATACTGTAGCCTTCAGTAGAGTTGATACTTGCGTCATTATGAAAATTGTACTTCAAGAATGGGTGTACTTTGTTAGATTACCCTAAAACTTTATTTTCTTCAGTTATTTAACCATAATGAGTGCTCCAAAGTCCTTCCCCTTGACGACTAAAAGTATAGGTCCATTTATTTTCTGGTTAAATATTATATTTAATCTTTATTACAGCTTTAGTATGTATGCTGAAAAATATAAAAGGTCAATTTTACATGGCAAATCCCTTTCAAACATTTCTCATTTTTTTTCTGATTTTGTTTCAATTGTAATCTTATCTTTCTAGTTACCTTCAACCTTTATATTTTGTTTCTTCTGATACACCTATTTGAAAATTTGCAACATGTACCTTTTCCTTTGAATGAAAATAAGCATGCAAGTTCCTCCTCTGATCTGCATTGCAATTCCTTTTATTTTTAAGTGAATAACAACTGAAATTTGAGTTACATTCTTATTTCATGCCATTATGAACTTGTGATTTATTCCAGTCTGGTGTACTATAGGATGGAAGTCATTGAACTCTGATTTTATGCAATCTTTAACTAATAGTGAGGACTGTAAGACATGATTTAATTTTCTTCTTTACTACAACCTGTACCTGCACACTTAAGAAAACAGTTAGAAAATATTTAGGCTTTTTGGCCTCTCTTATGTTCCATGGTTTTATCTTCTTCTCTCTCCTTATTTCTGAGTGGATAATCATGTATGTTGTTACAGAAAAGTACTTTTGTCAGTTCTGCCTATATTCCTCATGTAATTTATATGTCTTGTTGTTGAGAGATCTGTCTTCTCGAATTTAGATAGTATAGGATTATGGATTAACCCTAAGCTCAATAACTGATAGTTTTATTTTTCTATTTTCAGGTACATTCCTCTTCTAAAGCAATGAAGATGATGATGAAGAAAATCTAGAGCTAGAGATACGTCAACTGAATAAAATAACTTCAAGGAAATGGTGGGTTCATTCATAGTCCTCTATTTTCACTTTCATGCATATGTACGTCTTACTTCAGTAGCCGTATTTTTTCTTCAGTTACATCCCATGACTTGTGAGGGAACACTTGAAATACCTTATGAACAAAACATTTGAATTTTGAAACTGAGTTGTTCATTTCTTTCATATTTTCAGTTTTGTATATGGATTGTCTAATGATTTAAACAACTCAATAACATAATTGAATGTATTAATCATACAGGAAAAAACTTTTGGAATACCTTTAGTTTTACCAAGGAAATGCTTAATGTGGAAATATGCAATTATGATTGCTACTGTAAAATCTAAAACTTCATATACTCTCCAATTTCATGTCTTCATCAAGACAACACATATGTTTTTTGGGGCCTTGTGTTTTTTGTTGAAGATAATCATGAAATTACAAAGTATATGATCCGTTATGTAACAACACACATAGCTGTAGATTTCTTGTAATAATTAATTAATCTAAAAAGTAAAATATTGAATTGATATAACTCCCCTAGACTAGGATCACTTCATCAATTCTATCCATCGTAACGAAGTTTCGAGTTGCCCATTTTTGCATGAGTGCAAAAATTGTCAAAAGTTTGTTCTGTGGAAGGAGGATTTGAAGGTGACGTTTTAATGGATTTTTAGAGAAAAGAGCTCAGAGAAAAATGGCTCTTAGTTTCGTGCACCGGATAGCAAGATCCATTTGAATCTTTGTTCTATGGCAATTGAGTATTCTGAAGAATTTCTCATATTTTCTCCTTTGTTCTTCATTCCTTTGAGTCTTTCAATCAATCCCTTCTGGATTTGATAATTTTGTTTATGTGGCCAAGATGGTTTGGATAAGTGATGGTTAATTGTGCAGGTATGAGAAAGTTGTAGAGAAATGGAAGGGTAAAGTTGTGGAAGGTTAGAAGTGGGAAAATTAGATTTAAAACAAAATTTAAAACTACTTCAAAAACTTGCATACTAGGGATGGGATGAAATTTTATGTCCCTTATGTCCCTCAAGCCTTTAGGTACATTAGGTACAAAAATTTTCACATGGTACCTCAGCTCGAAACTTGGCGGAGATCTAATGGTGGAGGGTTTTCGCGAAAAAGCATGCTGGAAGCACTTGGGTGTTGAAAGCTGATTACATGAAGAACTGGGAGACATTCATTCAGATGGGCACATTTTTATGTCCCTCGTGTCCCCTATAATAAAGGGACATGAGGCTCATAAATTTTTACGTGGTGCCTCGGCTCGACACTTGGTGGAGATCCAATGGTTGAGGGTTAAGCTCCACTAGCTGTTGGGGGCTTAGAAAATGCATTAAAGAGGATCACATAGGTGAAATGAAGACTTATTGGGGATGGGGTAATTATTATGTCCCTCATGTACCTTATAAAAAATTTACATGAGGTTCATCAATTTACACGGTGTGCTAGAAGTTTCCACTTGTCACAATCTGGACGCTTGAGGGATTGAGCTACGAACCAGCACCTGGGAGCTGAACTGGTGATCTGAGAGGTCGTATGTGTGTCTAGAGGAATTATTGGGGATGGAAGAATTTTCTTATACCTCATGTCCCTTATACTTAGGGACTAAAGGAACACAAAATTACGCTAGGCTCCTAGAGCTGACAAGTTTCCTCATCCAATTTCGACTAAATGGGAGAACTCACCGAGAGGGCAACTTGAAAAAATGTTATCTTGACCATCTGATGGAATTTTTAGATGAAATGTTATATGAACTTGACTGAAATGTTCCTTCTTAATTAAATGGTGGTGATATCAGATATTTATTTCTTCATTTAATCCCTAAAAAGGTCAATTTGTTATCTAGTCCCTTACATGTTCCTTGAAAAACCCGATTATAAACCTATTACGCAAAATTTTTATCAAAAATGTTAATTCACCAAGGCTTGGAATTATTTTTCCAAAGATTTTTTTTTGCTCCTAAATCCCTTAAATGACCCAGGAATGACCTCTCAAATTTTAGCAACACTTTCGGCCCTGTACACTACATAGGCCTATGAATCCTATTTTTGATCAAACCATCCCAACTTATCCAAATCATTCCTAAATCTTAGAAAATCACTTCCATAATATTTCTATACTATAAAACCTCCTCTGCATGGTATTTATCTCCACCGTTCCTCTCCATGGGGTTACTCCATTCTTGGGAAGGCCAGTGATAGCCCTTCCCACAACTTCTTGAAATTTGCATTTTCCAAGAACTCCTAAAATCACCTAGGGGGGTTACATTGATTTTCCTAAATCACCTAGGGGACTAAAATAAATTCATCCAGGAGGTCATGGGATTGACTGAGTAGACCTGGGGTGCCTAGAAAGGGGAGGACTTTAAAGTTTTGGCACAGGGATATCTTTGTCATAATGGAAAATTGCAAATTTTGCTGTTATATATTTGCATGACAACAGTCACAAATGAACTTAGTTTCATTTTTCATTACATGCATAAATGGTTTATTTTTGTCATCAAGAGGTGTAATGAAGTGATGAATGGCCTCGATTTTACCTTGTATGGAGTGCAATTGATGTAAATTATGGGGTGGAGGCATGTCAACAATGGCACAAATCTTGTTGGGATCAATTTTAATTCCATGTTGGGAGATGATGTAGCCCATAATTTTTCTAGTTATGACACCAAAAACACACTTGTTTGGATTTACATGTACTTTCTATTATTATCTTGAGTGGTCATATATTTTGTAAAAATATTGAGCATGGGTAGAAAGATACCATGATTTTGCAACTATGTCGTCAACATAATCTTAAATAATTTTATGAAAATAATCATGAAAGATATGCTTCATTATGTGTTGATAAGTAGCCCCAACATTTTTAAGGCTAAAGGGCATAACAATGTAAAATATGTACCCCATGTTGTAGTAAATGAATCTTTTGTTTATCCACAGGGCTGATTTTTATTTGACTATAACCAAAAACTCCATCCATGAAGGAAAGAATATCATATTCTGTAGTGGAATTGATGATGGCATCAATGTGTGGAAATGAAAATATGGTCAAAAAAATGGTGTAACAACAAAATTTTCCATCCGATTTCATAATAGGCATGGTGTTAGACTCCCAAACGAGATAGTCAACATCACAAATAAATCCAATGTCCAAGATTCATTATATTTCTTCCTTTAATAGCAATGCCACTTTAGAATGCATTTTGTGAATTTCTATTAGAATGGTATAACACCAGGATTAAGTACTATATTGTGCATGATGACAACAAGATATCTAATTGAAATGACTCATTCCTTGGATATAGTCAAAATCTCACTCGCTGGTGTTCACAAAATTTTCCATAACACATTTTATTGATTAAGAATGTGCTATGGGAAGGTATAATTTAATTCACACACACTCCTTATATGATCAACCAAACACAATTACTTTCGAAGTCTTCGATCCAAATCCAATAGGCTATGATACTAACATTGAGGATCTCCTTGATGAATTTACTTGATCCTTATTGAAGCACACACTTGGGGGTAATCATGCTTCCTTAGTCCCCCTCAATTACATTGGTTGTCTCTAATCTCTACTGCCACACTTTACACCCATTTATTTACATATAGTGTTTATCATCAATCCGACACACTTTGATACACACATTGTATATTATTTACCCTATGACGCACTCTAGTTCCATGGTTCATACTTGAATGTTGAAGGTAGAATTCTGAAATGAACCTCGCATCCTGCACACTTCATGCTCTATGATTTTTGATACATATTTCTAGCATCAATTCTCACATAACCTGTTACCCTATGACACAACCTAGTTCCATGGTTCATACCCAACTTCTGAGGGTACAATTATGACATGAACCTCACATCTGACACACTTCACTCTTAACACTTCATGATACATATTTATATCATCTAATATCACAAAACACATATCCCAATGGCACACTCTTATTGTATGGTTCATTATTAATTTTGGAAATACTTTTATAAATGAACCTCATCTCCTTCACATCCACTAGGGGTACACTGATCCTACCATTTTCAAACATTCCATATAGCACCATTATGGTCATACATCACTTGCATATCTTAGTTTCATCTATTCTTGCTATCTTATACTACTTACATCTTTTACTTTCTTTCTTGTGTTAGATAGATACTCAATATGTCATTATCTTTCTCATATATACATGCACATTCACTTGTTCTCTAGTTGTGAATGCATATTTATTGCATCTTGTCACATGATGTAATGATGGTTATCACTATAGCCTTTTCCAATCCTACCGAGGCTTTTGGGGGTATCTACCTGTACTACTCGTACACATGACAAGTTCTATTGGTTCATAATTTA
The DNA here is from genome assembly GCA_019776745.2 of Taxus chinensis. Classification (NCBI taxonomy): domain Eukaryota; kingdom Viridiplantae; phylum Streptophyta; class Pinopsida; order Cupressales; family Taxaceae; genus Taxus; species Taxus chinensis. Next base: position 459,268,073 of record CM034155.1, on the reverse strand, counting down.
CTAATTATTCTTCCTAAAAAAATATTTTTTATTGAAATATATATGATATGATATACTCGTTATCTTTTTAATATGTTAACAGGTCCTTCATGTGTAGCATATTTACTTTTAGGACTATATACAGTGATGGTTATCTGATACACTTTTCTTTCTGTTGTTTTCCATTTTATGTTATTGTTTTTGGGTTATGTCCTCTATCTTGTTTGATCATTGTATGTTTTTAGCCGCTTCAGCCCTGATTACCTTGTGACATTGTGAGTGATGTCCAATGTTAGAAACCTGATTTTTACACTCTATATTTTTGTAGAATTGCTTTATTGTTGCATTTTTTTTTTCATACTAATTTAACTACTAATAGATATTTCTAGCCGAATTTATTTCCATGTGCCTTAGTTTCTACCATGCACATCCCCTACCTGTGTAGCTATGTACTTGATACTAGAAGCACGTATTCTCTGTTGGTCCACATTCTCCTACCATCATCACATGTACCTCAAATGAGGGTCCTATACATTGGCTGAATAGATTACCCCTACAACAATTCTGAAAATACAATAGAGATTTACACAATACATAACCAGAAAAGGCGTACAATCACATAATGACCTATAATTAGACTTAGGTCATAATCAAAGAGAAAACAAGCTCTGAGAACTAGAAAGTAGCACCTAGGAACTTGTTTCCTCCCCTAGGTGTTAATGTCCGGGGGGTAGATAAAATAATTTTTTTAGTAAAACACAGTATACAACAATTTTCGGTATAGTTCTACATTTATAGGAAAAGACCTACAATTTAAGAATGCATTCTATCTCCTTTAATCAGGACAACCAATTCAATCAGAAAAAATTTTAAACGTATCATCTAAACTGCTACTTATGAGGGTAGAGGTATGAAAGGAGAGTAAAACTAGACCTCTCTCCCTAACGATCGCTCTTGGTGTGAGATCACCCAAAAACAATTGCCTTTAGTATGAGGTCACCAAAAAAAGTTGCATTAGGCATGATATTTTCTAAATGCTCACTCTTGGTGTGAGATTTCCAAAAAAACATTGTTATCTATAGTATTTCAAGACATCTCTTTATCCTACACAGTCTTATACATCTGGTTTACACTTTCTTTTATCACTATGTTTACACACTTATACATAATTTTACATAATTTTCTTAGATTTTTTATATACATGACTGTTAATACTCTTCTCCTCTTCTTTTTCAATTCCATACTTAATACGCAACAAGAAGTAGAATACTTTAGTAAATACAAGTGAACCAATAGGTACAAGCTATGTATATGCTTTTCCCCTAGGGTAAATTTCCTTTCATAATTTCCACGCTTCACTTTGGATCGCTCCATGATTCACTTGTCCACTCTGGACGCTATTAGCTACACTCTCTACATGATCATAAGGTACACATATTATAACTACTTTATGTTATCTTGTATTTAATGAAAAATATGAACTGGGGAAAAATAGAAACATAAAATCACGTGCTTGGGCACATTTCTAGATCCTAAAAGCATGTTATCATTTATATGATTCCTAAGAAATCAGACTAGTGGTTGGTAACTATCTTTGGCCTCTTTCCTATGTCTCTTACTTTCTCTTTTGTCTTAAAAATCCTACATCTCATTCATAACTTTACTTATTTATCTTTTATTATGTTAGATACTAGCACCAAACAAGGACAATAACGCACATGTGCTCGTGTTGCTTTTGGGTTATGTTGAACCTTTCTTACCTTATTCACTCTTTTTTACTCTCTTTTATATTTTGAGAATATTTTTCACCTATAGTTCATCCTTTCTATTTCCAATTATGAAATTCAAACAAGGGAATCATAAAAAATAAGTAGTTGTGTGTTCAAAATTAAGGACAAGGAACTAAGCATTACTATCATTACATAAGGTTGCATCCAAAGGAACTAATTCTTTCCAAAGGCATTAATCTAGCATCCATTCAAGGGATAATGACTATATACAAAACATAGGAATGGGAAGTCTATTATTTTCCATCCATACCTACTATTTCATTATTACATTCTATCTACAACCCACTATCATTTGTGCAAATTTGCACAAGGGCATCCTAGGGCATGATTTATATACATACTCACAAGAACTACATGGATTCTATGAGATTTAATGAAATTCTCAGTCATTAGTCCTAACATCTCTCTATTGGGTGACCACCGGTGTCAGTCCAACTACACTCATTATGTATCTTTAGTTTTTAGGATTTGATGTGGTATTTGTGTGATGTGTAATAGGTGGTAATATATTTCTTGTAAGTTACATGTACCCTCAGTGAACTGAAAGAGACGATACACGGGTGAGTCAACAAGATTCAATATTTACAGACACTTGTACGATGCAGTAAGATATTAAGGTTCTGACCATTTTTCACAGTTACTGGTACACCTAGAAGTAAATCTCCATCTCCTAAATTCACCCGAATCCCTGCCATGGGCGCCCATGCCCAACCTTACTCCTGCAGTTCCATAATTTTATTAGTGACCAGTGACAAAACTTTTGATAGTCTATTCATCAATAGCACTTGTATAGATCAATCTGGATCAGTACAAGATCAATTGTAAATCAACTAAGTCTTCTTATCTCATCATATTGCTTAGGGTTTTAATATTTTAAATCTTAGCTAATGATTGTGTCATACTGTATATTTTAGTACATTATACATCATTTGGTTACAGTAGTTATCTCTACAATACTAAGATTTAATCAATCTAAATTAAATTAAATCATTTAGTAAACCCTGCTTCTTCATCATTACATATTGGATCCTCATCCTCACGCTATTCTATCATCATCTTTTTTCATGGATCCTAAAATTCCTCAAATCATTTTCTCCCCTGACTTTCCTAAAATTTTCTTCTCCTCTATCCTTAATAAATTTATTACTTCTGGAATTGTATTTAGACAGTGGATGTCATCTCTCTGCACTGGAGTCTATGCCAACTTTTTCTTGAAGTATCTTCCATTACATATAGAATTTTCTATGTAGGATGAGGATTACTTTGGAGGAATAATTTTCATGGGCATACATGTTTTATCTTATCTCGATTTTTAGAGGTATGCACTGTCTATTTCACTGACCTAAAATGTGAGGGTCCAAGTGGAAGGGAAAACTCAATTCCTTTGTCCCTGAAGCTTGAATCCCAAAATCTCAAGGATATGTTACTCATTGGATCATGGTAGTTGTTCTTGTAGATCTCATCAACTAACTGTATGTATGGTAAAAATGTTTTCATATAAGGTAACTCATCAGTATTGTCTCTTCTAACACCTCTCTAACTGGCATCAATATACTATTCATCATGCTCTTCTTGTTCCTTAGGATGCTCCTTGAAATAATTTGAGGGATTGCCAAAGTTATCTAATTTTGTACCTTTTTGTCCCCTTTGTATTATGCCTTGAGTTCACATATATAAAGGTCATCCCTTATTCTTTGACCTCTGAAGCACTTAGTTGTTTTCTTCAAAACAATCTTCTCAGGATTCAAGTAGTAGAACAAATTTTGAACTACTTGGGCATCACGGTTCTATAATGGTTTCTACTAGGTCTATCACAAAAATGTCAGTTTCATGCTTAATTCCACTTAATCGCATTTCCCCCCTCAATATAATCCCTCCATGTGGTAATAAAGGGTCATGAATTAGTCTAGTAGTGTTACTTATTTGGTCACATCAATGTTCAACTTCTTTCCATCCCATGATAAGGTTCATGCAAAAGTGAAGGGAAAATATGGCCTCCATCCCCCTCCTTCTATCAAGTCTTCTTCATCACTGGACCAACTGCCAAGGAGTAAGTGCCGTATTTCTCAAAATACATTCTCCATTTCTTCCTCCCATAAATTCACTTTGGTAATTGTCATGATATCCTCTAATAAATTACCACCATTCAATGACATCTCATAGATCTCATTAGATAATGCACCCTGTAGAGTCTAGATTTTTGCAGGTATTATCTAGGGTGTTAGGAGCCAAGAACTCCTTATACTGCTCCTCAGGTGACTTTCATAGATACAATGGAAACACCTCATGTCTGTGGGTATACCTATTTTGAGGCGAGTCTCCGGTATCAAGTCCAATTCCTTGTTAATGTATCCTAAATTTATTATGGGGTTTAGGGGTAAAAGATGACTATAAAATGATTAAAACTGAGGTGATACACCAAATTTGTCTGAGGGCTTTGACTGAGTATATGTAAAATTGATATGTGAAGGATTTTTGGTGCAGGAACCAACAGTTCTTCTATAGAATATTAAGGGAAAAACACTTGGAGGTATTGAGGGAGATTATCACAACAATACTGCTAAGCTAAACATGCACATTAATATCATGCAGAAACTACTGAAACTTGTAACATGGTAAGATGATTAATCAAGGAATTTACATTCACAAGACTAATAGAAATATACGCAAGACTGAAAATAATTGGGAAGGCAGAAATTATTCACACTCAGAAGGCAAAACTGGTAAAAATTGCTTCAGTACTCCTATATCCAAAAAATTCCTCCAGAAGTTCTCCTCTATGCTTTGCAAATGCACACAATATATAGCAAAGAAAAGTTCACCCTCTTTCCAAAAATAGTTTAAGGTTTATACTCACACATGCATCTTATTTTTATCCTTTACTTTATAATAGATAAAGGAACAAAAATAGAGCATCCAATTACAAATAGGCATTATTAGCCTTAATTTCAATATAGTCAAACTGAAGTTGACTATTCTATTTTTAAGAAAGAAGGGTGAATAATTTGCTAAAAATAAGATTGCTTTCTAGGCAAGTCTCTCCCCATGAACATGCAACTTTGTCTTCTTCTCTATCCTTTCCTCTTATGAAGCATGAAATAATAAACTCCCTATGAATGAATAAAAATAATTGTAATACTTGCAAAAAATAAACATCCACCGTGGGGACCACTTGTCCATGTGCGCATGCTCTGATGTTGACATCTCTTTAGCTTCTAATGGTCAAAAGGGTGACATACTGCAAATTATCCCTATCTCCTTCAACAGTGGGAACCACCTTTGCACTCCACCATGGTTTGGCCACTCTTGATTATTCGACCTTAGACTATAGCACTAACATAGTCCAAAGAATTCACCTCCCTTTGAGCACACACATGGCACATTATTATACTCAGACACTTTTGATTATTATTTCTTTGTCGGCTTTTGGATTATTTGGGATATGGACTATCGTTTAGAATTTTAAAAGTTAATATGAAATGATTTTGTTTTAAACATGGATGCTGGCCTCCTTTGCACGATGACTCACCCCTTTGTTACGACGGTGGCTTCCTTTTAACTCATGCCCAATTAGGGTTTTCTATGATACTCCCACATGTATATTTTTTAAACTCAGTTGGCATGAAGGTTTGGATTTTGCACCATTGATTTTGTACTTTCAGATCCCTTCTGTTGATTCTTTGACTGACATCAAGTTAATTAACTCACTGAAAGAGTTAATGAAGGAAAATGGGGTTAAAACCCTGTCATTTGGCATTTTTTACATTTGAGCTCTACTTGCTTGGCAAAGCCCTGGCTGATTTTTCTGAGGCCACCATGAATGTTTTCTTTTGAGCTTTCTCATGGAGATTTTTGTTTCTATTCGAACTCATTTTGAGGGGATTCAATCTGCGTAAGTAGTTCTCTGTGTTTGAGTGAATCTATATATTTGTTGCTCAGCTTTGTATACTTTTGAAAACTCTGATTTCTTTATTGGCCGCCATTATTGAAATCTTGAAACTTGGATCTATGTTTTTCTTGATCTCTCTAAGTTGGTATTCAAAGAGCCCACCATTTCTGTTGCTTATTACTCTGTCATGGCTTGGCCTGGAGGGTTTTGAAGGCAATCTGAGAGATCTTTGATAAAATTTTCAGCGAAGGAAACTCAATTGTGCACTAAAATATTATTTCAACTTCTATCACTATTGTGTCATTTCAAAGGTATGTCTATAAATCTCCACCATTTTATAGCTTGAACAATGGTTATACTCCATGGAATAGTAATTATTTCTTTAGATATGCATGTTTTCTGATGTGGGTATATCATTACTTGCTCTTATTTCAATACCCATTTGCATGTTTTGTTTTGCATTGTGGGTTTCCCTGAAAATACGTTTTCCTTCATGATAAGCTTTATCCAGGCTGATATTTGCTATGGAGACCATTATATAAATGTGAAATATGTGTTTTCTATTCTTGGGGTCGATTCAAAATATTTGATTTATGGGTTTCTTTCATATATATCTAAGTATTCAAGCATCTGTATCTCCTTTAAGAGTTCTTCTGAGTGGGATGATTGAGAATGTTTAGCCACCATTTTTTGATATTTCAAGCATGGAAACTATGTTATTATTCAACCTCTGCATTTTCTATAATCACCAACACTGATTAGTTGAGCTCATATTTGGTTATTTTGAGGCACTGATAATTAGCTCCCTTCTGTGATTTATTGCTACCCAGTACACATATTTCAATCAGTCAGGATATAAGAAATTTTTTTCCACTAACAGTTAACTGAGTGAAATATCTCATATCCACTTAAACACTTGAACTTGGCTTCAGTGTTTATCATTTTAGAGATATTCATTCTTTTATGGTAGCAATATTTGGTTTAGTTGATGCCATGGAGCTATATCTGTGTAAATTTCTAATTGTAATTTATACTATCTATTCCATCCTTTTTCTAATGACTATATATGCTGAAAGAAAATAGACTGTACCTTTCTTGTAACTTAGAGATGTTCTAAGATGCATTTTAATCTGAATGTTTGCTTTCGATGGAGATTTTGTTCCTTCATGATTAATCCATTGTAACCAGATCGAGTCTTCACTTTCTGTGATGAACCTGATGTTAATATTTTCTTTATCTATTTCCTTTTATAAATAGTTGTACTTCTTTGATATGGCAGCATATCTATAATTCATACTTCTTTATTTGAAAACTAGAATTCATAGAAATGATGTACTTTGTAAAATTACTTCAAATTTCATGTTATTCATCTATTTAAGCTATAATGAATGCTCCAAGTACTTTAATATGATGACTAAAAGTGCAGTGCATTTATTTTCTGCATTATATACTATAATTCCTTTTATTACAGATCTGATATGCATGCTGAAAAAGTCATAAATGTCCATTTTATATGGTGAAGCCCTATAAATTTTTTTCCATAATTCCTTTTCACTTTATTTCAGCAGTAATATTTTCTTATTTCAGTTAACTTAAAATTATTGAATCTGATTCTTCTACTTCACCTAATAATTACACTTTTGAATGCCTGAATTTCTGAAGTCGGAAGTATAAAGAGTTAAAATTAACCTTGAGCTCAGTGTTGATGATCATTTTCTTCTCCCTTTTTAGGTACCATGATGTAGTTATAGTGGGCAGCTAGAACAACCGTACATAAGGAGAAGAACACTCCCTCGAGGCAATGATGGGTTTCTTTTACCTCTTTATGTTTTCACCTTCATAAATATATGCATTGTTTTTTCTTTCAATTATTTCTTACGGATTGTGTGAGAAAAATATGTACTATTATTCCTCATGAATAAATGAAACTATTTTTTTGTTATGAGATGTATGTCCTTCCTTTATGTACTTTATTTCATTTGTATGGATAATAAATGAACTTATACAACTCAAAATGCTTAAATAATTCACTTAATCATAGAAATAATTAAATAATCAAGTGTACCCTATTGTCGCTCACTGAAAATATAAACTGCTTGTAAAACTATAAATTGTCCCTCAAATATTCCACCTATCTGTAGCTTTAGAACATCATGATTGATACATGCTTCCCTTCCTACCTTCCCCAGGGCCCTATAATGGTTGTTTACAGCTGGTGCATAGATTTGATGAGGGTTTCAAATGGAATGGTTGCATATATGAGGCATGGCATTCTTAAACTATACTCTAGTTGTAGTTTTGATTCCAAATGACTTCCAAGACTGTCCAGAACCAAACTCGTAACTGACCAATCTGAGAAATATTAAAAGTTTCGAGTTGAATTTTTCACACTGGGTGCAAAAATTGTCAACAGTCCCTCTATAACCTCCTTTACTTCAACATCCAATTAATTTTTTCAAACAAACTAATCCTAACATTGATGGCCGAGACACATTTCAAAATCTGCCACCATGACATGCTCTTTCTCACATCACTGCATATAATTCTATTACTCACATAATTTAGAGGCATAAAAACTTGTTCCCCACATTAATTCCTCTCAAAGTGTCTACTTCCACATTTCACCCTCTACGATTCTTATTTAATCTTCCTAAGAATTCCTACACCTTTGGTACACACATTGTAATGTCATTACCATTTGACGCACTTTAGATCCACGATTCATACTCGACTGCTAATTTTATCAAATTGAAATTAACTTCAGTTCACCCAGACTTCAAGCTCAGTGATTCATGATATATCCTTCTAGCATCTACATTCTTCTACCTATTTTTGGATGACACACTCTTGTTCTATGGTTCATTGTTGACTGTTGAGGAGACTTTTATAAATAAATCTTATCTCATACACATCCACTATAGGGCAGGATACTATTATCATATTCACATATTGCATACCATAGAACCACACCCATAAAAAAATTGCATATCTTTATTATATTACTATTGATAGCTTTTAGTATTTACATGTTGCAATTTACTTACTATGGTCCCCAAATATACACATGAGCATTCACTTGGTTTCTAAACATGAATGTATATGTCTTACATATTGTCAAACAATGCAATTATTCTAAACAATGTATCTCTCATTAGTCTTAATGAGGCTCCTAGGGGCATCTATTTTCACTACTTTGACATTCTGAACAATTCAGGTTCTATTACTACATTATTCACTACTTCTCACTACTAGAATTTTTAGTTTTCCTTGATTAATACATGCTTTGACATATTATTTATATTTTTAACATGTTAATGGGTGATATATGTGTACCATTTTCCTTGCAAGACTATATGCCAACCATGGTTATCTAATCCATTTTTTAATCTTATTTTCCATTATATGTTATTGTTTGTGGGATACACCCTATGACTTGTGTGATCATTATATGTTTTTATCCACTTTAACCCTGATTGCCTTATGACATTGTGATTCATGTTCCATGTTTGAAACCCTCTTTTCTTGATTTATCTTGATTTCACACTTTCTTGTTACATTGTTTTCTAGTACATGCTTTTCTTTTACTAACACATAGTTATATCCTCATTTGTTCGCATGTGCCTTGGTTTCTACAATGCACATCCCCTACCCCTACATGAATCAAATTCAGATCAACATCAATTCCTCTCATTTGTACCACATTATAAAAATTTCATCGCATGTACCCTAAATGAGGGGGGCATACATTGGGTGAAAAAATAACCCCTACAAAAGCTAAGAGATACAGTAATAATTTGAACAATATAGAATCATATTTACCATATAGTCATCGAACTTCCCAAAATTAGACTTGGGTCATAATCAAAGAGCTGAAAATAGAACCAAAAATTAGACAACAATTCTTAGGCACGTGTGTTATCATCTGGGTGCTAATGTCCTTAGGGTACATATAGTTAATTTCTCATATCAACAGAATTAACATAATTCTTCATTAGATTTCTACATTAAAATGCATTGGCCTCTAACTAAAGAATACATTTTATCTCCTATATTAAGTAAAATCAGAATAATTCAAAACATAATCAGACTCAAATCAAGATGTACCATCTTTAGTGGTACTTATGATGGTAGAGTCATGAAATGAGAGTAAAAATGGAATTATCTCCCTAAAAATGTCTCTTGGCATGAGATCGACCAAAAAACTTCATATTCATGTGAGATCACCGAAAAAATTATCCTTGGCGTGTGATCACCTGAAAAAATATCTCTTAGCATGAGATCTCCAAACAATTACAAGCACAATAACAGGTACAAGCTACGTATATTCTCCACCCCTAGGGTCACTTTCCTTTCCTAATATCCATGCTTCACTTTTCAATCAATTCACACTTCACTTATCGACTCAACAAACAAGTGGCTACACTCTCTACAAGCATCATAAGGTATGCATCTTTAAACTACTTTTTTTATCAAGTATTCAATCAAGCAAAATAAAGTGGAGCAAAATGTAAACACAAAATTATGCACTTGGGTACAATCCTCAGTCCTAAAAGCATGCTAGAATTTACAAGTTTCATAAGAAATAAAACTACAGATTGACAACTATATTTGGCTTCTTTTCTGTGTCTCTTATTTTCTCTTTTTTCATACACACCATAAAAACTAGGAATAAATTAAATTATTTGTCTTTTATATCTTCATACAAGAGAGTCTAGCTAGGAAAACAGTTCCCAAGTTCTCCTATCCCTCGTAGATGCTCCTGACCCTTTCTTACCATACTCACTTTTTTCAGGTGTCTTTTAACTTTTGGGCATCATTTTCATTTATAGTTTGGCCTCTTGTATTTTAATTACGAAATAAAAACAAAGGAATATTATAAATACATATTAATGTGTTCAAAAGGCATCTATCTAACATCTATTAAAGGTACAAGTGTTGCATAATTTAAATACATAACATAGGAAGGGGAAGTTTATTGTATTCCATCCACGCCTGTTATATATTTCTAAACTCACGATCTAGGTCGTTACCACTTATCCATATTGTGTAAGGAAATTCTAGGGAATCATTTTGACAAAAAACAATAAATACACGGAGTATGAGATGTAGTGCAACACTCGATCATAATTTCACTTTTTCGGTGACCACTGGGTCAATCTGACTCCCCATTTTTTGTTTTCCTCTTTAAGTTTTTTGTGGATTATGGGTATGTGTAAGTGAATATCTTTCTTATAGGTTATAGGTACCTTTGGTGATCAAGGAATGAATATCAAGAAACCAACAATATACAAAATGAAACCCTTTGCACATAAAAGAAAGTAGATACTAAGGTTTTATATAGTAACTCGGGCCCAGAATAAGTCTAGAGCACTTTTGTGTCCTTTTCCTTTTGTGAGTACCCCTCTCGAGCATTGTTCCTGAGTTCCAAAATTCACACTGACTAGTGACGACCATATTTGCAGTCTATTAAGTTATCACACTTGGAAAATTCACTTTTTATTCATACTAAAATTAGTTGAGTCCTCTTACCTATTCATGTTGCTTAGGGTTTCATATTTTACATGCTTTATTGCTTGTATCTTACTATATATTTGGAATTTATATAGCACACATTACAGTAGTTACTTTGTAATTATTTCCACATTCGTGGAACATTGGATCTCAATATGACATCTAGATTGATATGAGTTTCTTCCTATAATTTTTCCTTTGTAAAAACCTTCGGCACTTCCCTCATTAGACTACGGGCATCCAATACCTTCATGACCTGTACTTTCTATCATAAAATAGGAAACCACAATTTCTTGTATACATTGTCAACAACCATAATGTACATGTATGTGAGTAACATATATTAAACAATGCCACAAACATAGGTGTATTATGGGATATGTCCCCAAATCTAGCAATGTGACACAGGCCAACATGGTCCAATATATAACACTCTGCATCTGACAATCCTAAAAATAGTAATGTACTCAAGTGACGGCCTAACCCAAACTCCCTGGAGTTTATATCCCTCTACAAAACACAAAAATCAACGAAATTATAATATTATCACATCATACATACTGAAAAATAACTCAAAACAACATGAAATTAATCAAAATAGATGAATTTCCAACTACAGAGACAAAACCCTGCCCTATGCCACCAACGCCTAGGATTAGGTCACTAGAATCAAAAAATATGTCACTAGTGCCTAGAACTATGTGCTAGTATCCCAAACGAAAAAAAATTCCATGCCCACTTATGTCCTAATAAGAAATGGTGAAAACTCAAAAAGTTTAAGTTTTACTAAAATTGACCAACAAAAATTATTTGATAAATTTTTAAAAAAATAATCAAACATACCAGCTCATCATTCATCTGTGAATCCAATACCACTATTACTTTCTCAAACCTTTTCAAAATTTCCTCTCTAATGCATATCATCATCATAGCTTAGAGCTCCAAATTCTACTCTATCTCGCTATAAATGAAATTTCTATTCACTTTTTCACTATTAATATATATGGTAATTCAAATTTTCCATACACCATAGTTACCATTTACAATAATTTTTACAATTAATACAAGGAACACAATTTCACTCATCTCTTGAGCCTCGTTACTCCATTTTGTTCACATTTTGTGCCATCTAGATCACTATTTCTTCTAGCAATGTACTATAAAAGTTTTGACATTCCACTTTCAAATCTGGCACATATACTTATCAATACTTACATAGACTTTATTGGCATTGTTATCTCTTCTATACTATCTCTTAGTCATTATTACACATTTTAGAGTCTTGATTTTGTATCAGTGTTCATTTCTCCACCACTCACCCTTATGTCAAAAGGGGTGGTATATAATTAGGATCATCTTATAATCCCTCTCAGGATATAAAAAAATCAAACTACATTCCTAATCCATTATTAACACACTTATCTTTTATCTTATTCAAAAAAATGTACAATAATTCTATACAGCATTCAAATACTTTCTACAATTTCTAATATATTCCCCCAAATGACCTAATCTTCAAGAAAAGTAAAAAAAAATATCTCCATAATTTATATACTAAATACATCCTAGTACAATTAATTATTTATCATTCAAATCTAAGTAATCAAATGGTAAAACAAGCACATTTTTTATCTCTCCTAGATCACCTAACTTGGGAGCTACATTAGATTACTATAACTTTCAGATGACATGAATCGGAAGTCATTAATTATTATTCAAATTGGAATACACGGTAATATAGGAGTGGGGGTAATTAAATGTCAGTATCTTTCCTATACTTCTCCTCTCTCTATTCTTCAATTGGGACAAACAATTTTTGAATAAAAATTAAATCATATCATAATTTGGTCTCTATCTGTCTGTAGTGGTTGTACCTTTTAAGGATGTAGTAATGGATGAAGAGTAAAACTAGACCTCTCTCTGCAACACTCTTCCTCTAATGGCAGGATTCCTAAATCCTCCCATTTTTAAACAAATCTTGTTGGGAATAATTCACTCCCTTTCTCTTCAATATCCTTAGGAGACAATTAAAAATATCTAAAATATCCAAAATCTTTTCAAATATTTCACCAAGATATTTTCATCATAGTTTTCTATCTCTAATTGTGTCACATGGGTCAAAGTGTGGATCCATGGTTATTTACACTACAAGTATCTACATTCTATGTGAACTTTCCAATATGGCTTCACTAGGTTTTTTAAATATTTTTTCCTTTAACTTCCTTCACACTACTTGAATTTCATTCAAATAACATAAAATGGGGGAAAATGTAGAAACAAAATAAAGCACATATTACTATTTTACAATGTCTTCAAGTATGTTTTTATATGCATGGATCTTAAGTAATAAAAGTATTCTCTTGTGACATAATATTTTTTCCATCTATGTCCTTTGATTGGTTTTTTGTGCTTCTCTCTGACATATTTCATTTCTATATTCACTTATGGTCATGTCATAGGGATCCTTATGTAATGACCATACTTTACACACACAAATACAACACTAAAAAAGACCTGTATATTTTTTTTGACTTACAATGCTCACTACACAACACCACAAGGGCTCCAAGAAGATAAAATAAACACATAAGACACATAGTTCATCAACTCAAATAGGCACACGAAAACACCATATACCTATCAATGCCACACTTTTCCCAATAAATAAATGCTAGCAATGACCCAACCACAAGAAAGGGACCCAAGGAGTGGCAAACGCACAACACATCATTACCAAGATTACATATTAGTTATGATAAACCTTGTAAGAACATTATTATGCAAGGATAATATTATCATGTTTCCACCTAGAGATTCTTAAATTCTTTCACATTTAACTTACAGTTCAAGCATTTATTTTTGTTATTTATCCCTTACGATAATCTCCATAACTTATATAATTATTTTCCATATTTCAAATTACATACAAAGTTCCTAATTCTCTCATTCTTATGTTAATATTATGCTTTCCAAACATTTATTCAATGTTTAAATTTTACCCTTTCAACACAAGTGAATCTAACGTGATGTTAAGAAAGAAATATTAGGATTAAAGGAGATTTAGATTCAATATATATATATATATATATATATACATATATATATATATATATATGTATGTATGTATGTATGTATGTATGTATGTATGTATGTATGTATGTATGTATGTATGTATGTATGTATTTCCATTAAAATTAATCGATCACAGTATATTTATTACCATATCATAGTTGTATAGTTCAATAACTTGTTGAATGCATTAATCATTTCCACATCAAGAATTTTATTTAAGTTTATATATGTCTTTTGTTTCCTCAAAGTTTGATCTCACTAAGGGAAATTCATATTCTCTTTAACACAAGAAAATGGCTAATTGAGTTATAAGGACTCTAAGAGTCACATTATTTCTAACCTCAATTCTCATTTTACTCTTATATGCTTTACTCTTACATTGCATTATGGTCTCGTTATTGTCATCACTTTATAACAAAAGAGTTACGAAATTACTTGTCTAAAATCTTAAAAAAGTACATGACTAGAAGCCTTATAAGCTACACATAAACCACAAGTGATTTGTGTTCAAGGTAAAATCCCATGTTTCTACATTTCATGATTTCGCATGTGAAATTTCTGTTACTCTTAATGTCATAAAAGGGCATCACAAGGGATTATAGGCCAAGATTTTGGTTTCTTGGGTTCTCTAAAGTTAACATTTTTCAAATCAAATTCTCTTGTAAGGAGTTACTTACTGTTTTCTACCCACAAGCTAACCTCCTATTCAACTGAGGTTTAGATTAATTTTAATTTACACTCAAGGATCTATGCCCTAATATAGATTAGATTAAGGTGTAAAAACATATTTACTCTATAAACCCTCTGTTAAAGACGAAGGCACTTAATTGTCATTAACCGAAGTGACACATTTAGCTGTAAGGAACTAAAGATATCATTAATAAGAGTATAATTCATAGTACAACTATTTCACTAGGTCCATTTGTGTCATCTAGATCCCATAAGGAATTCATTTGATGATGAAGAAAAATTTCTAGATCTAACTTCGTAAGAATTGGTAGTCCACTAGGATCCTAAGGAAGTCTTAGTTCTACATACACCAGAAATAGTTTGGCCATGTGATTCCTAACTTTCGGGTTTACGACAATGTTCCTAAACATACCAACTATGATGATAATTCAAACTAGGGATCTCAGTTACTTAAGCCAGAAGGTGACATCGAGAGTAGAGATTGAATTTTATCCTAAGGTTTTAGTCTCCTACACTAAAATAATTCACACAAAAAGGGTGGCTTTACACGATTCTTATAATAGGTTGAGTTTTTTGTTTAGATCTATTTATTACATTTACAAGGTAAGAATACAACACACTAATTAATTATTCATCTATTGAACACTAGAAATGCACTACAATATTTTAAATTAAAATTCATTTCATATACATATCCAACTATTACAATACAAAATTTAAAGATCAAGATATTACCCATGTGTAAATGAACATTCCCCTTAAACCCTAGCATCAAAATATTATAGAAATTCAATTATAAACCTTTTTATACTTCACAAAATGTTGAAAAATCCGCTACAGTTTCATTTAACATATATACCCAATCCCCCCTTTTTTTCAAATGTAAATATGAATCAACGAACACCTATAGCTAAATGCACATTTCCCAAAACACCCCTAAGACTAACATCTCATTCATATTGCCAAATTTAAATAAATAGTTTTACTGTAGCATAACAATAAATAAAATATTTCCTTCTATTAACACTCATAAATTCTAACAATATACAATGAATCACACCCACATCGTTCCACCATATTACTTGTATCCTGTTCAAACATGTGATCATGAAATCAGCAATAAATCAATGGCATGACATCCTCCCAAATATATCATAATTAACATTGTTAGTTTCCCATTTACATAATAACATTAATAATTTACATTCAAAAGGATAAGGTTAGAACACATATTTATTTTATTTCAGTTCACTTCATTTCTTAACCAAGGTGAAAAAAAAGAAATGGGTAAGATAGGGAAACACTATTTTACTAAAAGTTAAATTTCACATAACAGTCACACATTAGAGTTTCAAGAAGTTATTTACAAGTATCAACAAGTTTCCATGATCATTTGGCAACCTAACAGGGGTCCTAGAACTTTATTTTTACGATTTCCTACTAGTTGTAAAAATCATTCGATTTAGGCTGGGAGGTGAAGAAACCAATTTCAAGCATTTTCGTCTGATGAGTAAAAACACCATGGGTAAGTTTCTACATGACCTCCTATATTACCAAGAATTCATAAGAACTAATGAGGATTCAGAACGGGTGAATTTTTTAAGATTGGCAGGCTAATTTCTCTGAGGCCATTGGTCGTAATTGACCTAGTTATAAACGATCAAAAGTAATCTCAAGGGCTCAGAAAACCATGTCCACAAGTTGACGTTCGATGGACGAACGCACAATTAGAAACTGCCTACAATTTTTCCTATATATGGATAATTCACCGTAGATTTAACGGGAATAAGAACTAGAAAATAGTTTTCAAATGGTGATAGGATTTCTGGAGCCACCGGTCGTAATTGGTCCAGTTTTGACATAGTCAAACTATGATCGGAGGCCTATAAAATGCCTATGCCAAACAATCAAGCAGAGTGTTTTTTCCCAAATTGAAGGTTCTAGACAATTTTTTAGTAAAAGTACTAGAGGTTTTTGAAGGCGGATACAAAATTCGTTGTCTAGGATTCAAACGGCGAGATGAAACGAAAACCAACTTTTCAAATTTAGCAGCTTTTGATAGTTGTAAAATGGTGTAACATGGATCCTAGAATGGTGTCAAAAATATCACAGATGATCTTTCAAGGTAAATTCAAGGGTTAAAGTGGCTCCTCACATGACAAGGGACACGTTGGAAACTTAACATCTCCTTTCTGGAGTTACGAGGGTTAGTTTACAAGTCTCCAAAAATTGTGATTTATCTGTTTTAACAAGGGAGCGGTCAACATATTTACAGGAGCTCAACTTGAACTTGTTAATAAAAGTGGTTACTAAAGTAATCTCATTTTCATCACGGAATGAAGATTTAAGTCCATTATTTACCAAGGAATATTGGATCGTGTAAGTTACGTTATAACATCTTATTGTTTTGAAAACACGATTATTTAAACAAATAGATCTATGATAATTTCTATGGTTTAAAATTTTATCTTATTGAAACTGAAAAACTAAATGATAAGAATTATGAAAGATAAGGATAGAAGAACCATGCCTAGAATTGATGGACGATAGGAGATAAATGGTTTTGGGGTTCTATAAGCCAGTTGAAATTGTGGGATTATGTTCTGAATCTCAAATAGGCATTTCGTTAAGCAGTCAAGAGGTTTTTCTAACCTTCCCTATCGTTTTCCCTTCATTCCCTCTAGTTTACTTGCACAATGACATCTACAAATCCTCGTCCTTGTCCATTGTGGTTAGGTGGGAGTCAATTTTCCATTTATACTCAAGAATGTCAATTCCATGCAATGTCATTTACTACCAATCTAATGGTCCCAAACATTTGTTTACGTCGTCCACAATCCTAAATGTTGTATGACCATATGCAACAAGTGGAGAACCTCCATGATTTTGAGGTAGGTACAACAGATGAAGACTATCTAGTGGCCTCATTAAACCCAAAGCCCAAATCAAACTCATATTATCAGTGGCATTCATAGAGATGTCAATTTTTGCATTTACATTTTGAAGAGGCCTTTGGTAATGGATCAAAGACACACCATCTTTCCTTTGACCATATACAAGTATTTTATTATTGACCTCGCTATTTCAATCAGAATCTTTATAAACAAAAACTAGGGCAGACACCTAGAGCATCTCCATCCTAGTCTTAATATGATAATAAGTCTAAGAAGCTCGAAGGCTTTCCAATGGTGGTTTAAACGAGCATAAGGCTAAATCAATGCCTATCCCTCCTTAGTAGAAACAAAGGCTCAATGAAACCATGAATTTGGAACACAAAAAGAAGTGATAGGAAATCACAAGCTCAGTAATGAAGCAAATATCAACATATTTGAGTGAAAGAAAACAATACATATCTCCAAATAGCACAAATCTAAATGGCTCAAACACAATCGAGTTGGAAAGTGGAAAATAGGCAAAAACAGATGGCACCCATCTCGAGAAGAATGATTTACTCATCTGCATTTTCTTAAATGTTTCTAAGCCTTTTCAATGAACCCATTTTGTGCATATGATGCAGTCAATGTTTTCCACAACCACATTTTTTTTCAAACACATTTTTTCAAACAATTTGCTTTGCATGAGAAAGGTTACACATTGCATACACATCTACCAGAGCGCTTGTAACTACAACACCTGACAAAAATATTCTATGTTTTATGCTTTTTGAACGTCTATTCCCTATTCCAAAGGTCTTATTTTGACACCAGTGGGGAGTATGCTGGCAAGAGTGAATCGATTTGTTTGATTCCTGATCATTGCATTTGGTGAAACAGTGTAAGTGTCTCGAGAGGAACCCATGTATTCTGTAACTGACATAATCAACTCCCATACACAATTGTCACATTCTTTCATTTGATCAAACCCTGTAACAGTGTCCAAGCTCTGTGAGACACCCTTTCCACACTTTTCCCCACTATAACTATTCAATTACTGTAAATTTACAATGTTTCCTTTGGTTTCAACGTGATCCATACCTTGGATCCCAATAAAGTGCTTGTATTATTAAATAAGGGAAATGATGGGTTTGACTTGATGTTAAGGAAGCCCATGTGCTTTGTCAGGTAGCCCATGTCTCCAAACTTCCCCACGCTGACCCCTTACACCCAGCCATTCCTCCTTTCACCAACTCCACCCACTAAAATAAATGTATTTAATTTATATTATTTATTTTTCTTTTTGCTTGATGTGGCATTACATCATGTATTTATCTTTTTTCACATCTGCTATCATTTAATCCAAGATAATAGTGCCCAGGAACCTATGTCCATTTTGGGATCCTCTATCATGGTTATTATTTTTACCTATTTTGACATTTTTGGTTTTCATGCTTATTTTTTCTTATTCTTATCTTGAGCTCGTAGTTGGGCTTTTGTGTAACTAGTGTCGATATTAAGATAATATATTCATATATATACACAACATACACACTATAATTCAAGATGAAAATTTTAAGGTCCTATAACATCTACATATTATCAATTTTATCAAATAGGCTTCATTTTTGGGTTGTATACACTACATAGGAAGTGGAAGTGTTGAATTCCATACCACAAATTTGCATTTTATCTTCATATAACCACTATCTTCTCATCATTGGCATAGGGGCAACCTAAGGACACTATATCACACACAAGCACACAAAACTACATGTAGTCTTGAATGTAGTGCAAAAATCAGTCATAAATTCACTCTTCGGGTGATCATTGGGGTCACCCTAACTTCACATATTACATATCTTATTCAAGTTTTATTTTTTTGTGAGATTTTAAATATAGGTAGTGTTTATTTTTAGGTTATAGGTACCTTTGGTGATTAAAGAGCGAATATATGGAGACCAACAAAAATCAGGTGTGAAACCCTAGAAATATAAAAGAAATTAAATTCCAAAAATTTTCTCAGTCACAGGTGCTGAGAAGTAGTCTCCAACACCTAGGCACACTTTCCTTATTATGTGCACCCATGTCCAGCCTCAGTAAAAAGTCCCATATCTTTTGTCGATATCCTGTCACATCATTTCTTGTCGGATCCAACATTTACAGAGTCCTGACTACCTACATATCACATAAGAATCCGCTAGGTCAATTATATTTTCCATTTTCTTATGCTCTTGCATTGCTTGAGTGCTTAGCATATGTATTTTATTGTATTTTATAATATTAATTACTATGAAATTAGATTTAATTTAGTTTTTATTCAATCATCTTCTAAAAATAAAAAAACTAGCTTTATATATACTCTACTCCTCTATCCAATCTCAAGGTTTGTATATAGTGACCATTTTGCATCTCAAACATTACCTTGAATTTCTTTAACACAACAGAGGCCTATAATTGATTTTTTAAAAATGAGCCCATGTCCTTCTACTGAAGTCATATATGAATGTACTTAAATATTCACTCTTGGATAAGGAGGGATTCTACATAGGAACACACGAGTATGAATGAATCAACTCAAGAGGTGAACTTTCTCTCTAAGATTTTATGCAGGGAAAATAATTTATGTGTTGCATCACCAATATGCAACCCTCCCATATTTAATCTAGTTATTTAATTGGCGGAAACCTGATAACCATTTTATGCTTATGTATAACATGCAATCCACCAAAACTAAAAATCACATACCCGACATGCCAAAGATTATATTGGTCGATTATTATTTTTTTAATGTTGTTACTCCCTTAGTTTACATCCTCCAAGGACACATTCTAATATATGTCATATTCATCGCTGCAATCTTCCAATTAATCCCACTTCTATAATAGATAATTCATTCTCCATATTAAAATATAACCTTGTATCCTTTTTAAACAATATTCTCATTACTTAGAAGGTTATAATTAAACCCCGATAGATAAAATAAGTCTCGAATATTCTACTTATATCCTTGTATGGTGAGAATGGATACAATGCCTTTTCCTAATACTGTAACTTTGTCATTTTTACTATCTTATCTTTAAGTTTAACTTCTTCATAGATCTTTCTAGACATTACTTTGTTTGCACAGATGTGGTTACTTCATGCACTATATGAATACCATATTTTTTGTTATCTTTCCTAGTTGCATTGTAAGTTACAAATAAATTTCCAAAATTTTAATGATTTTCAGGTTTAGTCTCTTTTTCATTAGAATAACTTGCATTATGAGTTCTCATATCATATAATTTCTTCCAACATTCACTTACATAGTGTCTATACTTCTTGCAGTAATATCATTCTACATATGATTTATCATACCTTTGTGTAGAACCACCTCTAAAAGTTTTTTTCTCCTTCCTCTTCCTCTTGAATTTTAATCTTGATGGTTGTGTCTTCCACCTTTTAAGTTAAAAATTCTTTCTATTTCTCTACTTTAGGCTCATCTTCCCTGCCACTCACATTTTTTTATATTTTAAAGTATTTTTCATTGGAGGAGCTTGTTTTCCTACTCTTCATTTGTTCATGAATTTTTAAAGAACCCACAATCCCATCAAATTTCATTCACCTCAAATCCTTGGACTCTTGTATTGCAACAAAAAATGGATCAAATTGAATTGGGATCTTTGAAATACCATCTCTATGATCCCATGATCTTAAACAACATCTCCATTTATCCTTATTTTATTCACTATGATCATTGTCCTTGTAAAAATATTATTATTTGATACTAATTATTCTATGAGTAGATTCTTAAAATATCCATGCAACATCTCGAATCTAACTATATTTGCCTTGTCCCTACCTTGATAATTTTTTTGAAAGGTATCCCATGATTTCTTAGAGTTAGTCGCTGTTTATTTCTAGGGAAAAGCTAAATCACTGACAAAATTTTTAATTTAGTTTAAAGGATTTTTATTCTTCTTCCTATTTTCCTTCAAAATATTTCTTTGAGATTGATGAGTTTATTAAATGTAGTGTGATATGATGTCTTCTTGTTTCCTCCTTCCATTAGTTCTCATCACACTTGGCAAGGGAAAAATGTCTTCATATTGATACCATGCGTTAGTGCTACAAGTCTATTACTTAAATCAGATCAAAAAAATCTCCAAGAATTCCTTCTCTGATTTTGCTATGCAAATTGATTCTCCCTTGGAAACCAAGTAGCATCAAAGATTTAGCAGGACATTGAGAGATAGAAAGATCATATTATGAGTCGTTTTCTAGCCGAGGAGGGGATTTGTCTAACTCTTTGTCACTCAGGCATTAGAGAAATGGATAGCACCTTCATTAAGGATTTGATCTATCCTCACTGATTTAATCTATGCCTTTCGACCAGGGTGAGAGGACCCGTTTTCTAACCTCTTTAGGTGAAGGCTAATGAATATATCCTTCTTTGCATAAATTTGAAAGGAGACCTTGAGAAAATATGATCAATGCACCACAATTTAACTCTCATGAGTTGTCACTTGTAAATAATGATGATATTTTGTAAACAAGGCTAAAGGTTACTAAAGACATTACGGGATCCTGATTGCTTCTGCAGATTTTGGTGATAGAATTTATACATTTGTGGACATACAGGGAAAACAGGGGTAGTTCGGGTAGGATTCATTGTTTTGAATAATTTTGGTGGGAGATTAAGTAAGATAAAATTGAGTATTCCAAATCTTTGAGAACCTTCACAACATATGGAAAACTAAATAACAAAAAGCTTAAGAATAGCTAAAATATTCCTTCAACCAGAAGGTGTGCATCAGTGGAGGCCCAGATTTGCACGGTTTCACACAATCTCCAAGAAATTAACATGAAGGCTCGATCTAAAGACTCAATTAAGCATCAAAGACCCTCATTTCCTCATGTGTAAGATACACTCAAAAGCTTACAGATAATCTTTATCAACAAATGACAGTAAAATGATTTTAAATTGTTTATCTCATTGCGGGATGAAGGATCTTCTTAAAATGAAATTGTAAATGCCACTAAACTGTCACAGGGACAAGATCCTATGTGATTCAGAGGGACTTTAAAATATATTTCAATAGGAATAAGAAAAAATACTTACATACATTTTGAAATAAAGCAGACACAAATTTGTCCAAGATTTACATAGATTAATTCGAAATTAATTAGATTCACTAGCAGGGGAAACTTTCTTTGAACAATATCATATCTTGTCAATGGCTATACACTCACAACCAACTTGACGTGATTGAAATCTAAAGCACAAGAAATTAACAGGTTTCTCGGATTAGTCTCTTAGGAAGATGGTCTCTCTCAAAATTTCTCTTAATAATTCAACCCATGACCATTGCAAGAGTATTCTCATTGCATTTACACATTTCAATCGATCACTCATCCCAAAATTCCCCCCCAAAAAGAATAATATTTGAGGAACCTTTGCTTGTTACCAATTTGCCTCAAAAAGTGACATTTAACAAATTCATACCCAAAAGTTGGTAGGTGGACAAATCATGAACTAATCACGTTTATCAGACCCTCAACTAATGACTAGGATGCCATGCCACAACTTTTTTAAAGTCCTTATAATCATTCTTTTTGTTCTGTTATGTGAGAAATACCCGTTCTAATAATTTTTTGGTCTCTCTATATAGCTGGATCTTATAGGTAATCCTTTTCACTCTTGAGGTAACACCCTTTTTATCCTTTACGCATGCAAGCTTCATTATTTCATCGTTTTCCCTTTCTTTCCTCTACAAATCTGCTCTCCATCCAAATTCCTTGGTAATTCACATTTTTGTAAGTGCTTGAGAAATTCCAACTTCAAAATATCACCCTTTACAATCCTTGGAAGAACAAATTAAGTTCTAAATCCATTCAATGTCACTTTGCAGACAAAAATGACAAGGAATTTCGTCAAAAATGATGAAAAATAATGTGTTTTCGTATCTCCAGGAATCTCAAAATAAAAATGGTGGGAAGACATATGCAATGCACAACAACTATTGATTCTTCCCCTTCTCAACTTTATATTAGAGTCATGTACATGTTTCCTTAGTGTAAAACCAAAGGTGAGGTTCAGAGGCAAGTTTCCAAATAAGCATAGGCCTTCCACATGCCTTGGACCCAAGAAAAACACCTTTTGGCCTTTGAAAATTATGAGCATAAAAGGATCCAGTCGAAGCCTCCATGTATCTCCTTGAAGAACCTTTGGTATGGTGCCCAAAAGTGGAGAACCCAAACAAGCACGGGCTCACCACATGTCTCAATTCAGAAGAGTTGTTGAAAAATTTTAAGGATGAGTAGAAGGTACCATGTGTCTGTGGTCTAGGATAGTTTTCTTGGGACGTTGAAAATTCCAAGCTTGGACAGAGTGATAAGAAACTTCCAAGTTTCCCTTCGGTGCTCCTTCAAAAGTAAAGTATAAAGGCAGGTCTGCAAAGAGGCATGGGCCCTCCACGTGTCTTAGGATTTAGAAAACTACTTAGAAAGTTTTGAAGTATAAAGAGGAGCTAGCAGAAGCCTCCACATGTATCCCTAGTGCAACTACTAAGGTGGGTCCCAGAGGAAAATCTTCAAATGAGTGTCAGTCCTCCATGTGTCCATGGTCAGTCAAAGTTGTACCGGCTACATGAAAAAATTTCTAAGTCTGGGTAAGGCAGTGAAAACCTCCACATGTCTCCTTGGCACAACTCAAAAGGTCAAATGCAAGAGGTAAATTTCAGATGAACACAGGCCTTCCACGTGGATAAAAATTGAGTTGAAGTAGACGTTAGAGTTTTAAAATGCCCTGCCGAGCCACATCCAATCAAAAAGGACCAAATTTTCACAAATATTGGGACAAAAATTGATAGGGAAAATAAAAAGTGACTTCAGAAAAAATAGAAGGGGGAAACCTGATTTTACATCCAAGTTACAAATTATTTCATATAGACAGAGGAATGGAAAACAAATTTTTTACTTTATGTGATCCTCAACCAATGGACAAGATTGATCATAGAAACCAAATGAAGGATAGAGCTTTCACGCATCAATACGAGGAGATAGAAAATATGAAATATCCTGCAAACTAAATAATTTTGAGGAAAAATGGGGCAATATCAAATTGAGCACCAACATTGGCTTCGACTCGGGGATGGGTACTCCCTGTGAGTGCCACAATAACAAATAGTAGACCAAGTGCCAAAAGTAAACCATTGGGCAACAAAGTCAAAGGAAAACCTTGCAGAGTAGAAAAATAGTAATGAACTCCCCCAAGGACGAACTGAGAAACCAAAAAAGGCCGCCAAGGACCAGGATGAAACATTATCAAAAAAACAAAAAATCAGAAAAAACCAAATGAATATACAATGTATAATGGTGAGTATCCTGATTCAAAGAAAACAATCAAGGAAAATCTTCAAGTGCCTTCCATTCTGGATATGACCATGCTAAGTTCTAATATGTGTTTAACAGCTGGTCATATGATTGTCTCTCTTTTCCATCCAATTCGTTATGTGACCACATTTTTTTAGGCTTATCCTTTGTGCCTGGGTCAATTTTTTCAACATCTTTCGAGGGTGCATCAAAAATCAAAGTCTCAGGAAAATCAACCTACTCATGATACCTGCATTGATCAATTTCATATTCCTTGAAAACAACATACCTCACAGACTTATCAATATCAATATCTTCATGCAATACTTCATAAGAAGCATTGTTGCTGTCCTCAATGAGATATAACATTTTCTTTTCACTGAGTAAATTCAAAAATATGCCCTCAATTTGTATGGTGGCATAATACATGTCCATTTTCACACTTCTACCCACACCAGCAGCCCATTTTCTTGATAACAACATTCCCCATTTGTCAGGGCAATCAACATTAACAACATCTAGCTTTAAGTTATTTCATAGGTAGGCTGTAAGTTGCACTATAAAACCATTGACACATCAAACCACTAGCACCTATTTGGAATCCATGGTAGTGCACTTCCCATAAGCTGTTGTTACTTTGAGATCTAACTCATTCATGACTTTAAGAGGCATAACATTGCATGATGCTCTAGAATCAAACATACAGTTGTGTAACAACTTATCCTTAATAATAAAAGTAGTGAAAAAAGCATCCACCTTCAGCTGAGACTCAACCAAGGATGTTCCAAAATATACTTCTCATGGCTCACCTAGTTCTTCCAATACTTGGGGTTTTTACAACTCTACAATCGTAAGAAAAGTCTCAACATTGTTTACATTTATACCTTGGGTAATTTTTTATTCTTTTAATCCCAAATACTCAAAGGCCCTTTTCTTGTGCTCAGGAATCCTAAGAAACTCAACAATTGGAATAAAAATCTTGAACTGACTCAAGACTTGGGCAATGTTTTAAAGAACGTATTCGAGCAATGCAGTGTTAGGAGGAAGGTTTGTAAATTCATCTGATGGCATAGTATTTTTTACAGTATGAGCATGGGGAGGAACTCATGTTTTACCTGGGGTAAACAAGCCTTTTCCAGATGCATTATTTTTAGGGGTTTCCCTAGGGATATTGGTAAACACTACAATTTTTCGTTTGGCCTGAGGCGCCGCACCTTTGGAAACCTTACTCTAGGTATTATATTATTTTTCATAGCTAACCAAAAAATTCATTAACAACTACCTATCCTCCTCAAAAGGGATTCCTACATCATCCTTCTCAATCATTAATTACCTTAAGTATTCAAAATCATTATTAGGCAATTCAAATGCTTCCACCATATAAATTTTAGAAGTATGAGTGGGAGGAAGAGGTAATACCTAGTGAATGCAATCCCAGAAATATGTAAAAATTTTAGCACTCATCAGCTCATTTTAGGTTACTCTCTACTGTGAACTTGTAGAGTAATCCATCATACATGCATCATAATCACTGTCATCATCATTCACTTCTTCCTCAACTCCCTTTTCAACAACAGAAAGAGAATGTGGCAATAAACAACTATCACACCACTCAATTTCATGAGCTTCATCAACAACAACTCTGGTAGTCAAAGCATCAGGCACAATTCTATTTTCCTGAGGTTAGGGCTATCTATTTCCTGATCCCAGAGGCCCTTCACCCCTGTCATCTGATCTATGATCACCTCTGGGCTGATTTACAAATCTTTCTTGACCTTGTGGCTTATGCTAACCTTGGGAACCTTTTATAATCCGCTTATCTGCTCTAGCCAATTTATAGGATATTTCCTTAACAACTCCAGCCAAATTTTTCACAACCTCCTCCAGTTCCATAGCTTTACTTGACTGAGGCTTCTATAGATTGATCAACTTGATTCCTTATCTCTTACGAGGTTTTCCAATTTCTTTGATATTATTATCAATCTTCAAAGCCATGGTGAAGGCCTGCCTCAATGTTGTTGGGTTCTTATCCCTCAAATAATAGGCATCATTCTTATCAAAAGCATTAGAGTATTTTATCAAACAAGAAACATCAGTTAGCCTCAGGATCACAGGTAGCCTATTCAGGGTCTTATTGAACCTTGTATTGAAGTCATGAACAAACTCATTAGGATTCATTTTTATATTTTCAAATTCTAAAAAAAGAAACCTAGGGTCTGTTTTATCTCCTTATTGTAATCTAAAAGCATTCTTCATTTCTATCCATGAATCAATGGAGTTTTCTAGCAATGATTTATACCAATCCTATGTATCTTCCTCTAGAGTATGAATAAACAACTTTATGTACACATCCTCAAATTTAATATCAAATTATTCCATCATATTAACAAAAAGCTTTAAGTTTTGATCACCAGTAACAAAATTATTTCCTTGAAATTTAGGCGATATTTTTCTAACATCTTGGGGCGCAACATTTAAATATTTAGCCATACCTCTAAAATATATAGGACCAAAAGTCTTAATAACAAATGGAGGTCTGGGTGAAGGCTGGGCCATATTGTTTTGGAGAAGTGATCTTACAAGAGAAAAATAATGATGAGGAGTGAGGGGTCTGTGGGGCACAGGAATATAATTCTCAAAATGAATGTTCTCTACAAACTTTGTTTCTTGGAAGATCCTATTAGCTTTGGAAAACACGGGGATAGAATGAGATGTAAACTTTTCAAATATAAATGAAGGACCCTCTCAAGTTGAAGAATTCAGATCTACAAAAATACTACTCGATTCATAGGAACTTGAGGAAGTATGACAATATTCAATGACAGGTTGATCAGTTTCAAAAATTTATAACTCTTTTCTTGATTTCTGATCTCCAATAACTTTATAGATTTTTCTTCCTTCACAATTTTTCTTTCCCAGTTCTAGAAACAAATTTCTAATAGGGTCTTTAGCAAAGAAATATCTTCTTCCTTCCATATTTGTAAATATTAGTGATAAATTTCAACTAACAAAGGTTAAGACACTGACATTTATCAAAAATGTATTCAACACAGAGTATGCACTAAGGATTTTAACCGTAGTTGTGAAAATGCACTAAAATTGGTTTGTCAAATGTCTGTCTATACTAAATTCATGAAAATATTCAAAGATCTGAACTTTCTTTAACCATATTTAACATTTTTGTTGTAAACTAAGTGCAAAAAACAAACAAAAACTTGAAATATTGCATGGAGAACTTGTAACGTTTCTCAATTCTTATAAATCGGGACACAAGATGATATTTCAACAATGTATTTGCACTTTAAAAAATTTAAGAAGCATTTACCAAGGTCTATATGCATTTTTGATGGTGTTCAAAATTTACACATACCTTCATGTCCCCGACAACGGCACCATTCTGGTGCTGGTATCTAAATTGATTCTCCCTTAGAAACCAAGCAACATCAAAGATTTAGCAGGACACTGAAACATAGATAGATCATATTATGAGTCATTTTATATCTGGGGAGACAATTTTTCTGAATCTTTGTCACTTAGGAATTAGAGAAATGGACAACACCTTCATTGAGGATTTGATCTATCCTCACGTCTTTAGTCCGTGCCTTTTGACCAAGGTGAGAGGACCCATTTTGTAACCTCTTGCGATGAAGGCTAATGAAGATATCCTTCTTTTCATAAATTTGAATGGGGGCCTTGATAAAATATGATCAATGCATCGTAATTTAACTCTCACGAGTTGTCACTTGTAAATAATGGTGATATTTTCTAAACAAGGCTAAAGGTTACTAAAGACATTACAGTATTGTGATTATCCTTTGCATATTTTGGTAGTATAATTTATACATTTGTGGACATATAGGGAAAACTAGGGTAGTTCACGTAGGATCATGTGGGACAAGATCATGTGTGATTCGGAGGGACTTTAACACAACATTACAATAGTAATAAGAAAAACTATTTGTAGACATTCTGAAATAAAGTAGACATAGATTGGTCCAAGATTTACACGGATTAATTCAAAATTTATTAGATTCATCAGTAGGAGAAATTTTCTTTGAATATTCTAAGAGATTATCAATCATTGTACACTTAGAACAAACTTTATGTGATTAAAATCTAAAAAACTGGAAATTAATAGGCTTCTCCTGATTGGTCTCTTAGGAAAATGGGCTCTCTCAAATTTTCTTTCAAGAATTCAACCCCCGACCATTTGCAAGAGTATTCTCATTGCATTTATACATTTCACTCACTCACTCATCCCAAAATTTCCCCCCAAAATGAAAAATATTCGAGGAAGCTTTTCTTGTTACCAATTTTCCTCAAAAACTGATGTTTAACAAATTCCTACCCAAAAGATTTTAGGTGGACAAATCATGAACTGATCACATTTCTCAGACCCTCGACTAATAACTAGGATGCCATGCAATAAATTTTTTATAGTCCTTCTAATCATTCTTTTTATTTTGTCATGCAACAAATCCCGGTTTTAATCATTTTCTAGTGCCTCTGTACAGTTAGATCTAACAGGTAATCCTTTTAACCCTCGAGGAAAAACCTTTTTTAACCTTTACACCTGCAACCTTCATTATTTCATCCTTTTACATTTCTTTCCTTTACAACTCTATTGTGTATCCAGCTTCCTTAGTAATTCATGTTTTTTCAAGTTCTCGATAAATTTAAACTTCAAACTATCACCCTTTACAATCCTTGGACTCAAAAATTAAGTTATAAATCCATTCAATGGAAATTTGTAGAAAAAAATGACAAGGAATTTCATCAAAAAATGATGAAAAAAATTTTTTATTCGTATCTCCAGGTGTCTCGGAGTAAAAATGGCAGAAAATAGATGCAATGCACATCAACCATTGATTCTACCCATTCTCAACTTTAGATTAGATCCTTCCACGTGTTTGCTTCATGAAACTAAAAAGGTGAGGTATAGAGGCAAGTTTCCAAACAAACTCGGGCCTTCCACTTGCCTTGGGCTCAATAAAAATGCCTTGTGGCCTTTGAAAAGTCTTAGTATAAAAGGATACAGTAGAAGCCTCCATGTGTCTCCTTTGCGCACCTTTGGTATGGTGCCCAAAAGCGGAGACCCCAAACAAGCATGGGCTCACCATGTGTCTCAGTCTGGTAGAGTTGTTGAAAACATTTAATGACCAATAAAAGGTGCCATGTGTCTAGGGTCTAAGAAAATTTTCCTTGGCTATTTAACATTCCAAGCAAGGGCAAGGTGAGTGGAAACATCCAACTGTCCCTTTAATGCTTCTTTAAAATTAAAGTACATGGGTAGGTCCCCAAATTGGCGCGGGCCCTCCATATGTCCCAAAATTTAGAAAATTACTTTGAAAAGTTTTAAGTATAGAGAGGAGCCAACGGAAGCCTCCATGTGTATACCTGCCACAACTAATAAGTTAGGTCCCAGAGGTGGATCTTCAAATGAGCGTCGACCCTCCACATGTCCGTGGTCCATCAAATCTATACTGGCCTCAAGAAAAAATGTCTAAGTCTGGGTAAGGAAGCGGAAACCTCCACGTGTCTCTTTGGCGCAACTCGAAAGGTCAAACCAAGATGCAAATTTCAAATGAATGCAGGCCCTCCACATGGAAAAAACTTGAGTTGAAGTGGGATTTAGAGTTTAACAATCCCTTGATGAGTTACATCCAATCAAAAAGGACCACATTTTCATAGATATTAAGACAAAAATTGATAGCGAAAACAAAACGTGACCGTGGAAAAGAAAGAAGGGGAAAAACCCAAGTTTACGCCCAAGTTACAAATTATTTCATATGGAAATAAGAATAGAAAACAAAATATGGACTTTACATGATCGTCAACAAAAGGAAAATATTGATCATAGTAACCAAATGAAGGATAGAGCTTTCACGCATCAATACGGGGAGATAGAAAATATTACAGAGCCCTCAAACTAAAGAATTTCAAGGACAAATGGGGCAAGAAAAAATTGAGCACCAACGTGCGATACCAAACTGATTGTAAAAGTATGGTTTCCAAAAGGAAAATAAAATATAAAAAACAAAATACAACTTATAAGACACACAAATACATTTCTATTAGATGCAAAAATAAATTAATACACAAATTTCAGAGTCGTTTCAGTGTTTAGGGATGTTCTATAGAGTTTCTTCTCTAATGTTTTTTCTATCTTTTGTTACTTCTGTTGTTGCTAAAACCTATGTCTATGCCCTTAATATTCTGCTCTAGTATTCTTTTCTCTCCTATTTTTTCTATTTTTTGTCATTCTCTAGAATGTTGCTGATTATTCCCTTTTTATTGTTGTGTAAAAAGTTCTAAAAAATTAGAAATCATATTTTCAGTATATGATTTAGCCCCCCAAAATTTGGATTTCAAAATCATGGCACCTTAATAGGTCATTAAATTTAGGGGTGGGTGGAACAATAGGGGGGAAAAGAAAAATCAAATTTAAAAGGAAGCATACAACTTAAGATAAGATAATTTTAGTATCATTCTTTGTACACTTATTTATTAGAAGGCCTTCTTCAATACTTATATTATATTAATTATTTAAGCAAATGAAGATTTCAATGTTGTAGAATCCATTTTAAGAGACGTATTTCTTATATGAGGGAATAATTTTCACATAGGATGAGGATGGTTTACACCTACGAGACAAACATATGCTTTACATATAGTCAACATATGATTATGTTAGTATTAGATCATTTATTGTGACATCATCTTGAATACCAATAAGATAATAGTATATTAAATTTTATATGTTATTTTGAACCGATCCTACTAATAAATAAAGAAATAATATTTCTAATGTATCAAATTTTAAAATATAAACATGATTACAAAATACACTAGAGAAATCAAAGAAAATCACAATGAATCATGGTGGGGTTTTGCAAGGCATTTCGTCATTTTTATTCATTTTATATTTCAAAATACGACCACTTTCAAATATAACTATCACGATTGACAGGTAAATATTTAATTGAAATATCCAAATGACATGTATATTCAATATTTTAATTCCATAAATACATATACATATGCATATCTAATTAATAATGTTAATAAGTCAAATATTACATAGACACTAAACATTATTAATTTGTGGGATTCATGAAAAATATAACACAAACTTAAAAATTTCATGAGGATCGGACAAGGTATTTGGTAGATAAGAGTAAATTTCCATTTTCACTATATAAAAATTGTAGCATATTTTCAGCAGTATAACACCAAGGGGACTCGGCTTTGGAGGAAAAAAGGAATCTTTAAAACTTAAAAAAAAATTAAGTTTCATAATATAAAGTTCGTTTGATCTCACTTCCACACCTTAACTCAAGGTTCACTCAAACAAGCTTAACTGAGGTTCAATGATGGTTGATGTAGAGTTGCACGCTCAAAATAGGGGACAAAGGAATAAAAGGGATATGAGGGGATCTCAAATGCACTTTTCATCATATCATTTCAAGTGTCAACTTGTGGTTTCATGATAATGCGATCAAGGGGGTTGGAAACTAGCTCTCATGGCTTAACATTTGTTTTCCATGTTTTCGGGGATAAATGAGGGAGAGGGGAGAATAATTTCATGTCCCTCGTGTCCCTTTTCACCTTGGGAGTAGTGAAAGGGGACACACCACCTTGAAAACTACACTCAATCATGTAAGTGATGTTGATGTCATCATCCCAATGTGAATTTAGAACATGCAACTTTCCTTTTAAATATCAGGAGTGAAAGTTTGATTTTAGAGATAGAATATTATATGATTTTGATTAAAAATAATGTAATAAGTTCATTACCACACCTTTAGAGACTTTATTTAACTTGAAATTTTATTTTTGGAACTGTTCATCCTTTTAGCACAAAGGAGCGCAAATATTGACTTGAGCTATCATATCAGATCTTAAACTCTAAGGCCAAAATTTATGTATAAATCATGTGGAGGTTTCTAAGATCATTACATTTTCAATATTTTATCTCAAAACTTCTCACATAAATCCTAGAATCTTCAAAAGAAGGTTGATTTCTCTATAGAAGCCTTCATTCCATGTGCCTAAAATGACTTGGTTTTAACTTAACTTGTTCCCGACATCAACTTACTCCACATATTTTCCCTTAAGTACTTTAGGGCACTTCATTGCTCTTATGTAGAACTACCATATGGCTTGAATCTTCCATGTTAGATTTCAGAGGACATCCACATGCTACAATATGGATAAAAATAGATAATTTAGTGCTTTGTAGAGCACTATTCTACATATGAGACTTATCTTGTAGTACCCACTTCCCTTCCACGCCTTTTTGTTATTGATTATGATATTGCCAACTATACTTATGGGTATTATTATAGATTTTTATTTGGCATTACGTTAGATATTTAAAGTAATGGACTCTTCTTAATTTCAATTCATATATGATCCATGTGGATTATTAGAGACATTTTATATTAATTTCGATATGTTATTGACATGGTTTTGTGTGTGTGTGTGTGTGTGTTTCAGATATGTGATATTTCGTCACTCTAAGTAGGATTTGATAATTGAACTAATGTTGTGATCATTTTGACATGGATGAGATGTAGAATAGAAATGTTGCTAAAAATTGTAAATAATATCGTATTTTCCTAGATAATATTTGATTCATATATAGATGATTGTGGATTTGTATTGTATATTTTATCCTAGATGTTTTTGATATGGCCATGAGGCCGAAGGAGATGTTATGTGTTTTATAGGTAAACATGTCACAACAAACATCGGGGGGATTGAAGACCAACCACACTGGAATTCTAGATGAATTCAATAAGGTCAACATGACAACATGTATTTTGTTATGTGTATGTGTTTGAATTATTACTAGAGGGAAATTGATACTAAGGGGTTATGTGTTGTATTTTGTTTATTTTTCCTTACTTAATGTAGGATGTGATTTTTAGTGATGTAATTTCCTTGTTTTAATTTAATTAGAAAATGATGTATTCTTTCTATTTATCTTAATAGATTTTAGTGTCCCATTTAAGTTAATTAATCTTTTTATTAATTAGTGTGGATGTGACCAAAAAATTTCATTTATTAGACTAGATGGCTATTGGGATTTGTGTTGTGAGATTGAGTGCTTGTGACCTTGACTATTGTACATTCTAGCCCCTCATGGAAATTCTAATTTGACATTAAGGGCCAATTTTGAAGTCTTGTGGGAAAAGTTAAACTTGTCCCACACCTCTTAAATTTCCATGCCAACCCTACCTATGGGTTTGGGGGCTCAGAATTAGATCCCATTATGTGTTTTAGAAAGACAAATCGTAAGTCTTTATTGCACCTTCTTACATTTAATTAATTTTGGTCCCTAAGGGGTGTGAGCATGGATTGTGGGTGTAAGTAAAATGTCATTTCTTCAACCACTTACTAATTATGCTTTGGAGTTTGAAGTTTGACTTGTGATGTGTAGTTTAGGATGAGGGATGTCACATCCTACATGGAGCCACCTCACCCTCCTCCTTCCCTTTTTCTATTTATTCAAGCTTTTTTTCTTGTTTGCGGGTTACTTCATTATTTTGGGCTCTTGCATTTTGAGAGTTGGAGGATTTTTAGAGTTCTTGTGGTCTTGGTTGGAGCTTTTTGGTGATTTCTTGGGTTTGAAGTAGCTTGGAGTTGGAATCTTAGAACAATATCTACTATGGAAAGGTAGGAGCTTTACTTTTTCTAATGTTATTCCTTTATTTTGTGTTTGTGTGCTTGTATTTGTTGAGTGTTTAGAATGCTTCATGGGAACTTGGGTAGAGTGCCTAAGTGTGGTGTAGGAGGGAACTATGGGAAGAATTCATGTAGGGAGGTATAAGATTCATTTCATGTTTTGGAGGGAGTTTGGGTTGGGTGCCCCACCATGGACAAGGAATGCTTGCATTTCCTACTTGTTGTTATATGAGGGAGGCATAAGAGTATGTAGGGGAATTGAGATTTTATCGGAGGATTTTAGGTGGGCACCCATTTCCCATTGGGAGGCATAAGTGGCCTCCCCATAGGTTCCTACTCCTTTGGATTCCATTTTTAAGCCTTGTTTATTTCAGTTGTTTTCCTTCTTTTGTTGTAGTTATGTTTAATGTGCTTGGAATGGTTGTGAAAGTTTTGGTGTTGTGTTGTGGAATCTTTTTGTTGCCATTAGTTGGATTCACCTCTGATTGTAATGTGGTTGGGGCTCAAGGGCCAATGGTGAGGATGGATTCTCCTCCCCATTGGATATTTTGGTCAAGTGGATAGTGTTACCTCTCCCCCCATTTTGTTTTGAATCAATAAAATCATGAAGGATCTCTCTCGCTGGTTTTGTGAGGCTTGGAGATTTTTTTGGACTCCTTAAGAAACTTATTCTTGTGAAAAGCATTTTTGTTGTTTACACCTAGAGTGGAAGAACTTGTAACCTTGTATTATTTTAGCTTACCTTCTTGTATTATTTTCCAACTTTAAGTGGAGGAAATTGTATTAATATTGTGAAGAAGAGTTGCATTCAATTATTGGATATGAATGTTGTATTGTCTATTGGAAAAAAAAAAAAAGAAAGACATTTGTATAAACTAGTCTTGTGAAATACAAAAGAAATTTTACCATCCTTGTTTGAAAGTTGTAATGTAGGAAAGGAAATTTTCCTCCATTGTTGTATTTTTATTATGGAAGATGAGAAAGAAGAAATATTAAATTTCATTATACTACTCAAAGGCATGCATTAAAAAGTAAACTATCTTCTTGCATTTTCTTGTATTGTTGTAGGAAAGTTAAGCTTTATTTCAAGTGGATGGGAAGAACTTAAATTTTAAATTGTTACTTGGTTGATTTAAAAAAATATATAAATTCTTAATACTAGTAAGGGAAAGAGGTGTCTCATTGCAACTTAGACCTTAGTCCCCTTATAATTTGCAAAATAATTACTAAGCTATTGTGGAATTTCCTTTAAACTCATTGCTACCTTGATATACTAAATTGTAAAAAATTGATTTGGTTTGTTTAAAAACCTCTTACCTTTACATCATCAAATTTTCACAAGGAGTACCTTAAGTAGGAAACAAAATTTAGTTACCCCAAATAAAAATATGAATTTTATTTTCTTGATAGTAATATACAAAAAAAAGGAAATTTAAAATAATGTTAATATTAAAATATAAATAATACTAAGTTATTATTTCTAAATAAAAATTAGTAATATAAAATAAAAAAAGGAAATGGTCCTTTACATATATATATATTGAAATTGTTATAAATGAATAGAACTTGCATTTTTTTAGTACCTTTGATTGCGGCCTGTAGGCTATGCATTAGGGTAGGTTTTGTTTGTTTTGTATTGTAGTTAGTATGTAAATTGGGGTGGGGAGCGGTTAGTGACCCCAACCCCCACGCCACTTTATATTAAATGGGTGGGGGTTGGGGTCGCCGACCCCTCCCTAGCCCCCAAACACTACACTTCCCAATAAACTTTAAAATGAGTTAAAACCCATATGGGTTACCTTACCGCCGCATAACAAATTAAATATCAAACCGAACATTTCCCTTTCCGCAAACTGTGCATTTCCTTCATGGCGGCCGAAATTTCTATATACATACATACATGCACACACACACACACACACACACACACACACACACACACACACACACACACACACACACACACACACATATGTATATATGTATATACATACATACATACATACATGTATGTATGTATGTATGTATGTATGTATGTATGTATGTATGTATGTATGTATGTATGTAAGTATGTATGTATATATATATATATATATATATATATATATATATATATGTATGTATGTATATGTATATGTATATTTATATTTGCTCTACCCAAATAGAAATATTTATCAAATATTCACTATATCAAAATGGGGATAACACACAAGCCCATTTGGGCAAATACAAGGGAAATAAGCTAAATAAAAAATATAAATACATTTAGAAACTCTAATGAGGGTATAAAAAATGATAATGTATAGGACATGTTAATCCCTCCAAAAGCTTGGAATGGCCTCTCATGGCTTCCCTTCCTCCTCCATTAACCTGCAAAACAAAATAGAAATAATGAGACAAATTAAATGAGCAAGAAGACTTCATAAGGATGTTTTACGGCTGGCTACCCTTTCTCACAATCAAGGGAACAAATTGAATCCATCTAAGGGATGAGATTCATCCCCTATAAAAACTAGGTGGAGAGTGGGTGAGTAGAAATTGCCCTTTTAATTTAAATGTTTTAATATTAAAACATGGGTTAACTTTTAAGGGGTCACTTTATGGGGTAAGGGAATGTCTATCCTAACCTCATGTAAATGGGGACCTTGTTTATTAATTAAACCTTGTGGAATTAAACACCTTGGGTATTTAATTAATTTTTTCCCTTTAACCCTGTAAATGTTACTGTGGAATATTTAACTATGGTAGGAATTTAATTGTTTATTAAATTAACACTTGGACAGATTTTAACCTTGCTTGGGCTAATTTTATGCATTAGTTTTTAATGCGGGATTAATAATTTGTTATAACAGGAAAATGTTATTAATTAAATATAATTGACTTTGAAAAATTAATGTGACAACTATAGTTTCGAAGCCTTTATGAGGGCACACTTTTCAAAAAAAAATTATTCCATAATTTTTCTAACTGAACCTAGGTTGTTCTTGAGTCTCATGCGAGTGGTTTTAGCAGGCGTTACACTTGGTATCAGAGCTTTGGGTTCAAATTTTGCACCCTTGGGCACACAGGAAAACATGAGACATGAATATT
This sequence comes from Taxus chinensis, assembly GCA_019776745.2. Classification (NCBI taxonomy): domain Eukaryota; kingdom Viridiplantae; phylum Streptophyta; class Pinopsida; order Cupressales; family Taxaceae; genus Taxus; species Taxus chinensis. Next base: position 459,230,133 of record CM034155.1, on the reverse strand, counting down.
GAGCATAGTGTAATATTAAACCTAGAAAATAACTTGTATGAAAAATTGTATATTTTAGTAAACATAGAAAATTGGAGTAAAACCTAGAATGATGAACCAACTCTCGCCTTGGTCTGTGCAGAAGGCATGGATCAGACGAGGGGTCCTTTCACATAGACCGAGATATACCACCTCTAGAGTAGGCCATTGCAGCCATTCTACCCCAGATTTTAAATACACTACAAGACTTCAATGCCACTATACTAAACCTAGAAAATTACTTGTCTGAAAAATTGTATATTTTAGTAAACATAGAAAACTGGAGTAAACCCTAGAATGATGAACTAACTCTCACCTTATTCTGTGTAGGAGGTGCGGATCAGATGAGGGGTCCTTTCAAATAGACTGATATATACCACCTCCAGAGCAGGCCATAGCAGCCATTCTACCCCAGATTTTAAAGACACTTCAAGATGTCAATGCCACTATACAAAGATGGTCCCTAGGAGGACGATTAGCCAAACATGACAGGGAGCCATCTATTGAGGCTCCTACATCTCCTCAACACACCAAGGAGCATATGGTAGAGAACTCCCGTGTGGAGTCAGCTACAGAAGAGTCACTGCAGACGGGATAGGGAGACATGATTTTAGGACATAGCGATAGGTCTTGGAGCCCTAGACCTAGAGATGAGCATGCAAAGAGGCCTAGGGGTCACCAGTCGACATCTACAGACCATATCAGGGAGATCCTGAAGCTACGACAATCTCACTATTATGAAGATAAAGGTGGATTTCTGGCAGAGGCCTGGTTAGTGAGCTTGAGGGGGTGCTTCAAGCTCTACCCTTATACTAGCAACACAAAAGCTCATGTTGTGATCCATCTTTTGAGGGATGGAGTAGGTTTCTTATGGAGGACCAAGGAATAGAAGCTCCATGTTGATTCAGAGACACTTACCTCATAGCACTTTGAGGAGTGGTTCAGGAGCATGTACTTATCCCGGAGGTTTATCCAGCAGCATATAGACAAGTTCCACAACCTCTATGAGGCATATATGACTGTAGCTAAGTATGAGAGTCGATTTATCGATCTAATCTAGTATGTTGATTATATGTAGGATGTGTAGGTATAGATTCATAGGTTCATTAAGGTCCTGAATTCGGATTTGGGTGGTGCGGTGTGCATTCACTGCCCACAGACCTTAGTAGAGGTCATGGAGAAGGACTATATTGTAGAGGAGACACGAGGAAAGACGCAACAAACTAGGGACAACATTCAGAGCTGCATCCAGCAGATGCAAACTAACAAATTAAGGGGGTCAGTTCCTCCTCTTTATGGTGCATAGAGTTCGGCACATTCATCTTTCAGACCACCACAACACCCACCACATCAGCAAACCCACCCAACATTTAGGCCTACCTAGATGTTTGACGCATAGAGAGGACATAGTATGGGGCCTCCTTGTGGGGGTCCCATTAGGACACAGGGTGCGCCGAGAGCTCATTCAGTAGGAGCGTGCCAGTAGAGACCTCGGTAGTCCACAAACAGATCATTAGGATCCACAACACAGACCTCTAAAGTACCGGTTGGAGCTACATCTCATTGGAGAGGACAGGGTAGTTGTTATGGTTGTGATTTTATCAGAAATCAATGGAGGGAGTGCCCACATAACCCTAGTAAAAAGGATAAGATATAATTTTATGAGCCTACTATTGGTGACATGGGGTGCAGTCAGCAGATCTATGCACCAGTTGAGAACCACCAAGATGAGTACCAAAGTACCGTCATAGAGATGATAGTTAGCATTAGTGGTATTCCTAACTCCATTTTGTTTGATTTTGGTTCATCAGATTCTTTTATTACACCATCCTTAGTAGAGCATTGCAGGATGGTGACAGTTAGGCAGGGTCTTTGTTGGGACTTTGAAATGGATTTTGGAGTTGAAATTTTTATAGAATCCTTAGTAAAGGAGTATGTAATAGATTCTGGACCCTTCACCACTATCTCGGATCTTCACATCCTTCCTCTAGGTTCTTATGGACTCATCTTGGGCATGGACTAGTTGTCTACACACAGAGCTAGAGTGGACTGTTACCATAATACTATTGCTTGTATAGATGATCTAGGGTTTGAGTTAGTGATATCAAGGGTTAAGAGGCTAATTTATATTTACACCATCTCTACTATGCAACTTAAGCGGTGTGTGTAACGTTGTTGTCAGATGTATGTTGTTACGGTTAGTGACAAATCAAGGGATGGGTTTTTTGATGTCTTTCCAAGGGATCTATCGAGGGTTACCACCCCACGTGAGATAGTTTTTCACATAGATTTCATTCTGGGCACAGAGCCTATCTCATGAGCATCGTATCAAATGATTACTACTAAGATTTCCAAGCTCAAGTTACATCTTGAGGGCCTTCTAAAGAGAGGCCTGATCCATCATAGTTTATCCCCTTAGGGTGCACCAGTGATATTTTAAATAAGAAGGATGGATCCTTGCAGTTGTGTATTGATTGCTGCCAGCTGAACAAAGTAATGATCAAGAATCCTTACTCCCTTCCACACATTGATGATTTATTTGATCAGATGAAGGGTGCCATAGTTATCTCGAATATAGATATTAAGTCAAGTTATCATCATCTAAGGAAAATGGAGGTAGATATTCATAAGACCACCTTTCGTATGAGATATGGCCACTACGAGTTCACCGTAGTGCCTTTTGGTTTGACGAATTCCCCCACAATGTTCATGAGCTTGATGAATGTGGTATTTAGAAAATTATTAGTCACTTAATGCTCATCTTCATTGATGACATTATAATTTACTCATGTATGCGTGCGGGTCATGAGTAGCACCTTTGCTAGGTTATTCAGTGTCTTTGCGAGCAACATATTTTTGGGAACCGAGAGAAGTGTAGGTTCTTTTAGACAGAGGTGTAGTATTTGGGCCACATCATTTCTGGGCAAGGTATCAAAGTTTATCCTTACAAGATTCAAGCTATTATGGATTTTCTATCGCTCACTAGTGTGACAGAGGTTCACAACGTCATGGGTTTACCAAGATATTACAAGAGATTTGTTCAGGACTTCTCTCAGGTTATACACCGCATCACTCCCCTTTAGCGAAAAGGGAAGAAGTTTGTTTGGTCAGATAGATGTGAGTAGGCCTTTAGGAAACTGAAGGATTGCCTCATGAAAGTGCATATTCTTGTAGTACTAGATCCTCAGGGAAATTTTTTTGTATGCACAAATGCTTCTTTGGCAGTACTTGGAGGTGTGTTGATGCAGGAGGGAAGAGTAGTGGCTTTTGAGTCTCGAAAACTCAAGGATTATGAGCTCAAATATATGACTCATGATCTTGAGCTTGTGGTAATTTTTCACACCTTAGTGCGATAGAGACACTTCATTCTTGGCTAGAGATTTACACTTAGGACTGATCACTTGAGTCTTCACCACCTCCTCACGTAACCCAATCTCAACGCTCATCAGTGGTGTTGGATGGAGTTACTTTGTGAGTATGACATGGAGATAGAGCATGTGAAGGGGAAGGAGGATGTGGTTCTAGATGCCTTGAGAAGATGAAGACATGTGGTTATGGCCACTTCAGTGGGCACAAATTTGCGGAGCAGGATATTACAACAACTTCCTCACAACATCTTCTACCTTGCAGCCAAGGTAGAGATTGAGTCTAAAAGACCCCTTGAGGAAAATTTTGATGGATTGTCATTAGATATGGATGGCCTTCTTAGGCATGGAGGTTAGATTTATGTTCCTAGAGATGGAGGTTTGAGACAGGAAATTTTGACAGAGGCTCATCATGCACCCTATTCTACCCATCTTAGGGTGAAGAAGATGCACGCCACTTTGGAATAGTTATACCATTGTAGGGGACTTTGGAGAGACATGGCTCTATTTATGTCAAGCTGTGTAGAGTGTCGAAAGGTGAAGGTCGAGAATCAACATATAACTAGCCTTCTATTTCCTCATGCTATACAAGAGTGGAAGTGGGACACCATTTCCATGGACTTCATTGTTGGGTTACCGATGTCATCATGCCACAAATGATGCCATCATGGTCACAGTGGATAAATTGATGAAATTAGTTCATTTTTCTCTAGTGAAGACCACCTACACAGCTAGTGCAGTGGCGTGGGTGTACCTAGATGAGATTGTCAAATTACATGGGATTCCATGGAAGATCATTTCTGACCACGATTCTTTGTACACTTCCCACTTCTGGACTACCATGCAGCATGCCCTCGGGATGAAGATCAATTTCAACATAGCGTATCACCCTGAGACACATAGATAGAATGAGCAAGTGAATTAGATTTTCGATGACATGCTTAGAATGTACGTCATAGCTCACAAGTTGAGATGGGATGAGTATTTGTACTTGGTAGATTTTTCCTACAATAATAGTTTTCAGATTTCGATAGGCATGGCCCCTTTTGAGGCATTATATGGTAGAGTGTGTAGAACACCTCTTTGTTGGGACAGGTTAGAGGATAGGGTTTCTCTTTGGCCAACGTTACTACAAGAAATGGAGCAGTAGGTGGTTTTCATTAGGTAGTGATTTCAGGAGGCACAGGATAGGTGGAAGAAGTATATAGATAATCATAGGATAGATCGTAGTTTGTATGTAGGTAGAAAGGTATTCCTTCATGTCAGGACACATAAGAGCCCTATCTGTTACAGAAAAGGTTCTAATTTAGCTCCTAGATTTGTGGGTCACTTTGAGATCTTAGAGCATATTGGTCCTTTGGCCTACCATCTAGCATTGCATCCTAGCTTGTCTCGCGTCCATGATGTTTTTCATGTTTCAATACTTAGGAGATATAATGCATATCCTTCTCATGTGCTATATTAGACATCATTGTAGGTACAAGATCAAGGGCAAGTAATGGTGGAGGCCATCTGCATTTTAGAGCACAGGACCCTGGGCCTTCGAGGAAAAGAGATTGATCAGGTTCGAGTGCGGTGGGATAGATATGATGAGGTTGTGGCTACATGGGAGGATGCTACATTTCTACGAGTTTAGTTTCCACACCTATTCTAGTTACTTCTAGGAGGAATTCGAGTCTAAGGGGAGGGGGATGTAGTGCCCACTTCCCTTCAACACCTTTTTGTTTTGATTATGATAATGTCAACTATACTTATGGATATTATTATAGCTTTTGATTTAGCATGATGTTAGATGTTAGAAGTGATGGACTGTTGTTAATTTTTATTCATATATGATGCATGTGGATTATTAGAGACATTTTATATTAATGTTGATATGTTGTTGATATTGTTATATATATATATATATATATATGTTTTTCAAATATGTGATATCTCCTCACACTGAGTAGGCTTTGATAATTGAACAAATGTTCTAATCATTTTGACATGGATGATATGTATAATAGAAATGTTTCTATAAATTGTAAATGATATCATATTTTCCTAGATGATATTTGATTCATATATAGATAATTGTGGTTTTGTATTGTATATTTTATCCTAGATGTTTTTGACGTGGCCATGAGGTTGAAGGAGGTTTTATGTGTTTTATAGGTAAACATGTCACAACAAAAATCAGGGGGATTGGAGACCAACTACATTAGAATTCTAGATGAATTCAACAAGGTCACCATGGAAACATGTATTTTGTTATGTGCATGTGTTTGAATTATTGTTAGGGGGAAATTGTGATCAAGGGGTTATGTGTTGTATTTTTTTTAGTTTTCCTTAATGTAGTATGTGATTTTTAGTGATGTAATTTCCTTGTTTTAAATTAATTAGAAAATGATGTAATGTTTCCCTTTATCTTAATACATTTTAGTGTTTTATTTAAGTTAATTAATCTCGCTATTAATTAGTGTGGATATGACCAAATTTTTTATTTTATTAGACTAGATGGCTCTTGTTCTTTGTGTTGTAATATTGAGTGCTTCTGACTTTGAGTAATGTACACTCTACCCCCTCTCGGAAATTCTAATTTGATCTTAAGGGCCAATTTTGAAGGCTTGTGGGATAAGTTAAACTTGTCCCACACCTCTTAAAATTTCATGGCAACCCTACATATGGGTTGGGGGGGAAAATTAGATGACATTATGTGTTTTGGGAAGATAAATTCTAAGTCTTTACTGCACCTTCTTACAAGTAATTACTTTTTTTCCATGAAAGGTGTGGGCATGGATTCTATGTGCAAGTAAAATATAATTTCTTCAACCACTTGTTAATTATGCTTTGGAGTTTGAAGTTTGACTTGTGAGGTGGAGTTGAGGACGAGTGATGTGGCATCCTACATGGAGCCACCGCACCATCTTCCCTCCCTTTTTCTATTTATTCAAGTTCGTTTGCGTGTTTGGGGGTACTTCATTATTTTGGGCTCTTGAATTTGTAGAGTTGGAAGATTTTTAAAGTACTTATGGTCTTGGTTGGAGGTTGTTGATGATTGCTTGGGTTTGAATGAGCTTAGAGTTGGACTCTTGGAACAAGTTCTACTATGGAAAGGTAGGAGATTTACATTTACTTATGTTATTCCTTTATTTCATCTTTATGTGCTTGTTTTTGTTGAGTGTTTGGAATACTTCACTACTACAACTAGGCTAATTTATCCACATTGTTATCCACAAAAAAATGATTTTGTAGAAAATATGTGAATTATCAACATTAAATAGATAACTTGTATAAATAAAATGTAGATTTTCTACAATTTCATTAAAAACACATTTCAACTTTTAAAAGATCCACATTATTGAAATTTCATTGTGGAAAAATCACATTTTTTCATTTTTTAAAAAATATTTCCACTACTTCATAAATGTCAAATTTTAAATTGTGAACTATCCACATCCTTCAAATCTTATTTTGAATAAATCATGATTTCTCCTCATGTTTTGAAAAATAATAGAAATTTGAAAATAGAATTATAGATGTTGTTTACTACAATCTAAATATGAGTCTTCTCATTTGACTTTTCACGCAATTTGTAAGGTTTCAATAGAAATTATATATACACTAATATTATTACAAATAAAAATTGTGAAAATTCTACAAACTTCAATTATAATGGTTGTTTATCATTCACAAAATTTAAAATATATATTTAGTATAATAATAAAAAAATAACCAAAAAAAATATAGTTATCAACATTATAAACGCCTTCATTTTAATTTGAATAATATACATTACTAGAAGTAGGTTTATTTATCCATAATATTGTGCATAAAAGAATAAATTGTTGTGGAAATAATATGAATTTTCAACAACAAATGAATAGATTTTTTAAATATGATATAGATGTTCCACATTTTGTTGATGAGTACTGCACTCATTGGGCACTAGATTACATAGATTGTTAGCATCTCAGATCATACATCAGAGGAAGTTTAGAGCGGATATTCCACAATTTTGAAATGATAAACTTAAATTTGTGGATTTTCCATAATCCATTTTTTATTGTGGATAATTCACATTTTTGCATTATAATTTGAATAAAATAGACTTTTGAATAAAAAATTATTGATTATTTAAACAACCTAAAAAAACGTACCTTAATTCCAATTTTCTTCGCCACTCTTTGATATAAATAAAACTTACCAAAAAAATCTACACCACTGAAACTTTCATTTTATATTATCTACAAAATGTATAATATATACATTAATGACATTTTAAATTTATGATAGAATTTATAAAAGAAAACTACACTACTAAAACTTTAATAACTTTAATAATGTATTATCTAAAAATATAGAATTAAAGTGTAAGAATGTTGCTAAAATAAATTTAGAAGTTAGAAATTTGGAAATATTTGTTCACGGAGAAATAATTTTATTTAAGGAAGAGAGTTTTAAATAGTGGATTACATGTATCATTACAAAAATCCTTTTTCTAACAATGTGTATCTCATTATTACCCTTCAAATATTAAGGGAAAAATAGTCAAAACTAAACCTCAATCTATATAATCCTATTTACTAATACACTTCAAAGGTTAAGATAATTATAAATACAAAGAATAATCAAAAAATATATTTTTTAATATAATCCTTCATTGAAAATAATTTTAACCACTTTAAAGCATAATTCAGTGTCAAATGTCATTAGTATAATACTTCTTCATTGGAAATAATTTTAACTTTAAAGTATATTTCATCATCACTAGTATAAAACTATAATATCCTAGGTCAATAAATTAAAATAAATGCCAATTACCATTAAACCATTGACCACACATATATAATTTCCTTTTAGTTATTAAAATCTATTAATCAGTATTGTAGTTTACTAGAGTAAATAAAAAATAAAGTATGTTCAATATCTCTAAGATTTAGCCTACGTGTGAATAGTCAAAGAATTTAACCTACTTGTCACATGCAACGATAAAGAAACTTTCTATTTTTCATGAGGATAGAGAATGAACATCTGTAGGTCGTTGATAGAAGACAATGATCCAAGGGTCGGGATATGTCTCATCCACCTTTATATGAATCCTGAAATGCATTCCCTTATTTTGATCTGAACATTCTGAATATTAATTTTTTGCAGGGATAAAAAGGTAGAAGTTTTTGTGTAGTGGATATGCAGATGCTTGCATACGGATACAAATTTTTACCTGATTTGTGTTTAAGAGTAGATAAACCGAGAAATTTTGATTTTAGAAAAGCTAAAAAATGGCTAAGGATACCTTTGTTTGTAGAGCACAATGACTTTTCCAGAGCCATTGTAGAAGAGGATGTTGTACAATAGTGGTAAGAATGACATTCGCATGCAAAAGCCTTACTTTTATTTAGTTTTATTTTTTGACTTTTAATATTTTTTAAAACATGGATACATTGTTTCTGACAAATGCATATTTGTAATGGTGAAAGAGTTTTTTGGTGTTTTTCAATATACAAATTATTCACTATACCAATATAGTCAGGTTTCTAAGAGGATTTGCAAAATAATGTCTAGATCTGATGGGATATTATGTATTAAAATCTATGTAACAGATCTCTTAGTTTCTTTTGAACAAAATCTACTACCAGGAATTTATGCAAGCCTCGGATCAGAGTTATCACATATCCCACAAATCTGTGACAGTTGTTAAACACATCTTTATGGTCCGCGATTTCCATCTTGCTTAAGATATTTTATGGATTATAAAACATGAAAAATATTGTATTATAACAATTTCTATGCATGCAAGATTTTGTTTTGCAAATCCTCTCTCATCTCCCAATTTATATCTATTTTTTTATTTAATTCCATTTTCACAAAAAAAATGATTGACGCCTTTTCCATATTCCATTTTCTCTAAAAAGGATTTACGCTTCAATAAAACTGTAGAATGTTTTTTAACTGCAGATTTTTTTTTAAAGATCTCATGATTTTTCTTAAAGAAAAGAATGACTAACTTTTTTCAATAAGCTAGCATTCATCGTATACGAAATAAAGAAATTTAAGAAAGTGATTATAGATGGATTTTTTTATTGGGTAAGAATTAAATTATCTGATTTCTGTCAATAATGTAAGTTCATCAATTCATATGTCATTTTGTATTCATTTTTCCTAAATTTTAATCTAAATGTAATACAAAGGTTAGAAAACTATTCTAAAATATGTTTATCCTATCACATTGAAATATATTTTCTTACTAGTGAAATAATTTGAAGAAATTGAAAGATATAATTTGCCTCAAGGAATGAAAATTGACAAAGATCGAAATAAAGCTCCATTTCAGTAAATACTACTGGAATTCAAGTTTAACTTTTATGAATATGTAATTCAATAAATATTTTTATTCAATATTTTAAAGAGATGTATCTCTTAAAAACTAATTTTTAGGAATAAAATACTATTTTTCAAATATCAGTTTTTAAAATAGATATTAAAATATAAAATATTTATGTTTTTTTTTCATGCAATGTTTCGAGAAAGATATTTTAAAATTAATGAATTGATATGTTGAAATGTTTTATTTTTAATACATTATTATATATAGTTACTATGTAATTGTTCACATGCATATATTTAGGCATGCATTTTAAATATTTTTCTTACCAAAGGATTTTTCCAATTTAGAATTCTCGCTTTTAATCAATACTAATAGTTTCTATTCATGCGACAACAATATTATAATATTAATTAAATTTTATTATTACATTATTTTGTACAAACTGAATTAAAAAAAAAAATATAAATGAATGTTAAAAATGTAATAATTTTTATTGTACACTTATTTTTAAATAAAATAATTACATTATAGATAATTTTCAAAATACTTTTTATAATTTTCATTTAGCATTTACTCACAATTTCCTTATTAGTCTAGTTTATAATACAGTTTTCAAATTGTCGATTAACAACATTATTTAAATTGTGAAAAATTTCACAAGTTTTTGGATTGTAAATATGCAACAGTGGTAAAATTGTGTGAAAATTTCCACAAGTATAAAATTATAGAAATTTCACAATGTTTTTCATTGTGAATTTTACCACATGTTTTGTAACATTTTATATTTCCAGAAATAAATTGTAGGTGGAATCCACAAATTTGGATTCATAATTTTGAAAAAGGTATCTACAAAAATATTGTGAAAATTTTGTGGATACTCAACCCATATTCTTGTAGTGCTTGTTGGGCACTTTGGTAGATTTACTAAGTGTATTGTAGGAGGGGAATATGGGGAGAATTCATGTAGGGATGCATAAGAGTTATTTCATGTTTTGGAGGGAGTTTGAGTTGTGTTCCCCACCTTAGACATATAATTCTTGCATTTCTTACTTGTTCTTGTATGAAGGAGGCATAAGATAATGAGGGAGGAATAAGAATATGTGGGAGGCATAAGAGGTACTTGAGGGAGGGATAAAAGTATGTAGGAGATTTGAGATTTTATTGGAGGATTTTAGGTGGGCACCCATTTCCCATTGGGAGGCATAAGTGGCCTCCCCATAGGTTCCTACTCGTTTGGCTTTAATTTTTAACTCTTTTTTATTTTGGTTGTTTTCCTTATTGTGTTGTAGTTAAGTTAAATGTTCTGGGAATAGTTGTGAAAATTTTGGTGTTTTTTTGTGGAAGCTTGTTGTTTCCATTGGTTAGATTCACCTCTCATTGTAATGCGGTTGGGGCTTGGGGGCTGATGAGGAAGATGTCTTCTCCTCCCCATTGAATATTTTGGTTGGGTGGAGAGTGTTTCCTCTCCCCCCATTTTGTTGTGAATCGAGAAAATCATGAAGGAGCTCTCTTAGTTGTGTTGTGAGGTTTGGAGCTTTTTGTTAGACTCCTTAAGAAACTTATTGTTGTGAAAAGCCTTTTTGTTGTTCACAACTAGGGTGGAGGAACTTGTAACCTTGTATTATTTTCCCACTTTATCTAGATTACATTGTATTAATCTTGTGAAGAAGAGTTTCATTCAATTATTGGATATGAAATTTGTTTTGCATAGTGAAAGAAAGAAAGAAAGACATGTGTATAAACTAGTCTTGTGAAATAGAAAATAAAGTTTATTATCCTTGTTCGAAAGTTGTAATGTAGGAAAGGAAAGTTTCCTTCATTGTTATATTTGTATTATGGAAGATAAGAAACAAGAAATATTAAAGTTCATTATACTACTCAAAAACATGCATTGAAAACTAAACTATGTTCTTGCATTTTCTTATATTGTTGTAGGAAAGTTAAGCTTTATTTCAAGTGGATAGGAAGAACTTAAATTTTAAATTGTTACTTGGTTGATTTATAAAAATATAGAAATTGTTAATACTAGTAAGGGAAAGAGGTGTCTCATTGCAACCTTAACCTTAGTCACCTTATAATTTGGAAAATAATTACTAAGGTATTGTGGAATTTCCTTAAATTCATTACTACCTTGATATACTAAATTATAAAAAATTTATTTGGTTTGTTTCAAAAACTCTTTCCTTTGCATCATCAAATTTTCACAAGGAGTACCTTAAGTAGGAAAAAAAATTAGTCACCGAATAATAGTATGAATTTTATTTCCTTGAAAATAGTATACAAAAAAAAGAAATTTAACATATTTTTAATCTTAAAATATAAATAATAGTAAGTTATTATTGCTCAATAAAATTTAGAAATATAAAATAAAAAAAGAAATGGTCTTTTTCATATATATATATATATACATATATATGTACATATACATATATGTACATAAATATATACATATATGTATGTATATATGTATGTATGTATGTATGTATGTGTGTGTGTATATATATATATATATATATATATATATATATATATATTGAAATTGCTATAAATGAAAGGAAATCACATTTTTTTAGTACCTTTGATTGCAGCCTATAGGCTATGCATTAGGGTAGGTTTTGTTTGTTTTGTATTATAGTGAGTATGTAGATTTTGGTGGGGAGGGATCGGCGACCCCAACCCCCACCCCATTTTATATTAAATGGGGTGGGGATTGGGGTCAGCGACCCCTCCCCACCCCCCAAACACTACACTTCCCAATAAACATTCAAATGAATTAAAACCCATATGGGTTACCTTATTTTCGCATAAAAAAATAAATATCAAGACGAACCTTGCCCTTTGTGCAGACTATGCATTTCCCTCATGGCGGCCAATATATATATATATATATATATATATATATATATATATATATATATATATATATATATATAAATAAACTTTTGTATTTATTTATATTATTATGTTTTTAAATCGAATAAATTTTTTTAGAAAAAAAATGCATATATACATGTGTGTATATATATATATATATATATATATATATATATATATATATATATATATTCTCTACCTAAATGGAAATATTTATCAAATATTTACAATATCAAAACGGGGAAAACCCGCAAGCCCATTTGGGCAAATACAAGGGAAATAAGCTAAAAAAAAAAATATAAATACATTTAGAAACCCTAAGGAGGGTATAAACAAAATGAAAATAAATAGGACATGTTAATCCCTCTAAAATCTTGGAATGGTCTCCCATGGCTTACCTTCCTCCTCCATTAACTTGTAAAACAAAATAGAAACAATGAGACAAATGAAATGAGAAAGGAGACTTCATAAGGATGTTTTAGGGTTGGTTACCCTTTTTCCACATCAAGGGATCAAATTAAATCCATCCAAGGGATGAGATTCATCCCTACAAAAAGTAGGCAAATGAGTGGGTGGGTGGAAATTTTCCTTTTAATTTAAATGTTTTAATTTCAGATACATGGGTTAAATTTATAAGGGGTCACTTTATGAGATAGGAGAAGTGCTCATAAATCCTAACCCAATATTAAACGAGGGACCTTATTAACTGTTTAATTAAACCTTGTGGAATTAAATACCTTGGGTATTTATTTATTTTTGCCCCTTTAGCCCTCTAAATTTAAATGTGAAATATTTAACTATAGTAGGAATAGAACTATTTATTAAAATAATACTTAGGGGGAGATTTAACCATGCTTAGGTCAAATTAAAGCATTAGTAAAGTTTAATCATGGGTTTCAATATTTTGTTATATGAGGAAGAATTTTATTAATTAAATATAATTGACTTTGAAACATTATTGAGTCAACTTTTGTCTTCAAAGCCTATATGTGGGAACATGGTTTTTTTTTAGAAAAAAATCCATAATTTTCCCTAGCTAAACTTAGGGTGTTCTTGAGGTTTCATGCGTGCTTTTTTAGTAGGTGTTACAAGTCTTGTAATTAAAGTTAAACATTATATCTTGGAAGTTTTTTTTTCTACATGAAACTTTTAGCACTCGAATTTTATGATGTTATAAGCACATTTTTCCTATTTAACGAATGTGGATGCCACAGACTTGGCAGGGGTTGCGTGTTGACACTTCGACTCAGCTAGAAGTATTAGGGATCACGCATTATTGAGGATAAGGATTTCTAATGGTGGGCTAGAATCCCTATGGCCAAGGGATTTTTGGTTTTAGTTTTTTCACTTAGTACATCATATATGACATTCATTTACATAATAGGATATCTACAGTCTATAGGAAATTGGACATGCATATTTTGTTATGGCGGTAAGCCATAGTTTCTGTCTTCCATGTCCCAACACCAATAGATTTTTCTATAAGACTAATGTGTTAGTATTGGCTCCGTATACATTGTACAATTTTGGTCCTTGAATCAATTCTTTCTAACTATTAGATTAACACTATTAGAAGGATCTGACTTCCATTGTTTTATTCAGATATAGCTCATGTCTCACTGCTATGCAGGATTTTGGTGAAAATTGATAAACATCAATCTAGCCCTTTTGGCCAAAAATGATCTTATTTTCTAGGATAGAGATCGGTTTAAACCTATTAAGAAAACATATTATATACATGAAGTTATTGGACTTTAGATGTTAGTAAGAGGTCATTCTAATGAAAACCTTACATTATAATGGTAATTGGATCATGAAATAAAATGAATCTGATAGGGTGTCATGGCTTCATAGACAAAGCTCTACCTAAACACTTGATTGTGAAAGGAGATAGTTCTATTTACCTTGAAGATTTTAGATTCAATAGCGGACAAAATTGGGACAAAGGTAACCTTGTGAAGGAGTGTGGTGTTACATAAGTTCCTATACCATGCATTCTAGAGAAAGTAGTCATAATTAAAAGCATTAGAGCCAACTGTAGGAGCTAGAACAAATATCAATGCGGCCTAATTTAGATAAAGGTGTTATCTACACCATGCGCCTAAAATGGATATTTCTCCCCAAAAATTTATGCATCATGACCTTCGATGAGGAGCACATAGGAACGGATGCTAGTGGTTAAGAAGTAAAAAACAAAATCCAAGACGGAAAACCTTAGATGCACATTATTATCTTTTTCTGTCAGACCCTTGAGTTAGACTGATTCTAGTCGACAACATTGTTGTACAAAATTACGATATCACTAGTTCTGAGCTAGTAAACCCATGGGCTCAACTATCATATTAGTATTCGCATTTTTACATCGGTGGATGAAATTCAAATAAGTTACGAACGATTAGCAGTCTTTAATATAACTTAGTGTTAGCACTATAGGTAATGAATTTTATTGTCATTTGACCCTTGTATATTTTGCATAATGCCCAGACCTGCGAGGCGGACTTGGAGAATCTATGGAGCTTAAACCGCAGCAATTTGGTTAGCAAACGGTACTGTATTGTTACAACAAATTCTAATTGCTGCGACGCCCTCACATCGACTAGTTAAAATCCTGCGTCATGCACTGTAGTCAGAACTTTTATTATGCTACTTCCATGTTCTAATTGTAGCCTTCCATGAATTACATAAGTGAGATCTCCATATACACAATGTTCCCACTTGCAATTATATTGATATGCAAAATGTTTAGGATTTTATACCTATTATTATAATTATATTGATTATGCATAGGGTTAATTATTGCATATGTTGCAGGTCCTTGAGTAACGTTTTCTGGGAATATTGAACTATCCCTTTTGTGGTTGTTAATACCCACAAGGTATGAATAATGCACTGAATTAATTTTCCTCTATTTTTTTGGAAATTCAAATAGATGCTCAGAAATAAACATTGGAGCCCCATTACTTTTCGTATGGGTTCAGCTCATTAAAATGTTAGTGATATGAAGTACATTAGATTTTCGGGCCACCTTGCTCTGTATATTGTATGATAATTTTGCGGCCTCTGATTATCCTTGATGTTGCTTCATTAGGATAGTCTAGCATTGTTTGTCAGAGTGCATATATATCTCCTTTGGCCATTCTCAGTTTCATTTATTGTTTGTGTGAGTAGGGAGGTGTATTGATAGATAGTATTTCACGCTTGCAAGATGTTGCATGGCCTCATTTAGGCATCGGTAATAGATGAAAGATCGTATAATGAGAATTTCATTTCTAGGATAGAAATGACCTTTTGTTCTTGGAAACACAAGGAATACATGCAGTCCTAAGCAATAAATTTACATAGAGCAGTTTCATTTCAGTGTGATTGAAATGCCTGTTCTAACCCACTTCATGGTCTGTAAATGTGAGAACGTTATCTTTAAAGATCACCTTTGTGGGATAGTCCAACATATGATGTACTACTCATATCATTGGAATTGATTATCTCCATATGAACTCTTATAACTTATGGAAGTCATGCTTCAAATATGGATCATTCTCGAATGATCTTCTTGTTCTAGTCTTTAAAAGTGATATGTCCATGGTAGATTGTTTACCATCGGTTTGAGACCGTTACACATCTAGGCTTTAAAAAATATATTTAGAGAATATATCTTAGACGGTTATACAAGTATATCATTTCAACTTTGAAAGGTAATGAAAGGAACGCTTAAATCAAATTTATAACTGATAAATGTATGCAATGTTGATTTTATAAATACCAGATTCAATGTCTACGTTGATTATAACTTTTGTAGTTAAGATTTTAGGACCTGATCCGATGAGAGTGCAGGTGATCTGTAGACGTGGGAAAATTTTCTGGCAGGTGATTAACATTTTGGTTGAATGCTTCGTGTTCTCTACAACTGCTGGTTTACATAAATCAGGGTAGATCAAACTGTTTGGAGCTGAGTATCGGGATCCCTTAAACATCTCATGTCTACCATGGTGTGAATTGACGAACCACATCTCTATGAAATACCAGTGTCTATTGTCGATTCCGTTTAAGACTGGATATTTAAACACATGTGCTAGTAGGTAGTTTTTTTGGCCTTAGACCTAATGGTGCGATTTCTGGTAAGAGATTGATGTAGAACGGAAATGGGCCTGCAGAGTTGGAGGTTAGAGCGTCGTTGCAGGGGATGAAGTTTCTTTTTTGTTGCATTAAGAAGAGGTGGATCTGCAAAAGGTACCACTAACAGTGCGCCGTTGGTTTTACGGGACTAATGAATATCTCTTAGCCTTCGTCGTTGGAGACCTGGGTTGTTACATGAGCTATTAAATTTCAGAAACTATAACTTGTAATGGATCCGCTCACTGGCTCTCCAAGGACTTATAGTTCCTGGTACCTCCAATCTTTTTTTCGGGATTGAATGGTGATCATCATGGGGGTCTAAATTGGATCGCACCACATAAAATGTTGTCACCCGAACTAAAACTATTATCCCAATATTTATCTTTTCTCGAAAAAAAATCAAAAAACCCTAGTGTGAGTTCTAAGGTTCCGTAAAATAGAATTATTTTGGACATCACTGTATTTATAAACCCTGGTAAAACAAAAAGATAGATATTGAGAGCAATCGTAGATACGATCTGTAGAACAATAGTGCAAAATGGTACGTAGTCTACCCGATGAGTAACTGCTGTGATGAAGAACTATCTCATGAAGAACTGCTGTCATGGGAACTGATGGTAGGACTTTTATAATGGAGAAGTGTAGCATGAATGCTGGGGACACTAACCAGTTTTACCTATTTCACAGTTGTTATAAGGAAGGAGTCGGAAAGCTAGATGGATTCAGAAAAAGATGGTGGAAGATTTTACGGAGGAGGATGGAGAAATATTGGCATTCATGGTGGATGCTTCTCTACCTGTGTTACCTACGGAGCATGGTGAGGGCTTCGGAGATAGTGTTATGGTGGGTGTTGGTTTGAGATGGGAGGAGGTGATTCTAGGCACTCGTGGATAAACGTGAACAACTGTAGATCAAATACTGAATAAAATCTTATACAACAAACAACATAAAAGAAAGTAAAAACTCAATACTTAACATTGACTGTGCATAAATAGATGAATTCTTTGAACTTCTATAGCAGCTACTGTGCATAATCATCCATTCAAGTTGTGCATGCAACACTCTGTATGTGTGCTTATGCATATTACACATCCTTTCCAATTGCTCTGTGTAGATATATCACACCTTTGTGTGTGCATACAAAGCAATTACAATTGGTGTTATTTAATATATGAAATTGACTTCTCCTAAAAATAACCACCTACATCTCTAAAATGGAGATTTCTAGAATCTAAACTGCATGCTTTACAAATAGTTGCGTGTTATGCATGATTTAAAATAGATATATTTGAATTAATTCTAACTGATAAAAATCCTACAAGATAAAGCTAACTTAACTAAAGCAAACTACAAATGGCAAGACTAAAGATAAAATCTAGCTTTCGCTAAAATTAAGCTTCATCGGTTGGAGAGCTTAAATCATGCATCACATGCATATTTCCAACACTACCCCTAAATTTCAACACTGGATAGCTTTCACTCTTCTAGAGTTGTGTTTTCTATTTCCAGATCTGTCATGTGCAGGATCACAAACTCCCAAACAACTCTCATCAAATATTCGAAAACTTCATTTGCTAAAGCCTTTGTAAAAATGTCTGCAAACCGATCTTCGGATCTACAAAATTCAAGATGAATTTCCTTGTTGTTTACTAGCTCCTTGATGAAATGATACCATCATATCAATATGCTTGCTCCTCTTATGAAAAAAATGATTTTTGGACAACGCTATTAGCTGAGTTATTGTCACAAAAAATCTGTGTAGCATCCTCTTGTTTCTATTGTCAAATCTGTCAACACTCTTCTCATCCGCACATAGCTTTACATGCTGCTCATGTTGTTGCTACATACTCTGCTTCTGCTGAAGATAACGTGACAATGGGCTGCTTCTGTTGATGCTCATGAAACCACTCTTGTTCCAAAATGAAAAGTATAGCAGGATGTGTTTTTCCTGTCATCTATACTTTTGGCACTATCACCTTCTGTATAACTAATGAGTTTGAATTCATCTGATGTCAAATACAAAATCCCACAATTCTTTGTTCCACACATATACCTCAAAATCCTTTATTGAGTTTTCAAAGGTGAATTTTTCTCAGATTCCACGAACCTTTATATGATGCTCACAACATATATAATAATAGGCCTTGTGGTCATCAAATACACGAGACATCCAACTAACCTTTTGAACAATTTTAGATCCACAAATGACCTGATATCCTCTTTTCTTAACTTGAAACCTACTACAACTGGTGTTTGTGCCAACTTACAATTCAACATGTTAAACATTTTCAAAAAATCATTTTCATACTTTTGTTGTGAAATAAAAACTTGACCTTCTTATTATTAGACTTCAATTCTGAAAAAGTAATGCATAAGACCAAGATCTGTCATCTCAAATTCTTTCTTCATGGCTTATTTGAAAGACTCTTAGATATATTTCCAGTAATATTAATTAAATCATCTATCTACAAATAAACAATCAGAATTTTACCTTGCTCATTTATATTTTTTTTTAAGGTAGATTAAAGTTTTCTCCTACTGAAAGAATTCTTAATCAAATAATAATCAATTCTATTTTACCAAGCACTAGGTGTTTGCTTGAGACCATAATGCACTTTCTTCAACTTTATAACTTTCATTTTTGACCATCAATCTCAAAACCTTATGACTGATTCACATAAACTTTTTCTTCAAGAAAACCATTCAAGAATTTTTATTTTGCATCCATATGATAAATAGGTCATTTTTTTAGCTTTAATTTCTAAAACCATTCTTACCATGTCCAGATGTGCTACTAGTGGAAACATTTCGTTATAATCCACTCCATATTGTTGTGTAAAACCTCTTATAAACAATCTTGATTTATGTTTATGTACTTTACCATCAACATTGTATTTGTTCTTGTAGACCCACTTCAGTTTTATCACATCCTTTCCTTTTGGAAGATCCACCGACTCCCATTCTTGATTTTTCTCTATAGCATCTATCTCATCATCCATGGATTGAATTGAAACTTCATTATTTTTATCCTGTTAAAAATATATTGGATTTGTATCTTTAGAAAACAATATCAGAAATGAAAATGAATTAGTTGTATCACTATTATAAATCTCACTAAGTTTCTTTGTTTTCCAAAGCAAAGGGCTATTAGACGATGTACTATTTTGTGGTGATGGAGTGGCTTATGACATTATTTCTAGTTTCTCTTGCATGGCTGAAGATGAATGAAATATTGGAGACGTCATAGTTGTAAAAGGAGGTGTAGCTTGCAATAAAACTTGTGATGCATGTCCAAGATTTGAAGATACATTACCTTTCTTATCTATAGTTTTGTCTTCAATATCATCATGCGGAATAGATTTTGCTATATTGAAAGTTTAATATATACTTCCATCTCATACTTCATTCTCAAAAAAGTGAGAATCCTTGCTAATCACAACCTTTCTAGTGATCGGGTTATATAACTTGTATGCTATTGTATTCTCTAAATACCCAAAAAAAATACACTTTTCTCCTTTGTTATCTAAATTCTTCCTTAGCTCATCAGGTACATGTGCATATGCCTACAAAACCAAAAACTCTGAAATGTGAAACACTGTGTTTCCTATTAGTTTGAATGCTTGTTGAGGAACCATGTTCCTAACATTAGTTTCGTTGGACACCTATTCAAAATATAAACAACAAGTGTCTACCTGCTTCTGCCCAATACTCACTTGGAAGATATTTTACCTTCATACATGCTTCTCGCCATCTCCATGATGGTTCTATTTTTCCTCTCTGCCACACCAGTTCTGTTGTGGTGTATACCTGGTAGTAAACTGCTTGTGTATACCATGATATCTACAAAAATTCATAAACTCATTAGAAACATACTCACCCTCCTCTGTCCGTTCTGAGAACTTTGATGTAGTATCCAATTTGCTTCATCCACTAAATGCCTTGAACTACTGAAATGTATCAAAGGCATTTGATTTATTTCTCAAAAAATATATACCCATGTCTTCCTTGTGTAATCATCAATGAATGTCATAAAATATGATACAACCTCCAATAGAAGCTATTCTGCATCGGTCCACATAAATCTGTGTGTACAATCTCAAGTGGTGCACTTGCTCTTGCTAGTTGTTGTACCAACTAGGGAATGAATCTCTGTGTTGCTTTCCCAAAATACAACCCTTCACATACCCTTTTAGGTTTCTGAATCAATGGCAAACCTTTAACCATATTTTTTCATATGTAATAAATTCAAACCTCCAAAATTCAAAGTGTCCATACCTTAGATGCCAAAGCCTATGATTTCATCCTTCATGACTGAATGAAAAGCTGATGTGTGTTCCTTCAGTACATGAATTAACTGTACTCACACTATATTTGACTAGAGGACTCACTTACATTAGCGCAGGACTCACTTACCTGTAGTGCAAGACCTGATTTTCATTGGCGCAGGACTCATCTGTCTTGAGCGCAGGACGTCAATGATTTTAATTAGTACTAGGATTTGGCTGTGAACTCAGCTACTGACTTTGCTGCAAACAAATCTTATTTTCTTCTTCTTTCCTAGGTTTCAAAATCAATGGAAACATCCTAAATGCTATCTCATCTTAACTTTTGCAATCAACTGAGTGCTAGGAGATTTGTCCACAATCACGCACTCATTGTCTTCCATATAGATTATCGATATCCTTTCTGTACCAGTTGTCCAATATTCATAAGAGTTATGTTTCAAACCTACAACATAGTAAACATAATGCATACTCATGTTTGCTCCCCCTATCTTAGTTAGAATACCAACCATGCTCTTTTCCTTTCACAGACACAATATTGTTTATTTCCAAGAGTTACATCATCTCTTAACTGAATCATCCAAACTAGAAGACAAATCTAGATTACCTGTCATGTGATTACTGCAACCTAGAATCCAAATACCATACATCACATGGACTCTCTTTTTGACAAATTACACTCAATAGGGGATAAAGAAGGTATTGCTTCGGCAATCCTTGTGCATGCAATACACATGTAGGTTTAGAAATAGAACTACCAACCTGATTTTGATTTTGTCTCTCTTGATCATATTGGATTTTTCTTGCAATCATAAGCATAGTGCCCATACTTCTTGCAATAATGACACTGAACATGAGACTTATCTTGTCTCTGACCATAACTTTGTTCTTGACTTTTGTCCTCTTCCACTTGAGTTTGATGAACCGCTGCCACATGTCCTCTAGATGGACTTCTTCCTCTTCCTCTTGGGCTGAAACTTCCTCTTCTTTTGCCATGACTACCTGCTGTCTGAGATGTAAAATATTGATCTACATCTTGCATGTGATGTATTCATCCTCTGTTCATGATTGATTAGTGATTCATGCAACTCATCAATTCAGAAAATTGACTCAGATCCTTAGTTTCTTCAATAGCAACAACTAAAGGATCAAATTTTGTAGGCAAACTTCTAAGCAATTTTTCAATAATCCTTCTGTCCTCAAGAGTCTCACCATGGGATTTGATTTGATTGACTAAGCCAAACTACATATGTAAAAAACGATTCTACAGAATCTAAATCTTTCATTGACTAAATTCTCAAAATCTCTACGAAGTAACTGTAGCTTGGCAGGTTTTTACTTTCTCCTTACCTTGATATGCAACTTGTAAAGTATCCCATGTGAGTCTTTGCTTGAGCTAGCTGCTGCCACTCTTGGAAGAATGATTTTCATGCATCGCCTGATGAATATATAAAAGATATTTTCCGTCCTTCTTATCGTAACTCCTTCAAAGTATCTTTCTCTATCTTGAGAAAGTGCAATATATGTTGTTGCATCTATGCGGGCTCTGTGTATCCATCTATCAACGATCTCCCACATATCCTGAGATCTGAATAGCGCCTTCATCGTCAATGACCAGTATTCGTAATTCTTTCCATTAAATTGTGGTGTTTGCAGACCAGATGTAGAAGTCATGACTAACTATAAGTTTAATAACCTATTGCAAAAAAATGCTCTAATACTAATTTGTAGAAATTATGGAGTCTTGTACGATAAAAAAAAAATCAAATATAAAATAAAATGCTTCGTAAAAAAACATTAAATAGATTATTTACTCAAACCAACAATTATGTGCATAAACTTTATTAATTCTTCACTTTTGGCAGAGCTTTAGCTCATTACAGCTCAAGTTGTGCATGTAGAACTCTATATTTCTACCTATGCAATTTACAAAGCAATTATAATTTATATTTTTAATATATAAAATCGAATTCTCATAAAAATAACCACCTATAGCTCTAAAACTGAGATTTTGATAAATAAGTTACAGTCTAAAACTAATGCATGTTGTGTATTCTTTAAAATACATTTCCTTTGTTTTATTCAACACCTAAAAATAAGACTTGACTAAAAAATTATGAATTACATGAATAACCAAAATATTGTTTGCTGGAATTAACCTTCATCCATGCGAGAAATTAATCATGTATTGCATGCATTTTACAACATTCAATACTCATATTTTTTTGAAAACATTCCCTAACCATTAATAGAACACTTCCCAAAATATCAAACCTAGTGATGGGTCCAATGAAAATATTCCATTAAACACTCATGTTGTTAAATCGTCAAATTCAAATTTTATCGACTTGATGTAGTTACCCATATAACCTCACAAGGCATACCCACATCATAGTTATTTTCAAGATAGAATCCCTTTAAGGAGATGAAAATGTGATCTCCTAAACCAATGGCTACCATGTGCCTAGCACTCTATAATGAGATACTTATAAGCATAATGGTCGAAAGCTAATAGGACAATATGAACTAGTCATAGAGATAAGAAGTACCTTAGCCCATCACTCCACAATATACTTTATAAGTAAATCTCTAGTGCACTCACCCATGATCCTAGAATAAATAGGACTTTAAAAAATTCCTTATTTGATACATCCTCTAAAGGTATAATACAATATATTCGCATGGACATATTACCTTAAAGTGAAAACATAAGGATGATGTAGAAGCGCCAACATGAAGGAGTTAGGATAAACAAAATTTGGTTTGCATTAACCTAGGAGTATACTAATATGGCTTGGGAAGTCTTACAAGGTCTCCAGGTGTTCAAAATCTGAATTTTGTGAAGGGTTCCATTTTCCTTCCCAAATGTGAAATTTAAATTTTAATCTTGGTTTGGGAAATTTTGGTTTGTTTGTTATTTTGTAAGGGGTCTAGATGTTCTTGATGTTTGGAACAATTGGTATTGACATCATGTCATGTCTTACATTTTCGTTAGGATTGAAAATTATAGTAGTAATTCATTAAACATTTGGTACTCCTTCATCTTATGTTGTAAATACCCTAAAAATAACTAAAAAAGAAGTTGGGAATGAGTAAATTCGAAGAAAGAAGGATATATGAAATATATTTAGACTTAGTAATAGAGGTTCTCATGAAAGAGATCTAGAGAGGAGAAAATGTTTCTAAGAAATCAAAATGAATGAAGAAGAAAGGATCTATTTTGCAAGAAATTCAGTCATAGACTATTTAATCACATGAATTCTAAATAAAGGATCATTTTCTTAAAGAATGAAGATTTTCTTCTGGATTGAATATAAAATGAAGGATTTATTGATATTTTTATATGTTTTTTTTTTGGTGGATTTTGATAATGTCTTCTTACATTTCCCTTATATTGCTCGAAACACTCCAAGGAATTTCATGTGACTATTATCTATCCAAGAATCATTTGTGATTTCCCACTTTTCACAAAATATGAAGGAAACATATTTGTATAAACATTGAATAGAGGATGAACAATCATTTTGGTAGGATTTTGAATAATTGCTTTAGGTAATAAATGTTATATCCCTTTGAATTTACTCATGAGGATATTAAGAACCATGTTTTCTCATTCAAGTAGGTGAGTTTTGTAAGATGTTTGAAGTTTTCCACATTTACTTTCATCCAGGACTACTCAAATAGTTGTAGGGTCTCAAAGTAGACCTAAGAGATAAATTTAAAGTTTTGAAAGTGATTACTATCTGTTTTGAAAGATTTTTATTTCTCTCAGGTTTCTCAAAATACCTACCTAGGGTTTGGGGAAAGAATGATGTTTGAATATATTATACTTGTTGGTAAATCCTAAAACTTTGTATAAATCATCTAGACATGCCATGTGAATATATTTTTAAGGTTTTATAGTTTGATGATTCTTATAAATTTCCCAATGCACGGATGTTTGGTAAAAATGCCTTTAGTTTTTGAAAGGAGAGCTAATTTGTAAAACCCAAGTAGAAAATTGGAGGATCAAAACTGGGAATTAAGCCATAAAAGTTTGAGAGAAGTAGGTTTCATGAAAAGGTCATTCATAAACATTCTTATTCTCTTGTAATTATTCCTATTTTTTTTTAGTTACAATATTTGTTGGTTTTAATGGCTACTAGAATTGATACTCCTAGAAAACATGGAAGAAAAAGACCTAAAATTTATAGCTTGTGATAGTTTATTGATTTTTCTTGCATAATTTGTAGTATCAGAAAAGGTGGATACCATTGAAACAAGGTTAAGAATTTAATTTAGAGAGAAAAATGTTAATGAAACCTTGAAGAATAGTGAGATAAGGTGGTAGAGGACACGTGAAAATTGGATATACCACCATAGAAGATTTGAGAAATATGAGAGTGAGTTTGATGCAAGGTTGATAATGTTGGTCCCCAAATTTGTTCTCCTTTTCATTCTGAGTAGCATCAAAGATATGCAATGAAGCTTGAAGTTCAATAGATCATGATGTGTGTCATTTTGTAGCTGGGGATGTGATCTAACTGGGACTCAGATTTGTGGAGAGATGTATAGCACCTTGAAAGGATCTTGATCTAATCCTCACTATTTTAGGTTGTGCCTTTCAACTAAGGTCAGAGAACCTATATTCCAGCCTCCTTTTTTTGAAGGAGGTGGGGATATCCTTGTACTGTTCATATTGTATGGAGATGGCCTTGGGAAAACATGATCAATTTTCCATTATTCAAACTCAACAGAACTATCACTACTAAATGATGGAAATGATTTCAAGACAAGGATGAGATTGCTACAAACATGGTGTGATCCTGATTTGCTTTGTGCATTTTTGTAGACGGGTTAGATCATTTTGTTGACACACAATGCAATGCAGGGGTAGTATGGGTAGGATTAGTTTGTTTAAATGATTTTTTTTTGTGTGGTATTGAGAAGACAGACTTGGATATATCAGATCTTTGACAACCTCTACAATACTTGAACAACTATAAGATAAAATGCATAAAATAATCAGGGTATTCTTTCAACCAAAAGAGGCATAAATGGAAGCCCAGGTTGCACTCTTCACACAATATTTGAGAACTCGCCACAAAATATTGAAGTAAAGAACTTAATTAAACACAAAAATACTTGATCAAACCAAACCTAAGGTACCCCCAAAGGCTTACAAACAATATCTGCAGTCAAGGAAGGTAAAGTGATTTAAAATTTGTTTATCTCTTTTTCAGATGAAGGCTCTTCTGAACATGAGATTGTATATTCCACTAAACTATCAACAAGAAATGGAGATTCTGTGTCATTCCTAGAGACTTTCAATGTAAGATTGCAACAAGAACAATCAAAAATATTTGTAGTTATTTAAAATGATAACAGACATCATATTGCCCAGAAAAACACATATTAACTCAAAAGATTTTTAGATTCATCAGCAAGGGAGAGTTTCATGAACATTCTTAGAGTTTTACGATGGCTATACACTTGTAACCAACTCACATACATGAAGATCCAACATATAAGAAATTATCGTGGTTCTTTAGTGGGTTTCTCAGAAAATGAGCTTTCTCTCAAAATTTGCTCATGATTTTCAACTTCCCGACACTTTGCATTTCTCAAAAATTCATTATATATCTCTTTCCACATTGGAGCCTTATTTTCCAAGGAAAGCATATGCTAAGGGATCAAGTTCGTTACAAAAATTTCTCATGATTCACTGAAAATGAAATTTAACAAATTTGCAACGAGATTTTCTAGGTGTTTGAAAAGATGGAATCATTACAAATATTCAGATCATTATCCTTTTTGGAGGCATGTTTTTTATCCTCAAGGCATCCAGGCCCCTCAACATTTCATCATTTCATCTTATACTTTTCCAATTTGGTTCTGTAACTTTATAATTTGATATTTCACGTTTTACACGAGTATGAGTAAAATTCATCTCAAAAACACCTCAAATCTACAAATTGAGTCTCCAAACCAGTTGCAATGATCCTAAAAGGAAAAAACAACATGGAATTGCCAAAAATTTGATGAGATTCGATGTAAAATTTGCAATTCCAATCTTCCTGGAGTAAAAATGGCAGTAAAAAATGAAAATGTATAGTTACCCTTGATCTACTCTTTGTCTTTCAATCTGGGCCCTCTGTGTGTCAAAAAACAATTGGGACCGAATTTGGGATCTTTTTTTACTTTTCCACATTTTTTGGAAAAATGGAAAAATTTGAATTTTTTCTCCGCCCCTCCGCACTTGAAATTTGGAGGTGACACATGGCACAAGGTGGGTCCCATTGGGATCGTGCTTCAACTCTACACATTTTGACCTTTTTTAGAAAATTAAAAAAATTTATCTTTTTGCCCCGCGGGCCAGCACCTTTGATTTTTCCCTTCTCAAGTGTCAGCCTCTCTATTGCTACAAAACCACGGGCTCAATTCTCATTTTAACTCCCTTTTTTTCCAAGAGAAAATTTTCAATTTTCCTTCCCTTAGGAAGCCGACCCGCTCTGCCTTTGCCACGTATCTATTGCTAATTTTCTCGCGGGCATGCGGCTTAAATTATTTCTTTAACTTCTTTTTCCAAAGAGGGAAAAATTCCCCATTTCCTTCCGCAGCCCGCACTTCCCTCTAACCTTTCATAGACACGTGTCCACCTCAAATTAGCCACGGGGCCGCACTTCGAAATTTCACCTTAGGACTTTTTGACCAAAAGGGGAAAAGTTCACTTTTCCTTCAGTGACCCGCACTTCCACGCTCTGCCACCGCACTGCCATGTGTCCACCTCCTGCTCCATTGTGGACCCACGGGCCTTTCCCCAAATTTTTCCCCTTTCGTCAAAAAGGCAAAAATGCCTAAGTCCCCTCACCAGCCGCATCCCCTTTGCACCTGCCATGCTACCACGTGTCAACCCCTTGTTCCATTACGGACCCATGGAATTTTCCTCGCCCTTTTTCCCATTCACCAAAAGGCAAAATTTTCCTAAGTCCCCCACCAGCTTCCTCTTCCGCCTTCGCATTAGAGTGTGACGTGTGTCCCCTCACAGAGTTGTAGGGGGAATTTTGAATTTTTTCTCAAAGCAAAAAATGACTAAGTTTTTCAAATAAAACCCATCAATCCTTTTCCAACCAGAAGCAGCCATGTAGGAAGATAATTGTGAGCTTAATTTTGACGGTCAAATGACACCCGTATGACTGTCAAAAAACACATAATTTACAGAGATGCCCAAATTTGATTTTTTCTTCGTGGGTGATGGATTTTTTTATCAAAGGGCAAATCAAGGAAAATTTTTTTTTGAGCAAGAACAGATTTAAAAATTCATGGCAACACAGTACAGGGTTGAGTATTCTTGCAAAATGGGGCATGTAAAATAATTTTCAAATGGACTAAGGCATGGAAACAAAGGCAAAAACTTCATTCCATCCAATCAAACTGTAGAAAACATTTCAGGCATTGCAGAGTGAAAAGAAAATTAGGGAAAAATAATAGAGGATCATAATGGACACCAACATTGGCTCCTACTCAAGGATGGGCACTCCTAATGAGTGCCACAAGAACAATAAGTAGACCAACTGCCAAACAATCCATTGGGTAAAGGAATCATGGGCAAAAAATCACCAAAAACCAGTTGAGAACTCGACAAAAAATAACTTCCATACAGCAAGGAAAACCACAAACCAACAAAACATTACAAAACAGAGTGAAAAATCAAACACTATACATTGTACAATCTAGTACATACCTCAAATTTGGGGATTAATCAAAGAAATGCTTCAGATGCCTACCATTAACAAGTATTTCAAGCAATTACCCATCTAAATATTTGAGAAAAAAGGTATTCTCACCAATTCTGATATCAATGGAGAAAGGGCCCATCCATAATGCATCAAATTTTCCATGTTTGCCCTTATCTTCATTTTTGTTGTTCCATAACAAAACTAGATCTCCAATATTGAAGGCTCTAGGAATGACCTTCTTGTCAAACAATCTTTTCAACTTCTCTCTAAATATGATATGCCTCTAGTGGGATGCTCTTCTCTCTTCATCTAGCTCCACAATCTGATTGATCCTTGCTTCATATGGACTGACTTCTTGATCCTCAAGTTGTTGAAAAAACTGAAATCAAGATAACTGTAGATATAAGGGAAACAAAGCTTGAGCTCCATACACTAACTCAAATGGGATCTTACCAGTAGCTCTCTTTGTAGTGATTCTATCAGCCCAAACTAAAAAATTTAGTTGTTCACCCCATTTTCTGTTTTTCAATTCTAAGGTCCTCTGAATGATCTTTAACAAATTCTTATTGTTAGACATAGCTTGTCCATTCCCTTAAGGGTTATAGTTTGAAGAATAAGTCAGATTGGTTCCATACTCCTTGCACATTTTCATCAAAGGTTTATCTCTGAAACACATGGCATCATCAGCCACAATCTTGACTAGCACACCAAATCTGCATATGATATTATTCAGCAAGAAGTACATAACAACTTGGTGTGTTTCTTTCTTGGTGGGGATCGCTTCTACCCACTTAGTGAAGTAATATGTGGCTACAAGGATCCACTTATGTCCAGCACTAGAAGGGTTTGAAATCTCACCAATGAAGTCCATCCCCCACTATTTAAAAGGAGCTTCAATTGATACACACTGCAAAATAAGGGAGCCTGAAGATTACATTCTTCTAGAGAAACACTAGCAGCTTTCACATTTTCTATTTAGAATGGTTGCATCTTTGAAGAGAGTAGGACACCAATAACCAACTCTCACAACCTTGTGTGTTGTAACCCTTCCAGTAAACTGCCCTCCATAAACTCCCCCATGAAAATCAGCAATTACTTTGGGAGCTTTAGCTTTAGTTACACACTTCAAGAGGACACCTTCAGGGTTCTTCCAAGCCATCCCAAAGTAAGTGATGTTGTATTTTTGAGAATCTAGCTTGAGGGATATTTTATGACTTTTAATTTAAATTATCAAGACAGCAAAGGTGTCTAAGGTAAAATATTATATTCTAGTACTACTCATAGCTTACCAATTCCCAAAGAACATGTTATCAAAAATTCACCCCTCAAGGTAATTTTCATAACATGCATCAATATTCTTTATTCCCGAGCAAGTAGATTGGTTCAAGGCCCAAAATCATGTTTTTGGGGTCCCTTCAGCTTCTCTCTAACTCTCCTCTCCAAGAAAACAACCCAACGAGTTAGAAAAGATGCAAAAAAATGCAAAAAATAAGGTTGTAGGATTGTTTTGAAGCATTTTGGGTCTAAAGGGTCGAGATTGTACTAGTGCGGGTCGTACCAAGGTTCGACGCACCAAGTTTTGGACCAAAGAGAGAAGAAAAT
Organism: Taxus chinensis; assembly: GCA_019776745.2. NCBI lineage: Eukaryota > Viridiplantae > Streptophyta > Pinopsida > Cupressales > Taxaceae > Taxus > Taxus chinensis. The sequence goes on along the minus strand of CM034155.1, from coordinate 459,199,850 downwards.
TGGCTAATTTGGACATTTTTGTCCCAGGCGGTCCGCGGGACAGTTGTGACAAAAGTACATGTGGAGATGCGAAAAAGTGAAATGGTCGCAGGCAATAAAATCGTCAAGTTTTGTTGTTTCGCGTGGTTCGGGATAGCCAGGGACAAAGGTATGCGCGGGACGTGAATTGAATGATTTTCCGATAGATGGTTCTATTATAGGCAGTGTGAAAATTTTCATCTTGGATAACCGGGACAAAAGTTCACGCAGGACGCGCGTGATGCGCAAAAAGGTGAAAAGGCCGCAAAAGGGGACAAGAAAGCCCGAATCAGTTGATGTGGGAGAATTCGTCTGAGACATCTAGAGAAAAAAGTACGTGCACGTGGATATGTGAATCGACTGATTTGTCTGAAATAGCTGCAGGAAAGAAGAAAAGTCAACATTTGACCCATGAACTTCAAACGGCCATAACTTTTGACTCTAAGCTCCGATTTTCACAAATATTGGACTTTATGGAACGAGCACGACTTCCTATACGCCACATATTTAAATGAGGGTAGATATATGTAAATAAAAGAAACATATTCAGCTCCAATCAGTAAATTCTCATTCCCATCAAATGACAGAAAACGCCTGTCAGACTGAAAATAGCTGCCCACACTCAGAAGGCCATAACTTTTGTATTTCTCAACGAAATCGTAAAACATTGGTACCGTTGGAATCATGGCTCTGAGCCCGACACAAAGAAATCAAGGAATTATAGATTCAATGAGAAATAGGTGGAGAATTTTCATAAAACGTGGCCGGGTTTATAACAGTGTTTTATTTGGTGGTTGGGAGTGCAATTAAGAGGCATGGTCACCATTATTTCTCTGCTGCAGTACCTTGGATAGTATGGGGAGCCTTTTACAAGTAATATACAATCATACCCTCCTTTTCTGGTGTATCACCGCTTTAGTGTAGGCTTTCATTTTATGCATCCTCTCTCCCTAGTCCCTTGGAAATTTAAATTAGAATACTTACTTTCCCATGCATTAGAGTAGATTTCTGTAGGTAGTATAGGAGCAAGAACCAGCTTTCTCTAGAGGTCTATCTCAAGTAGAAAGTCCCACAACTTGGAGATAGTACCCATGTTATCTAATCACACCATGAGTTCAAGTATATGCACTTGTATAAACAATAGGGTGCTGTGATTCAGTGATAACAGAACATCTTCCCTTTCTTCTTATACATCATTCACTTCCAGAGTCTGTAGGTTGCTCTCAACCATGAGCTTAGCAAGACTCAAACCTCTTACTAGCTTTGTGGTTTGGATATTGCTATCATACTCCTACAGTTTGTTCACCCATCTACATATTTTACTTGAGATCCCCATCTCTGATAAGATGTCTTTTACCATGGTGTGGGGAACATAAGCAACAAATCTTGAACTTAAAATATAACACCTGAAAACCTTTGTTACTTTCACCAAGGAAAATTCTTGTTTTTCCATGATTGTATACTTTAACTCAGTAGCTTGTAAAGCCTTGCTAAAGAAGGCAATAGGCCTCTCAGCCCCATCTTCATCCTTTTTGAGAAAAATATATGCAATAGTATTTTCAGAAGCAAAGGAGAATATTTGGAAATTCTTCTTGTAATTTGGAGCTTCCAAGACATGTGCATGTTTAAGTGCCTCTTTGATTCTTTCAAAATCCTGAATAGCAGCCTCCTTCCATTTGATAACTTGATCTTTTTTTACATGCATGTGATAGGAAGAGTCAACTTAGCAAAATTGGACACAAACCTTCTAATGAAATTGATTTTCCAAAAGAAATATTGGATGCCCTTCTTTGTTCTTAGAATTGGCACCGTGTTGATTACTTCTATTCTCTTAGGGTCAATCATGACTCCAGACATTGAAACAATATGACCAAGTAGCTTGGAATTTTTCACCCCAAAGTGACACTTCTTTGGATTGAGAGAGATTCCAAAATCTCTACATCGGATCAACATCCTTTCCAAATGCTGTAAGTGATCTCTTCTGTTCCTTTAAAATACAGTCACATCATCCTGATAAACTGCAATGAAGTCATTTATATAACCAACAAAAGCAACATCCATTGCTCTTTGGAAAATAGCTCCAACATTCATGAGACCAAAAGGCATTCTCAAATAAACATATGTTCCCCAAGGAGTGGTAAAGGTAGTTTTAAATCTTTTTGACTCCTTAACAACAACCTCATTATAGCCAAAGAAACCATCCAAGGTGAACATTAATTCAGATATAGTCACTAACTGCAACATGTTCTCCATGTTTTTAAAAGGATAATTGTCTTTTAATGAAGCTCTATTCAAATTTCTGACGTCTACACAAAGTCTGATATCTCTGTTCTTCTTTCTGACTGACACAAAGTTTACAACCCAAGATGAATACCTTATGGTCTGAATGATCCCTCCCTCCTTCAGTTCTTCAATTGATCTTGCATTTTCATGGAGAGGAGTGGATTAATTTCCCTTTGCTTCTGTCTAAATGGTTTGGCATTTTTATCAAGAGGTATCTCATGCTAAAACAAGTCTTCTCTATATTCTTTCAGCTCTGAATATGACCAGGCAAGGCAGTCTTGATATTTTTTCAACAACTGGAGGTAGGACTGTTTTTCTTCTTTGTTTAAATTGCTGCCCAACCAAACCTTTCTTGGTTTTTCCTTTGTTCCCAAGTCATTATTTTTCAAATACCTTGAGGCAAACATATTTCTATTGATGATGTAATCAACATTGATAAAATTTGACTCAAGAGCAACCAACCCTCTAGGAATGGTGTTAGTTTTCAATTGGATAATATATTTTCCAAACAAAGTCTCTCTTCCTTCAGTAATACACACCATTGGCTCCCAATCCATATGATAATCTACAAACTCACCTTGATTTTGTAAGAATATTTTCACTTGAGCATCATCATCAAACACTTGCCAATGCTTGATGTTGTCAGGGACTGCTAGCCTAGTTAACACTTTAACATTGTACTCACAATAAGGTGAAAAGGTGCAAACTCCAAATATTGACCCCAAAACTGCCAACTTGTCAGCAACAACATTCAAACTTCTGTCATGGCACACAATATTAAAGGAATCAAACATTTCAATTATATCCCAAACTACATGCTTATTTTGCTTCATCCGCTGATTTTTTGTAGCATATAGTTTTCTTATTTGTTTGACAACTAGCTCTGAATCTCCCTTTGCAATGATGTCCTTGACACCATACTTCCATGCAATTCTCAGACCCAACAATAAGGTTCATACTCAGCAATGTTGTTAGTACATTCAAAATTAAGCTTGAAGGAAAAAACAAACTCTTCCAAGCTAGGAGAAATAAGAATTACACCAGTACCATTTCCAAATTTGGAGCAAGCTCCATCAAATATAAAATTCCAAGGAGAACTAACCTACTAAAGGAACTTTGACTGATCCATTTTGTGTTCTTTTCCATCAGCAAAGCCAATAAAATTATCAACATCAACATCAGCAAATAATACTTCATAAGTAACATTGTTTGGGTCCTCAATTAGATGCAACATTTTCTTTTCTCCATACAGCTTGACTGGGCTTCCCTCAATGGGAATGGTGGAAAAAGACATATCCATTTGGACACTCCCTCCAACACTTACAACCCACTTTCTTGACAATAACATACCCCATTTGGTAGGGAAATCAACAATTATAACATCCAATTTTAAATTCCTTCCAGGATAAGATGCAAGCTGCACTACCAAACCCTTCACATAACCAACAACCGGCACTTCTCTTGAGTTCATGGTAGTAAATTTCCCATAGGCTGCTATCACTTTGATATCCAACCCATTCCTGACTTCTAGAGGCATGACATTACATGATGCACCAGAATCAAACATACAATTGTGAAGTAGCCTATCCTTTATGATCAAAGTTGTGAAGAATGGATCAACATTCAATTGGTAATCAACCAAGGATGTCCCCAAATATACCTCAAATGTCTCTCCAAGATCTTCTACTACTGGCGGTGTTTCAAGGTTAGAAATGATTCGAGGAGTCTCAACAACATTTATATTTCTACCTGAAGTAGTCTTTTCCTCTTTCAACCTTAAGTACTCAAATGCTCTCTTCTTATGCTCAGGAATCCTAAGCAACTCAATGATTGGAACAATCACTTTGATTTGGATCAATACTTGGGCTATGTCATAGGGAACACTCTTTGGAATAGAAACATTGGAAGGAAGAAAAGAATATTCATTTGATGGCAAGGGATTCTTGGCATCTTGGGCATGAGGAGGACTGTAATTTTTTCGTGGGACAACAGAGATTTTGGAAAAAATTTCTCTCATAGGAATATTTGTGGGAATGATTTTGAGCAAGGGTGTTTTACGTTTGGCTTGAGGCCCAAATCCTTTAACAACTTTGATGCTAATGTTATAATATTTCTCTTGAGCTACAACAACATTCATCAATAATTGTCTATCTTCCTTAGAAGGAATACCACCATCATACTTCTTAATTGCCAAATCTCTTAGGTATTAAAAGTCATTGTTAGGAATTTCAAAATCTAGCACTACATCAACTTCAAGAATATGAGGGGAAGGAAAACTTGTACCCATTTGATGCAATCCCAAAATGTTGCAACAGTCCTAGTACTTATTACTTCAGTTGACGTTGCTCGCCCTTGTGAGCTTGAAGATAGCCCACCATGAAAATATCATCTTCAGTACCATCATCATTATTAGCTTCACCTTCTTGCTAGTCCACTTCACATGGAGGATGGGCTAAAAAACATCTATCACACCAATCAATATCAACAACAGCAAGCCTATAATTTAATGGATCAGGTAACACTCTCCCTTCACGTGCTTGAGGATGTTTGTTTGCAGACCCCATGGGTCCTTTCCCTCTATCATCTTCCCTTTGATCACCTCCAGGATGATTGGAAAATTTTTCATGTTTTGGTGCTCTTGGCTGACATTGTGAAGTCTTCCCAATTCCCTTCTCATCTCTTGCCAACTTATATGAGATTTCTTTGACAGCCCTGCCAAAGTTTTCACAACCTCTTTTAAATCAGCACCCTTGCTAGCTTGAGGTTTTTCAGGGTTTATTAGTTTTACACCATCTCTCTTGAGAGGTTTCCCAAAAAACTTGATATTGTTTTCAATTTGAAGTGCCATGGTGAAATCTTGTCTTAGATTGGTAGGGTTCTTGTCTCTCAAGTAATAGGCTTCCTTCTTATCAAATGCATCTACATATTTGATTAAACAAGATTCATCCCAAGGCCTCATATTAAAAAGTATCCTTCTCAAAAAAAATTTAAACCTTGTGTTGAAGTCATGGAATGATTCATTGGGATTCTTCTTGATATTATCAAACTCAAACAAGAGAAATCTAGGACCAGTCTTGTCACCATATTGTAACCTAAATGAATTTTTCATTTCAGTCCATGAATCAATATAATTATCAGGTAGAGCCTTGTACCAATCCCTAGCATCCTCTTCTAATTTATGAATGAACAACTTAATATACACATCTTCAAACTCTATCTCGAAATCTTCCATCATGTTAGAAAAAATTTTGAAATGCTGATCACCAATTATTGCATTATTACCTTGGAATTTTGGCAACCTATTTCTAATATCTTGTGGGACAACATTTGGGTAACCATCCATTCGTATAAATTCTATAGGACCAAAGGTGTTAACAATAAATGGAGGTCAAGGTTGAGCCATATTGTTTAGTGGAGGTGATCTTGAAGGTGAAACAAGCTGATGAGGAGTGCAAGATATTTGGGGCTCAAGAAAATGATTCATAAGATTGGTATTCTCTAAATGTTTATTTTCTTGGAAAGATGCGTAGATTGAAGAAGGAACTCCCCAGGTACAGCAAAAGGACCTTCACTATTTGAAGTGAACAAGTTTATGAGATAATTGCTTGAATCAGAATCACTTGAAGAAAAGTGATAACCCTCTACCAAAGGCTGATCTCTCTTAGCAATGGATATATCTTTGCCTGAAGTCTGACCTCTAACAACTTTCCACACTCTTCTCCCTTCTAATTGTGAGCTTCTTAAATATGTAAATAACCTCTTAGCAGAGTCTCTAACGAAGATATATCTTCTTCCTTCTAGTTTTGCAGAGATTAGCAGCACAAAAACAAATGATAGAAATTCAAGGCACTGTTATTTGTTAATATCAAATGAACATGGAGTCGCCACTAAGGAATTTCACCCTAGTTGTGCAAATGCACTAAAATACCCTGTCAAATATCTACCAGCACTGAAATTCTTGCCAAACTTTACAGATCAGACCTTCTTTCTTCTTGAAATCATCAACCACAAATGCAAATGAACTGCAAAAACTGCTGGAACTGGTAAAATTACTGGCAAAACTTATATTTTCACTTAATCCTTACAAATCTAATTATAAAATGATGCTTCAATAATTTATTTGCATGCAGAATTTGTAAGGGACTTTACCAGGGTTTTATATGCATTCAAATATCTCAAATATGCATGCACATGGATCAGATTGAACTAGGATAATGTCAAACTCAGAAATCTACTCTTCATTCCAGCCTTATAAATCTGATCAGAAAATGATACTCAGGTTTGTAACTGCACACAAATCACACAAGAATAATTACTAGGGATCTGAAATACTACAATACTGAATAATTTCCTGGTGTTGTTGATGGGATAAATAAACATGGATTGGGAATGAATCAGTAAATCAATCTCAGCAGAGAAAATTATTTCCCAGGAATTCAAAACAAGTCCCTGAAAACGGCGCCAAAAAGTTTTGGTACCTAAATTAGTTCTCCTTTTTAGTCTGAGAAGCATCAGAGATATGGCATGAAGCTTGAAGTCAGATAGATCAAGATTTGTGTCGTTTTGTATCTGGGGATGTGATCTAACTCAAACTCAAATTTGAGGAGATATGGGTAGCACATTGAAAGGATCTTGATCTAATCCTCACTATTTTAGGTTGTGCCTTTCAACCAAGGTCAGAGAACCTATATTGCAGCCTCTTTTTTGTGAAGGAGGTGGGGATATCCTTATACTGTACATATTACATGGAGATGGCCTTGGAAAAACATGATAAACTTTCCATTATTCAAACTCAATAGAGCTGTCACTACTAAACGATGGAAATGATTTCAAGACAAGTCTGAGACTACTAGAGACATGGTGTGATCATGATTTTCTTTGTGCATTTTTGTAGATGGGTTAGATCCTTTTGTTGACACACAATGTAATGCAGGGGTATTATGGGTAGGATTTGTTTGTTTAAATGATTTTTTGGTGGGGTATTGACAATACAAATTTGGATATATCAGATCTTTGACAACATCTACAATACTTGAACAACTATTAGATAAAATTCTTAAAATAATCACAATATTATTTCAACCAGGAAAGGCATAAATGGAAGCCCAGGTTGCACTCTTCACACAATATTTTAAAACTCACCACAAAATCTTGAAGTAAAGAACTCAATTAAACATGAAAATCCTTGATGAAACCATGCCTAAGGTAACCCCAAAGGCTTACAAATAATCTCTGCAGTCAAGGAAGATAATTTGATTTTAAATTTGTTTATCTCTTTATCAGATGAAGGCTCTTCTGAACATGATATTACAAATGCCACTGAACTATCAACAATAAATTAATATTCTGTGTGATTCCTAAATAATTTCAATTCAAGATTACAACAAGAACATTGAAAACTATTTACAAGTATTTAAAATGATAACAACATCATATTGCCCACAAAAACATAGATTAACTCAAAATCTTGTTAGATTCATCAGTAAGGGAGAGTTTCATGAATAGTCTCAGAGCTGTGTGATTCCTATACACTTGTAACCAACTCACATACATGAAAATCCAACACAGAAGAAATTATCCTGGTTCTTTGGTGGGTTTCTCAGAAAATGATATTTCTCTCAAAATTTTCTCGTGATTTTCAACTTCACGACACTTTGCATTTCTAAAAAATGCATTATATATCTCTTGCCACATTGGAGCCTTATTTTCTAAGAAAATCATATGCCAAGGGATCAAGTTTTTTACAACAATTTTTCATGATTCACTGAAAATGAAATTTAACATATTTACAATGAGAGTTGCCAGGTGTTTAAAAAGATTGAATCCTTACAAATATTCGGATCATTATCCTTTGTGGAGGCACATTTTTTATCCTCAAGGCATGCGGACCCCTCATCCTTTTACATTTCATCTTATACTTTTCCAATTTGGTTATGTAACTTAATAATTTGATATTTCACATTTTACACGAGTATGAGTAAAACTTATCTCAAAAACACCTCAAATCTGCAAGTTAAGTCACGAAACCGGTTGTAATGATCCTAGAAGACCAAAACAACATGGAATTACCAAATATTTGATGAGATTCGATGCAAAATTTGTAATTCCAAGCTTCCTGGGGCAAAAATAGTGGTGAAAAATGAAAATGTACAGTTACCCTTGATTTGCTCTTTGTCCATCAATCTGGGCCCTCCATGTGTCAAAAAACAATTGGGACCAAATTTGGGATCATTTTTGACTTTTCCACAATTTTTTGAAAAATGGAAAATTTTAACTTTTTTCTCCTCCCCTCCGCCCTTGAAATTTGGAGCTAAAACATGGCACATGGTGGGTCCCATTGGGATCACACTTCAATTCTATGCATTTTGACCTTTTTTAGAAAATTGGAAAAATTTCACTTTTTGCCCTATGGGCCAGCACCTCTGATTTTCCCTTGACACATGTCAGCCTCTCTATCGCTACAAAACCACGGGCTCAATTCTCATTTTAACTCCCTTTTTTGCCAAGTGAAAATTTTGAATTTTCCTTCTGCAGGGCCACTGACCCGCTCTACCTTTGCCATGTGTTTGTTACTAATTTTCTTTTGGGCACGCGGCTTAAATTTTTTCTTTAACTTCTTTTGCCAAAAAGGGAAAAATTCCCCATTTCCTTCTATGGCCCGCACTTCCCTCTAACCTTTCATGGACACGTGTCCACCTGAGATTGGCCATGGGGCCGCACTTTGAAATTTCACGTTAGGCCTTTTTGACAAAAAGCGGAAAATTTCCCTTTTCCTTATGTGGCCCGCACTTCCCCGCTCTACCACCACACTGCCACGTGTCCACCTCCTGCTCCATTGTGGACCCACGGGCCATTCCCCAACTTTTTCCCCTTTCACCAAAAAGGCAAAAATGCCTAAGTCCCCCCACCAGATGCATCCCCTCTGTGCCTACCACACTGCCACGTGTCCGTCCCCTATTCCATTGCGGACCCATGGGATTTTCCTCACCCTTTTTCCCCTTCGCGAAAATAATTTTTTTTCCTAAGACCCCCACCAGCTTCCCCTTCTGCCTTCGCATTAGAGCATGACGTGTGTCCCCTCATGGAGTTGTGGGGGGAATTTTGATTTTTTTTCCAAAGCCAAAAATAGCAAGTTTTTCAAATAAAACTCGCCGATCCTTGTCCAACTAGAAGTGGCCACGTAGGAAGAGAATTCTGAGCTTAATTTTGACGGTCAAATGACACCCGTATGACTGTAAAAAAACACATAATTTATAGAGATGCCCCGAATTCAGTTTTTTCTTCGTGGGTGATGGATTTTTTTATCAAAGGGCACATGGAAGTATTTTTAAAACATTTTATGACCATGGCCATGGGTTTTTTGAGGAAAGTAAGCACAAATCGATCAATTTTAACACTACATGATTGGGAAAACATAGAAAAATGGTAGAGCCAAGGGATTTGAAAACTTTAGGGCACGTTCATAGTAAACTTGGAGATTTCTTTCAAATGGGGCAAGGAAAATGAGTTAGTGATAATTTTGAAAGGATTTAACCTAGAGAACAAAGTTTATAGACCACGAAAATCAAACAAAAATGTATTTTGAGCAAGAACAGATTTAAAAATTCAGGGTAACACGGTGCAGGCTTGAGTATTCTTGCAAAATGGGGCATGTCAAATAATTTTCAAATGGACAAAGGCATGGAAACAAAGGAAAAAAATTCATTCCATCCAATCAAACTGTAGAAAACATTTTAGGCAATACAGAGTGAAAGGAAAATTAGGGCAAAACAATAGAGGATCAAAGTGGACACCAACAAATAACAGTAAAAGATAATCATAGAAGAGGAGTCATGACAGTTCTTGTGAGTGGTAGAGAAGAAGATCCATAAGTAATTACAACACAGGGAGAGATAGAATATCATGAAGATAATGAAATAAATAGGTTTCTTAAAGTAATCATTGGACAGGGATAAAAACTGAAGTTGGAAATTCCTAAACATGTAGGTATTATTGATGGATAAGAGCTCATTGACTGGGTAACTACTTTGGATAAGTAATTTGAATATGAAAATGTTCGAGATGAAAAAAAGGTTAATTTTACTTATACCAAATTGAAATGATATGCAACCATATCATGGGAATTCATACAGGATGAGAGAATCAAACAAGGGAAGAAAATAACTAAGGCATGTGACAAAAAGTAGAAAATATCAAGGCTAAGTTCTTAACTAGCGATTACCAAAAAAACTTATACATGAAGTTTAAAAATATGAAACACAAGTAGATTATTGTTATGGAGTACACATAAAATTTCTATAAGCTAACAATTAGATTAGCGCGTGTACAAGAATATGTGTAAAAGATAGCACGTTATTTGAATGGGATATAATATAATATTCAAGATGAACTGAGCAAGTGGTAAGTACTAGAAATTCAGAAAAATTTTACCAATATACATTGAAAGTAGAATAAAATTTGAATAAAAAAATGTAGCATAGTAGAGAGTACATAGGTAAAGGATAAAAATTAAAGTAAAGAATAACAACAACACATTGAAAATAAGAAGGAAAAACTGGTTCACAAGTACAAGGTGCTATAAGAGGTGGTTATTCCATAAGAAGAGGTAACTATGAAAGACCTAGAGGTTAGTTTATAAAGAGACGTTTCAATTGCAACAAGTATGTATGTAAAATATCATATGATATAGAGATAACTCTGAAGCAAGTGGTGTTAGGAAAATAGAAACAAGAAATAAGAGTGTGCAAGCTAATGAAGTGGAGAGTGTTGGTTAAACAACATAAATAGCGAAATATGAAACAAGAGAGATAGATGTTTTTGGTTACATAAGAGACATGGTCAAAGAATTTTTTATGGTGGAAAAGGTAGCAGGTGATGGAAATGGCCTTAACATTGGATGATGTATGTGGGATTTTAGGGTTACTAAGTAGCAGCACCCACATGCATTGTGATTTGACACCTAATGTTGTATAGTGGAGACCACTAACCATATTACCTATAAGGAGAAATGTGTATGATGAACATATGTTGTGCATTAAATTGAGTAGAGCATAGGTAATAGGATTTCAAATATATGAAAGGAAGTGATGGGGCTTTTGGTGGCATGCATAGTGTGCCATAAGGCAGATGGAGTCATCACATTGTTCTTGATAGCAGTATGCAGAGATGTTATAGATCAGGGTTTACTATTTAGTCGGGGCACCACAATATGGGTGCATTTTGTTCATTATTTATATAGAGTGAGGTGCATACTTTAGAGGGTCATGGGACCTATCATTTTATTTAATTAATGGATATATACGATGTTCTTGTTGACAATTTTTACACTTGTGCAAAAATGGGTAACTTTAAACTTTGTTTTCAATGAAAGGCATTGATGAAATGAACCCAATTATAGGGAAGTCATAAATTTTTTATTGTGTTTTCAGTTTTAGTAATTGATTAACAACATGAAATCTAAAGTGTTGTTTCTTTTACATAATTTAACATCTCACAGATATTTCCATTCCATGTTCGTCTTCAGCAAGGAAACATAAAAGCCTCGAAGGACCAATGCATTGCCTTGATGAAATAGGGAATCACAAGATATATCAGATTTTGCATCCCATAATAGCAAACAAAGTTGCTCATTCAAGGTTTCAGATGTTCATTAATAAGTTACAGGTATTGTTAATTTGATCATTTCATATGATTAAGTGTTATTAATTATGTTATTTATATGTTTAATTCATTATACAATCATACATATCTTAAGAGATGAATGTAAAAGGAAGTACACAAGTTAATTATAGAAATAATATCATTTATTCATGAAGAAATTCAATGTTTCCCATACAAGTCATGGGATGCAACTTATGACAACTGATATAATAGATACATGTGTATAAAGCTAAAAGAAAAGGAATGTAGGAAGAACTTATCATTGCCTGGGGGTTTCCTCTTAGTCTTCATTGTTCTAGCTTCAGCTCCCTATTTTCATCTTCTCTACATCATTCCATTGCATCAGTGTGCTTGAAGGAATAATAGAATATCGTCAAATTTTGAGCTCAAGGTTAAATCTACGTGCCTATAGTAAGAGTTTCAAGAAAATTAATCTCCTAAAACAAGATGCATAAGGTACATCAAAGTAAAAAATACAAAATTGAGAAAGTAATATACTGCAGAATTACGTGTGATTCTCAAAATCATAACAAGAAAGAAAAAAAAAATTCACTATGGAATATGAGAGAGGATGGAGACCTATTATTTTCTAAATATTTTGTTTAAGTGTGCAAGAAAATGTAACAACTGAAGACAAAAAAATTATCTTTTGCATGATTAAATTATTTGCTATCAAGAGTTGATTGCATCAGTACACAAGAAAGAATTGAATAAAGGTACATATTTTAGATGTTGTAATCAAGTAACTTGAAAAGAGAATTCTACTCAAGTACTTATTTTAGATCAAAACAGAGTACAATTAAGTATCCTAACTGAATGGAATAACATAATTTTCAAAGCAGAAAAACCTCAAGCTCTAAGGGGAAGACATTTCTATCAATTTAAGTACAACCTTAGAGCTCACATGCATTCATTAAAGGACAATCATGTTACTAGTGAAGATGCATTGAAGGATTTGATGCAACAATTTACGTTACATTCAGAATCAAAGTACCAAGTAATAAAGACACTTTTTTTATTGCATACAAAATAGAATTCCAAGGCTAGAGAATAAAATTTCCAGCTTCATTAATTTACTAATGCATTAGAGCTAAGTAGTTATAAAGCTATAAGTATTCCAGTGACCAGTTCAAATTAAAAACATTCAGGTGTTCAACTTAAGCGATTGGTCACATTTATATCCATTTTTAATACACAGGTTTTGAATGAAACATAATAAAAGGATACAGATTAAATATGGTAGTTCACCAAATCTTGAGTTCAAGAAAAAATTTGAAACCACATATAAAAGGTTACATCTCCAGTATAGATAAGGATGTTAATTATCTAGTTTCATGGCTTCATTAGAGTGTCGAACTAAATCATATATTAGAGAAACTTGGAGAAAGGGAAGTTTATACATTGCATAGTCAAGTATATAGTATTATAACTTAATGCAGTGATCAAATAAGGATGTAGAAGCTACAAGATCAACTTCAGAAAAATTATGACATCACAAGGTACAAACTTCCATAGTCTCAAAATAAGACAAGTACATTACAACCAAGTAGCCACTAAAATTCAGTATTCAAGAGTAAATGTGAATATCAATAAAAAAATACAAGTTGATACCCATCAAGAAGGATAATCATATTATAATGCAAATATCAACTTGATAAATTTCAATTATGTTATGATTGAGAGAGCCCAAAAATCAGAAATTTCACCATCTGTAGAGCAATCAACATGGATGAAATCATCTTTAAAATATATAGATGAATACATAGAGTTAAAATGATAAAAAATAAAATAAAATAGCCTTAAGTAATGCAATTTTCATGAATTTTCAACCTACAAGTCAAATAATGAGACTATCATTTCATGGAGACCAACATCACGATGAGTAACCAAGACTTCATTTTTAACTCACAAGAAGAATACCACAACAAAGAGTTCACATAGTGAAAGAAACAGAATAGAATGAAAAGTTTTTTTGAATACCCATAAGATATTTTAGAGTGCATATATAAAGAAGTGGGTCAAACCTTATAAGAGCACAAAATAAAATAGAAACCATAATAATGAGTAAATATGTGTATCGATAGATATGAAAAGATAATCCAAAATATTTCTTTTATTTCTTCATGACCGTAACAAATTTCTCAGTTTACAGAAAGGCTGAAAAAGATGGAAGATACTCATCATTTCTTGATTGAACAGTCAAAACTCTTGAGAAAAATAATGATTAAGCACTAGATACAGATACCCATTAAATGGTTTTTAGCTTAAGATAAAGGTAGAAACACATAAACATACAAAGAATAAATCCAACTATCAGTGGATACAAAATATAAACGATAATGGTATCAACCATTATTGATGTATAAATAGAAAGATGCCAGGAAAATAAATAAGAAGCTCACCTTCTTCGAAACAGTCACCATATCAAATTTTTGCCAAATAGAGAGCTCAAATAAGAACAAGAGAACAAAAGATTCCTGGATAGAAATTTTTTTAAAGATCACTAAATCTAATCAACGCCGGCCACCCAACAAAAATCTTTCTTAGGAGCTTAAAAAGAGAAAAAATGGTAGGAAAACGACCAATTCTTCGAACCCAAAGCTTCAAAGTGGAGAAAAATAAAAGACTCAAATTCATATAGCCTCACATGGTAGAAAAATGCATGGATTCAAGCTTTAGAGAAAAAAATGACGGTTTGAAGAAATTTTTTCATGGATTCACCACTCGAAACAAGCAAATGAAATGAAAAAGTGATAAGATTAATGGGTTTTTACCCAACCTAACTCACCTGAGTTAGAAATCTATAACAAATATCAAACCGATAAAAGATCAAATGGCTGAAATCTTAACTCTCAGCCAACCACCATAATCACCACAGGTCAGAGAATCCATGATGAAGATAAAAAAATTACCAAGATCGACGATTTGCATCAAAACACCAACATCAATGCAACCCCATTGTAACCCTTACTCACATGAGTTGGAAATCAATAAGCCATATTCACAAGTATAGAGATCCATAACCATGATTATATTGGCCTTTTCAATGCAAACCAACTCTGAAGAAATTTTGTCATGGATTCACTACTCGAAACAAGCAAATGAAACGACAAAGTGATAAGATTAACGAGTTTTTACCCAACCTAACTCACATGAGTTAGAAATCTACGACAAATATCAAACTGGTACAAGATCAAATGGCTAAAATATTAACTCTCAGCCAACCATCATAATCACCACAGGTCAAAGAATCCATGATGAAGATAAAAAAATTACCAAGATCGACGATTTGCATCAAAACACCAACATCAATGCAACCCCATTGTAACCCTTACTCACATGAGTTAGAAATAAATTAGCCATATTCGCAGGTATAGAGATCCACAACCATGATTATATTGGCCTTTTCAATGCAAACCAACTCTGAGTTACCCTTGACTAAACCAGGGTAAGATAAATACACTGACAGAAAAAAAGGGTTGAGTCATCGTTGGAAGGGGGATATCACCTTAACTTAAATATTATTTCTTTGACCTTCTAAGGTATAAATGTCATGATGCCGTATGATTTTCAAAAAATTAATAACATTTTAGAATATATCATGATTAATCAAAATGTGGCCAAAGAATATAGTATGTGCAATTGAAACAAGTTTATACATGACACGAAAGGGGACCCTTGTTTTTTTCTTTAACCTTAGACTAAGGTTTAAATGATGTATTATCAAAATATGTCAGCATCTGTGACTCACAAGCATTACCTTAAACCTTGCTAAGGATACCACATCATCATGGAATGGAATATACCACATAAAGGTGAATTACCTAAATTTTTGAAAAAACCACCCTTTTTCCATGTATGTATATTCCACAAGAAGACAAAGAATGCATAAATAGAGAGTCAAAATCAGAGCCAACATGATTAAATTGGATCCAAATTACCTTATTTTTCACAAAATAAGAATATTATTTTCTTGTACACATGCTCATAGGTGTCACATCATGCACTTGCATTGGGGAAGGCTTAAATATCAAGAAAGTGGCAAATATTAACCAAAAATATTCACCCAAGTTTATTAATTGTAATAAAATAGAGTAGTCAACTACACTTTGATTGTGTGTATTTTTTGAACTAAAGCTATTAAATCCTCATTGTGAACTACATTTTTATTTTTAATCATTTATTTATACATTTTAAAGGCTAAAAATAACATGCATGCGTGAGTACAGATTGTAGCCTATTTTAAGGAGGGGTTACGTGAATTGTTTTTTCTATATATTGTGTGTATTAGCAAGGCACAAAGGAGGAATTTTTGGATGTAGGAGTGCTAAAGAAAAAATTTGCCAGTTTTTCGCTTGAATTAGAACCAGTTATTCCATTTCTAACTATTTACAGTGGTGAGTATATTTATATTATTTCTTATGAATGCCAATTCCCTGAATTAATTATCTTACCTTGCTACAAATTTATTATTTCTGCAGAGTCTTAGTGTGCATGTTAGCTACATTGTTGATGTGATTTATCCCTCAATGGTAAAGTGTTTTCCTTATGATCAAGATGAAACCCATTGGATCATGCTTGATATTTTTTTTCTCATTTTATTTTGCATGTACTCAGTCAAATCCCTCAATCATTCTGGTGTATCACCCCATTTTAATTTCAGTTACAATGATATTTTTACCCTTAAAACCCCAAAAAAATAGTTTAGGATACATTAATAAGAAATTAACCTCCATACCAGAGACTCACCTCAACATTAGGT
This sequence comes from Taxus chinensis, assembly GCA_019776745.2. Lineage (NCBI taxonomy): Eukaryota > Viridiplantae > Streptophyta > Pinopsida > Cupressales > Taxaceae > Taxus > Taxus chinensis. The sequence continues at coordinate 459,183,127 of CM034155.1, read as the reverse complement.
GTACTCAGAGACCTTAGATGTGTCCATTGTATCTACAGAAGAGAGGGAATTAAGAAATCTTATAACCCCTATTGTTATCCCTTAACCAAGGTGTGCTTCTGAGAGGTAAAATTTCATGATTCATAGAATGATAATAAAACCATAAGAAATAGTGGTTGATGCAATGAGAATAATTTAGTGGGTGCAGGAGATGAAAATGAGAGAACTTTTGTTATACTATCCATTAAAATAGGTGGGTCTAGATGATGTGATTTAACAACCATACATAGGGAACATGGACTAATGTCCTAGAGTAGTGTATTTAGAGGCCATAATGGAGGTGAAAGGACACTATTTGTATTGGGTGGAGATAAATGCGATAGAAAATGTACCAAGATTGTTTGGATGAGAGACACCAGCAGTGATACCACCAGTAACACCCTACTAGCATCATCATGCTAGACAGGATACATGACTAGAAGTTTGGTTTTCATAATTAAAACCTTGTAGTGAATGGTAAATGGGTGTAATGGGGTAGTGACATCACATACATGATGGGCATGCTTATGGAAACCATAGAGCATAGTGGATAGTAGTTTGGTGGAAGTATCTGATGGAGGGTCTAAAGATATAGCGCCACAGGCTAGAGTATGTCTCGTTAATGTAGGAGGGGGACGAGAACAGTCAATACCATGATTCTTAGATAGAATAGGATGTGATGAATAGGAAGATGATTTTTCACATTGTTTATAGTTTATATTTTGATGTATCTGTGACAGAGGCTAAGACCATGAAGGAGAGGAGACATGATATTTGTGCATCAAGATAAGTGGGAAAAATATGTAGGATCTATACCCGATCATGAAAACGAAGAGGAAGAGGAGGTATTGGGCAGCTGAAGAGACAAAGAATCCATTATAGAGATACATGTGCAAGTAGGTATGAATGGTGAAACTTTAGTTAGAAAATTTAGATATACATATGTGGTATTATTAGTGGTATTTTTCAATCTTTAGGTTTTGTAGAGATAATTACGAAGGAGTGGTACTCGCTAAGTGAGAGTGCCCACTGTGAGATCTTGGAATCTGTATTAGATTTTGAGGATACTAAAATGATGGTGGATTTAACAAAACCATCATTCGGGGATTCAGTGAGGTCATTTCATTTAGTTTTAGAGGTAGCAAGGAAAATTTATTGATATGGAAATGTGCAGGCATAGTTATATACCAACAACATAAATGTAATATTGTAGAGTCTACTACCAAAACAAAAATCCCTTGTATAGGAGAAAGTGGATCACCTAACAAATATGCGGAGAGATGTGACATTGATTACATCATCAGAGACATAGCTAGGGAAAATACAAAAATCAGCCTTTGGAGCCTGATATATGGTTGTATCCCTAGCTCACATATCTTGAGAAGATAGCATTGCATATCAGCACAAACCATTCAAATACCCCCATAGGGGGAAAGGGTACTTCATTCATTTTATAGATGGGACATAAACATTTTGCACAAATTTTTTTATGTATAAAACTTGATTCAAGAAATATATATATATATATATATATATATATATATATATATATATATAATTTTTATGGTAATTATTGATGGTTGGATATTTGGATACTTTTCACATGTGTGTATGTGATAATACCATGTTACCTACAAAAAAATATAATAAGCTGATTAGATATGAAAATCTGAAGATAAACAGAATGATAATATAGCCCAAATCACGCGATGTGAAAAATACAAGAGGAGGATCAAGATGAAAACATTGAATGTTCAGATGTCAAGGCATGAGTGGTGATGAATCCAAGAGGAGTGAAAAAAATAAGAAATTATGTGATGAGATATTGGAGATAGTGTGATAAAATTAAGGGTGTTGAGATACCAAGAAAAGGTAGATGATGTTTATGTAAAACCCATGTGGTGGCTGAGAGCCCAAGGGAATGCATAGGATATGGTCATTATAAGAAAGAAAGAAATATCAATGTATTTATAGGTAAATAACCAACATGAGAAAACTATTGTAATGTATTAGTGATGATATCATCAATTTTTTTAAGATGTGGATTTGGGCATGGGTCATGAGGTCCTCGATGGTGTGATATTTAATAGAAAATTTAGGATGAACTTAAGACCCTATGACAAACAAGGTGTCATTCATATGATCCTCAAGACATGTTAGAATATCATGTCAAATAACATCCATAGTGGGAAAATTATAGTAGCTACGTGGTGGTCCATAGCTAGGTTGTTGTCATGCAGGTCTAACGGAAGGTGGTCAGTTTAGAGTGGAATTGGCTCCATGTTTTTTATCACGAGAGGGATTTTATTGAATGGGACACTTTTCATGTAGAACCCTTTAGTCAACATCAATGTAGAGCTAAAGTGGAAGGCTTTGTATCATTTTTATTTTTCTCACATTCTACCTTGGATTCAGGATTCTTCATGTCACATAAATAGGCTCTACAATTTGAAACACCATGCCCAAGAGCCTCGTGCCATGTGTATTATTGATCATCCACCAAGGAATGAGGATCCATAAGGGTAACAGGTAGGGGGAGAGGTATTCTAGGTTATAGAGGGATAATGGGAGTTTCTAATAAGGGTACAAATGAATGGGTGGGGATTGCAATGGAGCACTATATTGCTCATTAGTTGAGGCACGATAAATAGGATAACCTGATATTTTGTCAAGGAAACTATTTCAACTAAGTCTATGCTAGAATTTTTAGGTGTATCTGATTGAGGAATATGAGGCTTGGGCACCAGTGGGGAAGAATCTTCCACTTAGGATGGAGGTTCTACTCGTACTATCATCACATTAATGGCATGATTAATTTTGGTGTGTTGGGTTTCTGGGTAGCGTAATAATTCCCAATCACAAATATGGGAATATCTAACAAGATGAGGCTCATATAATGCATTATAATTTTAATAGTCCAATATAGAAGTATAAACCACACAAGAGTTGAATATGGTCTCCAGTTAGACCATACGCTCCCATAGGATTGTGGTGTTTGTGAAATAACTACAAGGATGGATATGGGATGTGTTGATTTCAAGAAGATCAGAAGTATTGATTTTAAGGGTGAATTCATGAGGCTCCTCATCATTTGATTCCAATATATTTGGGGGCACACAAAAAACCAATTTTGGATGAATGACATTGTTGTGGAGGATATCTATAGATTCATTAAAACGTTTATATTCTTCAAAAAGGAATTGGAGATTGTTCCTAAAGTGTGGGGATCTTGTATGTCCTCTTTTAGTGAATTGTATCATAATTCCAAGTGTTAGTGTCCCATTGAATCTTATAAATAGCTCCATGGTGACGAAACTTCACACATTGACATGCAAAAGAAGCGGTGATGTGTAAACAATGAGTCTAAGGCCACCATATGTGAATATTATGCAATGAGGGAAAAGTAAAGACCATGAATTTCATATGAACAGTCCTAGGTGAATGATTATAAGTAACAAAATGAACCCCGTAGGAGTTATTTATCGATAGTCATATTATTTAGATGTGGTTCCCATGAATTTTAAGTTATCAATAGAATAACTAAGAGCCTTGATGAAATATGTTGAAGTTACACCTATGCATGCTCCATCATCAATGATATCATGTTTAACTGAAGTGAGACCTATCTGAACTAGATTTGAGAGTGGAGGATCATCTACACATATCAATAAATCATTTGGGATTATAGAAGCTATGCGAAAGTGAATGTAAGAACTTTTATCTATGGTAAGATTGGTACAAACAGAGAGTTCCTCACATTGAAAATGAATAATTTTTTCTAATCCATACAAGGTGAGAATATACCTCAAAGAGGGAGGAAACTGGATATTTATTTCATAAAATTTAGTTCTGAGATGATCAAAATGGTGAGCCCCCATGCACATGAGTTCTAAGAAGCAAACTGGACTAGGAATTTATAAAAGTGCTTTTAGAGGATTCCTCTCATCATGAATAGACTTTGTAATAGGATGAGAGTGTTGGGAGTCCTTGGAAATAGAGAAAAAAGTAGGATGGGTAGTTATATAGACTTCTTAATTTTATTTGTTATCAGTTCCTACACCATTGGCCCTATAAGTTTGATTTGAATATGGCCGATGGTGTCTGTAAACAAGGATATAGATCAAAACATAATCGGCCCTATAGGATAATTTCCATAAGTGACAATGAAACCTAGAGAGTGTAGGTTTTTTAATTTAGGAGCTTACTTTTGAGCTATAGAATGGTAGATGAATCAGACATTCTGAGGCTTGAATTCTATAATATATTTTGGTTTTACATATTCTATGACAAATTTCCCAAATTGTTGATTGAACCATTTTTTCGGGAGGGTAATCCATATCAACTACATTGTATTTAGAATTATCTTACTCTTTGGATATTTCAATGACATCAATATTAGGAATAGGATTGGATAATATTTTTAGCCTTTCATAATCTTGGTTGATGGCTTCATGAAAATATTTCTTTTTTCTCTATCACGTGTCTTGACCACTTTGATCAAACACTCATTGTGATAGTTTCATAATCAAAGTTGGGTCTTAAGGAGAAAATAATTGAATCTATTCGTATAGAAAAAAAATTCACATGTGAGTGACCCAAATTAGTTTGGATGCATTAAAAATTACTCTCATCATGGCAATGAGGAATGTGTCAAGAAGGATGTAGGATCAAGGTAAACGGTTTAGGAAACTAATGCTTCAAATCTTCCTTGATAAATGTTTGGTGATAGTTATATTGGTTTTTTTGTTATTAGGTTTCTCTAAATGAATATTAAAAGTATTTCTATATAAAGAATGTGCAAAAGGAAGAGTATCTCATACTCTGTCATCCATCACATTCTTTTTTTTTAAATATTAGAGAATTTGGACTTTCTTGTTAGCTTGTGTCTTAGAAGGATCATTATCAAATTAACTCATAAGGTGGTATTAAATTTTTTTTTTCAAAGGCCTCTTCTAGGGAAGTAGGAGAAAAGGACCTTAGCTTTTAATGAAATTTAATCTCAAGGGATTCTAATAAAATTTGAAAGACACTATCATTGGGAATTATATGCTCTGCCCATGTGGATAAGGTGTTACAATAATTAATGAAGGTTTGTGATGATTCATTTTCAGATTGTTGAAATATTATGAATGTATTGATTAGTTTTTAGGTAAATTATAATACTCAAACTCTTTTATTAGGGCTATCACTAGAGACTCTAGCTTGACTATGGTGCTAGGAGGAAAAATGTGGTACTAATATAAATCATCTCCTATAAGTTTGTTTGTTAGAATTTTTGTGGCACATATGAGTTGGTTCAAATCCATTCTTTGTAAATAATTTGAATGGCTTGATATGAAGGGCATGATCAACAAACGTTTTGTAAAAGATAAATGGAGATTTGCTACAAATATCCAGACTAGTAATATAGGGCGCTAATGTATCCGATTGAAATAATCATAGGACTTTGTTATTAATTGGGGGTTAAGTGGTGGTCACACCATTGGGAAAATTTGGAAAAGGAAAGGACATCATGCCCCAATCACTAGTTGAGGGTGGTTGACTAACTCAACCATATTGCCTTGCATTTGTAGGAGTTGAGTGGTAGTGTAATATGATTTAATTTAATTTTAATTTCTTAAATCTAGGGATTTCAGAATACATGTTTTACAAATTGTAAAATACAAAAATGACATAATAAATATTAGATTTGAAATATGAAACCATAAGAAATAAGATGAGATAAGAGGACTTAGATTATTTACATGAAAGTTGGGAGTGATCTTATAAGGATAATTACTAGATATGATGCAAGAAGTGTCGTATCTGATCTCTATAAATTATGGAGCTCACAGACAAGGCTGAACATGGGTGCCCATAGTAGGAAAAGGGTGCCTAGGTGTAGGTGACAAGATCTCAACTCCCATGACTACGTAAAACCTCTAGATTAGGTGTCTACTATGTCACAAGGGTGTCACAATTATCTCATGTTGATCACCTCATGTTCATGTTATTATCGCTTAAGGTACACCTGTAACCTGTAGAAGATAAGATCACCTACACATGCCCACAAACCACATCAAATATAAAAAGAAATATATAGAATGGGGAGTCAAACTGACCCAAGAGGTCACCATGAGAGTGAATTGACAACTGAGCAGAGAACTATATGTTAGGTTCCATGTAGATCTTTTGGTTTTCTATAGAAATTGTGCCCTAGGATGCACTTGTGCAGGTTACACTTGATAGCGGGCTATAGCTAGAATGTAGCAATGTAGTAGAATGTATGGATGGGAAAAAATGAAATTCCCCTTTCTATTATGTGTATGTAGAGTATGAAATCCCTTTTCCATTGAATGGATGCCTTAGAGTTATTTAGGTTCCTCTTGAATAGAAGATTAGGTGATGATAGTAGTGTTTGGTGCTTGATCCCTCATTTTGAACACATAACTATGTATTTATATGATTCAGTTGTTTTAATTTCATAAATGACAACTGGAATGCTGACCCATAAGTGAAAAATATTCACAAAAGATAAAATAAACCAAAAAATAGTGAGTAAGATAGAAAAGGATCACACGTACCCAGAGGGGACAAGAGTTCCTGGGTGCTCCTTTCCTGGCTGGGCGTTGGTGTCTAAATCCATACAATATAAACAAGAAAAGTTATAAATGAGTTACAGGGTGCGTAAAAATAAGTTGAAAATAAGATACAAAGAAAAGATATGAAAGATAGTTGTCAACCACTAGTTTTCTTACTTAGGAATCATGTAATTGATAGTATTCTTTTAGGACCTAGAAATGTACCCAGGTGCTTGACTTTGTGTCTAAATTTTCCCTCACTATATGTTTTTTAGTGAATAATCGATAACATAAAGTAGATAAGAGATGTGTACCTTATGATCCGGTAGAGTGTGTGGGTATTAACATGCCGAGTGGACAAGTGAAGTGTGGAATTATGCAAAGTGAAGCATGGAGACTAAGAAAGGAAATTTACCCTAGGGGTGAAGCATATGTGTTACGTTGTACCTATTTTTGTGTTTATATTTCCTTTTCTAGGATTATTTTTTATTTTTTATTTAGGAAGGACCTGCAAAAGAAGAGTGAAAGATTATTCAAATTCTTGTAAGACAAATCTTTGCAAGGTATGCAAAAGTATGTAAAAGTATTTAAAAGTATTAGTAAAAGGAAAGTGCGCACATAATGTAAAAAACTGTAAAGGATAGAAAATTATATTATATGAAGAACAATATTTTTAGGTGATAACACATCAAGAGATTTTTTTGGGCGATCTCATGCAAAGTGTGAGTTTTTTGGGAGATCTCACACCAAGTGAAATTCTTTTGGGAAATATCATGCCAATGTGAAAGTGTTGGGGAGATAGGTCTAGTGTTACTCTCCTTCCATGACTCTTCCCTATAGGAACCAATAGAGATGACACATTCCTTATTTTTTCCCGATGTCCCTAGTTCTAAGTTGCACTGATTAAAGGAGATTTCATGCATTCTATAACTAGAGGACTATGTCTACAACTTTAAAAATATTATAATATTTTGTGAACTATGTTGAGACGGTTATAGGCTTATGTACCCCCAAGACATTAGCATCCAGGGAGGATATTGGCATCCAGGAGCTACTATGGGATGCTGGGAACTATTGTTTGTATTGTATTGAGGACCCAAGTAAGATTTTTGGTCTTTTTGTGACTGGATGTCTATTCTATTTCTATACTATATAAATCTGTATAATAGCTCTAAGTTTTTGAAGTCATGATTTGTTCACCCAATGTATGCCCCCTTGTTTGGGGCGTATGGGATCTTGGTAGGAATGTAACCTAAAAGAGACAACCTGACTATAAGATGAAGTGTATCCCTATATTGGGAGGGGATGTGCATAGTAAAAACCAAGGAACATGCAAAAAATGTGGCAAGTAACGTGTGTTATGAGAAAAATTAGCAAACATGCAATAGAAGACAATGTATCAAGAAAGTTTTCAAACAAAGTATACCATGAAAAATGGGTTTCATACATGGTACATTCCTCATAATGTCACAAGAAAATCAGGACAGATATAGCCAAAATAATACAATAAACATACAAGACATAGGGAATATCCTCTAAATAATAACATACAATATAAATTAATGGACATGGTGGAAAATAGTATTCCAACATAAATGTTGCACATGGAGCACCTGTTAGCATTCCATAAAGATAAAAAGTATGTCAATGCAAATATGTATTAATAGAAAGTAATGTGCTAGTAAAAATAGGAAGTAGCATATGATGAAATAATAGTACTTGTAGTGTGTGATACTAAGAAAGGTGGATGCTCCATGGAGCCTCACTGGGACTAGGAAAGGATACTATGTTGAGCATCATTACAGCGTGTGAGAACCTGTAAGAGATCTAAATTAAAAATGAGATACAAAGTGAACACACGTGTGTATGAAAAAGGTAATGGACTACTGAGTATGTGGCTAACATAATAATAAAAGTGTACCATGTAAGTTGTATAAGAATACATGAGTAAGTTCAATGAAGATATCCAAATGTGGTGAATTAGTGTGATGTAAATGAGTACAATGTATGAACTCTAAAGGAGCAATGTGCTCCTAAAAGATGTGTATGTGGCGAGATTTATTTATAAAATAACCCTCAACAATAAATAATGAACCATAAAACAAGAGTGCATCATCAGGAAATGGTTTAAAAGTTAATTCTATAAATTTTTAAAATGAAGTGTAGAGTGTCAGAGGAGAATGTGGTGAGGTTCATTTTATATTTATACCCTCAGTAGTCAAGTGTGAACCATGAAACTAGAGTGCGTCATAGGGTAATGAAATGGAAAATATATGTCATCTACCATATATTAATAAGATTGGAAGGCATGGATGGAATAATTGAAGCAACAATAGTATGCAGGTAAATTAAAAATTAGATGTCAGATGGAATAAAACCAATGATAGAAGTTGTGGTAGGAGGATGTGTTGAGGAAAGGGGCTTAGGAAGCCAATGAGGTACTTTAGAAATGTGAGAGGAATGATAGGATGTTACCATAGGTAGATTATATAGAGGTATTGGATGGATAACACCCTTAGGAGATGGGATAATGACTACTTTAGATGGAGGAGAAAGAAACATGTGAATAGTGGTGGAAGCTCGGTAATGGGGAACAACAGAGAGAGAGAGAAAGCACTCATGAGAGTTAGAGCAGAAACTAATGACACCTTTGTCTTCTAACTATTGTAATTTATCATGGATAGAATAATATTCATTATCATGGTGGCCATGTATGCAAAGTAGATTAAAGAAAAAGAGGTCATTCTAGCATTGTACACGGTCGGGTGGATGATGTTGTGTGGAAGGTAAGTGGATGAGATGTTTATAAAGTAAATCTTGCAGAACATCACGTGGTTTTTCATTGTGTGAGAAGTGCAATATTTCATGAGTATGGAATGAAGAAGACTTAGGTGAATGCCAATGCGGTGGACGAAAACGGAGATACTTATGCAGAGGTAGATATGGGGATCATAGAGGAGGGTCAATAGATGGAAGAATACAAGAATTAGAAGGCATAGGAGGGTTAAAAGAAGTGGAAGAAGTTATTAAGACATTATCCACAATGAGGTCCTTTTCTATATCAATAAATTTATAGCACATAAGATTAATTAATTATGTTGTATCATATAATAACTTTTTCTTTAAGGGAGGAATTAAGACATGATAAAAAGTAAATTACATTTCTAAATCAGTAGGCTGAAATAATAAGTAATGCATGCATGAATTGAAGTGTAAAATGTAATCTACAATTATTTTATTATTTACTTGATGCAATGAAGGAAATTGCTCATATGTAACCTTAGGACAATTTTTAGAAATAATTTTTTTGAAGAAAATAATGCTTCCTATCATATTAAGTACTAATGGATCCATAAGGAAAATGAGTATACCATTAGAAAGCATGATCACAAAGACTATTATGAAATGCTTTAAGTAACAAGCGATCATTGGAATAAGAAGACATGGATACATGTTAATTCTTGAGATGTAAATAAGGATTAAATCTACCATCAAAATAGGATAAAGTAGGAATGATGAAGTCTTTTGTGAAAATAGAATTGTGAAAATTTTTAGGGATAGGATTGTCATGCAGAGAAGTATTATCAATGGAAGCGTAATAAAATTTAGTTTCAATTGTGTCTTTATGAACCTGAGATTCTAAAGTTCCAATAGCCTACATGATGGATAAAATATCATGTGAAGGAATGGTTGATGATGTGAGAGGAATATTTATGGTTTGGGACTTGAAATTGAAATTGATCATGGGAACATGATGAGGAGTGGATGTGGAAGTAGGAGAAGGAGGTGGAAGAGGAAAAGTTGAACATGGAGGCTCTATGGGAATGCTAGATGTAGGATCATGAGACATGATAATAGGTGTGATAATTGTAGGATTGGAATCATCATGAACAATAAATTCAAAATTAGAATAAAGAGGAGTAGTAAATTTACATTCAATAGTCTTAAGAGAAGTAATATCATCGCTAACATGTTCATGATCATAATCATAATCAACATCACTATCACTCATATTTTCAAAATAAAGTATTTCATTAAGACTATCACCATTGTACAAATAATTTTTAGGAGTACTAATATCAGATTCATCATTTTAATAATTGGAAGTATTTTCAAAAGTAGAAAGAGTAGGAGATGTAGATTTACATTTGTTTTGACTACTAATAGAAGCTGCATCATACACATTTAGATTTTCAACATTAGAAGTAAAATTATTGGTATCCATATGATCACACGAAATAAAATGATTGTGTAAAGTAGATACATTAATATTATCATGTGCTATAAGAGGAGGAGATGAAGGTGTAACAACATGAGTGGCTATGGAAGATGAGGGAGAATATGAATTAAAGGTTTGGTTAAGGTAGACTATGCAAATTTTAGGGGTGTCAAGGTCAAAAGGAAGGATATTTTGGAAAGTAAATTTTTTGTGGAGGATGGAGGAATCACATTGAGGATTGCAGTACAGGTCAAAAAATTTAGATTCTACATAAGCATCCCAAAAAATTGGTTGCAAGCATATATCAGGCATATTATTCTTGGGAAATGAGGACCTCCTCTTAGCCATGAGGGTTTTTGGGATCCTAGGGTAATAATTTTGAAGAAGAGAAGGTTCACCAAATGATTTAATTTAATTTGAATGAATAAAATATAGGGATTGTAGAGTAATTGGTGTACAAATGATAAAATATTAAAATGACACAAGAATACTAAGGTGTTAAATATTAAACACTAAGCAAGAAGATGAGATAAAACCAATTAGTTTATTTAAGGACAACTTTTTATTATTATGAGATAGAATATGCTCTTAACAATATGTAAGCATTTTCATATCTGATCTTTATAAATTCTAGAGCTCAAACACAAGCCTAGACATGGGTGCCCATAATAGGATAGGGGTACCATGGTCTAGATAATCGTATCTGGCCACCCATGACTACATTAAAACCTCTTGATCTTTTTTCTATTGTGCTGTAAGGGTTTCACAACTATCTACTGTTGATCACCTGATATTCACACTATTATCACCTAAGGTACCTGTAACATGCAAAAGAGAAGTTCTCCCACACAAGCTCACAAAAAGCATCAAATCTTAAAGGAAAAATATGAAATGGGGAGTCAGACTTACTCTGATGATCACCCCAAGAGTGAAACTACAACTAAGCACATGACTACATCTCAGACTCTATATTTTTCTTGTGGGTTTGTATATAAATATTTTCCTAGGATGCCCTTATGCAAATTGAAATTTATATTGGGTTGTGCCAAAAATGTACAAATGTAGTAGAATGTTTGGATGGAATAAAATGAACTTCCCCTTCCTATTTTGTGTATGTAGAGTATGTAATCCCTTATCCCTTGAATGGATGCTAGATGGATGCCTTGGAGTTCTTTAGGTTCCTTTTAAATGCAAGACTAGGTGATGATAGCAATGTTTAGTACTTAGTACCTAATTTTGAACTCATAATTATGAATTTATATGATTCCCTTATTTGAAATTTAGAGATAACAACTTTATGGCCAACCCATAAGTGAAAAATATGCCCAAAATAAAAAAGACACCCAAAAAGAGTGAGTAAGATAGAAAAGGGCCTGTGGAATCGCAAGGGGAATAGAGCACCTGGGCATTATTGTCCTGGCTAGGCGGTAGTGTCTGAAGCCATAAAATATAAACAAACAAATTTCTACCTAGGTTGTAGGGCATGTAAGTCCAAGTGGAAAATAAGAGACAAATAATAGAATCCAACAATAGTTTTTAACCATAAGTTTTATTACGTATGAATCATGTAAATGCTAGTATGCTTTTAGGACATAGAAATGTACCAAATTGCATGAATTTGTATCTATAGAAGATTGTTGTTGGTTTATTTTTTCAATACGATGAAGAATAAGATTGGTAGGATTAGAATTAGAAGAATTTTTAGATGAGCTTATTTTGTGAGATTTCCATCTTTCTACTTTATGATCAAGTTGTTGATGTGTAATCACATCACCCCTGAATGTCTACAACTCAATGAGTTGAGACTCTCAGTTTGATTTCATAACATGGAGCTTCTCCAAAAATGTGGGACTTTATGAATTGGGAGAGTTCTCCTAGATAAAGGTCGGTTCCTATTCCTCTGTTCAGGTGCACACAAATAATATTTTGCAGAGGATCTACTCTAAAACCTACTCTATCTTACCAAGTGAGACAAGATTATGGAGAAGATACGAGAAAAATAAACATAAGACTAACAAGGTTGATGCACCAAAGGAATGTTAACCACTTATTTTGCAATTAAACACAAACCATCAGAGATGCAATACTACTACCATGCAAAAATAACTGAGACTATGCAATGAGATATCAAGAAGACCAAAATCAACACATGAAAGGGTTTAGAATCATCCACATACATATATTATTGTCTCCAGAGATTTGATACAGTACACTACAGTGGCTAAGAGGCAAGATCTTTGTATTACAACTCGAATGGGAGGTTTGAAAGCTCCACAAATTCTCTTGCAGAAAGATGAAAGAAGGGAGGGTGTAAATCAAAAATGTACCCAACCCTTTACAATGATTTCCCACTCCATTACAATATATAGGATTCAGAAGAAGGAGAGAGATGGGGCGACTAATTAAAAACTCAACTACTCCCACCATCCAAGAAAATGGCCCTGTAAATCCACCCACTCCAATTGATCCCAAATCTACCTTGAATTCACTTACTCCTACGACGCGTTAAAGGAGGAAGAACGGTGGACTCAGATGCAAATCCAATCTGATTGGTTGGATGACACAAATGGTGCCTTGTATTAATGTTCACAAATATTTTTTCATAGAAAGGACCCACCTAACCTCATCATGGTACTAAAGTTTCAGATATCCATGGCAACCTAGATGATGGTCGAGATCTCTCCAATGGTGCCAAATTTGTTGGATTAATGGTGGTAATGGATCAGAAGATATACCCATTTGAATAAGGTCCATACAAAAAATGGTAGAAACTAGTTAGGAGAATCCAAGCTTCCAGTGGGCCTGAAATTCACTTTGCCCCCCCTTTGTGAAGCACAAAAATACAAAAATGCAAAATTTGCCCTCACAATATTTAAAATACCCTCTTTTCGTGCAAGATCCATCCTTGGCAGCCCTGACGCGTCTGCATTTTTTCATATGGGAAAAAAATCACTTTCAAGGCCCATTGGGCCACAGTGTACATTTAGGACTAGACACGTGGCTCCTTAGGCTATCGGTGGAGACACGAATCATTTACTTATACTTTATGTATCTTGGGAATGAAGCCAAAATTGAAAATTACCTCTGACGACCTGCCTGGAGCAACTTTGACTTCGGAACATGGCCACGTGGAGGGCTTGTGCACTCGTTTGGGGACCTTGCTTTTGGATTTGACCTTTTGAATTTGAATTGGGTGATGATACATGGCTCCTTCCACGGATTTTCTTTGTATCCTTTATGCCGATTGAATAAGTCAAATTTTCCTTGGCAGGGCCATACATCTGACCAGGGACACGTGGAGATCTTGGCGCTCATTTAGAGTATCCTACTCTGGGCTTGACGTCTTTGAATGTTCATGGCATTGAGACACATGGCAGGCTTCTTCCTACACTCTTATACTTAACCGATTCAATGGTCCCAGCTTTGACCTTTGACCTCTATTGACCCTTTGACCACGTTGAGGGCTGGTGTACTTGTTTAGAGTCTCTACCTTAGGACTTAACTATCTTGAAATTGCGTCGAGTTGACACACGTGGTTCTTTCCTACTTGTTTAGACTTTTCAATGGCCGGATCTATCCTTTTTCAGGCTTGGAAAACATGGAATCTCCATGCTAACATTGCTTGAGCCTCATGTTTTTTGAGTTTAGCTTCTCTATTTCTGAGATGTGCACACATGAATTTACATTTGGGATCACATGTGAGCACGCATGAATTCTCTCATAGTTATCCATGTTCTTCCATGCAAGCTCATGTTTTATCAATGTTTTCACTAAGCCTAAATACTTTGAGTTTTTCTCCATTGGCAACTCCTTTGAGCACTCTGGTTTTCTAGGTGAAGACTATTTTCAGTAGCTTCCCTGGACATTTCTCCTCCATTGGGCATAGAGCCAAGTCTGATAACCTAATAGTGATTTGTTGCTAGAAACTTGAAATGTGGGCTTGTGCGACAGAACCGTCCCTTGAATTTCTTTCTACACAGGGTCAATGTTTGCAATCTTAATTTTTCATAGGGGAAAATCTTGAAGATAATAGTTATTTCTTCATGGGTATGAATTTGTCTTAACACTTTGAAAAATTAATTTGCTATCCTTGAAATTTATTTGTATGCAACAAGCTATTATGGACTTAGAGGCACATTTAAGACAAACTAAGGGTACAACCATGGAGTTACAATACATTTTCCGAAGCACTTAGGGAAATTGAGAACCTACACTATGGCAAGACATTTTGGGACATTTGCTCTTAGAGGACTCAAGAGTATCTTTTGCTAATACATTACAAGGGTTTCATAGTTATCTATATCAGTTGCATACTTATGTTTGAGATTTGACTAACCGTTGACCGGAAGTTTGTATCTAGGCTACCTCCATTGAATCCAGGGGTAAGACTACAAAGGAATTAGCTACCATAATATCATGAAACCATGAGGAAAACACTCCAAATTGTTTAAACATGGGAAAAGGACCTTCCTTTCTGTACAGAAAGATCGTGCTTCCAAGGTTAAGAAAGAAGATCCCCTTCCTGAAAGATCTTTTCTCTTCACATTATAAGAAATCAAGGACACATAAATGCTTAACCGTTGGAAGCTCCATCTAGAGCTAAAAAAAAAGATATTCAAGAATTAGGAGGTGACCTGAAAACTATTATAATAATTCCATCAACTATGCATACCTAGTCTGCATTGGTTCAAACTGATGAGAGAAATATCACGGCTATGAGTTCATAAGGTTAATATTTTTCCTCTTCTGGAACTATTTCTCATACTTCTTCTAATTCTAAAGCTATGCTTGAAAAGAAAATATATTTTCCATATCATCTTTATTTCAAAAAACACTAAGATTGATACTCTTTTTGATAGTGGATCTCAAACTAATCTCATTTCTAAAGAAGTTGCTAAAATTCTTATTTATGGACTCTTCCTGACCATTACCCTGTGGGTAATAATTTGAAGAGGTGCTCAAGTAGATCCCATTCTTTACAACCCATTATGTGATCTTGGAACCTAGGAATGACAATGCATTATTTGATATGATAGTGTTCGGTTCTCTGAACCTGGTCACTATCTCTTCATAAAATTATAGTATGCTAGACTCATTTTCTTCTTTGAGTGCTACCGCCTTGGTCCAATTGGTGAAATAGTTTGTTACTGTGAGAATCCATTTGTGGCCTTGGCTTGAGTTTGGATTGATGACCCCAATGAAGTCCAATCCTCATTGCATGAATGTCCAGTCAACTGAGATTGGCTGTAATGCAAGTGTTGCTAACCTTTCTTTTCCTATGAAGAATGCACATTTCTTACAATTTTTGATCCATGTGTAGTAGTCACTGAACACCGTGGGCCAATAGTATCCTGCATTCATTATCCTGAGAGCTATTATCCATGGAGAAAAATGACTTCTGGCTTCTCCATCGTGAAACTCATGTAACACCATCTCGATTTGACTTATTCTGATGCATCTTAGTACAACACCATTGATGTCCCTTTTGAACAAAAAACCATCAACAAGCACATATGGAATGGCTTGTAATCTAAAATATCTCCTCTTTGCTTTGGTCATTTCTGGAGGACATAGGCATGTTTGTAGGAAGTGTATCATATTTTGAGTCCAACAAAGGATAGGAACATTATAATTTTCTCATTCTTGACCATCTTGTAGTACCAAAACAACCTCATTTTCATTACCTGTTTTAACTTGTTCACTTGGTGCCAACTATTCACATAACCCCTTTCAACAAACCTACTTAGTGACTTTAATATCAATGTCATATTCCATGACATGAGTGATCCATCCTGCACATTTCTCATTTAGATATTTGTTTAAAAGGAAGTCCTTGACTCCCGCATGAGAGACCAATAACTTAATTTTGTTGTTTGAGACAAGGTTCTTGAACTTATTCAAGATCCTAATTATTGCAAGGACATTCTTTTCGATGAAGGATTATCTCACTTCATAGTCCTACAAACATTGAATAAAGAAGGAAACCAGTTGTTGAGATCCCTCTTTGTTTTGTTGTACTAGGATTGCAGAAATTATGTCCCGACTACCAAAGGCATAGAGCATGAAGTCCTTCAAGAAGTATGGATTGATGAGAGTTGAAGCTTGGGATATAGCCTCTTTGATGGCTTCAAAACTTTCTTTTCCCTCAGTTGTCTAACTAAATACCATGCTCTTATTCAACATCAGTGTTATTGGATTCACAAGAGTGGTAAAATTTTGTACAAACCTACAAACAAAATTGATGCTTCTTAGAAAGCTCTAAAGATACTTCTTATGGCTTGGCAATGGTAATGCTCAAATTGCTTCAACTCTTTCTGGGTCGATCATCAATCCTCTTGTTAACCAAAATAAGCTCCCTCTTATTTTGGGTTAACTTACTCCCTTTTTGTGCCTCAGTCCAAATTTCATAAAGTTTAGGCACTCAAGGATTTTTGGAAAATGTTGCATTAGATAAGGAGTTTCTTCCCCTTTCCAGAAAGGTAATGAAATCTTTCTAACTCCTTGTATTTTTTAAGTTATGGCTCGATAGAGTTAGAAGGGAAAATTTTCCCAAGGCGGACTTGTGGAGCTTGGGAGAGATTTTTGCCAAGGAATCTAAGACCAGTGGAGAATCGGAGGAAAAAATGAAAATTTTCCATTTTGTCAAAAAGGTGAAAATTAAGTGTTGAGCTAGAACATCAAAAAGTTAATGCCAGCAGGCGGACCTTCATAGGCAAATGATATTTTTTGACTTTTTGTCAAAAAGTGTAAAATGGAAAAAAAGGAGCCCCTACCTCTTCCGATCCTAATGGATGCCACGTCATTAGTGGATTTGTGGGAGAAAATTTCAAAATTTTCCCGAGTTGTTTTTTTGCCGAAAATGTTAAGGAAAAACTCAGAAGGCCATATCTTTTGATCCAAAGCTCCATTTTTTACTGTCTTGGTACCAATGGAAAGATATAAATATTCTCTTCATCATGGAGTATTCAATTTTTTATTTTGATGAAGATTTGGGGGAGAAATTTACAAAATGCATTTTGGCGTGGAAAAGAAAAAAAACCAATTCCAACGACCAGATTTAATGAAGTATGGGTCATTTCCTTTGGTTTGTAAAGTAGATACATGGAAATATGAGATTTTGGATCAAGCCCATCAACATATGAAGAATTAAAATGCATTTTGAAAAGTGGTTAGAGAAAATCCCATTTTTTTTTCCCTTTCCTTCTCGCATGTTGCTATATAATGTAATAGAGGCATCATTTTTTAAGCGGTTGTTTGTTTTTGTTCTCTATCTCTCCCTTATTTTCTTCCGTAGTGTAGAAATGGAGTTTGAAACTCTTCCCACACTCTGTAAATGGAATTTTTTACCTCTTTCTCATGAATTATGTTATGTGCAAATGTATGAAGCAATAAAACGTGTTTTTGTGATGCATTTGTCAATCATTTTCTCATTTTTATTGCATCTTCTTTCCTCTCTTCATTTGCAGGGTATATGTGTATGTTTCGAATATTTATTTGCAGATCTTAGAGCTATGTTCATGGAGTTTGGAACATTTTCTGTGTGAAATCCATCTCTGGTTTGTGATGCACTTGTCCATCCTTTCCATTTCTCACCTCTCCTTGTTCTATGGCAGTTTTGGTAGATGATCCACACTTTCCTTCTCTGGTGTATCACCATTTTAGTGAAGGCTCTGTTTTTTCTTGTTTTATTTCTCTCCTTGTCTCGTTGGAAGTTATATTAGGATTATATTAAATTTCATGCACTAGAATAGCCTGTGGTAGGTAGATTACGAGGAGGAACCAACCTTCTCTAGAGGATTATTCCCATTTGCAAGTCCCACAGCTTGGGGAATGATCCAATGTTATGCAAATCACATGAAATGACCCTTCCTTAGAAAAGAAGACCATATAAATCATTTGGGGGTGCTATGATTTCACACTAATAGTTTTGGCACACCTGGTGGGACCTTAGAGGTCTTCAATTCATTGTAACAATATCAATGTGTACTTGTTACAATTTCCATCTTTTGAGAAGCAACAGTTTACACATCTGCTGACTCCATCATATAAATAACTCATTCTCTAATTTGTAGACCTATTTTTCATCCATTTCCATTCACTCTTCTTTCCATATCTTTCATTATTTTCCATCATTCCATGAAGTTTTGCAATCATGACTTCATTTCCATCATGGAATTTGCATTCATAGTAGTAGTAGTACATTCCACCTCCAATGTGCTTTACAACTCTTTCAAATCAACATTTTGAGTAGATTCAAGATTAACATGTTTACTCATATGAGTAGAAGTGTCAAAATCAATTTGGCTATGGAGCATTCCAAGAGCAGGGGTATGTAAATAATGAAGAAAATCAAATGCAAGATGCTAGTCTATTGGAGAAGATCCAAAAAATGGAGATTGGCCTGGTGCAATCAAGAGAAACAACTCAAATGAAGGTGTTCAAAATTGGTCGCAGGACTCCCTGTCCATGGGAAGGTCCTTTTCCAAGGTGCTAAAACCATCAGGAGAAGATGGACTTCATAATTGAGATGATGCCCAAACTTGCACAATGGACTGAGAGATAGAAGCATATGAGAAGAGTCGGAATCAACCTTGTCAATGGGTAAGTCATTCAACAGTTCCTTGTATTTCTTATTATTCATCTCAAGAATTACCATTTCAGTAATGTAAATTTGTAAACCCAGATAATGCTTCTCCAGTTGTGAAAACCATCCCTCCATCCCTTAGTCTTCCATCTCATATTTTCTTCTCTCTTCTCTTCCAAATCCAAATCCCCTCCATAAGAGCAAAAAGAAACACCTTCCCCTCTAAATAAACAAGAAGTTCCATCCCTCCCACCACCACCAAAAAATGCACAAATGATTGAATCCCAATTTGTTTCTCCTGTTGCCTTCCGAATTCCATGTAGGGAAGAACAAATTGTAAAAATCAGTCATGAAGGACAACAAGAAGAAGAAATGATTAAGATTTTAGTGAACTTGGCTCTCAGATTCAGGATTACAAAAAAATATTTTTTGGTTAAGCCTACAGAGGAGGTAAATGTTGAAGAACCATAGGTGGCCAAGGTTGAGTTTGTAGCAACAACAAAGGAGCAAGAAGATCAGACTATTTGCTCAGAATGTAGTGTCCATGTTAGCACTTTACTTGAAGAAAATACTAGTCCAATTCAAGTTGCACAATCAACCATGGAAGAAGAAGGAAAATCAGCTCAAAGTCCCATTGGAAAGGAGAAAATGGGTGAGACCAAATCAGAGTTTATAGCAGCAGAAGAAAAAGGCATAATTGATAATTTATTGCTTTCATTTGAAGGGCCTGTTTTTTTTGATGAATCCACCATCAAAAGGAGATATGAAGAAGATCTTGTAGTCCCAACTTGTCCTCTAGAGCAGCAGATTGAAGAGTTTGATTTGGAAAACTTCATGACAAAGAAAGAGGTCATTCAAGAGCAAGATGGTCTTCAAGCAGTAGAGGAAGGAGAAGCTACTCCAAATCCAAAAGAAGATGAGCACATTCCAGCTATGGAGGAGGAAAATGTAGGTCCAAGAGCTTTGAACACAAAAATAGGTAATAGAAGATCCTTTAGTTCTTCCTTCCACATCATCTCTCTCAGGCTCTAACCTTGGAGAAGAGTTTGATATTTAAAACTTCATGTTGGAGGATGAAATAAATCATGGTAAACAAGTTGGTGATCAAGTGAACACCATGGAGGAAGTTGAACATTTACAGCAGGACAACAATGAGGTAGTTTATCTGTCTGATTTGGAGGACTATTTTTGTGGAGAAGAATTAGTTGAAAAAAAAATGTTTTCTTCTCCTTCATCCACCTTCCAAACATGCATACATGTTGTAATGGAGGAGAGCATTCATATGCAGTAGTCTATACCTTATAATAGCCTTTTGGAATCAAGTTTGGGAGACTCAAACCTTCCATGCTCTTCATAGGAGGAAGAAGAGAAACAACAGAAGAGTTCCACCATTCCTTCCATGCCATTCACCAAAAGAGGTCTACAAGAAGACTCCATTTTTGGAGTGGAAAATCAGAGCAATGGGCATATCAAATGGATCATACCTTTCCCAATCAGGTATTTAGCTTCATTGGAGCCAAAGGAGAAGCCAAATCTAGTCATGCCCATTTCAAGGCATGAGGTTGAGCTACAAAGCACCAAGGATCAGCTGCCATACCTCTTCAATCCAAATTTAGAGAAACTAAAAGAGCTATTGGTTTTTTCTTCAGTTGATACTTTAGTGATTTGGGTGGAAGATCAGCTTATAGTTAGTTTTTCACTCATCCAACCAGCCATCTTCAGTTCCAAATCAATTGCATGGCTTTCTTTTTTGAAGAAGGGAAGCTATTTCTCCCTGCCATTTGCAGGATTTGTTTGAGCTCCCTTTTCTCTTGGTTAGAGTAGTGTAGGTAGGTTTTTTTTTAGACAAAAGAAGTTCTTTTGAACACTTTTCATGTTCCATTTAGAGCATGTATGATTTTTAGTTTGTACATATTTTTTGGTGATGTTATATTGCTCTTGCACAGTGCATTCAGTTGGCTTTTGGTGAAGTTCAACTTTAAGTTTTAGTGGGTTTCCAAGTGATTAAGAGATCATATTTCTAAGAATTAGATCATACAATTGGTTATCCAGGTTTGACTCTCATGCCTAATGGATGCAAAAAAGGCCATTGATCATTCATATAACAGGCATATGACCCCTGTGAGTTGCCAAAGTTGTTAACCAAAATAAGCTCCCTCTTATTTTGGGTTAACTTACTCCCTTTTTGTACCTCAGTACAAATTTCAAAACATTTAGGCACTCAAGGATTTATATAAAATGATCAATTAGATAGATAATTTCTTCCCCTTTCCAAAAAGCTAAAGAACTCTTTCTAACTCTTTGTATTTTTTGAGTTATGGCTCGGTGGAGTTAGAAGGGAAAATTTTCCCAAGGCGGACTTGCGGAGTGTTGGTCGTCAAAAAGGAATTTAAGGAGAACAATAGTCAGGGGATAGAAATTCCCTCCTCTTTAATGGCAGAGGTTCCCTTATTTAAAGACAAAGCTTATTTACATATGTATAGTGCATAGTTTTAATGGGGAACTTGGATATCATGAAAGTGTTTTAAAATAGAGCGAATCATCAAAACAAAAGTACAGAGGAATGAAGTAGCAGAAAGGAATTCTCAAGAATTATAGATAACAAAATAATTTCTTATGCATGCCAAAATAAAATTATTTGGAACAAAACCATTTGCATTTGAGTCAATAAGATGCTATTGCAAAGACACAAAGTTCCAGAAATAACATCTACAAGAATACAAAGCTTCTTGAGATAATACAGACAAATGATTCAAAATTATTCAATGGATAGTAATGAAAGAACAAGACCGGATAGACATGGAAAGAAATATCTTTTGTATTGATTTCTTTTTGCTCTTTACACTTTAAAAAATAAACCAAGTTCCAGCCTCCTGAAAATGGTGTAGAGAGCCCATTATATAACTTTACAAATTAGTTACAATTGATAACTACTTATTTTAACTAAAATGTTTAGTTAAGGGGATGCTTGACACAAAACCCTCAACTAATTACAATAAGCCCGAATAGAGAAAATGAAGGAAATTATATGCTAGGAGGGAAAACAAATGATTATGATTGGGGAGGGCCCACCGACTTGAGGATCCATTGTCTGAACTTTTTCAATGATTTTGCTATGTCTCGGCCTCATGGGACTGATGTATTGGTAGTAGCTTGGGTCCAAGATCCCAGACATTTCTCCATCTCCTTATCAAACTCAGTGTGTGCATGATATTCTTTGTTAGCTTCCTCAATATCATACTGAATGGAGAAAATCTCCTTCATCTTATCTTTGGTAATTGAGTCTTCCTTGAACAAGTTTTCCTTAACAAAAGCCCTGAATTGAGTCTTTATTTCTTGGAGGGAGAGAGGCACACATGAAGTCTCATCATGGAGATGACAGTGAATATCCTTAAAATTAGATACCACAGAAGTTTTTAAGGCTTCTCCTTTCTAGAAACTACTCCTCAATTCTCCTAAAGCCTCCTCTAGCACTTTTATTTTCCACTCCACGCTGAAAAATCACGACCTTGATAAATTATCTTTGGCATCATCAAAAAAATTACTTTCCATCAATATATTTTCATCAGTCTTTCCCATTAGGTGAAGGTCTACTATGCAGCTTCTCTAAATTTTAAGTTCTTTATCCATAGTTCCAATTGCAGAGGTGAGATTTTGTTGCAGATTAGTTACCTTCTCATTGAGTTTGAAGGCTTCTCCAATGAAATTCAAACCTTCAATGATCATGTCATCCACCATGGCTTCCATAGCTCTATCGTAGATGGAATACCTGTGTATGTATTTAATACTCTGGACTTCATCTTTAATAAGAATCACAGGTGGCAGAGGGGCAGTCAGTGGGGTAGGATCCAGAACCTTGTTCTTAGACAACAATGACTTAATGAAAATAGAAAGCACTTGAGCTTGCTCCTGCAACTACTCTATAACCTGCTTGTCTTTTTCTAATCTCCCAATAACCCTAGTTACTGTTTCCTGGAGATTATGTTTTTAATTTTCAGGGGTAGATTCTCCCATTGAGATCCTCAAAAGTTCCAAATCAGAGGCTAGTAAATCCTGTTCTGCTTTATCAACCTTAAGATTTTCTACCTCAAGAAATTTCTGGACTTGGACATCTGTCACTATCCTTGAAGTTGTTTTAGATTTATTTTTAGGAGAAGGAGTAGTACCCAACAAGGCCACCACAACAAAAAATTTCCCTGTTAATCAAGAAGAAGACTTCCTCTTCCTACTGTCAACAAAATGTTACACCCATGAAAAAGTGGAGGAAGAAGAAGGATGAGCAAGAGAACCAAGAGTAAGATAAATCATGGCACTTAAAGTATTTACCATTGTTACCTCCAGTAGAGATGTGAGTGGAGTAGATGAGGCTTCTTGGATAGAGGAATCAACGGTACTTGGAGGCTAAGTTTTATGAATTTCATTCTCTTTATCCATTGTGGCTTCTGAAGATCCTGCAAAGACTGGCACATCACTATCCTCACTTTCACTAAGAACAATGATGTTCTCTGGCCCCAAAGGTAATTCTAAATGTTTTAAGAGGGGATCTTCCTTAAAAGGATCCTTTTTAACCTCCTTCACCTTCTTCTAATATTCCTGAGTAGATGAGGAAGGGGTGGATGATTCAGGTTCTTTACTTGATGAAGGGGGAGGAGTTCTTGCAGGTACCTCTGAGCTAGGTGTATGTGACACCTTCCTCATTGTTGAAGTGTCTTTGGAGGAAGGATCTCAAGGATTCTTCCTCAGCTCTCGAACACTTCTGTCAAACTAGAGCTTGGTTCTTACCAGGATAGGGGCTAGAATCTCAACTAAATCATCTTTCTCCCTTTTGAACCAATCTATATCCTCTAAGGGAGTATCCTTGATCAAATTATCATATTCATATGACAACAGGTCTAATTTGTCATCTTGAAGCCCTTCTGGAATCTGATATAGGTTGAGCTCCTTTATTAGCTGGAGGGAGAATCTACCATAATGCCTCCATCTTGCCTCAAAATCATCTGTGCTATCAACCCAGTAGTCCTCAGTATCTGCTCTATGATGATAGTTGATTCTGATATTTTCTCAATGAATTTCTTTAAATAAAAATAGGTTCTGGGCCTGAAGAAGTGAACAATGATGGGAGAAAGGGACCTTTATATGTTCTGAGCATCTAAAGTTGTTTTACATGTATAGTTACCCAAAGATATGGGGAAATGTAGCCCAGATATTTTCTCGTCCCTACAGGTTCTATGCAATTTATCTGATTGTCTGCATACCTCAATCAAATCCATCTTATCATTACAAAACATAGGGAGTTTGAGAGGAGTGTTCCCGTAACTAGCTAAACTAATATACAGAAACCTTCTAAATTGAATGAAGAAATCTCCATACTTTGCTATCAGGTACATGGATTCATCAGAAAATCTTCTAGTAGTATCACTCTCCAGAAGCCTCATAATGTACATGGTAAAAGCATCATTCACCCTCCTAAATTTATGATTGCTAGTTTCAAGGGTGAACTAAGGGAAATAAGCATAGATGGGATCATCCTTCTAAACCTCAATGTATGTAAAACCAAACCATTGTCGAGATGCTGTTAGGGTATACCTAAGATAAGAATTCATGTAAAACTTCTTGGTTTGTTGCAACCTTAGACAATTTCTCTTTCAAATTCATGCAAATAATATTTGCCCATTTGATGTTTTGGGTACCTTTATAGACGACGTTGATGAGCCAGGAACATCAAAAATTGAAAATCGTTGGTAGAGGGTAAGCCCATGCCACTAGGAAACAAGATGATTATATCAGATAGCTCTTCATTGAAATCAGCACTAAACAAAGATTTGGAAAGTTGAGACGCCCCTTTTTTACGGTTATTCAACCATGAATTTCTACCCTTACTTTTTATTTCTCACTATCTTGCTTAAAGAGAGTTTGTGCTTGAGTTTGAGAGATAACCACAAAGTTGTCCATTTCGGGGATCTGTAGGGTAGTGGCAATGACAGCAACATCTAGTTTGGCAATTAGCTCCCCATGCACATTGGTGAATTCACTCGTGTTGGGGTTGAAGTGAGCTCCATCGGTGAGTATAGTGTCAGAAAACTGTATCGAGATTAGGAAACCCATAGAAAATGCAAGGCTGCTGTCATTGATCATTTGTACCATGGGAGAGGGATTTGGGTTAGTAAATCTGATCCAAAAATTACTGAAATCTAGGTGACGAACCTCACTATCCTTGATATCGGGAACAAAAGAATCGAGTGGTAAAACATGTTCCTGATCTTGAAGCTTGATCTTCATACTGACGGTGTATAGAGAAACAACCCTTACAACTCGAATCCGCAATAAAAAAGCAATGGAAATGGGGAGGTGAGAAGATGGTTTTAATTGCAAGGATATGATTGAATGACAACAAGTAAGCAGTGGTAAAAATGCGTAGAGGGTAGTCCCATTAAATATCCATTTTAGGAGAGAGAAGGTTATAAATGCGCATTAAATTTATATACACCAACTCAAAAGGCCAGCATCAGGAAGAGTGGAAAAAATTAGCCGAGATGGCCTTTAGTACATTTGGGACATGAGGGATGCCAAAGCACGATTCAGCTGATGTGGGAAAAAATGCAAAAATGCTTTTGAGACAAGTAAGACCAAAGTATGCAAAGGGCCCAATCCAGCTAATGTGGGCAATCGGGGAACATAGATCCCTAGTGAGCTTAGAACATTTGGAACAAAATGTTCCGACATACCTTAAAGTTAACAGATTTTAGAGGAAACAGCTCGATCGGTAGGAATGGAGAGCCTAAAATAACTTGGCACACATGGGAAAAAAATGTATGAAAGACCTGTGTAAATCACTCAAATGACCCAAAAAATGTGAAATTTTTTCTAACTCAAATTTTCTCTTCATTAGAACATCATAGAAAGGTGTTAACTCAAAAATTTTCAATTTTTTGACTTTCGAAAGATGGGAAATTTTGAGAGGAAAACACGGAGCATGGGAAATATTTTTTCCAAGGAATCTTGGACTAGCAGGAAATCGGAGGAAAAAGTGAAAATTTTCCTTTTTGTCAAAAAGGTGAAAATTAAGTGCTGAGTTGGCACATCACAAAGTTAATGTGGGCCGGCAGACCTTAGGAGGCAAATGAGATATTTTGACTTTTTCTCAAAAAATTTAAAATGGAAAAAAAAGAACCCCTACCTCTGTTGACCCTAATAGATGCCATGTCATCAACGGATTTGTGGGAGAATAGTTCAAAATTTATGCAAGCTATTTTTTTGCTAAAGACATTAAGGAAAAACTCATAAGGCCATAACTTTTGATCCAGAGCTCCATTTTTGATGTTCTTGGTATAGATGGAAAGATCTAAAGATTCTCTTCATCATGGATTCTTAAATTTTGGAATTTGGTGGATATTTTTTGGATAAATTTGCAAAATGCATTTTGGCATGGAAAAGACAAAAAACTAGTTCCAACTACCAGATTTAATGAAGTATGGGTCATTTTCTTTGGTCTGCGAAGTAGATACATGGAAATATGAGATTTTGCATCAAGACCATTAACAAATGAAGAACTTAAACATATTTTGAAAATTGGTTGCAGAAAATCTTGGGTTTTTTCCCATTCCTTCTCGCATTTTGCTACATAATGTAATAGAGGCATTATTTTTCAAGAGGTTGTTCATTTTTCTTCTCTGCCTCTCCCTTCTTTTCTTCCCCAGGGTTGAAATGGAGTTAGAACATCTTCCCACACTCTGTAAATGGTGTTTTTTCCTCTTTTTCATGAATGATTTTCTGTACAAATTTATGAAGCAATAAAACATGTTTTTGTGATGCATTTGTCCATCCTTTGCTCGTTTTTATTGCATATTCTTGCCTCTCTTCATTTGCAGGGTATCTGTGTATGTTTTTAATGTTTATTTACATATCTGGGAGCTATGTTCATGGATTTTGGAAAATTTTCTATGTGAAATCCATCTCTAGTCTGTGATGCACTTGTCCATCCTTTCCATTACTCACCTCTCCTTATTCCATGGTAGTTTTGGTAGATGATCAACACTTTCCTTCTCTAGTGTATCACCGTTTTAGTGTAGGCTCTATTTTTTCTTGTTTTCTTTCTCTCCTTATCTCCTTAGAAGTTAGATTAGGATTATATTAGCTTGCATGCACTGGAATAGCTTGTGGCAGGTAGATTAGGAAGAGGAACTAGCTTTCTTTGGAGGATCATTCCCATTTGTAAGTCCCACAGCTTGGGGAATGATCTAATGTTATGCAAATCACACAAAATGACCCTACCATAGAAAATTACACCTTATAACTCATTTGGCGGTTGTGTGATTTCACAGTAACACCTTCCTTCGACACAATATGGCCTAGGATCTTGCATTCATGAGCCAGAAATATGCATTGTTTGGGATTTAATGATACTCCAAATTTCCTACATCTTTGAAATACCTATCTCAGATGAAAGAGGTGATTTGCTCTACATTTTTGGAGAACACAGTGATACCATTAAGATATATTAGTATTATTTCATTGATCAACCCCTTGAATTCCATGTCCATCACCCTTTGAAAAGTGGCTCTAGAATTAGATGATCCGAATGAATCTTCCTGTAGGCATAGGTGCCCCACTTTGTGGTGAAAGCCATTTTGAATTGGTTGTCTCCTTTTACCATTATTTGATTATACCTAACTAGCCATCAAGTAGGAAAAATATTTTCGATCTGGATACCACTTGTAACATTTGTTCCATTGAAGGAACTATGTAATGGTCCTTGAGAGATGCTCTGTACAAGTCTCAAAAGTCCACGTAGACCCTGATTTCTCTGTTCTTCTTCCTGACTCATACCAAGTTTGCAACTTAGCTTGAATGTTTGATTGGAAATATAATTCTTGCCTCTATTAGGTTGTTCATCTCTTTCTTCATAAAATACTTAATGTGTTGGTTGAATTTCTTTCTTCTGCCTAATGGGTTCATCATCTAGATCTAGCTCTATTGTATGTTGTTCTAAATTCAAATTGAATCCTCGTAGGTCCTCATAGCTCCAATCGAATACGTCTGGAAACTCTTGGAAAAGTTGTGTAAACTCATATCTCTCATGTTCAGTGGCCACCTTACCAATTTGGAGTATTTTTCCTTCCCTAATAAAAATAGGTTCTGAATCATCTACCTTTACGTTAATGTTTTCTTTCTCTTTACGAAACTGGTCATTAAGATTGAATATTGACTCCAGTGTCACTAAACCTCTGGGAAGATTTTTGATCTACAGCTTCACAACTTGATCCCTATACTACTTATCAAATTTATCTTGATTCCTAGCTGAGAATTCAGCCTCTTCCTGTAAGAATTTGACAATATGTTGATCGTTCTCAAACACTTACTAGCTTGTGTTATTGTATAGAACTGTTGGCCTTACAATCATATGGATATGTGGTTATGTTTTGTCTCTTTTGATATTTTCAACCACATCAAATGTTTCTTCAACTACTACAAGCCTATCTACAACTTCATTCTTCTTCCTAGGTATGGACATAACATTGAAAGCTTCAAAGTCTTCAATTAGGTCACATACCATATTTTTATAGCTCTTGAGTAGGTCATTCTTTGCAACATGTTTCCACCTGAACTAATTGATGATTAGCTCGCTATCACCAAATACTCACAAATTATTTATGCCTCTTTTCCTAGCCCAATGAATCCCATGAATTAAAGCCTCGTATTCAGCTCTGTTGTTTGAACAAGAAAACTAGAAACGAAATGCTGAATAATACTTGGTTATTTGTGGTGAGACTAACATTGCACCTCCTCCAACACCTTATTCACTTCTTGAACCATCAAAATATAGTTTTCATACTTCATTTTCATCTTCATCTTATGGCTTAGTGATGTTAGGAATGGGTGAATTTTCTTCGTGTACACAATATACACCCAACTTAGATTCTTTAATTTCCTTATATGGCTCGAATGCATGCCTTTGTTTTCCCATTCATCCAGAGTCAAATATAGGATACCCTTAACCTTAGTACCTATTTCTAAATCATTTGAACACTCTTCTTGGTCAAAGGCTGAGTAATTAGCATTGATAGGACTTAGCACATGAGGCTCAATGTGAAAGTTTGCAATCGGCTTTGACTTGATTCTAGCCTTAGCTCCATACATTGTCCAAAAAAGTATGTGTGAAAAATTTGTAGATAGATACCCACCAATTTTGGTGGTGAAGTAACTTGAAAAACATAATGCAAAGAGTGGTGGGAGGTAAATTATAGACACATCTTGTAATACTGTGACATTTGGACAGGCATGTAGTGTTACGATTAAACCCTTGATGACCCCAAAAATTCTTACTACTATCCAATCTATTTGAACTATTACTTTTAACACCTCATACTTTAGACCCAATTGATCTATTATTTGTTTTGGAATTATTGAGCTACTTGCACCCGAATCGATCATGTAGTTATGCACTAAGTGTTTCTTAATAATTAATGACACATAGAATGGTGGAGGATTCAAATTTTTTCTTGGTTGACCATGACCCTGTTGCACTGAATTAGTGAGAACTTTCTCCTTACCTTGGTTTGATTCATTCGATGTAGACCAATTGGCCATTGCAACCTGGAACAAATCTCGTTGCTATGGGATTTCCAGTGACTCCCAAATGGAAATGTTCACATGCATTTTCTTCATCTGATCAATAATAATGAAGGGGGATGAATTATCCTTTTGTTTCCCCTTACTTGGCACAACATTCTTGGGAGCTTGAATGGGAACATGTGCTACTGCAGAGGGTGTCGTGGGCTGATTTTGCATGTTTGGGGATGAATTTGGTCTAGTAACTCCTTGTTGTGTAGGAGTGGGCTCAGAAACACCTAGATTAGAAGGTTGTCCGTCCTCAATGTTTCTCTTCTTTAACTATGTCTTGTAGCTACACCCTGAAAAGGTGGTTGATTAACTCCACATAATTGTTCTGTGTGTCAATTGACCAATGTGGTTTCTGTTGGAGGAACCTCTTGTTGAGTTTCATGTTATTGATTTCCCTCTTGACTTGGTTCTTGGGATACACCAGTGGTTTATACCATCAAGGCCTGGTTCAGTGCACCGTTGAAACACATTGATTGATTGTGAGGTAGATTGTAAGGGTAACACAAGTTGTACTCCTGTGCCATGTTGTTTTGTGTTAGAACCAAGGCCCTTAATGTTGAATTTGTTTTTGGATCATATGGTTGGAATGCCCTGATAGTTTGAGGTTGTCGTTGGTTCTAGTTTTGATTTGTATCCTGATTTGGTGGTCTATTTTGATAATATGGGGGTCTAGCTTGATACTGATTTTGAGGCTGATATGGCCTAGAACATTGAGCTTGTTGTTTCTTGATATTCACTAGCTCATTTCCTAGGTTCTACAGTTGTTTCATAACCTCTTGTAGCTCTTTTGAAGTTCTTGAAGAAGTAGAATCCTCACTATTGCTTTTATTCCTAGGGGCTGGAATGGAATTCAAATTTGGTGTTTGACTAGTTGTAGGAGCTCCTAGTTCTTGATATAGAGGCATAGGTGGCCTAGGTGTGAGTTTACCAACTTGGATCAAGAAATTTTCATCTCTAATATCAATGTTATAGGATGCGGGTAAGGTTATACCTCCCATGGATTGAATCATCATAGAAATATCAAAATTTAAAGCTTTAAGGAAGTATAGAAAAACACCTTAAGCTGTTGGTCTCACAACTAATAGGATCCTATCCCATATCCACTGGAATCTGAATTTGAAGTCCTTCAATTGTTCATTAGTATCCCTGTTGATTGCTATCAACTGTTCTAGTAAAGAAATGTTATCTCCCTTTTCTCCAAATTTATTGTGGAGAGTTGTGCGTAAATGATCCCAATTTTGCATGGATCTCGTGGTTAGACTTCTAAACCAATGCAAATATTTACCTTTAAATGAGGATGCCAACAACTTGACAACATGTCCATTTTAAGAATTTCATGAATTGCATAGACATTTGAAATATCTTGTAAATGATCAATTGGAGTTTCTTGTTCTCTCTAGTAAAATGTGGAATGTTCTTCAGTGCTACAAATGGAACTGGATTTTTTCATTAAGAGCTAGTGGACTGCTACCAGTGAAATTGACATAGGGGTTGGGTTGTGCTAGCCTAATTGGTCAAAGAACTCTAGTCAATTGAACAAAAAAAATACCAGGTGGAGTTGTTGAAAATGTCCTGCTTGGTGGATATGGAGACCTTTGAGCTCTTCTTCCCCTTTTTTCTCTATTTGGGGATAAATGTAGATAGAAAAATAGCCTATCTTTTCTATTTCTTGACCTTTTTTATATTCTTCTAATGAACTTGATAAACTTGGGCTGCTAAACCACTGGATTTGAGGGATGGATTCACCATATGTGTTGTTCCAAAGCCTCAAAAGGCTGGAATTTTACCAAGACACACAACCAATCTTGATAACAGTAAAATATCAACCTCTGGTCCCTCCCAGCATACAAAAACTATTGATGCGTAATCACAGAACCCCTGAATGTCTGCAACTCGATGGGTTGAGACTCTTAATGTGATTGCATAACATGGAGCTTCTCCCAAAGTGTGGGACTTTGTGAATCTTGAGAGCTCTGCCGATTAAGGTTGGTTCCTATTCCTCTATCCAGGTGCATACATTCATATTGTAGAGGATCTATTCTAAAACCTACTCTAACTTTCCAAGGAGACAAGGTTAAGGAGATGTACGAAATAAAACCTAAACTAACAAGGGTGATGCACCAAAGGAATTTTGAAAACCTACTTTTACATTAAACAAAAACCATCAAAAATGTAATACAACCATCATGTAAAAATAACCAAGATTACAATGAGAGATCAGGAAGGTACAATGAACATAAGAGAGGGTTGAAATCATCCACATAATTATACTATTATTCCAAATATTTGATAAAGTCCATTACAATGGACAAGATGCAAGATTTCATTTACAGTTTTAATAGGAGGTTCGAGCTCCATAAATCCACTTTTAGAAAAAGAAGAAAGGAGGGTGCAAAGAAAAAATTTCCAACCTTTAGAAAATTACACCTCCTTACAATATATAGGAAGAATAAGAGAGAAAGGAGGAAAGAATTTGACATCCTACTCCAACCACCCAAGAAAATTCATTGAATTCACCTACTCCAACCACCCCAAAAATGCATTGAATTCACCTACTCCAACCACACCAAAAATGCATTAAACTCACCTATAAAGTTGATGGGTTCCATGACACAACCCATGCCTTCATTAATGTTCCTTGTTGGGCAAGAAGGAAGGCCAAACCTCATTATGGTGTTAAGTAAGAAGCCTAATAACCTCAAAAATGGCAAGCTGAATTTATCATTTTTCATTAATGGTGGCATGTGAGCAGCAGAGGTTGAGAGATTTCCAAATATTCCCCTCTTGCTCAAATCCAAGCTTCCAGTCAAAAGTTATGGTTGTTTGAAGGTCGATGTCAGGATTTTAACATGGGCTCATAATATTTAAAAGAGTCTATCCATGTAAGATCCACGTGATAGCCCCACACGTCTTAAGATTTCACCTCCTTCATTTCACTCTTGAAGTTGCACCGATTGGAAACTTGACATCGTCTACGTGCTGGCATTACTTTATTTGTTTTTCACTAACTCCCTCCTATTTGGCTAAGAAACTACATCAGACCCTAGACACATGGAGAGCCTGCACTTGTTTAGAGACCCTAATTTTGACTTGACCTCTGAAGGTGCGCTAATGAGACACATCAAGGCTTCCACTGACTCTTTTATACTTAGTCGATTCAATGGAGGGGTCTTCCTTTTCAAACTCTAACCACGTGGAGGGCTTGCGCTCACTTAGAGGCCCTGTTTGGACTTGACCTTTGGAGTTACACTATTGAGGCATGTGGAGTCTTCTGTTGACCCCTTTATACTAAGACGATTTAAAGGCCGGATCTACCTGTTTGGATGCTGACCACGTGGAGGCCATGCACTCATTTGGAGACCCTGCTTTGGACTTGACCTTTGGAATTCTATTTTTTTTGGACTTGAGACATGCGTAGGCTTTCACTGACCCTTTTATACTTAGCCGATTAGGGCCTCGAGTGAACACTTCCTTTTCCCTTTTTTTCCTGTTGATATCTGATCTCCTTTAACATTGTTTAGCCTCATTTGTCGACCTTGCTTCTCTATTTTTTATCCCACTCATAACTTGATTTTTTGGGATCTAATGTGAGCTCTCACGACTGAACCAACCTCTCCATTTATCCTATGAAAGGTATTGTTTGATTTTTTTTTCCTGAGGGGAAAAATTAGATAACACATTTTTTTTGGAAATGAATTTGAGAAGATTCTTATGAAGCATCTCCTCTGATGTATTTTTTTTTGTAGGAAATTGAGAAATTATCTTTTTAGCCTCAAGAAGATGATAAATATTATTTTCATTCTAAATTTATTTCTCCCCATTCTTCGGTGGGCCATTACAACGGGTAGAGGGATTCTTTCTAGGTGTTATTACAATGCAATAGTGCATATAAAAAGGAAGCTAAGCTTCAAGATGGTATGTTTCTTGAAATGTTTACACAATAGAGCCAGAGGACCCGAGGGCCAATTATTCCATGATGAAGTGATGATCTAGCTAGGAATAAGTACAAAAATGAAAGATACACTAAAAATCAGTCCTGTAGAAAGCTAAACACATGTGAAGAAGGCGTCTTGTAGTAGATCTTGTAAAAAAAGGATCATCTTTGCAAACAGGTAGACATAGGGGCCATAGGCATTTACATATGATGAGATAAGAATATACAAGATTCCCCATGGGTGATGTTGCCTACATAGACGGGTTTTTGAGATTTTATGTGTCTTTAGATACTTAGATGTCATCAAAATTGAATGATGAATGTTTTTAATGAGTTATTCTTGATTAGAAGGTTACATATTAATTTTACGTTGCATTCACTAGATAATTTATGTGGGAAAAAATGTTGTCTTAATTAATCGTGCAATCTTACTCATCTGTTCAACTAGGGTGTTTGAGGAAATATGTAGGAGACACACATATACTCGCATACAACAAGATAAATTTAAAGGAGCTACACTGAGCACTAGGATCACATAACTAGAGAGAATTACCCCTCACACTAGGTCAACCTATGGTTTCTAAA
This sequence comes from Taxus chinensis, assembly GCA_019776745.2. Lineage (NCBI taxonomy): Eukaryota > Viridiplantae > Streptophyta > Pinopsida > Cupressales > Taxaceae > Taxus > Taxus chinensis. Next base: position 459,148,607 of record CM034155.1, on the reverse strand, counting down.
GCCCCTAATCAAGATCAAGGAACTAACCCAAAAGAGATATCGATAATTGGGTATAGGGAGGTATGGATCAATAATAAATGAAAGAATTGTGTATGGTAAGTGCATGGAAATGGGGGGATAAAAGGGATTCTTAAGTGGACACTTTATTCTAAAAAATAGAAACCTTCAACTTGTATAAGTTATTTGAGATAGTTACACTCAAAATTTGAAAATGTTATGGGAATATGAATTGTAGCATTTCAAGTATAGTTTTTGAACTAATATTTTTTTAAATGGTTAAGTGTAACAGGTTTAAAGATCTAAAATTCCGATAGGTGCTCTTGTTTTTGTAAACAAACATAGTAAATAATGAATCGTACCCCCTTCCCCATTTTTAAAGCACTATTTAATAGTTTTGAAAACCCTTTGGTAGAAAGATAGATAGGAGCATCTAGTTTGGGATAGATTTTTTTTAGATATTTTAGTGAGTATTTTATATATGATTTTTCAAGTACCAATATTTTAAATTTTTAAAAATAAGGGATAACCGACCGTGCCCCTACTAACTATATAACAAATTATCATTTTTTTTAATCTGTATAAAATTAGTCCTAGTTTGAGATTGTATAATGTTTATTCAATTTTAATGAGTTAGAAAAAAGATACACAATGAAAGATAGACATTTATAAAATCAAAAAATTATCTATAAAAATACACACTTATAAAATAATTACTATGGAAACCTTAAACTACTTAGAATATTTGAAAAACAATACGTTTAAAAAGAAGAAAGTTTACTTGATCTCGTAGTCATGTTTTTTATAAATTTGATAATCGTTTTAGTTAGATTTGTCATAGAGGAAGACACATTTTATCATTTTATCCAAAAAGACATTATTTTCTATATTTTAGTAGGTCCACACCTTAGGCTTAGGGATCCAAACCATATCCAAACAAAGAGGGTTCCCTTGTAAAAAGGAAATAGCAAAACATGTAAACGTCATAATCAATACACGCTATACTGCATAGATGTTTTGTTTTTAAAATACTCCATTCCCTCCAACATCATTCTCCACATATTTCATGTGATTTTTATATTCACTTTGTGTTCTCTACATATTATTGTGTAAATTTTGAGTAGTTGATATTGTCCCCTACGCCACTATCCATATTTAAGAAGAGACATTTTACCATTTTATTCAAAAACATGTTATTTGCTTGTTTTAGCAAGTCCATTCCTCAATATTGGGGATCCAAACTAGATCCAAGTGAAGAGGCTTGCCTTGGAGAAAGGAAATAGAATAATGTGTATGCGTTGTATTTTTTATATACTCCATTCCCTCAAACATCCTTTTCCACCTCTTTTATGGGATTTCTTTGCCCACTTTGTTTGCTCTGTACATTCATCTAAATTCCTACAAAAAATTTTATTAGTTAAGGTTTTCCCCTACCCCACTATCTATATTATTTAAATCATGAGGGATAAAAATGACGTAAAGATATAAAAAAGGTTAAGAACAAGAAATCGAAGAAATTGGAAGAGATTAGAATAAAATAAGTGAATAGGATGTAAAAATTTATTGGAGGGAAAGGTATATCTCCTATATCAATAGTACCTGATGTTTTAGAAAATGAGGATAATACTTATTTTTCAATTACTATTGATAATGAATTCAATGATAATGTTTTTATGGATAAAGAAATTGGTATGAATACAAATGTTGAACCTTTACCTCAGAATCCAGATCTTAATCTTGAAATTTTCATAAAAACAATGAATGGAGAAACTAAGCTTGGTAATTAATTTTTATCTCTAAGAACACTTCTTTTCATTTTACAAAGAAAAACCATTCAATGAGTTCAATTTGAATAAAATATTATAAAACCAATGTCTAAAAAAATGTCTAAAAGAAATGAGAGAAGAAAATCTATGGGAATTTGAGATAGTTACTTAGATAAATTAAATCATACACAAAGATGCCAATAATTTTTAAAGTTGATGAAATTAATTAATATGATACCTAAAATGAAGACCCTATGGTGAAGAACATATAATGTTGATGATCGAAATACAATTTTTTTAAAAAAATATACTTAAAGAATACCATACTGGAGGTATCAACCAGTGCAACAAATATAGTAATGCTACATGGATTACACTTAAAAATTGTATAGTAAGTGATAAAATTGTTATTAAAAGCTTGATTACAAAAACAACTAGAGATTTCAAGCTAAACAAAAAAATACTAATGAAATCAATAGGGAGCAAAAAATGTTTTGAGTCAGCTAATAAAACTTAGTATTGGGAATTCTCTAATAGGCTCCCATGGAAATACATGGATACATGTGATAATTTTAAATAATTACTTGTAACGTGTTGGAATTATAACACAAGGGTGTAACCATATAGAAGATATACCAGAAGAAAAGAGTAGATTCTCGTAATCATGAAGCGTGTGTAAACAATTTCTTGAATATGAATAAAACAAAATTATTCTCTAAGTTTACGAATGAAAATCCATAAATTAACACCAGCTAAAGATTTTTTGTAATGATCAAACCCTTTTATGTGAAAATCAATCACTCACGTACCACTTGTTTTAGGCATCATTTTGAATTTGTAAGGCATTTTGATTTTTTTTTCAAGTATGTTTTGTTTTGCACATTGACATCATGTTGCAAGGGTGTGGATTAAATGTCCCACCAAAATCTTCAAGTTAAGTTATTCCTACGATATTTTTTGAAAGATCAATTGGACAAATTTTATAACAAAGCATGTTTGGATTTAACATGTAACGTATGTGGTGGCTTTCCAACATTTATAAGTTGAGTCCATGAGGAGACTACACATTCAATAAGTACATATTTATTTGGTTTCAACAAATCTAAATTTATGGCATATCAATTAAAAGATGGAAAATAATCTAAGAGGTGTGAGCTTGTTAGATAAAAATTACTTATATCATAATATATGGTCAAATTAAGAGAGGAAGTTATTTATGAGTAGGAAAGGAACACATATAGATATTAATCATTGGATGAACTATTGAAGTTAAGAAAGGAAACATTCCCACTGGGTACTATTATTTCAGTAGTTTAATTCGTAGATAATTAATCATCGTATCCATAGATGGAGGTTCATTCATAATACTATAACTCAGTGCACGTTGTTGTTTTCATGCATATAAAATTCATGCACTCTCTAGAAATAAATGAGAAAGATTGAAAAAATATTAAGAGAGTATCATTTCTACATCAATGATGATTAGAAAAATTCTATATAATATTTTTAAGAGTGTTTCATGTTTTTTTATGTTAGCATGGATGAGAAGAACATTGCTTTCAATCAATATTTCATTTGGTCCAAAAACTGTACATTGCAATTCAAGAATGCTTGTATTTTTTATTGGATAAGAAGGATTCATATAGAAAAAAGTATACAACATATCTATATTTTTACTAAGGCAGGAAATTGGTAAGAAGAGCTGGACAGTGTGAGAGAATTTATGAAAAGAGTCCTGACAAGAGAAAAATTAAAGTTCAAATAACGTTCTAAATTTATAGGTGCAGAAATAATTATTAATTCATCTATCAAGAACATAGACCATTAATATCAAGAGAGTTCAATGGTTCATAGATATTTCTGGTTGATATAGGAACTATATTTAGAAATTATAAAGATTTTATAACATTTACAAGACCAAGTTATATGAACTCATTCCAAAGTTTAATTATAAGAATTTGCACTATTTATACTATGTGCATTTCATGTTTTGTATATCATGCATTACTTTTGTGTTTAATTAATATGATTCATAGTAGTGGGTGGATGATTGTACTTGTAGAACTCTAATTTCAATCAACACATATCAAATTCCACAGGCATTACAACTTACAGTGTCTTCAGATCATATGATAAAATTACCTGATTTTGATCAAGTCTATGATTTAGTGCAACAAGATACATATATGTCATGTTATAAATTTATAAATTATTAAATGATAATCTCTTAATGTATTTTAAATTTTAATTGAGTTTTAATTTGTGATGTACGACATGTTTTTGTAGTTATGGCGACAAAATTCAACGAAGATGTAACAAACTAATTCTTGTTTCATTTTGTAGGGGGAGAAAAAATATTGACTTCCATAGTCATTGATGGTGAACACCTTAAGCATCTTACTGGGTCAGTGGTAGTTACTAAACTTGGTTTCAATGATATCCTATCAAAAAATCAAATACTTTATTATTTGAGGACTATGAAATACATAGAAAGATACTTCACTATTCACATTTGGTTCTTGTAACAAATATTCAGTTGATCAAATATTAAAGTAGGCCATCAAACAAGAATCTATGGAAGGTTTGTGAATAAAATTCTGAAGCAAAGCTTTTTATTGTGAAGAGTAGATTTGATCCTTGTAGTTCATTGGATAAATTTCTAAAGGTATGTTCACTTAAGATTAGATATACATCTATTTAGTTTAATTATTTTGTTTAAATTTTGCAGGTTTAAAAATTCTAGTTAATTACTTTCTAACATGTTTAAATAGGATAGTGGTGCCAAAATAAATTCCACCTTCATGTGGTTGGAACTGTTAGTATGGAATTTATTATTCTCGAAGATAAGGTAAATTAAATATTATAAACGAACAAAAAGAATAAATTATAATTTCACCACCTGTATTGTATTAAAAATATATTCTTACAATTCTCATTTCACCACCTATATTGTATGAAAATCCTCTTCTTAAAATATTTCCTAGTACTTGTTTCACATTGAAGTATTTTGGTCACCAAAATGAAGCATCTCCCACCATTTATCAAGATACCTTCATAAGTTGGGGAATTCAATTTGATGCCATGAGATTTTGTTTACAACATATTGTATTGGGAATCCTTACACTGACTCATACGACAACATTCAACATGGTTGCAAAAAATATGACATCAAGAGGAGTGAGTTGATATGGGAAAACCAAGATAGGATTTAATAGAGGTTCCTATTGCTACGGTGTAAAGTCATACGAGACCTTCAAGGAAGATAAGAGACTAAGAAATCACTCGACAAACTTATAGCATTTTTTTCTCTTAGGATTCTGAAGGGACTACGCTTGACCAATGTATCCTAGAATCATCAACATCATTGGGCACCAAAATTAATCCTCCATAAGTGTTTATCATGCCAAAAGTACATGTTTATGCAATCTAATTTGTGTTAGGAGCTTTTTCTTATAAACTATTGTGTTGGACAACCTTACATTGAATTAGAATGGACTATTAGACATGGTTTTAAACAACAAAACAAAGAGAGAAACGAATTGATATGGGAAAAACAAAGACATGATTTTTTATAGGGTCCTGATGTAAAGGTTTAGGATTAGATGATGACCTTTCAAGGTACCTTAGAAAGTGAAAAATCACCCGACAAACTTATAGCCTTTTTCTCTCAGGGATCTTAAGGGACTACACGTGAATGACGTAGCTCATAAGCATTGGCATCATTGGGAACTAAAAATAATCCTACATATGTTTTTACTGATTCAACTTGATGTCTATTCACATTAAATTTTGTATCAGGATCTTCCACTTACAAAATATTTCATTGGCACGATCACAAATAATAAGAAAACAAGAGGAGCGAATTGAGATGGGGAAAACCAAGATAGGATTTTGTAGAGGGTCTTGATAGATAGGTTTAAGATTAGATGATACCTTTCAAGGTGCTACGAAGACTAATAAATCACCTGGTGAACTTATATGTTTTTCTCTCTTAAGGATCTTAAGGGAATACACCCGACCGACGTAGCCTAGAAGCACTGAAATCATTGCTCATCAAAATGAAGCCTCCCCAAGTATTTAATAGGCAACCCTGATGCATGTGCGAAACCTATTTGGCGTCACATGCTTCAATTTGCAAAATATTACATCAGACAACCTTACACTAACTCAGACTAGACTATTCGGTGTAGTTTCAAACATAGGAAATTGAGATGACCAAATTGAGCTAGGGAAAACTGAGACAAATTTTCCTAGAGGGTCCCAGCACCTAGGTGTATAATCATAAGATACCTTTCAATCTACCACAGAGACCGATAAATCATCTGGAAAACTTATAGTCTCTTTTTCTCTCAGGGCTCTTAAGGGAATATGCTCGACTGACATAGCTTAAAATCATTAACATCATTGGAAATCAAAGCAAAGCCTCCCTAATAATTTATAAGGCCACTATGATGTATGTTCATAGTGTATTTTGTACAATGACATTTTGTTTTCCAAATATTTAATGGGAAAACCTTACACTGACTAAGACTGGACTATTCATCATAGTTGCAAACAATAAGAAAATGAGAAGACCAAATTGAGATAGGGAAAAATGAGACATAATTTTGTAAAGGAACCTAACAAAGAGGTAAAGGATCAAACAATACCTTTCAAAGAGTCGTGGAAACCTAGAAATCATCTGAAACTTATAGCCCATTTACCCTCAAGGATACTAGGGGTGTATGTGTGACCAACATATCTCAGAAGCACCATAATTTTTTGGCACAAACAAATACATTTATGAAAGTATTTACTAGGCCAACCTAACATGTGTTCACAGTATGTTAGGTTCCATAAGCTTTCGTTTGTATAATATTACATTATACAACCTTACACTAACTCACATTGGAGTATCTCTCTCTCACACACACATTATCTCTCTCACTCTATCTATATTTCTTTCTCTTTCTCTCTTTCTCAGTATCATGTTTAAGTATACGAGGTCTTAAACCTATACCATTTTTTTAGAAGACTATCTCAAGATGCGACATAATTGTAAGAACAATTTTGTCAAAAAATATGCTTAAATTTTGAGTTTTAACCTGAAACTTATTGGGAAATTTCAATAGGAAAAAGGGTATCCTAAAATATTTTTTTTAATGTTGAAACCCTTTCAGTGAGAAAATAAGTTTGAAAAACCCTGAAGGAAGGGCTACAAGGAGAAATGTTTCATTTAGAAGGAGGGGGTGGTAGAAAGTATATACATCCTTGGAGATGGGAATCAAAAACATTCCTACACCCTAAGGGGCCTAAAGGTTGTCTAAAACATCTATCTCTTAGTCTGGGAACCTTTTGGTTTATTCCCAACATGAAATCATGAATGCAATTGCTTCAATCTAATAAAAACATTACATTTTAGGAGTCTCGGTAAAAGCTAATGTTTACTTTTATTCTCATCACATGGAAATTTTTCATGGTTTTAAAATAACATGGTAGAAGACTCTTGAAGTGATAAAACTTAGTTAACCTATGCAAATGAATCAATTTTTTTTCTCTCCTCCAAGTTACATCTCAATACATGAGCAAATGGATGAAGAAATATAACTAGCCATCCTCCTCAGAGAAAAATAAACACTTTCATTCAATGAAGTTGATCATGAAACCAAAAGAAAATTTATATCCTACATTTTATTCTCTCGTGATCTCTCTTTCTCCTTATCGAGATTGCTCTATCTTCCTCTCACTCTCTCTTTCTCTCTCACTTTTTATCTCTCTCCCTCTCTGTCTCTCTAACTTTCTCTCTCACTCTTGGTTATAAATTTGTAATTTTTGTAAATATCCTCTTTATTAATTTTGATTGAAAGAGATGAAATGACAATAAATAATGAATATGGATACTTAGTCATTATTATTATGAAACTAATGCAATGAAACCAAAAACAATATAAAAATTCAATAATATATCTTATTATTATGAAACTAATGCAATGAAACCAAAAACTTTTAAACATTGATAAATTGAACAAATAATTACTCAAATTAGATAACTCTTTATATACGTTATATAAATATTATTTTATCTAATTTATGGCTTTATTTCAAAAATTTCATGCATATTATACATCGAAAATGCTAGTATACAAAACCAATAAATGAAATAATATCCATAATGTCATATACTATCATGTGCACATCATAAATTAGTCTAGATATAATTATAATGTCACAAATGTAAGGTCTCATAAAAGCATTTCAGGTTCATAATAGTATTAATGTGCACAATAAATAAAAATACGTGAATATGTCATATAATATCAAGTTAATGCCATATAGGCATACATACAATGTCGAATGGGCATATAACGCTATGCACATAGGCATACAAACTAAATTTCATTGGACTTATATATAACCTATACATCAAAATATATCCCTCTCTTTTCCCTTCTCAAGGAAGGATCTCCCTTAGAGGTAGATGGATATATGTGAGATGTCTTAGGATCCTCCATGACATGACTACGAATCCTCTTACACTTCCAACTCAACTATAGTTGACCTATAAATAGATGCAATATTTTTGGTCAAAACTTAATGTATGTTTTTTCTACATGTATAAGACCATGCTAATGAAACTATTTACATGTACACACACTTACCGTAGTATCCCAATCATATTGAATCTACATCTCAAACTCAACAGAGTCAACAAGAGCTATTGCATCCCGAAATGGGGTGTCAAAATGATCAACTCAAGGATTTTGTTCCCTAGAAGTAAAAATTGAAAGCGTTAAACCCTACATACACATGATATTACAAAATCAAACATTATAGTTAGCTTATAGAACTATATTAAAAATTAAGTTTTTGAATACATATATAAACATTCATGCTAACTAAGTACATGTGTAATGAAAATAATTTAACTAATTTTATCAATATATAACTATTTTTTACCATGCCATGCCTTTATATTTGTAGACACAAAATCACGGACTTTGGGTAACTATTTAGTCTTGATTGCATACCACTATTCATATGATTCCTAAGTATGAAAAGTGCTAATTAACCCATTCCCTTGGCTGTGTTTATTTATATTTTTTTGTATTTCTCCCTTACTCGCGCAATCTCCATTTTCAAACCTCAACATTTATAATCTTAGACACAAACGCCTAGCTAAGACTCCAGTGTCAGGTATTCTCGTCTCCTCTAGGTGGCTCTTACCTGAATATAATTTGTGCACACTTTTTGGGTCCAAACGATTTATTTGAACATCTTATATTTTTGGCAGTCACCATTTTTTAGGGTTAGTTATGAATTTCAAAATATGGAATCATATAAATATAAATTTATGTGATCATAATAAGGGACAAAACACTAAGCACTAGCTATCATAACCTGATGTTTCATCCATCAAAGAAGCATCTAATAGCTCTATTGCATCCATCTAGCACCATCCAAGGAACATAACAGCTATTTATTCTAAATACACTTCATAGGAGGGAAGTTAATTCTATTCCATGCACACATCTATTACATTTCTTTACATCTATCACTTTCTCATTATTAAGTGTGACATACACAAGAGCCACCTAGGGCACAATTTTACACACACACACAAAACTACATTGGTTCTGAGATGTAGTGCAAAACTCAGTCTGAAGATAAACATTGTGACAACTAAGGATTATATGACCCCTTATTCTACATCTTTCTTTCTTAAGATATCATCTCTTTGACGGTTTTGTACGCCATTACTTCATTCTAGGTTTACAGGGACCTCGGCGATCATTGTGGGACATTCTAGAAACCAAAGGTAAATAACAAAAAACACCTCAAGAACACTTGGAGGAGGTTTTATAAGCATTTTAGCAAACAAAGGCACCTAGAAATAGGCCTAGGGTGCCAACGGGTGACCTAGTCCCTCTCCACACGCCCCAGTATAGGTAGAGCATCACTCACATAATTTTGTGGGGTTTTGTATGATGATCCTCCATATTTTTCACCTGTTCATCACTTTGGCAGAGTCCATGAGCAACTGTGAATCAACTAAGGATTTTTACCCCTACTTTGCAATTAGGGTCTCATGCTTTCTTGCTTATTTTGTTTGGCTTAATTTATGTACTTAATTGTATATTTGTTTACTACTACAGTAGAAATTAGATTAGGAATATATTTTCATATTTATGTATAAAAATATTGGTGAACCCACATTTAAATAATCTTCAATCCTTATTTTTCTTCGATTATGGCTCATAAGGTTTGTCAGGTCTCTTTGCTTTTATTGCTTCAAATGCACCCATCTTACAAAGATGCTCTACAAAAAACCCTAGACATTATGTATCTACCTGTCAACATGTTTCCTATTTAAGCTAATGTTATCTTGAATTGCATCTCTAAAGAATCTATTGGTTCCAATTCTAATCAATCTATTTACAAATTTATTTAAACTCTTTATTTATTATTTCAAGATAAATTTCAGGCTATGGAATATATAAGTATATATCTAAAATTTGAAATCCAACATCTTATGGACACTTCTCAATCTCACTATTTTTATCCTTATACATCACATCTTCATTCTATGTCATCTACATGTGCTCATATTAGTGAACCTCAATATTTCCACTTGTTGCACATCTCAAGTTTGCAAGCAATGCTAAAAAACAAGATTGTCTTCTGAAACTCATAACTCATCAACTAATTAGCTTACCATCTACTCATTACTATCCTCCTTATCAGCTTGTAAAATATAAAAGTATTCCATATTACAATTATCATAAAATAAATGGAAATAAGGACAGTGACTGCTATGATTTACAATGCAGAGTTAAACACCTTGAGCATCAAGGTTTTATCTCATTCACTATACAATATTCTTTTTCATGGTGCTCTCAACTTGTTACATATCAATGGGTTCCTAAATCTGATTATTTTGTGTCTAATGAGAATTAATTCATCACTTCTAATGTTTCTTTAATAACTCAAGCACCACCTATGCCATCTCCTCAAGTCATGCAACCACATCTCAAAGTTAGTCACACTCCTCCTCCTCTAAAGGCATCTATGACACTATCAAGTAAACCTATGCATCCTCCTTTAAAAATAAGTCCACATTATTCTCCTATCAAGTTTTATGCAATGTCATCAATCCTGCATAAGCTCCAACCAATGAATTTTTCAAAGAAACTACTCCTTCTACTGATGATAAGGATACATTTCAAACATCACCATAATCGCATAATCCTATTATTGCTTCTTCGTACCATTGTGGTGGCTCTTCCTCTTATCATGACATAAAAATAACTCTTCCACAATGGCATGCTATTTCTCATGTCACTGCATAAATATCTATTCTGATACAGTTGGGGGGAATCACACTAATTTCTTCCCCCCTTTTAGCATTGAAACTTATCTTATTATCTCATCATTTAGCATCTAAACTTTCACATACAACATACACATTTTTATACACACACATATATACTCATTCCCCAATGACGTACTCTCATGCTATTGTTCACACTTAAATGTTGAGGGCATACTATACAGGTGAACTTCACACACTGCACACTCTTATACACTTGAAAATATCACACAACTTACACTTGACACATTTACACCACATATCTCTATGATTTCTTAGTCACACTACACGTTAAACATCTCACACAACACGTGTTTGACACACAAAAAATCCTCTTTTCGTAGATTCTATCATGCAATAGGTGTATTAATAACTTTACATATTCATGCTACATCTTTCTTACATCTACATCTACACATTGTGATCAGTACCCTATAACACATTCTAGTTATGTGGTTCATACACGACTGCTAGGATTTCAATCTAAAATGAACCTCAAAAAACTTGTAGGTGGCGAATCACAGCACCCTTGAATATCTACAACTCAATGGGTTGAGACTCTTAGTGCGATTGCATAACATGGAGCTTTTCCCAAGTGTGGGACCTTATGAAATCAGAAAAGCTCTCCGGATGAAGGCTGGTTCCTATTCCTCTGTTCAGATGCACACATAAAAATGCAAAGGGTTTACTAAAAAATCTAATCTAACTTTCCAAGGAGATAGGGTAAGAAAATGCATAAAAATAAACCTAAACTAACAAAGGTGATGCACCGAGGAATGAAGAACACCTGTCTTTCCAATAAACACAAACCATTAAAACATAATGCAAGATCATGCACAGATAACAAAAATTGTAGTGAAAGATTAGGAGGATGTAAATGAACATAGATAGGGTTGAGAATCATCCACAGACATACATTGTTTGCTCCAAATATTGATACAATACACTGCAAAATTCCAAGAGGCAAAGTTGCATTACAGTTTTAGATGGGAGGTTTGAACTCCACAAATTCACCTGCCAAAGAGAAGAAGGGAGGGGAAAAACAAGAATGTCCAACCTTTAGAAAGAAACCCCTCCTTACAATTTATAGGAAGAATGAGAGAGGGAAGAGAGAGGAATTCCAAATCTACCCCAACCACCTGTAGGTTGTATTTACTTCATCTCATTATGGTGGTAGGTGAGAACCCTAGTAAAACCAAAAAGTGGCAAACTGTATTTTGTATTTTTAAGAATTTTATCCCACCCAATTAAAGATATCCAGTCATAGTTGGATAGAGGACCTCGTAAGCTTTCCAAAAATTCCAACCTTGCATGAATCTGAGCTCCCTGTGAAAATTTATAACCATCTGAACATCTGGGTCAGGGTTTGCTTTCCGTCAACGCTCAAAATGTTGTGCCTCCTAAAGGTGCACCTTGGCGCATCCATTTGCATGTCGTCATACTCTTACCTGTGCCATAGGTGCATCCATATTTTTGTCGACATCCTCTTACCTATACCATAGGTGCATCCATATTTGTGTCAACATCCTCTTACCTGCAACATAGGCACATCCATATTTGTGTCGACATCCTCTTACCTGTGCCATAGGCGCATCCATATTTGTGTCGACACGCTTTGACGTGCACCTTCTACCAGTACCTTGGTGCGAAATTTTTTGTGTTGACACTTTTCTACCTTCACCAGGGCGCATCCATGTTCATGTCGACACTCTTTGACATGCGCCTTCTACCTGCGCCTTGGTGCGAACTTTTTCGTGTCGTCACTTTTCTACCTACGTCAGGGCGCATCCATGTTCATGTCGACACTCTTTGACGTGCGCCTTAAACCTATGCCTTGGCGTGAAATTTTTTGTGTCGAAACTTTTCTACTTGCACCAGGGCACATCCATGTTCATGTCGACACTCTTTGACGTGCGCCTTCTACCTTCGCCTTCGCATGAACTTTTTCGTGTCGACACTTTTCTACCTGTGCCAAGGCGCATCCATATTCATGTCCAAACTCTTTGACGTGCGCCTTCTACCTACGCCTTGGCGTAAACTTTTTCATGTCAAAACTTTTCTACCTATGCCAGGGTGCATCCATGTTCATGTCGACACTCTTTGATGTGTGCCTTCTACCTGCGCCTTGGCACGAACTTTTCATGTCGACACGTTTTCTACCTGCTGGCTAGGAGCGCACCATGTTCATGTCCGACACTCTTTGACGTGTCCTTCTACCTACCACCTGGGCGGGGAACTTTTTCGTGTTGACACTTTTCTACCTGCGCCGGGCGCATTCCATATTCATGTCGACACTGGCACCGAACTTTTCATGTCGACACTTTTCTACCTGCGCTAGGGCGCATCCATGTTCATGTCGACACTCTTTGACGTGTTCCTTCTACCTACACCTTGGCGTGAACTTTTTCGTGTTGACACTTTTCTACCTGCGCCAGGGCGCATCCATATTCATGTCGACACTCTTTGACATGCGCCTTCTACCTATGCCTTGGGCTGTTGGTGACCCAATAAATATCGGGCTCTGAGTTTCTTTGATTTCCATATTCTTCTGCTTGTCTATATCTACCCAGGGGAAGATATTTACAACAATTTGGTGACCCAATGGGATCACCTACGTACTAGGTAGAAGATCAGTGGCCTTTTAGCAATCCTTTGGGCATGGAGTCATAAGAAATAACTTAAAACCATCTTGATATCTAATCTCGAGCCTGATACTACAACTCCTTTTCTGAGAGCACGTTGGACTGTAGAAATTTAACCTGAGAGCAACAAAACCTGTGCCAGAGCACTTAGGGAAACTGAAACCTAACTACAACAAGACAATGAGCAACTGCACTTAGAGGAATTGAAAAATAATCTAATATTTACAAGGGTAAACCTTTCCCTTTTAGTAGCAATGTTTAAGGTAGATTCCGTTAACCGGAATCAAGAGTTCTTCTCCATCCAATGTAGAAAATTGGAAGGAATTACTACTTTTACATCCCGTGATCATGTAGGGGCCACTCCAAATGGCATCAAACTTGGAATGCCTTCCTGGTTTTTCCCGATCTGCATCCCATTTCATAACTAGGTCCCCTTCCTGGAAGGTCTTTGCTCTTGTCTTCTTATCAAACCATCTTTTTACTAAGGCCTGATCTTTCTCAATCATTCGAACTACATGCTCTCTAATTTCCTCCAATTCCATCAACTCTGCATACCTAGCCTCCATTGGTTCTAACTTAGCCAACTCTAACTGTTTCATGAGTTCCAATGCAGGAAATTCTAATGATATAGGCAATACTGCTTCTTTCCCATAGACCAACTTGTAGGGAGAATTACCTGTAGATATCTTTGGCATTATCCTGTCAGCCCATAATGCTGATTTTAGCTTGGTATGCCATGTCCTTTGGTTTTCATCCAGAGTTCTTCTGATGATTCTTAGCAAATTCTTGTTTGTGGACTCTGCCTGTCCATTACCCTGTGGGTAATAATTTGAGGAGGTGCTCAAATAGATTCCATTCTTGACAGACCATTCTATAATCTTGGAACCTATGAATGCCAATGCATTATCTGATATGATAGTGGCCGACACACTGATCCTCATCACTATTCCTTCATAAAAGTCTAGTATGTTAGACTCATTTGCTTCTTTGAGCGCTACTGCTTCGATCCACTTAGTGAAATAGTCTGTTACCGTGAGAATCTACTTGTGGCCTTGGCTTGAGTTTGGGTTGATGACCCCGACGAAGTCCAATCCCCATTGCATAAATGGTTGGTCAACCAAATTTTGGTGCAATGGAAGTGTTGCTAGTCTTTCTTTTCCTGTGAAGAGTGCACATTTCTTGCACTTCCTTATCCATTTATAGCAGTCACTGAACATTGTGGGCCAATAATACCCTGCCTTCATTATCTTGAGAGTTGTTACCCATGGAGCAAAATGTCCTCCGGAATCTCTGTCATGAAAATATTGTAACACCCTCTCAATTTGACCAGTCCCAATGCACCTCAATATAACTCCATTGATGTCTTTTTTAAACAAAACACCATCAACAAGCACATATGGAATGGCTTGTAATCTGAAGTATCTCCTCTTTGATTTACTCATTTCTAGAGGGCATAGGCTAGTCTGTATGAAGTGTATCATATTCTGAGTCCAACAAGGATCGGGCACGTCATCATCTTCCTGTTCTTGACCATCATGTAGTACCAAGACAATCTCTTTTTCATCACCTGCTTCAACTTTCCGACTCAAAGCTAGTTGTTCACATAGTCATTTTCCATGTACTAGCTTAGTGAACTTAATTTTGATGTTGTATTCCATGACACGAGTGATTCATCCTGCATGTTTCTCATTCAGATCCTTGTTTAGAAGGAAGTTCTTGACTCCCGCATGAGAGACTAGTAATTAGATCTTATTGTTTGAGACTAGGTGCTTGAATTTCTTTAAGCTCCTGATCACTGCAAGGACATGCTTCTCAATGAAAGAGTACCTTGTTTCATATTCCTCCAAGCCATGAGTGAAGAAAGCAACTGGTTATTCTAATCCCTCTTTGTTTTGCTGTACTAAGATTGCAGAAATTGTGTCTCCACCACCAAAGGCATATAGCATGAACTTCTTGGAGAAGTCTGGATTGACAAGAGTCAAGGCTTGAGATATAGCCTCTTTTATTGCCTCAAAACTTGCCTTGCTTCAGATGTCCACTTAAATGCCATGTTCTTTTTCAACATCAACGTTATTGGCTTTACGAGAGCTGCAATGTTTGGAACAAACCTGCTGAAAAAATTGATCCTTCCCAAGAAGATTTGAAGAGCCTTCTTATGACTTGGCAATGGCAACGCTCGAATTGCTTCAAATCTTTCTGGGTCAATTGTCAATCCTTCCTTTGAAACAATATGGCCTAGAATTTTTCCTTCGTGAGCCACGAATATGCATTTTTTGGGATTCAATGATACCCCAAATCTTCTACACCTCTAAAATACCTGTCTTAGATGAAAGAGGTGATCCGTTACATTTTTGGAGAATACAGTGATGTCGTCAAGATATATCTGAACTATTTTGTTCATCAATCCCTTGAGTGCCATATCCATTTCCTTTTGGAAAGTGGCTCCAACATTTGATAGCCCAAATGGCATCTTCTTTTAGGAATAGGTACCCCATTTGGTAGTGAAACTTGTCTTGAACTGGTCATCTTCTTTTACCATTATCAGATTATACCTTGAGCAGCCATCTAGGAGAGAGAATCTCTCCGAACCAGACACTACTTGAAATATTTGTTCCATTGAAGGAAGTGGGTAATGGTCTTTGAGAGATGCCCTGTTGAGGTCTTGGAAGTATACACACAACCTGATTTCTCCTCTCTTCTTCCTGACCGGAACCAAGTTTGCAACCCAGCTTGAGTGCTTGATCAGGAATATATTACTTGCCTCTATTAGCTTGTTTAACTCTTTCTTCATTAGAGGCTCGATGTGAGGGTTGACTGGTCTTTGCTTTTGCCTAATGAGCTTAGCATCTGGATCTAGTTCTATGGTATTTTGTGCCAACTTTGGATTGAATCCTCTCAAGTCTTCATAGCTCCAAGCAAAGACATTTGGAAATTCTTGGCAAAGCTGTATGCAATCTGATTTCTCCTTCTCAGTGGCCACTTTACCAATTTGAAGTGTTTTGCCTTCCCCAACCTGAATTGGCTCTAAATCTTCTCCCTTGACCTGTATGTTATCCTTTTCCTTATAGAACTGGTCGTTAGGGCTGAAGATAGAATCCCAATGTTACTAAACCTTTGGGAAGCTTGTTTTTCCGCAGCTACACTACTTTATCCTCGTACTGCTGCTCTAGTCTGTCCTGATTCCTAGCTGAGAATTCAGCTTCTTCTTGTAAGAAATTGATGATCTGTTGATCATTCTCAAAAACCTGCCAGCTTGTGTTATTATCTGGAACTGCTGGCCTCATAAGCACATGGATATTTGGTTGTGTTTTTTTACCTCTGATGTTGTCAACCACATCAAACGTTGCTCCATCTGCTGTGAGCCTATCCACAGCTTCATTTTTCTTCCTAGGTATGGACATGATGTTGAAAGCTTCAAAATCCTCAACGAGGTCCCATACCCTATTCTTGTAGTTCTTCAGCATGTCATTATTTGTAGCATGTTGTCCCCTGACTTGATTGATGATCAACTCGCTATCCCCGAACACCTGCAAGTTCTTTATGCCCAATTTCCTGGCCCCAATGAAGTCAATGAATCAATGCTTTGTATTCAGATGTGTTGTTTGAACATGAAAACTGGAAATGAAAAAGATGAATAATATTTGATACCTTGAGGTGAGACCAACATTTCACCACCTCCAGCACCTTTCCTACTCCTTGATCCATCGAAAAAATAACTGCCATACCTCATTGTCATCCTTATGGTCTTGTTTGGTGATGCTAAGAATAGACTGGTTTTCTTCATGTATGCAATAAACTCCTAGCTCAGATTCTTCTTCTTCTTGGTAGGGATCAAAACCATGTACCTCGCTTGCCCATTCATCAAGAGTCAAATATGGGATGCTTCCAACTTTGGTGTCAGCTTCATTTGTGTTTGGATAATCTTCTTGATCAAATGCTGAATAGTTGGCATTGATTTGGCTTGGAGTATGAGGCTCAATATGAAAGTTTGCAATTGGTTCAGATCTGATTGTGACCTAAGTACCATATCTTATTCTGAACAACATGTGTGACTACTCAACAGATAAGTAGCCTCCAATTCTAGCTGTGAAATCCCTTGATAAGCATAGGGAAAAGAGTGGTGGCAAATCTATCACTAACACATCTTGCAAAACGGTAACGTTGGGGCATGTATGCAAGGTAAGATTCAAACCTTTAATCACTCCTACCATTGCTACTGCTGTCCCATCTAATTGCACTACCCCATTTGATATGAATTCATATTGGAGACCCAGCTGATCAGCTATTTGCTAGGGCATGATAGAACTACTTGCCTCAGAATCAATCATGCAATTTTGTACTAATTTATCCCCAATGATTAATGAAACATAGAATGGATGGGGTTTCAAAACTTTACCTTGTTTTCCTCCATGATTCCCTTCAGCATGAGCATCATTTGTGAGGATATTCTCTTGCATAGGGACCTGCTAGTTCAAAGTTGACCAATCTGTTATGGCAGCTTGTAGAAGATCTCTTTGTCCTGGGATGGATAAAGATTCCCACATTGATATATTCACATTTGTCTTCTTCATTTGATCGATGATGTTAAATGGGGATGAAAGATCTCTCTGTTTTCCTTTAGGCTGCACATTCCTTTCTTGCGCATGGGCAGAAATAGCTATCATTTGAGTTGGCTTAGAAGGTGGTTTGGGCTGTCCTTGCAGGTTTGGAACTGTATTTTGCTTACTGACACCTTGTGGAGTGATGGAAGGTTATAGATCACTTGGAGCCAATGACTTCCCTTCACCAATATTCCTCTTCTTTGATCTTGTGTTAGCTGCTACACTCTGAGAAGTTGTTTGACTCATGCCACAAAAATCTTCAGCTTGCCAATTCACAACTGTGGTATCATTTGGAGCTATGTTTTGCTGAGATGTCCCTTGTTGCTGATTTATTTCGTGACTCACTTCACCCTCTATGCTAGTAGTGGTCACCATCAAGGCTTGGTTCAAAGCACCATTGAAGCACATAGATTGGTTTTGAGTTTAACTGCATGGGAAACACCAATCATACTCTTGAGCTATGTTGTTTTGCACTAACACTAATGCTTTAGAAGCAGATGCAACATTGGGGTTATAGGGCTGAAATGGTCTATTGGCGGGAGGCCTTACTTGGATTTTATTTTCAGTTGGATTGGGTGGCCTATTAGGTTGGTATGGTGGCCTAGCTTGGTACTGCGCTTGAGGCTGATAAGGTCTAGCACTTTGAGCTTGCTATCTTTTGATAGTCACCAGATCATTTCCAAGGTTCTGTAATTGTTTCATAACCTCTTGGAGTTCATTTGAAGCGCTAGAGGATGAAGTAAAATTTTCATTTGAACTTTGATTTCTAGGAGTGGGAATAGGAGCCAAAGTGGGTGTTTAACTAGTGCTTGGATTTTCTAAGTTTGGATACAAGGGCATGAGAGGCCTAGGAGCCAGCTTACCAGCTTGAATAAGACATTTTTAAGCCCTAATGGAAATGTTATAAGTAGCAGGTAAGGTTATGCCTCCCATAGATTGAATTAACATAGAAATATCAAAACTCAAAGCTTTAAGATAATATAGAAAAGCACCTTCAGCTGTTGGCCTAACGGCCACTGGAATCCTATCCCAAGACCTTTGAAATCTAAAGTTGAAGTCAATTAGCTACTCGTTGGGAGCTCTCTTGATAGTTGTCAATTGTTCTAGTAGAGACAAATTGTCTCCCTTTTCTCTAAACTGGTCATAGAGAACTATGCATAACTGATTCCAATTTTGAATAGAACTAGCTCCAAGGATCCTAAACCATTGCAATGCCTTCCCTTTGAAGGAAGATGCCAGTAATTTGACAGCAACATCCATTTCATTTATCTCATGGATTGCACAAATGTTATTAATGTCTTTGACATGATCACCGAGATTGGTATGATTTTCTCCAGTGAAAAATGGAATGTTCTTCAATGCTGCGATTGGAACTGGATTCTGTGCATTGAGGGCAAGTGGGATGCTGTCAGTGAAGTTGACAAAAGGGTTTGGCTATGCCATTCTGATTGGCCTGAAAACCTTGTTGATTGGATGAAAGGTCTACCAGGTGGAGATGGTGATCTTTGTGGTCTTCTTCCTCTCCTTCTACCTGGTAATAGCTGCAAGTGGAAAAATAAACCCTCTTCTCGAGTATTAGACCTAGTTCGAATTCTTCTTATGTACCTAGGAAACCTTTGGTGCTACCACTGAATTCTATCCCTTTGGAGTCGCCAGATGTGTTAGAGAACAAGCCTCAAAAGGCTGAATTTTGCAAAGTTACACACCAAACTTGACAATATTAAAAATAGAATTTAAAACTTTGAAGGATCCGAAAGATACAGTTCTTCAATTTAGTTATCAGGTCCTGTTGTGCAGCTACTAATCCCCGAAAGGTACAGGCAAAACTCAAGTCATGCAAGGCAATTGGGAAAACCCGAAATACTAAAAACCATGAAATTTTGAAAGTCAAAATCTAAAAAATCTAAGAATACCCTTTTGAAGATTATCCCCCGATCTATCAACTGGTGAAATTTTGACTTGTTTTGAGCAAGTTAAGCCCTTGAAAATTGATTTCAAAGTTCAGCTTGGAAAGGTGAAAAAATATGAAATTGTAAAACCTATAATTTCTAAGTGAAAAATTCTTGAAAATTACTTCAAATATTATGAAATGACCTCTTGGTCCCACCGAGCGTGCCAAAACTGTTGGTGGTGAATCACAACACCCCTGAATGTCTGCAACTCAATGGGTTGAGACTCTCAGTGCGATTGCATAACATGGAGCTTTTCCCAAGTGTGGGACCTTGCGAAATCAGAAAAGCTCTCTGGATGAAGGCCGGATCCTATTCCTCTATTCAGATGCACACATAAAAATGTAGAGGGTTTACTAAAAATCCTAATCTAACTTGCCAAGGAGACAGGGTAAGAAAATGCATAAAAATAAACCTAAACTAACAAAGGTGATGCACCGAGGAATGAAGAACACCTGTCTTGCCAATAAACACAAACCATTAAAATGCAATCCGAGATCATGCATTAAAATGCAATGCAAGATCATGCAAAGATAAAACAAATTTCAGTGAAATATCAGGAGGATGAAAATGAACATAGAGAGGGTTGAGAATCATCCATAGATAGAGGACCTCGTAAGCTTTCCGAAATGTCCAACCTTGCATGAATCCGAGCTCCCTGTGAAAAAGTTATGGCCATCTGAATATCTAGGTTAGGGTTGGCTTCCTGTCAGCGCTCAAAATGTTGTGCCTCCTGAAGGTGCACCTTGGCGCATCCATTTGCATGTCATCATACTCTTACCTGTGCCATAGGTGCATCCAGATTTGTGTCGACATCCTCTTACCTATGTAATAGGCACATCCATATTTGTGTCGACATCCTCTTACCTGCACCATAGGCACATCCATATTTGTGTCAAAATCCTCTTACCTGCGCCATAGGCACATCCATATTTATGTTGACACTCTTTGACATGCACCTTCTACCTGCACCTTGGCGTGAAATTTTTTGTGTCGACACTTTTCTACTTACACCAGGGTGCATCCATGTTCATGTCGACACTCTTTGACGTGCACCTTCTACCTGTGCCTTGGCGCAAAATTTTTCATGTCGACACTTTTCTACCTCTGCCAGGGTGCATCCATGTTCATGTCAACACTCTTTGACATGCGCCTTCTACTTGTGCCTCGGCGCAAAATTTTTTTTGTCGACACTTTTCTACCTGCGCCAGGGCGCATCCATGTTCATGTCGACACTCTTTGACGTGCGCCTTCTCTACCTACGCCTTGGTGCGAAATTTTTCGTGTCGACACTTTTCTACCTGCGCCAAGGTGCATCCATGTTCATGTCGACACTCTTTGACGTACGCCTTATACCTGCACCTTGGCGTGAACTTTTTCATGTCGACACTTTTCTACTTGCACCAGGGCGCATCCATGTTCATGTCGACACTCTTTGATGTGCGCCTTCTACCCTGCGCCTTGAGTTGTTGGTGACACAATAAATATCAGGCTCTGAGTTTCTTTGATTTCCATATTCTTTTGCTTGTCTATATCTACCCAAGGGGGAGATATTTACAATAAAACTCACTCAATAAATCACTCACATGCTGACACTATACACTTTGCACTTTCATGATCACATACTTTTAGTACACATAATTCAAACCAATTTTTGATGACAGACTCTCATTTACTATTAATTCTTGACTATTGGGGGGCATATAAAAATGAACCTCATCTCATTCATACACATCCACTCATGGGGCACATGGCTCCTACCATTGACACTTCACTTCACTCTTTCTCATTGCACAACATAATGCATATCTTGGTTACATTTATTCTTTCTCACTTCTGCTTACATGTTTAGTTTATTACACATGCTAGATATATATCTTGTATGTCATTATCTTTATCATACACACATGCGCGTTCACTTGCCTTTCGTTATGATCATAGGTTATACATATCTATTAAAAGTAGCAAGGATTCTTGGCACAATACCTATTACCATTCCCACAATGGCTCCTAGGGGCATCATCTTTTGTACACTATAGGTGTTATTATTTCATGTTTCATAAGACATTTATAAATTGGATTATACGTATTTTGACATAATTTTTATTGTTATAACATGTTAATGGGTGCTACATGTGTAACTATTGTTATGTAGGTTTATTTGCATCGATGGTTTTCTATTACATTGTTTGTTGTATTTTCTCTTTGTCTTGTGTGCGCATTGTTTTCTTTTTCCTTAGTCATACTTGATTGTATTGAAACATTTTGACTTATGTCCCATGTTTGAAACCCACTTTTCACTGTCTACATTATCTTCTTGCATGTTTATATTGTCTTCTTGTGTCTTATCTTACATTTTATCTTCTACATACATTTTTTTTTTTTTTCTAATAACAGTTGTCTATTATCCACTTTGTTTATGTGTTCCTTTGTTTCTACAAGTCACATTCCCTTCCCCCTATAGCGCATAGTTTTAGGAAAACATTTTGTTATCCTTTGGGCCGCATACTCCTTTAGTGACATTGCATGCACTATAAATGAGATGGGAATCATTTGGGTGAATCATTCACCCCACAGATTGTCATACAGTTATAGTTCAACACATTGTAGTACTGGTATAACACAATAATAAGTATCAGATGGACCTCAGAATCATGCTTTGGTCCTTATCATAGCAAAGACACCAGCTCCCAGTCTAGGATAGTAGTGCCTGGGAACCCTAGACCCTTTTAGGACGCCTATGACCAGGGGGAACTTAGAAAACATTTGACATTTCATCACAGTCTATAGAATTCCACACAATGGATTTTATAGGGAAAACATTACTTAGCACTCGGTATGCATGTACTATACAATACTTTTTGATTTCATGTTAGTTTGAATTTTTTAAATTGTCCAAATCATAAAAACCATTTTTAGTGGTGTTCCACACTGCAGGAAGTAGTTAAAGGTTGGAGGATGATACCAGAATTTTTTCCCTACACTTCTTCCATGACGTGGCATGAGATTTCCCAAAAAAAGAATGGTGGGTGCAAATGGCATGAAATCACTCAAAAAAATCTCTGGTCTACAACATATTCAGGATCCTTTCTACACCCTTTTACTCATCACAGATCAGGTGCATATATTCTTTTTTCATTTTCTTATTTTACATACTTCTTACACATTTCGATCATATACATGCTAATTTTACTACTTGTTTATTCTTTCGTTTTACAAGTCCACCCTTATAGGAAGAGGTATTAACATCACTTTATAACACCAATAACAATAATCACATAAACATTCACATCATGACATCACAATAACATCATCATTCTATTTTACACTTTTTCCTCCTTACCATCAATGATTCACATTATTTATCACTCCAGACATTGTCTTATCCCTCAGAATGCTCTCTTCATCGATCTACATGTTTATAAGGTACACATATCTTACCTACATTATTTTATCAATATTTTTCTCAACAAAAAAAAAGTGAGGGAAAATGTAGACACAAAATCATGCACATTGGGTAACTATTTAGTCCTAAAGTCATACTACTATTCATATGATTCCTAAGTAAGAAAAGTACTAATCAAGTCATGTCTTAGGCCACCTTTATTTATTTTATATTGACTTACACCCTTAGTTTCTCAGTATTCATTTTTTACACCTCATCATTAATTATCTTGGACACTAGTGCCTAGCTAGGATGTCCATGCTAGGAACCCACATCCCATTTGGGAAAACTTGACCTCAGTATACGTTATTCACACTTTTTGGGTCCTTTCTAGTGATTTAATCATATTCTATTTTTTAATTCGTCCTTTTTGGGATTAATTATGAAATTCAATCAATGGAATCATATAAATATAAAGTTATGTGATCATAATAAGGGACTAAGCACTAAGCACTAGTTATCACCACCTAAGGTTGCATACATCAAACATCTGAGAATTCCATTACATCCATATAGAACCATACAAGGGACATAAGGGTTGGATATTCTGCATACACTTCATAGGAGGAAATTTCATTATATTTCATTCACACATCTATTACATTTATGTACATCTAGCTTACTTTCTCACTATTAAGTGCAACACGCACAAGAGTCACCTAGGGCACAATTCTACCCACACATACATAGAACTACATTGGGTAAGAGATTTATTAGAGCCATCCTTTGTAAGATCACCATTGGGATAGTTGAGTAAAATCTAGAACCTCATTTTATATCTTTATTTAGTATTTAATGCCTCTTTAAGGGTTTTGTAGATCATTACTTCATTGCAGGTTTACAACAACCTCGACGATCATTGTGTCATAGAACAGAGACCAAAAGATATCAACAATGAACACATAACAATCACTCAAAGGATGTTTTCTAAGGATTTTAGCATACACAAGTGCCGAGAACAAGCCTAGAGAACCCATAGGTTCCCCTGTCCCTCTCCACGTGCCCCAATCAAAATAAACTATCATCTTGAACACTTTTATGGGGTTTTGTGTGAAGATCATCCATCTCTTTTTATCTGGTCAACACTTTCTCATAGTCCAAGAAAAACTATAAATTAGGTATGGATTATTATCCCCTATCTGAACCTAGGGTCTCACACTTTCCTACTCAATTTACTTGGCTTAATTTATGTATTTAATTGTAAATTTATTTACCGTTGCAATAATAATAAGATTAGGCATAAATTCACATTTCATCATAGTCAAAATCATATGTAAAGGGTTGCTACTTATCGCAGCTAACTCCTGCATTCACAATGACTATCTACATGATGCTATAATGAGGGATTTTTTAAAAATATAATTAGACATAATTAACGAAAATACATAATTTTTATACCTCAGTGAGTTGTTGTATAGATGAAATCGTAGCAGAAACGCCTTTCTCTACTCCTCTCATAGGTGGTAGTGTGTCTTTTGTTTTTATCAAATTTATAAGAAAAATATATCACGTCAATTTAGTTGAGTGAATAGAATATATATAGATACAAGAACATACACATATAAACATGCATTTGAGTGAAAGTTTTATATATTTACATATGTGAACATTTTATAAAATTAATATTCTAAATTACATTTGTGAATGTATACACAGGCAAGGTTCTCACACCCTGTTGTTCAAATGATGAATTCCCTCCCGGACACTATAATATTAATGCATACATTTCATATGTATTTGTAAATTAATAAATTTGACCAAGATCAAATAAAATTATTTTGAAAATTTAGCATATATGTGTAAATCAAGTACTCATATATTTTTGTAACATGTAATAAAAGATAAAAATTACCTATGAAGGTTTCGTTGATGGATAAAATCCAAATATATCACTCAGAAGGTGTTAGACATAACTTCATCATCATGTGTACCATCAATGGAAAATCCACCAACACACCAATTTTCATGAAAACTTCATCCTCATCGGGTCACATTCATATGCTACCACAAAATGTGAAAATATGTGGCTTAATGTTACTAATACCTAGAGGAATCCTCTATCTAGCTCCATGAACATCGTCATAAGAAAAATCCCTCATATGTTGGATAATGGTATCAGAGAGCACCTGAAGCATGTAAAGTGTATCGATATCTATGGTCTCCTTCACTATTATACAGAAAGTATCGGTATGAGATGGATTTTGTGTGGGAACTCTATAAGTTTGAATACAAGCAAATTATGCACATGTTCTATCCTTTGTAGATCCTTTTCGTTGTCCCTAAAACTCGTGGTAGTTAAAATAGTTTGAGATATGAATGAGTATAAACTCACAATAGATTTTGCTCAAAAAGTATAGTGGAACCTCATTGTTTGCAAGGTGGTATATCAAATACCATCCACCATCTATCCTTTACATTATTTTTTATCAGATCATTATTACACAAGTGGATTGGAAACTATTTACATGATAACAGAACTAGGAAATTGGTTTTAGGGTCTGTGGATAATGTACATCTGAGGTATTTTATAATTAGTTTTTTAACATCTCGATATGATAATTTACTTACGTAATATTCCCTACAAGTCTGTCTATAATATGTTTGCCTATTAGTTTGACTTGTTTACACATCAACCTGAGCCACTAATGCCTCAAAATTGTTTGCAAGCGATGCATGACAGGGGTATATGGAATTGTGATCCCTCATTATTTTAATCAATTCCTCAATTAAAATCTTATTCTCCATTATATGGGACGCTAAATCCTCTTGAATACCTGAAGGATTTTTAACAATTATATGAGTTCTATGAGAAATGTGAGCATTTGCAAGGTTTTTTTGTGGTTGTGAAAGAACTTAAACAATATAAAAACATGTATTTAATTAAAATATTTAATAAAATTACAAAAATTTATTGCAATTCCTAGAAAAATGTTGATGCGTAATCACAACACCCTTGATTGTTTGCATTTTGATGGATTAAAACTGTCATTGTGATTGCATAACATGAAGCTTTAATTTTGTAACTTTTTCAATTGGGAAATCTCTTTAGAGAATGGTCAACTTCCTATTCCTGTATCTATCACCACTCACAAATTTTCTTAAAACTAATCTAAATCCTTTTCCTAAAATTTTCCAAGGAGACAGGGATAAGAAGATGTAAGAAAAATAAACTAATCTATTCGAGGTGATGCACCAATAAGGAATGCTAAACACCTTCTTTTCATAGAGATGAAAACAAATAAGTTTGAAGGGGATGAATACACACCGCAAGTCAACCAATTTTTATGAATTCCTTCACCATAAAATACGGACCATTAAATATGCAACATAATTTTACATGCATTGATAACCAAATTTTTAATGAGAGATCAGAAAGATGCATTGAACATAAGAGAGGTTTGAAAGTCATCCAAAAACTTATATTATCACCCCACATATTTGATACGCAGCATTACAATGGCCAAGAGGAAAAAAATACATTTATAGTTTGAATGGCTGGTTTGAACTCCAGAAGATCACTTATAGACAAGAGAATAAGGGAGGGTGTAAAGAAAGATTATCTAATTTTTTCAAATGAGCCCCTCCTTACAATATATCGGAAGAATGAGAGAAGAGAAAGAGAGGAATTAGAAATATTGCTTCCACTGCCAAAAAATGCATTAAAATCAACTACAACAATAGAGGGTACCATTGCAAAACCCCTACCTCCATGTACTTTAACTTGTTGGGAAAGAAAAGAAGCCCACACCTTCATCATTTTGGTAGGTGAGAAACCCAATTTTAATATTCTAAGGTGACAGATTGTATTTCCTCTTTTTTAAATATTGAGAGCTCTGAACTCCATAAGAGATTTCACAAAAGTCCTATTTTGTACAAATCCAAGCTCCCAGTCAAAAGTTATGGCCATCTAAAGATTAGGGTGGCATACTATGATAAATACGGGTGGTGAACTACCTTTTCAGACTCTAAACATGCATTGCACCCTCCAAAATATGAAATCTCAAACTTTTGGGATTCAGAACTTTAAGATTTTCCACTTCGTAGATCGTTGTATTGTTCATCACTCAAGTTGGCTCGAGATTTCTGAAATATCAAATTATCACATTCAAAAATTCATACTTCAGTGTTTAGACTTAGAAATAATGTCATGTGACCATGTTCATCGTTCGAACCAAAATTTATAAAATTCTAAAACCTCGATGTTCGAAATTTGGACGTTAGGTTTTGGACCTTTTTCTTTTCAGGGATTCGAAACTTTGGGTTTCAAGAGTTCAGGTTTCAGTATTTTGGGACTTTTGGTTTTGAGGTTTCGAGACTTCAGGTTTTAGGGATTTAGGACTTCGAGTTGTAGGGTTTCATGACTTCAGGTTTTGGGATTAGATTATCCACTTGGCACATGAAATATCTGAAATCCCAAAAGCGTAAAGTTTGAAGTTTCGAATTTGGGTTTTAGAATTTCATCTCCCCATGTGTATATGACCATGTCATTAAAACTTTTCTTGGAGACTTGTATAGTTCTATAGTTTAGATATGTGCATGGTGTCTTCTATATTCCTCTTGTATCCTTCTTCTCCTCTCTTCTTCTTCTTCAACAAATATTTCCCTTTTATATGCTGGTACCTTATCATGATCCTGATTACTCCCTTTTATATTAAAGAGTGATTTTCATCTCTTATGTTCTATTTTTTTCCATTAGGATTTCCTTCACTACTTGAGATTTTTGTTATTCATGGGTTCCTCATCAGGATTTATGGTCAGGATTATTTCTAAATTCCCACCTCATCCTATATTATGATGAAAGGGGGTGTTGGTGTAATAATTTTACACATCACGTGGTGAGTCTTATAACGTAGTTGAGGTCATAGGTCTTGGTGTCACAGGGGTTTTATAGGGGTCGTCACTAGATTCCTTACATGTTAGTGTGTCATTACATCATATGGGAGTTACTTTGATTTCTGGAATGTAACTCCACTTTAGAGGTCATGATTGTAAGTACTGGGGGTTACAAAACACCGCATTTTTGTATCCCTTATCCTTACAAGATCTATGAGGATGGACTTAATATTTTCCCTCTTTTGACACTACATGATTAATGCTCACTCATCTATAAGACCTCATCACGCTACTAGAGTACAAATATGTCGATGTTCATGTAATCCCGCATGATCATCATGCTTTGCATTTTTAAATTCTTCCTAACTGTTACCCCAAAATTCACCCCCCCAGGGTAAATTTTGATAACATGCATTAAATTCTCAAGTTCCAATTCAGGGAAAAAATTCATGTTTCTAGGGTCCCCTCAGATTTTTTCTAACTCCCTTGTCCAAGTAGAAGAGGACAAGTTCTGAGAAAAGGTGAAAACTTTGCAGAAAACAAGCTCGGGCCAGAAAAATCATTAAAAATGGCTAAGTCCTAGTAATAGTCGGGATGAGGGACATCTAGGCGCGAACCGGCTGAGGCTGCCAGACGGTGTTGGAACAGTTGGGACAAAGGGACGCGTGGGAAAATCCGAACTTAAAAAAAATTGACTAACTGTTGATCTGGGACATCTGGACAGTTAGTATGTGGAGGACACGGGTTGGCCAAAAAGACTTAAGGCAGCCCCGGAACAATTGGGCCGAAGGTACACGAACCGCCTGAATCCGTGAAGTCCAGGACAAGCGGGACAAGAGTATGCGAAGAAGCCGGTTCAGCTGAAACAGAGGAATCGTACTAGGACATCTGGGCCAAAGGGACGTGTGGGACACCGAAGCCGCCGAAGACCAAGAAGAAAAGTTTTTGGTCCGGAAACTAGGCCATAAGTTTTGACTCCGAGCTCCGATTTTCATAAAATTAGATTTCTGGAATGAGCAAAGACGTCCTCTACACCAAAAAAACTAGATTTATTGAAACATGGCTCCATAAGTTAATGCTCATCCCATATGATAGAAAATGCCTGCCAGACCCCAAATTGCCCGCACTCAGAAGGCCATAACTTTTGATTTATCGCACAAAAATTGGTACCATTGGAATATGGCTCCGAGCCCAATCCAAGAAATTCTGGATTTTATTAGAGATTGATCATGTTTCATTTGTGGTTGGGAAATTAAGAGGCATGGTCATCATTCTTTCTCTGCTGCAGCACATGGTAGTATGGGGATCCTTTTGCAAGTAATTTATAATCATATTACCCATTTAATTCCTCTTATGGTTGAAGAACAGATTTCAGTATTTTCCCTTCTCTTTCCCTTCTCATTTTTCTATAAATTGGAGTGTTGGGCTCATTGTAAAGAGAGGGGGTTTTCAGATAGATCTCTGTCAAAATGTGAGCCAATGTTCTGCAGGCCCTGTAGTGGACTCCTTGCAATAGGCCCTTTTTGTAATAGATTGAACTGTGCATATCATGAAGCAATAAAATTCAGTTTGTGGATGTGTCTTCCCCTTATTCTTCTTGCCCCTTTAATTTTTCTACAAGAATATTGATTATTATGTTCTTACACATTATCATTGTGTATGCTTGGAATAATATTTTTCCTCATCACCTCTTCTAGTGTGCACTTTGCCTCTGTACACACATTTGGAGAATACTCTCACACCCTCCTTTTTTGGTGTATCACCGCTGTGTAGGCTTTCATCTTATGCATTCTCTCTCCCTGGTCCCTTGGAAATTTAGATTAGAATCCCCAGCATTAGAGTAGATTGTGGCAGGTCAAGAACCAACTTTCTCTGGAGGTCTATCTCAGTAGCTTTGGAGATAATACCCATGTTATTACACCGTGAGTTCAAGAATATGCACTCATAAGGGTGCTGTGATTTGGTGATAATAATAAACATGGTTAAATTATACTTGTTTGACCTAATATTTAGGGTTGAAATCCTAAAATGAAACTCATTTTCCGTTTTAGGTTTTTCATGTAGAGGTTTTAATACTTGGTGAAACCTTGGAAAAAAAATTTAACCAGCATAGTTTAAGAGCTTGATCTCTCCATTCTATCAGTTCGAGCTGTGGGGTTTGTTCTTTACTTGGGCCTCATTTATGTGAGTTGGTGGTATACATTTTATATCAGTTGGAGCTCCCTATTTGTGGCTTTTTAGCTCATGTTCGAGATGTGTTTGGTGATAATTAATTATTGAGTACGTGCTCCATATTTTTATTATTTTGAGCTCTATTTATCATTTGGGAGGCCATGGTTTTTCTTCTCACTCTTTTTAGAGTTCATCATGGTTTTTTTTTTAGGTTTGAGCTATGTTTTTGCTCAAGTCTCTCATGGATTTCATTTAGTTTGAACTATGTTGTATCACCATATTTTTCCTTTTTCTCAGTGTCCATTGTTTTCATAGCACAAATATGACTTACTTAAATTAGCCATGGCTTCTGATATTGCTGTGGTGTTGTTACCTAGCTCAGTCATGTTATTTCCTCTTACTGTTTTGTCACCATTTTATAGGTTCACGATGTGATCTGATGAGAGAAGGTGAGTTATGATTTTCCTAGCTCATGATGTTTTATATTATTCGAGTGCTTTGTTCCTTCCTTGAGTTATAGCTTACCATGTTCCTAACTTGGCTTAGCCATGCATTTCACTATGGAGCTGTGTTTTTCGATATTTTTATGGTTTCTACGAGTTTGACCCTTATTTATAATCGCTTGAACCTGATGTTTTTTACTTTGGTTGACCTTTGTTAAAAGGTAAGCACATGTTTACCATAAAATATACCAACCTATCCTTGGTTTTTTTTCATAGATGTGATTTCTCAATTTGTTATGTTATTTTATATTATCTCAACCCTTATCTTTTATCTTGCTAAAACTTTGAGCTCATTGTTCTGGTGCTCATCTCAGTCATGTTTTACTTTAGCTTGCAGTTTTGACACCCTTAACCCATCCATGCTCTTAGTGAGGTTTCTATTTTTCCTTTGAGTCCTTGGTGCACTCATTTCCATGGATTCTTGGGTATGTTGTGATTTTGGTGAGTACTTGTCTTCACTTCCATTTGATGGGTAATTTTAAATTTTTGGGGGCTTGAATAAAAACAACCCATATTTTTTCACTGTAGTTTAAGAAAAATATCTATTTTTTAAGATCTTTAGAAATTTTGGATAAATACATTTGTAAATGATTTCAAAAAAATTGAATTTTTCACATTCATATTTACAAGAAAAGTATAAAATTTTAATTATTTTTTATACTTTTGGGTTTGGTTGAAACTTCATCAGTTTCATAGTGTCATGGACATCTACATTTAATCCTTGTTAGAAGAAAATTTGTACCTTTACATTGCTGATTTGGAAGAAAATTCTAAAATTTTGTTGGTCAAAACATAATAGTGTGTCCAATTTGGTAGCCAAAAATATCTTAAAATCTGGTTTCTAAATATATCTTTAAAAACATATTAAAATCTCAAACAATATGGGTAAATTATGGATTTACATCTCGTTGGTACATTTAATCTCTTAAAAATACATGTTTTGACATTTTATATGTCTTTGGTCATGTTTTGGTTATTAGACATATTTTTTTGAACCTATAGAAAGTGAAAAAAGGTTTTAGATATTTATATGCTTTTACACTTGTTATTTTTTTCTTTATGTGGAAAACAATTAAAAAAGAAAAATTGCTTCATATCCTAATAAGATCCTGTAGTCTATCGGTAATGGGGTTTGGGTGGATCGGTTAAGATGGATGGTTATTTTTCAGATCCACCCAGGTTCTAATCTCGATGGGTAAGATCCCTTCAAGGTGGTTTACCAGTGATTGTAGGTGCTGCATCATCGGTGGAGGACTTTACATCGTAGGCAATGGCATTCACGGTGGCTAGTGGCTCTAAAAATGGCAGTGGCAGAAAAAAAATTGCTTCGTTACTATGGCCTCAATGGTCATGGTTTGTGATGGATTAATTGTAATATCTTGTCTAAAAATTTTGTTAAGGGAGGGGACCCAATAACCCCCCTGTTCTAAGCTCAGGTCAAAAGCATAAAACTCTCTAAAAAAATACCTTGCAATCTATTCACTTTCTATTAGATACAAATGAAAACAAGAAAAAAATTGTTCATCATGATCTGAACTTTTATTCCTTTAAATTTTAGTTTCTAGAATTTGATAGTTGATGATTTTTAGCAACCACTTTTCCATTATGCTTGAAAAATATTAATAAATTACTCTTTAATTATGCATATGCAGTTGGAAAATGCATGATATTCAACTCTAATTTGAACTATGTATCTTTTCATCTTGATGTTATACTTCACATGCACAAACTATTGAAGGGAAAGTATAATCATTCTCTATAATTTTTTTTATAGATGCATTATTTAAAAGTATTGAAAAAAAATTTTCCTTCTTCAACTACTTTCTTTTTTGATAAATAATGTAAATACAATCGAATTTGGAAGTATAATAAAGAGTCAGGAGAACCTTGAGCTCTAACACAAGTTTTTTTTCCCTCTCTTTTAGGTTTTATGGAGCTGAAGAAGGAGCAACTTGGAGAAGAAACATCAAGAAAGGGGATTCTTCTTCCAAGAAATGAAGGGTCCCCTTCTCTTCCTTATTGTTTAGTTTTAGATATATATTATTTATTTTCTTCCATACTTATATCCCATGGATTCTGTGGGTAACTTATACAAATTTCCTTAAAAATAAAAGAATTTTTCAATGTAATTAATTGTCTGATGCTTGAATTCTTTATAATGCTATTAATTTACATAACTCTAGATGAACATTTTGAACATGAATTGATTAATACGCTTACATATAATCGATACAAACTTTAATAATGAAATGTTTGTACATTTTCTGATCCCCTGAAACTAATAACAATGAATAAATGATGAAACATGTAACTGCGACCTTCTTCCGCATGTCTATTTATGATGTTTGATGTCATTACCATATCCATAAGGATCCATCAATAGTTCCTAAAGAGATTATATATGATTCTGATGAATATATCAAGATGGAATGAAATCCTATATGGGGAAGAGGAATTTTGAAAATTTCTTCTCTGTTTGTTCCGTGACTTCTCATTTTCTCATTCAAGGAATCTAAAAATATATATTATATTCCACTCCAATATGATGAAAAAAAGTGGTAAAAATATTTTTTTGATTTTCTGAACTGATTACCTACTAATCAACAAGAACCACGAACCTTTATTCCCTCCTAGCCATGAAAACCAATCTGAAACCTCCACATAATATACACCAACAATTCCCAACGCCAAGAAGTTATACACAAGACTGAAAATCCTCTGCACTTACTAAAAATAACACTAAAAAACATGTGTAAAAACGCACTTGGAGGAAACATAAAATTCTTACCAAGGCTATCCAATAAGAGGGAAGCCACATACTGAAATAAAAAAAGGAGTATGCTTAAGAACTTGAAGGAAAAGTACACTATAACTAACCTATTCCTGAAGAAATGAGAAGAAAAAAAATACTGATGCATGAAAGAGAAGTAGATTCCTTTTCTTACACATTGAGACCATGTAACAAATTTGGCAAAGATCATGGCCTTAAATTAGATTTGAAAAATATTTAAAATTTGATTTCTATCCCTATTATCCAAAGTATCATATGAAGAAAGAAATAATTCCTATTCTAGTTTCTCTTTATCTTGATTTGAGAAGCATTGTTGCTTACATTTGGAACATTTTAGCTCATACTCATGCTCTAAATTAAGTGCAACTGGTGGAAACCCTTAATTCTATTCCAAATAAGCCAAGTATCTGATTAGACATGCCCTGATCGTTTAAGTTTTCTCATCTTGTATATATATAATTCCATGAATGGAGTTGGTAGACACATTATCTTCATTCATAATCATATTTGGATTTCAACAGGAACTATGTTTAGCTTCTTCAAACATCCATTTATCTTCCATGATGTCTGGTTCTACAATGGTTTCATCATCCCCTTGCTCATTTCCACCATGAATTTTGAAAGATCGAACTCATCTCTCTCCTCCTTGTGAGTATTGATCTAGGAAGCATGATTTCTTTGATGTCCTCTTCCATGGTATGTTCATAAAAAAACTAGGTTAAAGAAATGTTGAAGTGGAAGAATAATATGAATTCCCATTTTCAAAATAAATAAAAAATCTTCCTATGATCTCTTCTTCTTCAAATTAGAAATTTGAGAGCTCAAACTCATCCTCAAAATATTAAGGACCTTATTGATTTGGTGTGTTGACTAATGTTTTTGTTGGTGTTTCAATGCAACCTTATTAAAGTGCAACAAGTTCAAAACATTTAGAGAATCCATGATCATGCGATTTAGTTGCAACATCTTGATCACTTAGAATCCCTTCTTCATATTTATTTTGATATTTATCTTCATTCAGATTTGATGTAAGACACTTAATTGTGGGAAGCCCATCTTAAATGGTTAGAAATTTTTCATCTTTTATATCAAAGTAATACCAATTAGAAACTATTACTAAATTATTTTCTTCACTACAAGATAATATAAACTCCAGATTATTGATTTGATTCTCAGAAACATCTCCTTGAGAACATTATATTTACTTTGTAGCTCAATATATTTGATAAAAAAATTTCTATCCTTATTATTTTTGGTTGAATTTATTTTATTGTTTTGTGTCTTCAACATATTCCTTGAACTCATTATTTATCGCAGCATTAACCAGTTGTGAAATTTATTTGAAATCAAACCTTGGGCTCTAATTTCTTATATTTTGCTTTAGTGATTCCTCATTTGGATGTTTAGTTGGATTCCCTTATAAACCAATTTGTTGATAAGTTTCATTTTCAAATGGGTTTGAGAATATGAGGGAAGGTGTAAGATCTTTTGTAGGAGAACGAATGGAAGGATATGATTTAAAAGAGCTAAGAAATGTAAAATTTGATAGAGGTTCATGTTGACTAAGATTGGGAATCAATTATTGATATGGGATATGTGTGGGGTTTTTCCATTTAAAAGGGTTCCTTAATCTCACATTCTTGCATCTACTCTTTGACATCTTGTAACATCTTCTCAATCTTCAGAATTATACCTTCGTAATATTTTTTAAGCATGGAATTGTTTCCATAATCTATATATTCTTGTTCCTAAACAACATAATGATTATAAGGATAACCATAATGACTAGTAAGGTTTTGATAATGGTCATGTTCATTTTGATAAGACTTTTAGTGTTGATATGGAGGAGGATTTTGGGAAAATAAGGTAGATGGGAGTAATAATGCTCTTGGGATAGGAAATTCCAATGAGGATCTAAAATCATCATGTCATAAACTCATAAAAAATGAAAATATGGAGGAAATGGTATGCTTCTTAATGATAAATAATTGTGTCTAAAATGGTGGTATGATATTTGCAAAAAATAGCATCAAATTCTATAGAAAACTTGTATAGGCTTTCACTAGGCATGCTAAAAATTGTTATCAATTTGAAGAGTACCAAAGTTGAAGAAGTGTAAGTAATCCTTCTCTTCAACTCTTGGATCACAACTTAAAAATTTACTTTCATAGTCATTCTGGAAAGAAAACGTGTTTTATTTGAGACAAATCACGAGGCTTGAAATTAGTTGTAAAATCCTCCAATGTGGGACACATGTTGTAGCTGGATTTTGTCCACAAAGATGATCAGGCACTTGTGGCATCAGAAACTTGATCATGTTAGTTTCAAGTATCTCGAGACACTTCGTTGACAAAATATGTTACATGGGCTACCATCTCTTTAGAAGGATAGAGATAAGTGTCCTCACTTCCTAGAAGGAAAACAACATAGAGCCTCATTCCAGAAAAGTACATATCGAGCTCATTGTAAGCTTGGTCTAGTTCATACTGATCTTTGCAGTGTAATGTAATAAAGTCATTCTGGATTTCAGTACTTCATGCTATGTGTCGATGACTATTCAACAAAAATGTGGATTTTTTTTCTTCGTAAGAAAATTGAAGCTTTTAAAACATTCAAGAAGTTCAAATTAGTTGTTGAGAACAAAAATAGTCATCACATTATAAATCTCCACTCTGATCGAGGGGGAATTTAACATAAATGAGTTCAAAGACTACCTATAAACTCGCATGATTCGTCGAAAAATGCCTCCTCCACACACACTACATCAAAATGGTGTTTTTGAGAGAATATTTCATACTATCAAGGAAATTTTTTGATGCATGATCGATGACTCGAGACTTGCAGAGACATTCTGGGAAGAACCAGCAAATACTTTAGTGTATTTGTTGAACACATTCCCCACAATTTCTCTTGACAGAGTAACACCATAAAAATCATGGTCAAAGTAGAAAGCATCTATTGCACACCTTAAAGTATTCAAGTCCAAAGCAAGTATGCACATACCCAAGAAAAACAGAAAGAAATTAAACATGAAGTCACATAAAATCAACTTCATTGGGTACAATGAAGAGACTCTTGGGTACAAATTTATACATCTAAAGACTAGAAAAGTCTTCACCAGTAAATATGATGAGTTTTCTGAGAAGAATTAACGAGAGTCTCCTCCTCCAGACTCGCCTGATGTAGATTCTTCACAATTTGTAGAACTTGGAGATGATGTTCCCATAGATGATGAAAGTGATGATGGGGATGATAGTGTTCATCTGATAGAATGGATGCTCCACCAGATATATCCACCCCTTGACCATGGTCTTGGAGTAAAGAAAGAGAAGAACTAGACTTTGATTTGATGATTACAATTATTGAGTCTTATGAGCTCTCTACAATCTAGGAAGCCCTACAGTCAAAATATTGGAAAGATGCTATGGACTCTGAATAGTAATTAGTAATGAAAAATAACACTTAGTAACTTTTCGATCTTCCACTAGGAAAGAAACCCATTCGATTTAGATGGACATTAAAAATGAAGTACAAAATGGATGGGAGAGTGGATAAGTATAAAGCAAGACTAGTAGCAAAGGAATATGTACAAAAAGAAGGCATTGAATACAAGCAGACATTTTATCCCACAACTAAGATCAAAACTATCAAGATGATATTTTCTCTAGCTGAATAGTTTGGTTAGAAATTCCATCAAATGGATGTAAAAAGTTCCTTCCTAAAAATATATTTACATGAAAAAGTCTACATGACTCAACCTAAGGGATATGTAGTACCCTGTTAAGAAGCAAAGGCATGTAGACTCAAGAAATCTCTTTATGGCCTCAAATAGGCACCCTGGGCATGTTACATCAAAATTGATGAGCATCTCGTATAACATGGATTTATTAGAAATCCATACGATCCCAGTCTTTACCTCAACAATAAAGGGGGAGAGATTATGATTTTCGTTGTCTATTTCGATGATCTAGTCATCATTGCTAGTTTAGTGAGGATTATCAATGCAATGAAGAAAGATCTTAATTGATCGTTTGACATGACAGATCTCAGGTTAATGCACTATTGTCTTGGATTGGAAGTATGGTAGAAAGAGAATCATATCTTTGTTTCTCAGATGAAATATACCAAGACAATGCGTGAGAAATTTAGGATGATGGATTACACACTGATTACTACACCTATAGAGAAAAAATTGTAGTTATCTCATTCAGATCCATCTCTTGTGGTAAATACCACTCTCTATCGGTAGTTGATTGGAAGTCTCATTTACCTAACCTACAATAGAATAGATATCAACTATGTAGTGAGCTATCTATCCAGGTCCATGCAAGAACCCTAAGTTTGTCATTGGAAAGCAATAAGGTGAATCTTGAGATATCTCAAAGGATCATTGGATCTTGGTCTAAGATAAAAGAAGAATGCCAACTTCTTCTTGTTAGGATATTTAAATTCAGATCATATAGGTAATATTGATGACATAATATCCACTTCAGGATTTTTTTTGTTTATGGGATCTGGACAAATATCATGGGGGAACAAGAAACAAAACTTTGTTTCTCGCTCTTCCATAGAAGTCAAGTATCGTTCTACAGGAGAAGTTTCCTGTGAAGTAATTTGGCTATGTTGCATAGTCGAAGGACTTGTAATACCATAGGAGAACCTAACCACCATGTATGTTGATAATGAAGGGGTTCTCAAACTTGTTCAAAATCCCGTTTTTCATGAAAGAACAAAACACATTGAGGTACATATATATTTCTTACACGAGCATGTCTTGAAGCACAATATACAACTTCAGTTTTGTCCAATAGCTCAATAATGAGCAGATATCTTCACAAAGTCACTTCCATGTGACATGTTTGAGTTGTTCAGAGAGTTCCTCTCCTCATCTCTTAAGGCAATGCAAAATTAAGGCATGGAATGTTAGGTTAATTATTGTTTACCTAATATAATTAATTATGCATTGTGATTAGTTATATTATTATTGGTTATATTTAACCATATTATTGTTTTTTACTATGGAGAATTGTTAAAGTAATGTTTATCTTTATTTGATTCCTGTATGGAATTTTTTGCTCTGTTGTAACAATTATAGTTGTATTCATTTGTTGTAAAATTCCTATATGAATTGTACAACTCCATTGTAATTTTTGCTGACTTGATATTAATAAGGTTTATCAGGCTTCCACCCTTGATTCTTAGATTACATTTGGTACAAGAGAGAAAATATGGAACTATGAAGCAGAGAAGGTTCCAGAGAGGAAGCATATAGTTTTAGAGGTGATTCTTCACTCTAGGAGAACATGTGCTACCTCCAGCAACTTCCCAAAATGTTCTGCAACTCCATAACCTCCTACCATTCTTGAGGTGTGTATAAAGAAATTTTTCTTTTTCCTTGTTGCCTCCTACATCAGAAAAAATTTTCTCCCTGGATGTTATTTTAAAAAAAAATTCTTTTCTTCCCATCAGGTGTTTTAACTCTAATATTAGAGGTACCTTTTGTCTCTTCTAAAAACAAAAAATTGTTGTAATTGGAGGTTTTAATGATAGTTTTGGAGATCAAGCCAAACATTGGGTGAGTTTCTTTGTTGGTGAATCAAGCTAGGTTATTATTGGTGAGTCAATTATTGATAATAAGCCCTCTCCATAGTCGAGCTCCCCTGACTAAGCTGGTTACATACAAGGCCAAGCCATTCTATCAACACATCATGGAAGTGACCGAGTTGTAAAATAAATATGAGCTATATGTGTGATTTTGGAAGTCAAAATGTCCGAGTTGGGTGTTAAACAAGTCTAGATTTGTACCAAGCCATACATTGACATACTGCATTATCCTAAAAGCCTTTTTTAAACAAAACCGTGACCAGTCGAGTCGAGCACACTTCATAGGAGACTAATATACAACATAGGATAGAACCTCACTCTCTTTGTAAATGTTGGAATTTGTTTCCTTCTTTGGAGACTGAGTCCCTCCAGTGTGTCATCTTTGGTCATGTTACATCCCTACAAAGGCACACTCTAACCAACATTGAAGCCAAGAAACCTTGTTTCATATTAGATTGAAGTGGATAACATTGTAAATTGAGCTACTAGCTCCGCTTCGTCCCTCCAACCTACATAGTAAAAATAATAGCAAATGAATTAAGAAAAGGATATAGAAACAAAGGCCGATAAAAAGAAACATTTCTAAGGAAAGAATAAACAATGGCATTGGAAAAGCAAGGAGAAAAATGCGTTGAAAATTTGTTTTTCATGCATGTAAAACCTAATCATCTCCCTTCCTAGCATGCAGGCCATGTAGAACCTCTTCCACATCATTTTTTGTGAGGTTATTAACTTTTCTCATGCTTTGAATATAATCTACTTCATTTTTTAGCATAAGTGCTATATGTGCCAAGGTAGTTAAATTGATTTCCTTGGGGAAGGGAGGTTTTGGGTTCGACCCCCAGCCCAAATACAAATTTTTTAAACAATTTGAATTTAGCGGGAAATTTTGTGAAACTGCCAACTGTGGAGGAAATTTTAGGGGAAAAACCTCCACCAAGCAGTTTAGTCATAACTAAACAAATCACTAGAAATTTAGCAAGAAAAACCCTAATATAGGGAAATAAGCAATTTCTCCTAATAGGCCTATTTTTTTATTCTGGGCAACATTCACAAAAGGGGGAGTACCAGAAAATTCCATTTTAAGCAATTTTTTTACACTTTTTTTCTCACAAAGCCGTTTTGGGCTCTGGAGGCCACCACGGACCGCAAAACAAAATATATTTTCATGTCATTCATTTTTTTTCAATTTTTTTAATGTAATTGAATGATTTAGTTTATTGTACTGATTTGTAGGTTGGCATAATCAACCAAAAATATTTTAACTGGGCAGAAACTAGTAGAGAGTTATAGTAAAAAATAATAAAATTTGGTTCAAAAAACACTCACTAGATCGTAGATCTCATTCGCAGCATTTGGTATATATAGTGCCTCTGGGAAGTGCTTACGGCTAAAGTCATCAGGAGTACTACTACATTTAACACCTAATATACTGTAACAACATTATCTATGCATTAAATCTTTAAATCGATGAGGAGTAATAAGGTCACAGTGCACACATTATGAGCCATCCCATCCATCTATGAATGATTGTACGACATAAATCTAGACTGATAATTTATCTAAGTATATAGCAAAGTTACGCGCATAGTTGAGGATATTTCTTTGAGTCGGTGTCAATAATCATACAGACCCCTTTCAATATTGTCTTGGTACCACATATTGAATTCTTTCACATACGTTAACACCTCTTTCTCATACCGCTGGGTATATAGAAAGGGCGATCTTATTCCATGTACAGCTGGGTATATCGGAAGGTCACGTATATAGAAAGGTTCAGTATATCAAAATTATGGTATATAGATTAGGAGACCTTATACTTGGAGTGATAATAGCCTAACCTTGTCAGTGGTTTCTTTAAAATGGGCACTAATGCCCCCAGTTTTTTTCTTCCATATTCACAACTACTCAGGGAAAATAGTTATGCTTCTTGGAAAAAAAAAATCAATAGACAACTTGAATTTAAAGAGATCTTTCCTGTTGTGATTAGTACTCTTACGAGATCAACTACTGATAGAACACAACAGTGACAGTTTGATAAAGCAGATCAGAAGGCTAAACTCATCATCTTTTTGGAGTGTCTGACGATGTGAAACCCCTTATTCGAGATGCCAAAATCAGAAAAGAAACATGGGATAAGTTGAGAAATGTATATGAGGAAAAAAAACAATGTCATACTAAATTTTTAGAGTTTGTTACATACACTGAAGTTCAAGAAAATTGAGAAAATTGAAACTTTCTTAACAAGAGTTATAGAGTTGAGAGCTTCACTTCTAGCCCTAGGAGAAGTGGTCACAGGTGATGCTCTCGTTCCCATTTTTCTGAGAGAACTCTTCTCTTCCTTTCACAATTTTGTAATAACACTAAACATGAAAGATATGAAATTTAGTTTCGGAAAGATGGTAAACCTAATGCAACAAGGAGAAGCCATGCATAACAAGGATGATAAATAGTAGAAATAAATTTCTTCACATCAAAAATGGAAAGGAAAAGGTAAAGGAAAACAAAATTCCTATGAAAAGTCCCAACATTATAATCAGTATCCAAATCACGGGGAAAAACAATTGAAGAAGCAATGCCCAATCCATGAAAGAGGACATGAGTTGAAAGATTGTTTGTATAATACATGCAAAAAAGGTTCATCAAGTAATTCTAGACTTCAACACCAACAAACTCACAAGGGATATACGAACTACAATCAAGGGTAGAAAAAGGGGAACTAGAAAAGAAGACCCCATCCGCAAGGAAATATTGTTGAGGAAGAAGAACATTAAGATAATGAAGACTTCCTCTACAGTTCTCAATCAAGTGAACCCTTCATGTCATCTAGTGATGTCTGGTATGTTAATTTAGGAGCCACTCAACACATGACCATCCATAGAGATTGGTTTAGTTGAATGAGGGACACACCTTCAAAAAAACATGTTTTGTTAGGTGATGATTCTTCATATATAGCTCAAGGGATTAGGAACATTTCTCTACCCCTTAGTTCAAGAAACTTTAGACTATCACACGTCTTATATGTCCGTGGGTTGACAAAGAATCTAGTTTCAATTAGTCAACTCCTAGATCACAACTTAAAAATTGACTTTGATAGTCATTCTAGAAAGAAAACGTGTTTTATTCGAGACAAATCATGAGGGTTGAAAATAGTTGTAAAAGCCTCTATGTGGGACACATTTTGTAGCTTTATTTTTTCCACAGAGATGATTTGGAACTTGTGACATCAGAAAGTTTTTCATGTTAGTTTCAAGTATCTCAAGACACTTCATTGGCGCAATATGGTATATAGGATACAATCTATTCAGAAGGATACAGAGAAGTGTTCTCACTTCTTAGAAGGTAAAAAACATAGAGCATCATTCCATAAAAGGACATATTGAGCTCATGGTAAGCTTGATCTGGTTCATACCGATCTTTACAGTCCAATGCAATTAAGTCATTCTAGATTTCAGTACTTCATGCTATGTGTTAATGACTATTCAAGAAAAATGTGGAGTTTTTGTCTTAACAAGAAAAGTGAAGCTTTTAAAACCTTCAAGAAGTTCAAAGAATTTGTTGAGAATGAAACTGGTCATCAAAGCAAAACTCTCCACTCATATCAAGGGGGGGAATTCACCAATAATGAGTTCAAACACTACCTAAAAACTCACGAGATTCACCGACAAATGCCTCCTCCACACATTGCAGCATAATGGTGTTATTGAGAGAAGAAATTGTACTATCATAGAAATGTTTTGATGTATGATTGATGACTTTGGAATTTCAAAGACATTCTAGGAATAAGCAATGAAGACTGTAGTGTATTTTTTGAACAGAGTGCCCACAGTTCTCTTTATGGAGTAACAGCACAAGAAGCATGGTCAAATTATTAACCATCTATTGTACACCTTAGAGTATTCAGGTGAAAAGTAAGTATGCACATATCCAAGTAGAATAGAAAGAAATTTGACATGAAGTCACAGAAACTCATCTTCATTGGGTACAGTGTAGAGACTTTTGGGTACAAATTTATATATCTAAAGAACATTAATTCTTCACCAGTAGAGAGGATGCATTTTCTAAGAAGAAGGAAGCAGAGTCTCCCCCTCAAGACTAACCTGATGTAGATTATTCACCAATTGTAAAAATTGAATCTAATGTTCCCAAAGATGATGAAAGTGATGATGGGGATGCTGGTGTTGATGTGATAGAACCACGACCCACGGGAACAGTTCAACCTATGCCCAATTTGTGTACTATTACATTACGAGATGCAAGAATGGATGATCCACTAAATATATCCATCCCTGGACCATATCCTTGTAGTAAAGCAAGAGAAGAGGTTAACTTTTCTTTGATGAATAGAGTTATCATGTCTAATGATCTCTCTACATTCCAGGAAGCCCTATAGTCAAAATCTTGGAAAAATGCCATGGACTCTAAATA
Organism: Taxus chinensis; assembly: GCA_019776745.2. Lineage (NCBI taxonomy): Eukaryota > Viridiplantae > Streptophyta > Pinopsida > Cupressales > Taxaceae > Taxus > Taxus chinensis. Next base: position 459,104,530 of record CM034155.1, on the reverse strand, counting down.
ACAATCATTAATGAAAAATAACACTTATTAACTTGTCGATCTTCCACCAGGGAAGAAACCCATTGGATTTAGATGGATATTCAAAACGAAGTACAAAGTAGATGGGAGAGTGGATAAGTATAAAGTGAGACTAGTAGCAAAATGGTATGCAAAAAAATAATGCATTAACTACGAGGAGATATTTGATCCCATAAATAAGATCAAAATGATCAAGTTGATATTTTCTCTAGATGCATAGTTTGGTTGGAAAGTCCATTAGATGGATGCAAAAAGTTCCTTCCTCAACAGAGATTTACAGGAATAAGTCTACATGACTCAAATTGAGGGATATGTAGTACCTGGTCAAGAAGTAAAGTTATGTAGACTCAGGAAATCTCTTTATGGCCTCAAAAAGGCACCCTAGGAATGATACATCAAAATTAATGAGCATATTGTACAACATGGATTTATTATAAATTCATGCAATCCCAACATTTAACTCAAAAATAAAGGGGGGGAGATTGTGATTTTCATTGTCTATGTTGATGATCTAGTCATCACTCATATTTCAATGAGAATGATTGATGCAACAAAGAAATATCTTAATTGATCTTTTGACATGATAAATCTTGGGGTGATATAGTAATTGTCTTAGGTTGCAAGTATGGCATAAAGAGAATCATATCTTTGTTTCTCATATGAGATACACCAAGAAAAATCTCAAGAAATTTAGGATGATGGATTTTACACTGATTTCTACACCTATGGAGAAAAATTACAATTATCTTGTTCAGATCCATATCCTTAGGAAAATTACACTCTCTATCAGAAGTTGATTGGGAGTCTCATTTACCTGACCTACACTAGACAAGATATTAACTTTTTAGTTAGCTATCTATCAAAATTCATGCAGGAATCCAAATTTTTTCATTGGAAAGTAACAAGGTGCATCTTGAGACATCTCAAAGGATCAATGAATCTTGGTCTAGGATAAAAGAAGAAAGTGAAATTCTTCTTGTCAGGATATTTGAATTCAGATCATGTAGGCAATATTAATGACCTAAAATCCACTTCAGAATTTGTATTCTTAACAGGATCTAGACCAATATCATTGGGAAGAAAGAAATAACACTTTGTTTCTCGCTCTTCCAGAGCAGCTGAGTATCATTATGTAGGAGAAGCTTTGTGTGAAGTGATTTGGCTACGTCGAATACTCAAATGACTTGGAATACCACAGGACAAACCGAACACCATGTATGTTGAAAATGAAGGTATTCTCAAACTTGTTCGTAATCCATTTTTTCATGAAAAAAAAACACATTCAGGTATAAGTACATTTCATACACGAGCATGTCTTGAAGAACAATATACAGCTTTAGTTTTTTCCAACAGCTAAACAACGAGAAGATATCTTCACAAAGTCGCTTTCACATGACAAGTTTGAGTTGTTTAGAGAGATCCTCTCCTCATCTCTTGAGAAAATGCAAAATTAAGGGGGAAAATTTTAGGTTAATTAATATTTACCTAATATAATTAATTATGCATTATGATTAGTTAGATTATTATTGGTTATATTTAACCATTTTTTTTTTACTATGGAGAATTGTTAATATAATATTTGTCTTTATTTGATTCCTGTATAGAATTTTTTGCTATGTTGTAACAATTAAATTTGTATTCATCTGTTGTACAATTCTTATAAGAATTACAACACTACATTGTATTTTTTGCTGAGTTTATATTAATAAAGTTTATCAAGATTCTGCCCTTGTTTCTCATATTACGCATGATCAGTGTAAATGAACACTGGATAAATTTTCATGTAGTTTCTGAATTTTTTCATATTACATAAGACTTCTAAGAACTCTTTTTTTGTTACTGTATAATTTATCTCTGCATGCTACAAGTTCTTGCTAACATAATAGATTGCATAATTCAAAACTCCTTATTTTTTTCCTAAGAAAATGCTAATAGCATGATCTGATGCATCAATGAGGATGTGGAAATGAAATTTCCAATTAGGTCATCTCAACATAGGAGTAGTAGTTAACATTTTTTCAAAGTTTTAAAAAATTATTCATAATGTTCAATCTAAATAAAATCAACATCGTTCCCTAGTAATGCAAAAAGTGGCACTGCAATCTTGCTAAAATCTTGTATGAACATTTTTTAGTATCTAGCATGGCCTAAAAAATTCCTAACATCATTTTGTTTCCTAGGTGGTTGCTAGTTTACTATAACAGATACATTTTCAAGATCAACATGAATCACTTCAGAGGATATGTAGTGCCCCATAACTATGCCTGCAAACATCATCATGTAACAGTTCTCATTGCTTAATGATAAATTTTGATCTTTGCATATCCTTAATACTTTATCTAGATTTTGCATAGTGTTGGCGAGGAAATTTGTCTTGTTGACAAATTGGTGGATTTTAAGCCAATGCTATGGGAATCCAAGTCCTTCCACTTGAACGGTGTAGCTTCCGTATGTGCATGCATGAAAAAAGTGGATTTCAATTGTGGCCTTTCAACTAGAGATCCAACATGGGAACTCCACTGAGCTTGTGGAAAAGCTAGCAATTTATCACTAGAGAAGAACTTTCACTAAAAAGGGGAAAGGGAGTGAGAATGGAGGTAGGAGAAACTAATGTTACAAGTAGAATATCGTATTCCCACAAACATTAATTAGAAATTTCATTTACATGTATTTATAGTTAGAAGAAAAAAAAATCTGCAGAAGAAGTTACAAGACCGAATGAAACTCATTGTTCGCAAAGTAATGTCGAAACTAAAATTTTCCTTTGTAATTTCTATTTTATTAATGTATGTATTAGGAATAAGATGTTGTTAAGTATAATTAGTAGTAGTGTCTGATAGAAGATAACGACATTGTTGGTACACCACCTAAAATAATGTATAGTATGGTAACAATCAAAGTAAAATAGGAATGTTGTGGTAAAAAGTAAATATTTTTCATAAGAGGTTCAGTAATTTTAAAACGTCGAAGTTAGGGTAAGCAAAGAAGTAGGGTCTACATGATTAGGAATTAGAAATATTATTTTGGTAATAAGGACAAGGAGTGATGTCATACATATTTTGTGTATATTTTATTTGTAAAATGTGTGAAAGGTGGAACCCATGTGAGATGATAATGTTTATCTTATCTTAAAAGATAAGCTTACATGTAAAGATAAGAGTTAACGTATGGAATATGATTCGTCAGAGTAAATTTCTTATCCTATCTTAAAAATAAGGTGGATAAGCCTGAAAGTTCTATAAGTAGAGACGCCAACCCCCTCACTTAACATAGAAGGAAGTAGTGAGAAATATTGTATAAGAAAGTGTATGAAGGTATCTTAAAGAAGCCATTAAGAGGTGTAATTGTGAAGTTTCTCCCATAGTTATTGTTGGAATACAAGTGGAGATATTAGCACTTGGAGTAATTTATGGGTGAGATTGTAAAAAATTCATGTTAATTACACATTTTACAGTTGTATTTAAGATTTTTCATCGTTCTTTTATGTCATAGTTTGTGCTATTCTTGTGTTATGTCTGTTGTGTTTCCAGATTACTTCCACCAAACTAAAAATTGTGCATTAGTAAATAATCATAGCATGAGGAGTTCGTGGTGGAGAATTATCATAGTGTTGGATTGGTGATGACATTTTGATTCCGTTGTTGGGACCATTCCTCATTGGTGAATTTTCCCCAGAGATATTCCCACTTAGTTAGAAATTATTTGGAGGGTAACCTTGTTTTTACTGTGCATAGTAATTACCATGGTAAAATCACTTTTTACCATGAATAGTATTTAATGCAGTAATGTCAATTTTTACCATGAATGGTATTTACTGCAACAACTTCTCTTTTTGTCATGAAAAGTGTTTACCATAGTAAAGTCATTTTTTACCACAGTAAGTCAAGTTTTACCATACTTTACCATGGTCATTTTTTTTTTACTATAGAAAGGTGTAAAGTTTCTTTCTATTATAGTGATTCCAAATATTTTTGCACATAAGTCTTGTTGTTTGTGCTTGTGGGTTAGTATTTCACTATGGTTACTTTTGAAAATGGGGAATATTCCTATTTTTCATCCCAATCTAATGAAAATGCTTCCTCTTTCATTCAATAATTTAAATTATCTCACATTTGTAATGGCTTCATAAGAAGGGAACAATGGACTGAATTTTTTCCTACCTTTTTGGATGGTTCAGCCCCTAGGTGGTTTGAAACGTTAGTTGATAATGTGAAAAACTCATGGGATTTATTAACTGAAAGTTTTCTTGAAGAATTTGGTGAACAACATAAATATGCAGATCTCGTGATCAAGGTCACAAAGCTATCCCAAGGAGAGAAGGAAAAGATAAGGGATTATCATGCTCATGTTCTAGAGCTAAGGATGAAGCTTGATGCCCAAATTCGGAAGGATGGATTAGCGTATCCAGGTTGATGAATGGCATGGATAATCTCCTCTACAAGCACTACATTCATGGGATGAAGCCAGAGATCAGAGAATGAGTGAAGTATGACTGCCCAACGACCCTCAAACAACCAAAGGATATTGCAAGAAGGTAAGAAGAAATCATGAAAGAGGAGCCCAAATAATTTTTTGCTAAGGTAGAGCCTATACCAACACCTTTGGTCCATAATCCACAACCACTCTCGGTGAGAACAAATATTTCTCTTGGTATATCTACTGACTATGAAGATCTACTCAAGAGGATGGTCCAGTTAAATTTTAATCTTCTTCAAGGAAAAGAATTTAGTTCTCAGGGAGGAGATAGAGGTCCAAAAAGAAATATATCTAAATTTATATGTTATGGTTGTCATAAAAAGGCTCATTATAAGTATAATTGTCCATATAGAGCTTCTACATATGGTACAAGAGATAGTGATAAAGCAGAATCACATGTGAATTCTTTTGATGTAGTAGATAGGAGCATAAATAATGAAGTAGATGTGTTTGTAACAAAAAGAAAGAAAGAAAAATATATCCAAGATGGAAATGATCCTAAGAAGATGAAAGGAGAAACTAGTAAGAAACACAGGAGAAGAAAGTTGGGTGTGCAGGATTTTAAGATTTCACAAGGGCAAGGACCACACTCCATCTTAGAAGATCTGTTCAAAAGGCCTGAAAATATTATATATGGTCAAATTTTGGCTATGTATTTTGAGAAGAGGAAGGAGTTGCGAAGTGGACTCAATGCTTGACAAAGGAAGGAGGTTGAGTTCCTTGTTTTGGAATGAGAGGCAGATCCCTATGCTCCACAAGCTTAGGTATTATGTAATGGTATTTCAATTCATGATGTCATAGTAGATGGAGGTGCTGTAGTTAATGTAAGGACTGGGTCTGTAATGAATTTGTCGGGTTTGAAAATTTATCGCCCCTCAACACTTATGTTAAGGTCATTAAATAAGGGAAAAACTAAACCATAAGGTGTTGTTTAAAATGTGGCAATATCTGTTATGGGTGTTGTATATGTTGTAGAATTTCAGGTGATGAAAAATGATATTGTTGTGTACCCAATGTTGTTGGGAAGGCCATGGATAAGGAGAGTTCATGTGAGAAACTACTGGAATGAAGGTTTCATGACACTTGGACGTGGCAGAGAGAGGGTGAAGACAAACGTGATCCCTCAGCATCATAAGGAATAAATTGTGGATTCAAGTGATGAAACTAATGATTGGAAATCCTTTGATTACTCTAGTACAAGTGAAGTGGACACAAAAGTTGAATAAAGTGAGGTTGATGTTTCGTTCATGGATATCCTTCCAGTCACACCGACTCATGAAAGCATAAAATTATCTAAAGAATAAATTGATGACCATCTCCAACAAATAAAGATTGGTTATGTTATGATAGAGAGTGAGAAGGAATCCTACCTCCAGTGCTTTTGAAGGTACATACACCTATTCACTTTTGATCTTAAGGAAATCCGTCAAGTAAGTTGAGTAGAACATTCTATTGAGCTCGTAGATGGTTTGAATCCCATAAAGAAAATTCCATATAGAATGAATCCTAATTTTTCCAATACTGTAAAAGAAGAAATATATAAGTTGCTTGATGTAGGATTCATATTTGTTGTGGAGAATTCAGAATGGGTTTCTTCCATTGTGATCTCAATAAAAAAGAAAGGGAAACTACGCATTTGTGTTGATTATAGGAAGCTCAACAAGGAAAAAAATAAGGATCATTACCCTCTCCCATTCTTAGATAAGATCTTGGATGAAGTATTTGGCGATGAGAGCTATATTTTTGTTGATGGATATAGAGAATACAACCAAGTTCGTATAGCAGAGAAAGATCAATGGAATACCACGTTCACCACTCCTTGGGGAACGTTTTCTTATAGAGTTATGCCTTTTGGGTTGTATAATGCTCCGAAAATATTCAAGCACTTGATGAATAGGGTGTTTGAACCCTACATTGGAAACTTCATCAGAGCTAGATGATTTTTATATCTATGGGAGTAAGATAGACCACCTACACCAGATGGAGACAACATTTCAGAGGTTAGATAAAGCACAAGCCTCACTAAACCCTCCAAAGTGTGTCTTTGGATGTTTTAAAGGAATTTTTTTAGGGCATGTTGTATCCAAAGATGGTATTGGTACTGATCCTGATAAGGTTTCAAAAAATAAAGAGTTACCATTTCCTATGAATAGAAGTAAGTTGAGATCATTTTTAGGCCATGTGGGTTACTATAGAAGGTTCATCAAGAATTTCTCAAAGATTACATAGCCACTAACCCAGTTCTTGAAGAAGGATGTTACTTACAAACTAGGAAAGAAGGCACATGAAGCTTTTAAACAACTGAAGGAAGTTTTGGTGTCTTCACCTATTTTAAAGAATCCAGACTGGAGCAAGCCATTCATTATGTATATTGATGCTTCAGATGAAACACTAGGAAGTAATCTGAGCCAAAAGGATCAAAATGGGAATGATCATCCAATTTACTTTTGGAGCAGACAAATGAATAGTGCTGAGGTAAATTATACTGTAATAGAAAAAGATGCTCTAGCTATCATTTTTTCTGTAAAGAATTTTAGAATTTACTTGCTAGGGTAGAAATTTATAGTTGCAACAGATCATTGAGATCTAAAATATATTGTAAATAATCCTAACCCATCAGGGAGTATAGTAAGATGGATAATTTTGCTACAATAATTTTAATTTGATATTATAGATAGGATAGGAAAGAAGCATGTCAATGCACATGCACTCTCTCGAGCCTATGATGGTTTAGGTTCATCTTGTGATGATGATAATTTCTCAGATACAACATTGTTATCCCTTGACACAATCCCTAGTGAATACATAGATATTTGGAATTATCTGAATGAATTCAAGTTTCCTGATGGTGCTAATTCAAATACTAAGAAGAATATTACTCAATCCAGTCATCAATATTCTATTCTACATGGAGTATTATTTCGAATAGGACCTGATGGACAATACAACAGGGTAGTTGGACATGATCAAGGGAAGAAGTAATAGAATAATACCACAATGGTACATGTGGGGGACACTTCCCTAGACAACTTATAGCAAGAAGGATCTTGGATGAAACTTATCACTGGCCCACTCTTTTTAGAGATTGCTATAATTATTGTAAGACATGTGATATTTGTCAAACACATGGGAACCGTAAGACTTCATCAACTCCATTATTCCCTATTCTTCCACTTGGTCCCTTTGAAAAGTGGGGAATAGATATTGTATGTCCACTTCTAACTACCCCACACAAAAATAAGTATATTGTAGTTTCCTTGGATTATTTAACCAAGTGGGTTGAAGCTAGGCCATTAAACACAGCTTCCATAGATGAAGTGGAAAGGTTCGTGTATAAATGCATTATCACCAGATTTGGTTGTCCATTAGAAATTGTAATAGATCAAGGAAGCCACTTCATTAATGAGGTGATAGAAGCCCTAGTCAACAAGTTTTCTATTAAGCACAGGAAGGAAAAAACTTACAAGCTAAGCACAAATGGAGAGGTGGAATGAATTTTTTTTGTGTTGTGTCAAATTCTAGCAAAAGATGTAGCCCTGTAGGTACATAAGTGGGATAAAAGGAATCATGTAGCATTGTGGGCATATAGGGAAACATCAAAGTCAGCAATAGTATACTCCCCATTTCAGTTGGCTTATGGCATTTATCCAGTTCTTCCTATTGAGTTTGATATTCCCGTTATGAGAATCATGAAAAATGAAAGGATGGATGAAAGTGATTTGCTGAAGGAAAGGTTGGTACATCTTCATTTGCTAGAGGAAATGAGAAATAGCAAAGGATACAAGTATAAGAAGAAAATGAGGTAGAAGGAATACTTTGATCAAACAATATGTTGGTCTCCATTTCATGTGAATGACTTGGTTCTAGTATATGATTCCAAATACAAACAAAGAAGGTAGAGAAAATTTCTTCCCAAATGGATGGGGACCTACAAAATAGTAGATGTGCATGAAAATGGTACATATCGACTGGAGGAATTGGATGGTACTCCCATTACGAAATGGGTCAACCACGACAAGTTAAATATTTTCTAGGCACCAGAATAGTCTACTCCAAGGATGGAGTAGAAGCTAGGAAGGGGGAAGATGTCGACACTAAAATTTTCCACCGTAATTTCTATTATATTAATGTATATATTAGGAATAGGATGTTGTTAAGTATAATTAGTAGTAGCGTCTGATAGAAGATAACGACAATGGTAGTACGCTACTGCCAATAATGTATAGTAAGGTAATATTCAAAGTACTATAGGAATATTGTGGTAAATATTTAAATATTTGTCGTAAGTGGTTCGGTAATGTTAAAATGTCAAATTTAGGGTAAGTAGAGAAGTAGGGTCTACATGATTAGGAATTAGAAATATTATATTGGTAATAAGGACAAGGAGTGATGTCATAAATATTTTTTATATTTTATTTGTTAAAAGTATAAAAAGGTGGAACCCATGTGAAATGATAAGGTTTATCTTATCTTAAAAGATAAGCTTACATGTAAAGATAAGAGTTAAGGTATGGAATATGATTCGTCAGAGTAGATTTCTTATCCTATCTTAGAAATAAGGTGGATAAGCCTGAAATTTATATAAATAGAGAGGCCATCCCTTCATTTAGCATAGAAGGAAGTAGTGAGAAATATTGTATAAGAAAGTGTGTGAAGGAAGCCATAATTTTGAAGGTGTGTTAAAGAAGCCATTAAGAGGTGTAATTGTGATGTTTCTCCCATAGTTATTGTTGGAAGGAAAGTGGAGTTGGTAACACTTGGAGTAATTCATGGGTGAGATTGTAACAATTTCATTTTAATTATATATTTTATAGTTGTATTTCAGATTTGTCATCGTTATTTTATGTCATAGTTTTTGGTATTCTTGTGTTATTTCTGTTTTTGTGTTTCCAGATTACGTCGACCAAACTAAAAGTTGCGCATTAGTAAATAATCATAGCATGAGGATTTCCTGGTGGAGAATTATCATAGTGCCACATTGGTGATGACAGTACCAATTAATTCCACAATCAAAGAGGTAAAAATTCCTTCTTTTATTATTTAAGCTCGAGTAGAGTTTGTAAATAGCTTGAGAATGGAAGAAATTTGATAAAGAAGAGAAAATAGAAGAATGTTGTTTTCTATATTTTCTAGGTACATAGCACTCTGGTCTTTTTTAAATCAATCGCCAGCCCTTGGAATGATGTAGACAAGCCATTATATTCTTTGCAAGAAACTATTACAAATTCACAAATCCTCAACACCTTTTCAAATTCCTCTATTGTGAAGAAAACACTCATGGTGGGTTAAAAACCAGATCTTGCAAAGCAACTATTACATTCGATTTTCCAGTTTAAATATAGACAATTTTATTTTCTCCTCTAACTCTGAAATTGGGTTGTCCACGTGGCAGGAAGGGATTGGAGCAGTTACAGGGGAAGCCTTTCACATTTTTTTATTTTTCATGTGATTTGGCAATTTGGAACAAATTGGCCTGTAGCCCCACTTTAACTTTTCAACTTAGACACGTGGCATGTTCTGGTTGGAGATGGGGTCACAGATCTTTTCTAAAAAATTTAACCTTTTTGAAAAAAGGCTCAAAAACTCAATCTCCTCTGCTGGCCCGCTGTTCCACTTTGACTCTTCAATGGTGGGCTTCACCTTTGACTTTTCTCTGTGGGCTCAAGTTTTGAATTTTTCCCTGTGAACCTGATCGGGGCTATAGGCTACTTTTTAATTTTTCTCTTTTCTTAAAAAGAGGCTCAAAATATCAAATTTCTTCACCATTCTGCTCCTCCACTTTAACTCTTCAATGGCAAGCTTCACCTTTGACATTTCCCTATGAGCTCAAGCTTTGACTTTTTCCCTGCTAGCCTGATCGCGGATGTGGGCTACTTTTTAATTTTTCACCTTTTTTATGAAGATGCTCAAAATATAAAAGTTCTCCCTCGTCCCACTCCTCCACTTTGTATTTTTAAAGGCGGGCCCAAGACCTTAGCGGAGCCACAGAGCAAATTTACCAAAAGTGACCAAAAGTGTTAAGTTCACTAAAAATGCCATTCCTCCCCATCCAATAGAATCTGACCACGTACCTGCATTCATTGGGGTCAAAATTTTATAGGGAAAAGAATATCGTCATCCCGACTGTGGAAAATATGCATATAAAGAAAACTTCATCGTTTTGAGTCCAATTTCAGAATTTCCTTCACGAACCAGTGGCGTGAAGGGGAAAAAAATGATTTGTTGACCCAAGAAATAGAACAAGTGAAAAATTGCGATAAAAAAAAGGAGGTTGCAAAGATGATATTACGTGGACAGGCCAAGAAATGGAGGATTCTTAAAACGAGAAAAACAGAGGTTTAAACAGCTCTAGGACATGACTTTTGCTAATTTCATGAATCTCTAACTTGTATTAAACACCAACAAAAGGCATGAGCTCAAAAAAATTGAATTTGGCTATGAAAACATAAAGTATTTTTTGGTACACAACATCTGGCTCTAGCTTAGGGATATGGCGTGAACTAGGCATGGCTAGGGCATGACATGAGGATCCAGAATCTCAATTTTCAAAACATATTATGTTGACCATTGCCTTATCCATTGGGCCTTGTAGAGTCATGTACAATTCTAAGAAAGAAAGGAAGAAGGAGGAGACACACAAGCCAAACCACACACAATAATAACCAAACAAAACTAAACCAAAACCACACAATAGAAAAGAGAAAAACACACCTACGAAAACACCTATGGTACAAGGTGGGGGAAAAAATGCTTTCACTGATGATACAGTTTCAAGTATTTCCCACTTCGAGGATATTCCAATGGATTTCCATTCAAGTATGAGAGGAGAAAAACATTCTCACCACAAGATCCATGAATTTTCAATGGGCTGAGCCATAATGAATAAAACTTTCCATGGCTGCTCTTTGGTTCTCTTCTCTTGTCCTAAAGTAGGACAAAATCTCCAACCTTCAATTCTCTTTCCTTTTACCTCTTGTCAAATATCTTCTTCACTTTTAATTGGTGTTATTTAATTATATCCACCACTTGGCATCATCATTCCTCCAACTTCTCCAGGAAGAGGATCCTCTTGTCAATTGAGTCCTTATATTGACCATCTTATATTTCTTGCAGAAACTTGAGAGTTGGCATCTCAGTTGTGAGAAGAATCTCTGCCTCAAATCCATACAACATTTGGAAAGGTGAAATACCTATTTCCTTCTTAGGAGTGATCTTATCAGCCCATAATTCACCATATAACTTCTTGTGCCAGTTCCTTTTATTCTCATCTACCAGTTTGCGAATAATGGTCACAATTTTCTTGTTGCTTGACTCAGCTCGACCATTTCCCTATGGATAGTATTCAGAAGAGTGAGATAAGGAGGTTCCAAAACCATAACCAAACTCAGTGAGATCCTTTGAAGAGAAATAGGTGATATTGTCTACAACAATCTTCTATGGTACTCCAAAATGGACAATGATATTCTCCTTGATGAATTTGTAGACTGTTTCATAGCTAGCTTACCTGGTTGGAATGGATTCCACCCATGTAGTGAATTAATCATTTGCAATGAGTACATAAGTATTCCCTGCACCTGAATGAGGATTCAAAACACCAATGAAATCTAGCCCCCATTGTTGAAATGGTTCTTCAATCACAACAGACCTGAGTGGCAATGTAACTAGTTGCGGCTTTCCAACAAATTTACGGCATGCTTTGCATTTGGAAACACAATCTTGAGTTTTTGAAAATATGGAGGGAAAATAATATCTCCCTCTAAGGACATTATGTGCGGTGACCATTCCTGAGAAATGTACACCACAAGCCTGATCATTATATGCCTTGAGTAAATTTTCTTACTGCTCCTTATCTACACACTTGAGGAAACAACCATCTAGGCCTCTCTTGTAAAGTGCAAAATTCTAGATCACAAACTTGGCTGCCTTTAGCTTGAGTGTCCTTATTTTTTTTTAGTCAAGATGAGGAGGGCATTCTCCATAAGTGAGGTAGTAAGCAATATCAGTATACCACTCATCAGTAGTGGTGAAGAAGAGCACTTGTGGACTATCTCCTAAATAGGTTGAGAAAACATCATCCTTTTCTCCCTACTAATCCCTGAGAGCTTCATCTTTAGTAATAATCTGGCACAAACTGTTTCGTCTTACTAGATTAGAGAGACTAATCTCCAATTCATACTATTGGGTCCATGAACTTCCTCTCTTAGCCCCAGGATATTGTTGAGTCAAAATGGACTTGATTGCACTTGTAGGGACCATCACCACTATATGGGAATTGAGAATGTAGAATTTAAAACTTTTAACAACTTTAACCACTATATAGGCATGTTTTTTTAGTTGGTTGTACTTTAGCTCAAGATTTTTCAAAGGAAAGATCATGAAAGAAAAGGGTTCTTCCAAACCTTCATCATTTTTCTAAACAAGGACAATAGAGAGTGTATGTTCTGATGCATATCAATACATGATGAAATCCTTGTTGAAATTTGGAGATACAAGAGTTGGAGCTTTGGCAATGGATTTCTTGATATCCTTAAATGTTTTTTTTCCTTCCTTTTTCCACTTGAAACTTTCTTGAGGCTTCATCATGGAATTTATATGATTAGTCAATTCAGAAAATTCAGGCACAAATCGATGAAGGAAGTTTACCTTTCCAAAGAATGAATGAACTCCCTTCTTACTGGTTGGTAAGGCTAGTGCTTGGATAGTTCTGATCCTCTCAGGGTCAATGTGTGCTCCATGTTTGTTTATAATGTGTCCCAAAAACTTACCTTATGTGACTCCAAAAATACGCTTCTTTGGATTTAGAGAAATGCCATGTTTCCTACACCTTGTAAGGACTTGCTCCAAATGACAGGTATGATCTCCCCTCCTCTCTGAGAAAACTATGAGGTCATCAAGGTAAATGAAAATGCAATATTTCAAATCTTTGAACGCCAAATCCATTGCTCTCTGGAAAGTGTCCCCAACATTGATCAAGCCAAAAGGAATTTTGCTGTAGGAAAAAGTTCCCCAAGGTGTTGTGAAGGTTGTTTTTTTGCAATTCTCTTCTGCCACCTTGATTTGGTTGTACCCTGAGAATCCATCAAGCAAAGAGATCATTTCAGATCCTGTGACTGCTTGAAAATTATGATCCATGGTTGGAAGAGGGTAGTTGTCCTTGAGAGATGCCTGATTCACATTTTAGAAGTCTAAACAAATCCTTATTTCCCCATTCTTCTTCCTTCCTAGCATAATTCTAGCCACCCATGTTGAATGGTGGATGGGGAATATGATTCTAGCATTGAGCATCTTTGTCACATCTTGTTTGATAAAATCATCAACATTTGGATTGTAGGGCCTTTGTTTCTTCCTGAATGTATTATCTCCTGGCTTCAAATGAATGGAGTGATGCATTTCCTTTGGTTGAAAATATTTGAGTTCATTGTAGGAGTAGGCCAACAAATCTGAGTACGTTTTTAGCAGAGAAACAAAAATTTTACTTTCTTCTAGTGAGTAGCATTTACCAATGTTAACCATCCTTGGATTCTCTGAGGTGCCAATGTTTTCTTGATAAAAATCAGATGGACACCGAGAAGACTACTTTTCTTTATCTTGGATCAACCTGTCATGCTTGTCAAAGAGATCTTCGAAAGAAACTAGGCCTTTTGGAATTTTGTTTCCTTTCAGTTTGATTACTCCCTCTTCATCAATTCCTTCAATTCCTTCCTTCTCTTCTTTGGGGACTAATTCACGGTGTGGTTTTTCACTTCCTTCAAAGAAAATATTATTGAAGTTATCCCGTTTTTCTCAGAAGGCTATGATCTGATTGTCGTCATTGAAGACCTACCGGTGATTTGCATTATCTTGTACACTAGGTCTGAAAATCTTCTCAATGGTCACTTTGTCCTTTTCTAAAGAATGATGATGTGTCACTAAGGAAGTTAACACTACTAGATAATCAGACTTTTCATTCTTCTCCCTAAGTATAGCTTCAATGGAGAATGCATCAAAGGATTTAATGCAGTCACACACTTTGTTTCTATAGTTCCTGAGTCTGGGGATTTTCACCTGATATTGTTGGTGGGCCTACTTTACCACAACCTCTACATCACCTTTGCATCTCAAATTCTTGATTCCCATTTCCTCTATTTTATTCATGCCTAAGAGTAATGCTTCATACTATGTTGTATTATTTTTATTTTCAAATTACATCTTGAAGGTAAAAGGATATACCTCATTCAAGGGAGAGTACAATACTACACCAGCTCCTGAATTTTCTCTTGAATAACTCTAATCAAACTCCATTGTCCAAATATGATCTTCTTCTTCCTCCATGGGGAGTCACAAGTTATCTTCCTTTCATGATGTAAGGAAGTAGTTCCCTAACCCACAATCTTGAAAGACGATGTTAGCTCTTGGATCATCAGATTTCCTTACTGTGAATTTTAGTTTCCTGACTGGAAACAACTTCTTCGTTTCTCTTTCAACTGGGATAGTTGCAAATGACCAATCCATTTTTATTTCTACACCTAGGTATCTGCAAAAACATCTTCTCAATAACATATGAAAAGAGGCTAGGATGTCTACCACCAAAATGGTCAGGACTATCTTCTTGTCAGGGTAATCAGCTATTGCAACCTGAGCATCCTTGATTCTTCCTACCAATGGAACTTTTTTGGATTCCATTGAATAGCATGTGTCATTTACCCAAGTCAAATTGAGCCAAGAGCATTTGTAAATTTTGCTGGCATCACATCATCTAAGGCTGTAGAGTCTATGATGCAATTATTCAACTAGAAGCCTTTGATGAGAAGTGACAGGTAGAAAGGCTTGACTATATTAGTGTTGGAGGAACTGAGGGCCAACATGTTTTGAGAAGGTTCTAGGGATGGTGTCAGTAATAGGCCTTTAGATATTGGACTTGAAGAAAAAGGAGTACTACCAAAAATTTATTTGATGAATCTGTCAAATTGGGAAGGATGTATTTATAGGTATTCAATCTCAGAGATCTAAACTTTGGTTTTGCTTACATGCTCCACAAAGTCTAATGGATCTATGGTAGATGAGGAAGATATTCCAGAAGTGGAAGAGGATTTAAATGACAAGGGTTTTGTTACTTTTGGTGCTGGGTTCTCCTTTTCAAATGTAGCAATTGGCTTGGAATGAGGTGATGGTATATCCATTGATTGAAATTTATATGTTCTTGGAGAACCAATATTTAGAAGAGAATTTTTCTTAATAAATTTTGAGTTGGGAGACGAATCGGATAACTTACTTGGCACAATAGCATGATCCTTGGCAACTAGTGAATCAAATTTCTCTTTGGCTGATTCCATGGAAGATGGTAATGGTGCTCCTCTGCTGATGATCTTGTTTTGTGGAATCTTTGGAGAGCAATATTCTTTGTTATTCCTGTCATATGATGCAAGTGTTGAGGATGAAACACCATTCTTGTATTGTGTATGAGTGAAAACGATACATGAAAAACTTGGAGCTTCTTCATTACTTTCCTCCTCATCAACAACGTATTCAATCAGGCCATTATGCATGCCAACCTCTTCAATTTGAAGATAGTTTTCATAATCATCCACGATTTATTATTTAGTTTCCTCAATGTATGCTCCTTCTTCTGATTCTCCATTGTCACAGATAGTATTAACTGGAGTTTCTTCAAGAGAGATCCTATGAGGGGGTGGAGAAATTCTTGGTCTATCAGGAATATTTGGTCTCCTTAGAGCATTCCTCATTGTGATTTGTGATAGTTTTTTATTCAAACAAACTAGGTCATTTTCCATTTTTTGGAACATTGGATCAGTGGTGACTAAATTTGAACTTTGACCCTTTTGCTTTCCATTTTTTTCTTTCACTTTTCCAAAAAGAATTAGATCATTACAAGTCTTAATTGCAAAGTCTGTAGCTTCCCTCAATGTTCTTTGTTGGGCTCTTCTGAGGAAGAAACCAACTTTTGATGGTAAATAACTGATGAAGAACCTTTTATTGCTATTTTCAGAGGGTACCACATCTTCTGGGATCCTTCTTTTCAACCTATAGTACCTTGCTAAAAAATATCTCATTGAGTCATAGGTCTCCTTCTTCATCTAAACCAATTGGACTAGCAGATCCTTAAAATCTTCTGTGCTCTTGAACCTATGTTCAAATGGACTTCTTATATCTTTCCAGCATGTGAAAGATCTTGGTGGAAACATGTAGAACCATTCAACAAATCTTTCTTGGAGTTACTCTACAAATATCGTAACTGAAAGATCTTCATCTTCAACTCCCAACACTCCATAAGCAGTGATGAATGATGCTACATTTTCTTCAGGGAGTTGAGAACCATCCCCTTTAAATTTTGGGAAGATATTTCTTGAGCCTCTTGGGAGCTCATGAAGTTATTGTGGAAGAAAAAGTGGACCATTATTTCTTCCCCATGGCACATTACGCTGGCATACTTCATCCTCTTGATCACCCATTCTATTCCTGTTTCTAGCCTCCAATCTTGCTAAGGTTGTTTATGTTGTTGCTCTTTCTTCTGCTTCAATTTGGAGTCTTTCTGTTTCTTCAAGTTGAACCCTTATCACCTCTTCAACTCTTTCCTCTCTTTCAAGATCTTCAAATGTGGGATCAATTTGTCCTTCTTGCCTTAGTTACCGGGTGTATCTTCTATCAGCCTACTTGAAAGTTTATGCTATTCTCTGGGGTGCTGAAATTTGTCTCTGTCTTTCCAATTTGGCAGCACATTCCTGTTCCAGGTCTATATTTCTTATGGTAATGAAGTATTGATTGATGCTTTGTCTATTATACCAAATAGCTTCTCTCATAATAGAATCTATGTCTTCTTAGATGTGAAAGAGTAAATCATGTCTCTCAATGGGAGGATTTCCTAGAATAACCATGATTTACATCCACGTAGTTTGTGTGATTATTAAATCTTTAAAAAAAATTCTTCTAGAATTTTTTTTTGTATTTTATGACCCTGAGGTCATTTTAGGTGCAGATGTTGTAAAATCTACTTCACGGTGGGCACAAAAAACTATTGGTGAGAAAATTTGTCTTATTGACAAATTGGTGGGTTACAATCCAATTCTATGGGAATCTAAGTACCTCTAGTTAAACGGTGCATCTTCCATATGTGCATGCATGAAAAATTCAATTTCAATGGTGGCCTTTTGACCAAAGATCCAACAGGGGCACTCCACTAACCTTGTGGCAAAGGTAGCAATTTCTCACTAAAGAAAAAAAAATTCTGAAAAGGAGAAAGGGAGTGAGAAAGGAGGTAGGATAAACTAATGTTGCAAGTAAAATATCATATTTCCACACACATTAATTAGAAACTAAAAAAATCATTTACATGTATTTATAGTTAGAAAAAAAATAAATCCACAGGAGAAGCTATAAGACTGAATGAAACTCATTGGTTGCAAAGTACCAACTAATTCCTCAATCAAAGAGGAAAAAATTCCTTCTTTTATTATTGAAGCTAGCAAAAAGTTTGTAGATAGCTTGAGAATGGAAGAAATTCAAGGAAGAAGAGACAATAGAAGAATAATGGCATTTTCTATCTTTTCCAGGTACAAAACACTCTGGTCTTTTTAAAATCAATCGCCATCCCTTGGAATGATGTCGAGAAGCCATTATATTCTTCACAAGAAACCATTACAACTTCACAAATTCTCAATGCCTTTTCAAATTCCACTGTTGCGAAGAAAACGCTTATGGCGGGTTAAAAACCAAATCTTACAAAGCAACCATTACATTCAATTTGCCAATTTAAATATAGACCATTTTATTTGCTCCTCTAACACTGAAATTGGGCTTTCCACATGGCAGGAAGGGATTGGAGCGGTTACAGGGGAAGCCTTTAACATTTTGTGATTTTTCATGTGATTTTGAAATTTGGAACAAATTGGCTCATAGCCCCGCTTTCACTTTTCAACTTAGACACGTGGCATGTTCTAGTTGGAGATGGGATAGCGGCTCTTTTCTAAACATTTTGACCTTTTTGAAAAAATTCTCAAAAAATCAATCTCCTCCATTGTCCCCCTCTTCTACTTTGACTCTTCAATGGCTGGCTTCACGTTTGACTTTTCCCTGCGGGTTCAAGCTTTGACTTTTTCCCTGCTAGCCTGATTACGATTATGGGCCACTTTTTAATTTTTCACATTTCTTACGAAGAGGTTCAAAATCTCAAAGTTATTCACCATTCTAATCCTCCACTTTGACTCTTCAATGGTCGGATTCACCTTTGACGTTTCCCTATGAGCTCAAGCTTTGAATTTTTCCCCTCTAACCTGATTAGGGTTGTGGGCTACTTTTTAATTTTTCACCTTTCTTACAAAGAGGATCAAAATCTAAAAGTTATCTGTCATTCTTCTCCTCCACTTTGACCTTTTAAAGGTGCGCCCGAGAACTTGGCCGAGCCACGGGGCAAATTTAAATATTTTGCCAAAAGTGACCAAAAGTGTTAAGTTCACAAAAAATCATGTTCCTCCCCATCCAATAGGATCTAACCACGTACCTACATTCATTTTTGTCAAAATTTTATGGGGAATAGAAGCCCGTCATCCCAACTTTGGAAAATATGCAGAGAAAGAAAACTTCATCGTTTTGAGTCCAACTTTCAAATTTCCTTCACGAACCAGAGGCATGAAACCAAAACAATGATTTTTCTACCCAGGCGATAGAAAAAGTGAGCAACTTAGATAAAAAAATGGAGGTTGTAAAGAGGATATTATGTGCATAGACCACAAAATGGAGGATTTCTAAAAATGAGAAAAATAGAGGTTTAAACAACTCTAGGGCACGATTTTTGCTAATTTCTTGATTCTCTAACTTGGATTAAACACCAACGAAGGGCATGAGCTCAAAAATTTTAAATTTGGGTATGAAAATGTAGAGTATTTTTTGGGAGACAACACATACCTTCTTCAAAAGTTATTCCATGTACAGTGAATTCATCCATATAGAATTCCATGCATTGATACTCAAGAATATCCTCATAAATTTAGCAGGTGCATTACACAAGTAAAATGAAAGAAATAAATAGGAAAACATTCCCCATGGGCATATAAAGGTAATTTTGTCTTGATACTTTTGTGTAAAAAGTTTTTTATTATAGCCCATGTATCCATCAAGAAAAGATAAGTCAATTTAACCGACCAAAGTGTCACGTACTTGATCGATGAGGGGAAATGGGAAGTGATCATTATTTTTTGTAGAATTTAGTTCCCTGTAATCTACACATATCCTCCATTTTCTATTCTTATTTGGAAAAATGACAAGAATTGATACCTATTTCCTATATTATATGGGGTATATAAAGCCAACATCTAGCAAGTTTTGTAATTCGCCATTGACAATCTCTTTGACTGATAGTTTCATCTCCATTTGAGGTTATCTGATTGGTTTAAAATATTCTTTGATATATATTTTTTGAGTGCATATCCTAGGATGAATCCCACACATATCACCATATTACCAAGAAATTTTTTTTTAAATTTCTTGTAGAAGAGCAATTAACAGTTTCCCTTGTTATCTATCTAGCATTTTACTTATGTTGAGTGGTCTCCCTAGTGTTATTTCAACTTATTTGGAGAGGTCCATCATTGAACATATGTTCCTTATGTA
Organism: Taxus chinensis; assembly: GCA_019776745.2. Lineage (NCBI taxonomy): Eukaryota > Viridiplantae > Streptophyta > Pinopsida > Cupressales > Taxaceae > Taxus > Taxus chinensis. The sequence continues at coordinate 459,084,433 of CM034155.1, read as the reverse complement.
GTTATGTGGAAGAAATTGATAAAGAATACAATTATTACCTAGGATATCCATGGTCCTTTGTTGCAGTAGAACTTGGCTCACAGGAAAACTTAAGCATCTTAATCTTTCATCCACTTCTTTATTTCTACCATAACTTTTATTCAAAATTTTAGAGAGAAAAAAATATTCCTCTTGTTCTTTAATTGTACAAGACTTCTCCAACATCATTAGTTTTTATACATATCTTTAATTATCTTCTGGTTCTTCAACCCAAATTGTTCTATCTTCATCACTCAATGGTTGGGAAAATGGATAGAGGATTATATTCTTGGTGCCAATTCCATTTGATATGATCATATTACTATACCTGCAACCTATGAATGCATCAGTAGTGGTCAACCATGGTCTTCCTAGAATAATAGGATAACCTTCTAAGCACACTTTTGGTAAAAGGAAAATGAAATTAGTAGGGTATTCCCAAGAGTCTACAACCACACTGATGTCTTCAAGGACTTATTTAGGTCTCGCTATTTATTTATCTCTTAGTTACAATACTATATTTATTGGCCTTAATCCTTCAAATTTTAGATCATCCATGATTTTCTTGGTCATGACGTAGATTGATGTGCGTAGGTCAGTCAAATTATTCTTTATTATTCTACCATTAATTTTAATGTTTAAAACAGAACTACCTGAATCTATGTACTTGGGTAACATAAAATTTCCAAGGATGATATCTGTCAATTGTCCAATAACCTAATCAAGCAATGGATATTTTTATTTTCTACCTGGCTTCATGATACATTGATCCTTAACTTGCTTGTTATAGGTAGGTACATCTTTGATGACTTGAAAAATTGGAATCTGTACAAAAATATCCTTGACCTGGCTGACAAAATCAAAATCAAAATCTAGTTTAGGGTCATATTTATCTTCTCCCAATCACTCTGGAAATTGGGGCTCATTTATTTCCATTTTCCTTTATTAGAACTCTACTCATGTTGCTACAAATCTTCTTTCAGCATCTTCTAGAATTTGTGTGGATCAGTCTAGAAGAATTTTGGTTCAACGAAAATATCCAAAATGGTGGGTTTACTTGGTAGGAGAAGTTTTATTCCTGAGAAAAGAAGGATATCATTGACATCAACATAATAGGAAAAGTATTGGGCTGATTCACTATTTAGGTTAGCTAATAAAATTTATTTCTGGGGTTAGGTGATGATTAATCTTGAACATGAGTGGATTTTGGCTGAGATCCATGTTCGATGTTTGGCATCAAAGCTTACTGTAGTGGGTAAGGAGGTTGCTAGTAGTTAGGAGTTGGATTTCCCCTTTTTTTACCTCCACTCCAAGGTTGTTGCCATGAATAATGTGGTTGTTTCCCTTTTTTTACTAAAAATTGAGGTTCTCATTATTGTTGGTATTTTCTAGGGTATGGAGCCCAACCTTGTTGAGTATTAGCTCAAGGTGGCAGTTGTATATATGAATTACTAGCCCAATTTTGAAAATATGGCATTGTATCTTGTGACATACCTCCTTGTCTTAGTGGCCAAGGATTTTTCTGAGAAACCTAGAAGACTTTTCCATACCCCATTTCTATTATCTTTAATTCTCATGCAACCTCCTTTTCTTGTTCAGTGCTAGCTAATCCTTTTCATTTACAATCAAATTTTTTTCTTCTAAATGGATGAAATATATTGTTAAGTGTTTCCCCTGTATCTCCTCTTTTATTCTTGGCATGCATAATATCAAGTTGGGTGGCCTTTTCATTAAAATTTTCCTGCTTCATGTTCTTAAACATGTTCGTGATCTATGATTTAGCTATCTCCCCAATTCCTTTCATATTTTATCCACCCCTTGATCTAATACTTATTATTCTCTTCATAGTGGCTCTATATTAGTTCCTGTAGACTTCAGAAATTTCATCAAAGGAATATTTTGAAATGCCTCCAACTCCTATCAAATCAAAATCATCCATATCCTCCTCATTGAGTCTCTTCAAGAAGATTAATTTGAGAGATTTAAGAGGTAATCTCTTGTTCTTTGACTTCTAAATGAAATACAATAACCTCTTTAGTAATGTACTAGTGTCTCATTCTCCTTCTGTTCCATCTTGAAGAGTTAATTTCCTCCTATGCTACTTGGCTTGTTGTAGTCTTGGTACTTGGTGAGAAATGTTTCCTTCATCTATTGTTAGGTAGTCAAAGTATCTCTACCTAGGCCCATAAACCATGTCATGGCTACATCCTTGAGTGTAGTAGGGAATATATTCATCTTGTGTGCATCAATTGTATAATCATAGATCATGTATAAAACATAAAACTCAAATAAGAAAGTTTTTGGGTCTTCCATTATATATCCATGAACTATAGGAAGAGATGAGGGAGAAATGTTCTTCATTATAATAGGTTGATTGTTATTGGAGATGGGAAACTCAAATGTAGTCACCCCTTCTTCAAAATTTTGATTCACTTCTTTTGCCATGATTGGATTATAAGGAAAATCCTTAGAAGTCTCAATTTAAGGAAGGTCATCTACCATCAAACCATGTATAGAGGAAGATGTGTCTTCTTCGGAATTAGAAGAAGAAACCTATTTTATTTGATGATTGGGTGAGAATATACCATTGGCATATCTTGGATGGTGCATGCATCAACTAACTAAACTCAATCAACATACATTAGTGGGGGGTTTGGAGGTGCATTTTCAAAAACTTAAATTATTTTTAAGGAATGAAAAACTCTCAAAAACCCTATAACTTGGCAGTATCCCTCATAATGACAACAAAAAAGGTGGTGCCAATCAACTTGTAGCAATTCATACTATGCTCACTAAAACAAATTAATTTAATCATAAATCTAGATTTTGTAAAATATAAATATTGTCAGTTTTGTATGCACAGTTACAGATAATTTAGGAGGTATGGAAAGAATTAAGTTTCTCTACTATTCTTGAAAGAAAATTTCTTGAAAGTAGACAAAAATCAGAACTGAAAGAAAATGGTTTCTAAACGCTATGACTAAAAAAACCTTGTAAATTAAAAATGAACATAAAGAAGAATAAATTGCTCCTATGCTAACATCTAATGAAACAGAGAAACAAAACTATGGTAGGGTTAAGTAGACAATAAGTGGGTTTTTCCTTAGGTGATAATTCCTCCTATGTTTTGTAAATAAAGGCTAATAAACAAAACTCGTATCTTTTATTGAATTTGCATGAAAATTAAACCCAAAAACAAATCAATATCCTATATCAATTTCCTTCATATATTTGTATATTTGCATGTGCGTATCTATCTCTCCCTATCACCAGAGATAACATTTTATTTTATACATCATTTACAACAAGACGTGCAAAGAAGAGTTCAAGGATGATTTTAACAAACTAAATAAAATATATTTGATATCTAACAAGTGGAAGATATTTAGATAACAACAAGAGATTCAATGCATTCTATGTAACTCATAACTGGTGTTCAGTTAATCAAATAGTTCCTTCAATCACGTAGTAATTATTTTGCAAGAAATGATAATATCAAAGGTTAAGTTGTTTCTTACTTATGTATGTTCAAATTTTAACTTCTCCTTCAACGACACATGTAGAATTGAGTTTCATTCTCACATTCCAATGGATATTCATAACACAATATTCTTTGTTGTAGGTGATTTCCTTTGGCTCTGGATGGGTTGTTGTGGAAAGGTCCTTTGGCTATAAACAAGTTGTTACTCATGGTTCCTTTTCTTCTTATAGAAAAATTCTTATAAAAAATAATATCATCACACATATTATCATTCAAACAACTTATGTAAATCATAAGAATAAATGCACACACAAAATAAATATAACTAAAGATAACTACATTAATCAATAATTATGACATAAGTTCAAGTTGTGATGATGATTTTAAGTAGTGTAACTTTAAAATAAAAGGACATGACTACAATACCTTGATAAAAATACTGAAGATGATTTTTTTATAAAATAAATAATCACAACTCATTAGGAGCCTACAAGGATCTTGCGAGATAAGAGACATGAAGAGATATAGAGTAATCGTAAGACTTAAATTTCTCATTTGAGAGTACTTTCTTGAAAAACATATATGCATGTCCTAGATAAGAAGAGGAATATGATAAATAAAAAAGACACTCCAGTGCATATTTTTTGGTACAATACTACCTCAAAGGCATATCATCTCATGGATCCTCAGAAAAAGAATATCTATGAGAGTAGAGAGTTGGTTTGTGATGAGTCATCATTTGACTCATTTCCACAAAAAAAAATATTTAGTATCAACCTCCTCTCATAGATTTGTCTCACAATCAGATGGTGAGCATGAGAATTATTCATAGAATAAAGATGAACGATAAGGATAATTGTTCATTGATCTTGGTAATTTAGAAAACAGTTCTTCACATCAGCAGGAGCATAAAATTCTTAAGTGGGTGTAAATCACCATAAGGGACACCCATGAAAACTTTATTATAAATATTTAGTTAGGAGTTAGAATGAGAATTTAGGAATTAAATAAGGTAAATCTTACACTCATGAGTTCAGTGGCTGATATAAATGAACCTATTATATTTAGTGAGGCACTCAGCCACCTAGAGTAGATGAAGGCCATAAATACAAAATACGAATCCTTTATTCAAAATTGGATATGGGAACTTGTCAATCTACCTACAAGAAATAAGTCAATTGGCTACAAGTGTATTTTTAAATCACAATATAGGTAATATGGATGTATCGAAAAGTAAAAAGCATGACTAGTTGCAAAGGGATATGATAAGAAAGAAGTATTTGATTATGAGGACACCTATGCACCTAATGCGAAGATCAAAACCATTAGATATGTCTCTACACTGGAAAAACATAATATATTAAAAAAATTTAGAAACTAGATGTAAATATCTCTTTCTTGAATGGTGATCTTAACTAAGAAATATAAATTACCTAACTGTTGTATATATCTTCCCCCAGGTAGATATAGACAGGCAGAAGATTATAGAAATCAAAGAAGCTCAAATCCCTGACATGTATGCACCCTTGGCGCACAGAAATGGTGCATGGAAATGAGTGTCGACAGGGAAATGTATACGCACTTGGCGCATAGAAATGGTGCATGGAAATGAGTGTCGACAAGGAAATGTATGCGCCCTTGGCGCACAGAAATGGCGCATGGAAATGAGTGTCGATAGGGAAATGTATGCACCCTTGGCACATAGAAATGACGCATGGAAATGAGTGTCGACAGGGAAATGTATGTGCCCTTGGCACATAGAATGGGTGCACAACACGAAATGTCGACAGGGAAAATGGTGCGCCAAGCCGCACAGAAGTGGCGCACAACACGGAATGTCGACAGGTAAAATGGTGCACCAAGGTGCACAGAAGTGGTGCACAGCACAGAATGTCGACAGGGAAAATGGTGCACCAAGGCACACAGAAGTGGTGCACAGCACAGAATGTCGACACACACATGGATGTGCCCTTGGTGCAACTTCAGGAGGTGCAACATTTTGAGCGCTGACAGGAAGCAGACCCTGGCGCAGATATTCAGATGGCCATAACTTTTGACTGGGAGCTCAGATTCATGCAAGGTTGGAATTTTTGGAAATATTACAAGGTCCTCTGTCCAACTACGACTAGATATCTTTAATTGGGTGAGAAAAAATTCTTAAAAATGAAAAATACAATTAACCACTTTTGGGTTCGCTGGGGTTCTCACCTACCACCATAATGAGATAGTTAAGTGCATTCTGGAGGTGGTTGGGGCAGATTTCGAATTCCTCTCTCATTATTCCTATAAATTGTAAGGAGGGGCTTCTTTCTAGAGGTTGGACATTCTTGTTTTGCCCCTCCCTTCTTCTCTTTGGCAGGTCAACTTGTGGAGTTAAAAACCTCCCATTTGAAACTGTAATGCAACCTTGCCTCTTGGCATTTTGCAGTGTGCTGTATCAATCTTTGGAGAAAATTAATGCATGCCTATGGATGATTCTCAACCCTCTCTATATTCATTTGCATCCCCCTGATATTTCACTATGAATCTGGCTATCTGTGCATAATCTTGCATTGCATTTTAATGGTCTGTGTTTATTGGCAAGATAGATGTTCTTCATTCCTCGGTGCATCACCTCTGTTAGTTTAGGTTTTATGTTATGCGTCTTATTACCCTGTCTCCTTGGCAAGTTAGATTAGGTTTTTAGTAAAGCCTCTGCATTTTCTACATGTGCATCTGAACAGAGGAATAGGAACCGGCCTTCATCTGGAGAGCTTTTCCATTTCGCAAGGTCCCACACTTGGGAAAAGCTCCATGTTATGCAATCGTACTGAGAGTCTCAACCCATCGTGTTGCAGAGACATTCAGGGGTGCTGCGATTTTCCATCAATAGTTTTCGCATGCCTGGTGGGACCAAGAGGTCGTTTCATAGATTTGATGGAACTTTCAAGAAATTCAGACTTAAAAAATTGTAGGTTCTACAATTTCATATTTTCACCTTCTGGGCTGAACTTTGAAATCAATTTTCAAGGACTTAACTTGCTCGAAACAACTCAAAATTTCACCAGTTGATAGATCGGGGGATAATATTCAAAAGGGTATTCTTATATTTTTGAGATTTTGACTTTCAAAATTTCATGGTTTTTTTATTTTCGGATTTCAGGTTTTCGGAAAGTCTGGCATTTTTGGATTTTCGGGACTGCCATTCCAAATCAAATTCCAAACTCTAAAATCTAAAAAATACAGGTGTTTTAAAAAATTCTATTTTTTAAATATTGTCAGGTTTGGTGTGTAACTTGGCAGAAGTCTGCCTTTTGAGGCTCATTTTTCTAACACATCTAGCGACTCCGAAGGGGTAGAATTCAGCGGTGTAGCAGCAAAAGTTTCCCAGGCATATGAGAAGAATTCAAACCAGGTCTACTACTCGAGAAGAGGGGCTATTTGTCCACTTACAGCTATCACCGGAGGAGGAAGGAGAGGAAGAAGACCACAAAGATCACCATCTCCACCTAACCGGACTTTGTCTACACCTCCACTTAGTAGGCCTTTCCTCACATCGACCAGGGTTCTTAGGCCAATCATAATGGAACATCTACCACCGAATCCCTTTTTCAATTTCACGGGCAGTAGTCCACTTGCCCTAAATGCTCAGAATCAAATTCCAGTTGCAGCGCTAAAGAATATACCCTATTTTACAGGAGAAAATCATACTACTCCTATTGATCACATCCACGATATTGTTAATGCATGTGCAATCCACGAAATAAATGAAATGCATGTTGCAGTCAAGCTGTTGGCTTCATCTTTCAAAGGCAAGGCCTTACAATGGTTTAGGAGCCTTACAGCAGGGTCTATTACGAATTGGAACCAACTTTGTTCTGCTCTTTGCAGCCAATTCGGGGAGAGGCGGATAATTTATCTTTATTGGAACAGCTGACAACAATCAAAAGCGCTCCTAACGAACAAATGGCAGATTTCAACTTCAGATTCCAACGGACATGGGACAAGATTCCCCTAGCCATTAGACCAACCACCGAAGGAGCATTCCTTTATTTCTTAAAGGCTATAAATTCAGACATAGCCATGATGATCCAATCAATGGGAGGGACAACGCTGCCAGGGGCCTACGACACAGCGGTCAGAGCAAAGAACTGTTTGATCCAAGCCAGCAAGCTTGCACCAAGGCCACCAATGCCTCTCTATCCGGATTTGGGAAATCCTACAACCAGTCAAGCACCAGAGTTGAATCCCATTCCAACTCCTAGAAATCAAAGCAATAATGAGGCATCGAATTCTTCAAATACTTCAAAGGAATTGGAGGAGGTTATGAAACAACTACAGAACCTTGGAAATAAGCTTGCGACTATCAAAAGACAACAAGCTCAAAGTGCTAGACCGTATCAGCCTCAAGCACAGTACCAAGCTAGGCCCTCATACCAACAAAATAGACCACCACCTCAGGCTGCAAATCAAAACCAAAACCAAGGACAACCTCAAGCTGCCAGGCCATTTCGACCGTATGATCCAAATGCAATGACGTCCTCAAGAGCCTTGGTCCTGGCACAAAATAACATGGCACAGGAGTATGACTGGTGTTACCCTTGCAATCTACCTCAAAATCAGTCAGCATGTTTCAATGGTGCACTAAATCAGGCCTTGATGGTGCAAACCATTAGTGTGCCTCAAGAACCAAGCCAAGAAGGGAACCAACAGCAAGAAAACGCAACAAGAAGGACCTCCAATGGAAACCACATTGGCCAATTGGCAAACGAAAGACTTCTGTGGAGTTAACCAATAGCCTTTCCAAGGCGTGGCTGCTAACACACGGTCAAAGAAGAGAAGCATAGAAGAGGGACAACAGTCTAATCCAGTTGTTTCTCGACCCACTCTTACACAACAGGGGGTCAATAGACCAAACACAACTCCAAATGTGTAAAATCAGCCTAAGGTACCTGTTGTAGCAACACATGCACCTGTTCAAGCTCCAGAAAAGTTTGCACCAAGTAAGGGACAGCAAAAGGACAATTCATCCCCCTTCAACATCATCAATCAAATGAAGAGGACACATGTGAACATTTCCATGTGGGAATCACTGGCGATCCCAGGGCAACGAGATTTATTGCAAGCTGCAATGGCTAATTGGTCTGCCACAAATGTATCAAACCAGGGACATGAGAAAGTTCTCACTAATGCAGTGCAACATGATGGGGGCCAGGCAAGAAAAAATTTGAAGCCTCCACCATTCTATGTTTCATTGATTGTTGGAAACCACTTGGTACACAACTGCATGATAGATTCAGGAGAAAGTAGTTCAGTGATGCCGAAGCAAATAGCGGATCAACTGGGTCTGAGGTATGAGCCAGTGCTGAAAGGAGTAGTGCAACTAGATGGAACGGCAGTAGGAACAGTTGGGGTCATCAAAGGATTAAGCCTAACACTACATTCCTGTCCTAATGTTACAGTTCTACAAGATGTTTCTGTAATTGACCTCCCGCCACTCTTCGCGTTGGGTTTATCAAGGGACTTCACTACAAATATCGGTGGATATTTATCTGCAGATTGGTCACACATGATATTTAGGACAAGGTATGGAGCTAAAGCAACAATCAGGTCAGAACCAATTACCAATTTCCATATCGAGCCTCATGTACCAAGTCCTATCAATGTAAATTGCTCAGTTTTTGATCAGCAGGAGTGTTCAAATGATCTAGAAACAGGTACTAAGGTCGAGGGAATTCCTGATTTAACTTTGGATGAATGGGAAAACAAGAGTCATGAATTTGACCCATACAAGGAAATTGAAGAATCTGAATTGGGCGTGTATTGTATACACGAAGAAAATTCACCCATTCCCGACATCATTCAGCCTGAACAAAAGGATGAAAACAAAGTTTGGAAATTATTTTTCGATGGTTCAAGAAGAAGACAAGGTGCTGGAGGTGGTGCAATGTTGATTTCACCACAAGACATCAAATATTTTTCAGATTTTCATTTCCAGTTTTCCTGTTCAAACAACACGGCTGAATACGAAGCTTTGATTCATGGAATTCATTGGGCCAGGAAAAGGGGCATAAAGAACTTGCAAGTGTTTGGAGATAGTGAGCTAATCGTCAACCAAGTTAGGGGACAACATGCTACAAAGAATGACTTGCTGAGGAGCTACAAGAATAAGGTATGGGACCTCATTGAGGATTTTGAAGCTTTCAACATTGTGTCCATACCCAGGAAGAAAAATGAAGTCGCAGATAGGCTCGCAGTAGTTGGAGCAACATTTGATGTGGTTGAAAACATCAGAAGGGGAAAAACATAGCCACATATCCATGTGATTGTGAGGCCAGCAGTTCCAGATAATAACACAAGCTGGCAGGTGTTTGAGAATGATCAACAGATCGTCAATTTCTTACAAGAAGAGGCTGAATTCTCAGCTAGGAATCAGGATAGATTAGAGCAGCAGTATGGGTATCAAGTAGTGCAGCTGCAGACAAACAAGCTTCCTAAGGGTTTAGTAACATTGGAGTCTATCTTCAACCCTAACGACCAATTCCGTAAGGAAAAGGCTAACATACAGGTCAGGAGAGAATATTCAGAGCCAATTCCGGTTGGGGAAGGCAAAACACTTCAAATTGGCAAAGTGGCCACTGAGCAAGAGAAATCAGATTCATGCACCTTTGCCAAGAATTTCCAGATGTCTTCGCTTGGAGCTATGAAGACTTAAGAGGATTCAATCCAAATTTGGCACAACATACCATAGAATTGGATCCAGATGCTAAGCCCATCAAGCAGAAGCAGAGACCAGTCAACCCTCACATTGAGCCTCTAATGAAGAAAGAGCTTAACAAGATAATAGAGGCAAGCATTATATTCCTGATCAAGCACTCAAGCTGGGTTGCGAACTTGGTTCCAGTAAGGAAGAAGAGCGGAGAAATTAGGTTATGTGTGGACTTTCGAGACCTCAATAGGGCATCTCTCAAAGACCATTACCCACTCCCTTCAATGGAACAAATATTGCAAGTAGTATCTGGTTCAGAGAGATTCTCTCTCCTAGATGGCTACTCAGGGTATAATCAGGTGATGTTGAAAGAAGATGACCAATTCAAGATGGCTTTCACCACCAAATGGGGGACCTATGCCTACAAGAAGATGCCATTTGGGCTATCAAATGCTGGAGCCACCTTCCAAAGGGCAATGGATATGGCATTCAAGGGGTTGATCAATAAAATAGTTCTAATATATCTTGACGACATCACTGTATTCTCAAAAAATGCAGCGGATCACCTCTGTCATTTGAGGCAAGTATTTCAGAGGTGTAGAAGATTTGGGGGGTATCATTGAATCCCAAAAAATGCATATTTTTGGCTCACGAGGGAAAACTTCTAGGCCATATTGTTTTAAAGGAAGGGTTGACGATTGACCTAGAAAGATTTGAAGCAATTCGAGCATTGCCATTGCCAAGTCACAAGAAGGCTCTTCAAACCTTCTTAGGAAGGATCAATTTTGTCCGCAGATTTGTTCCAAATTTTGCTGCTCTTGTGAAGCCAATAACGCTGATGTTAAAGAAGAGTATGGCATTTAAGTGGACATCTGAAGGCAAGGAAAGTTTTGAGGCAATAAAAGAGGCTATATCTCAAGCTCCGACTCTCGTCAATCCAGACTTCTCCAAGGACTTCGTGCTATATGCCTTTGGTGGTGGGGACACGATTTCTGCAATCCTGGTACAACAAAACAAAGGAGGATTAGAACAACCAGTTGATTTCTTCAGTCAAGGCTTGGAGGAATACGAAACTAGGTACTCTTTCATTGAAAAGCATGTCCTCGCAGTAATCAAGAGCTTAAAGAAATTCAAGCACCTAGTCTCAAACAACAAAATCCAATTATTGGTCTCTCATGCGGGAGTCAGGGACTTCCTTCTAAACAAGGATCTGAATGAGAAACGTGTAGGATGGATAACTCGTGTCATGGAATATGACATTGAGATCAAGGTCACCAAAATAGAACGTGGGAAGGGACTATGTGAGCAGCTAGCCTTGAGTCAACAAGTTGAAGTAGGTAATGAAAAAGAGGCTGTCTTGGTACTACAGGATGATCAAGAACAAGAAAATGATGATGTGCCTACTCCTTGTTGGACTCAGAATATGATACACTTCCTACAGACAGGCCTATGCCCCCCAGAAATGAGCAAAGCAAAGAGGAGATACTTCAGATTACAAGCCATTCCATATGTGCTTGTTGATGGTGTTTTGTTTAAGAAAGACATCAATGGAGTTCTATTGAGGTGCATTGGGACAGGTCAAATTGAGAGGGTGTTACGAGATTTTCACGATGGAGATTCTGGAGGACATTTCACCCCACGAGTAACAGCTCTCAAGATAATGAAGGTAGGGTATTATTGGCCAACGGTGTTCAATGACTGCTATACATGGATAAGAAAGTGTAAGAAATGTGCACTCTTCACAGGCAAAGAAAGACTAGCAGCGCTTCCATTGCACCCAATTTTGGTTGACCAACCATTTATGCAATGGGGATTGGATTTCATTGGGGTCATAAATCCTAACTCAAGCAAAGGCCACAAGTGGATTCTCACGGCAACGGACTATTTCACCAAGTGGACTGAAGCAGTAGCGCTCAAAGAGGAAAATGAGTCTAACATAGTAGACTTTTATGAAGGAATAGTGACCAGGTTCGGTGTGCCGGCCACTATCATATCAGACAATGCATTGGCATTCGTAGGTTCTAAGATTACAGAATGGGCTGTCAAGAATGGAATCTACTTGAGCACTTCTTCCAATTATTACCCACAGGGTAATGGACAGGCAGAGTCCACGAACAAAAATTTGCTAAGAATCATCAGAAGGACTCTGGATGAAAATCAAACAACATGGCATACTAAGCTAAAATCAGCATTATGGGCTGACAGAATAACACCAAAGAGGTCTACAAGTAATTCCCCTTACAAGTTCGTCTATGGAAAAGAGGCAATATTGCCTATATCATTAGAACTGCCTACATTGGAGTTCATGAAGAAGTTGGAGTTAGCTGAGTTCGAACCAACGGAGGCTAGGTATGCAGAGTTGATGGAATTGGAAGAAATTAGAGAACATGCAGTTCAAACAATTGAGAAAGATCAGGCCTTAGTAAAAAGATGGTTTGATAAGAAAGCAAGAACAAGGACCTTCAAGATAGGAGACCTAGTTCTGAAATGGGATGCAGATCAGGCAAAACCAGGAAGGCATTCCAAGTTTGATGCCATTTGGAGTGGCCCCTACATGGTCACGGGATGTAAAAGTAGTAATGCCTTCCAATTGTCTACTTTGCATGGAGGAGAGCTCCCAATTCTGGTTAACGGAATCTATCTTAAACATTGCTACTGAAAAATAAAAGGTTTACCCTTGTAAATATTAGCCTAGATTTCAATTCCTCTAAGTGCGTGTGCACATTGTCTTGCTGTAGTTAGGTTTTTGTTTCCCTAAGTGCTTCGGCACAGGTTTTGTTGCTCCTAGGTTGGATTTCTACAGTTCAGAATGCTGTCAGATAAGAGGTTGCGGTATCAGGATTGGGATCAGATATTAGGTTGGTTTCAGGTTATTGCTTATGACTCCATGCCCAATGGATTGCTAAAAGGCCATTGATCTTCTACCTAGCAGGCAGGTAATCCCATTGAGTCGCCAAATTGTTGTATATATCTTCCCCAAGGTAGATATAGACAGGTAGAATATTATAGAAATCAAGGAAGCTCAAATCCATAACATGTATGTGCCCTTGGCACAAAGAAATGGTGCATGGAAATGAGTGTCGACAAGGAAATGTATGCACCCTTGGCGCACAGAAATGGCGCATGGAAATGAGTGTCGATAGGGAAATGTATGCACCCTTGGCACACAGAAATGGCACATGGAAATGATTGTCGACAGGGAAATGTATGCACCCTTGGTGCACAGAATGGGCGTACAGCATGGAATTTTGACAGGGAAAATGGTGCACAAAGGCGCACAGAAGTGGCGCACAGCACGGAATGTCGACACGGAAAATGGTACGCCAAGGCGCACAGAAGTGGCGCACAACATGGAATGTCGACAGGGAAAATGGTGGGCCAAGGCACACAGAAGTGGCACACAACACGGAATGTCGACACACACACGGAAGCACCCTTGGCGCACCTTCAGGAGGCACAACATTTTGAGCGCTGACAGGAAGCATACCCTAGCACAGATATTCAGATGGCCATAACTTTTGACTGGGAGCTCGGATTCATGCAAGGTTGGACTTTTTGGAAATCTTACAAGGTCCTCTATCCAACTACGACTGGATATCTTTAATTAGGTGAGAAAAAATTCTTAAAAATGAAAAATACAGTTCGCCACTTTTGGGTTCGCTGGGGTTCTCACCTACCACCATAATGAGATAGTTAAGTGCATTCTGGAGGTGGTTGGGGCAAATTTCGAATTCCTCTCTCTTTCCTCTCTCATTATTCCTATAAATTGTAAGGAGGGGCTTCTTTCTAGAGGTTGGACATTCTTGTTTTTCCCCTCCCTTCTTCTCTTTGGCAGGTCAACTTGTGGAGTTAAAAACCTCCCATTTGAAACTGTAATGCAACCTTGCCTCTTGGCATTTTGCAGTGTGTTGTATCAATATTTGGAGCAAATTAATGCATGTCTGTGGATGATTCTCAACCCTCTCTATATTCATTTGCATCCCCCTGATCTTTCACTGTGAATCTGGCTATCTGTTCATAATCTTGCATTGCATTTTAATGGTCTGTGTTTATTGGCAAGACAGATGTTCTTCATTCCTCGGTGCATCACCTCTATTAGTTTAGGTTTTATGTTATGCATCTTATTACCCTGTCTCCTTGGCAAGTTAGATTAGGTTTTTAGTAAACCCTCTGCATTTTCTACGTGTGCATCTGAACAGAGGAATAGGAACCAGACTTCATCCGGAGAGCTTTTCCATTTCACAAGGTCCCACACTTGGGAAAAGCTCCATGTTATGTAATCGTACTGAGAGTCTCAACCCGTCGTGTTGCAGAGACATTCAGGGGTGCTGCGATTCGCCATCAACACTAACTAGAAGGATTTTTTGATGAGAATCATCCTCATAAGGTATGTCATCTAATTAAGTCTATTTATGGACTTAAATAAACACCTAGGGAATGGTACATTAAAATAAATGGTTACTTATTACAACATGGATTCACTTGTAGCCACTGTGATTCAAATATGTATATCATGAAGATAGGAATAAAAATTTTCATCTTAGTTTTGTATGTGGATGATCTTGTAATCAAAAGGAGTTCAGAAAATCTTGTAGAAGATGTTAAAAATGATCTGAAGAAATACTTCGATGTGACATATTTGGGGATAACTAACTATTTTCTTGGCTTAGAGATATGGCAAAAGAAGAATAAAATTTTTATCTTCAAGATGAAATACACCAAGAAATTCCAAGAAATGTATGGCATATCTTATTATAAACCTATGTCCACTCTAATGGAAAAATGTTTGGAATTTTCTAAATCCCAGGAATCACCTAAAGTAGATTTTACTTACTACTGACATCTTATTGGGAGTCTCATTTATTGGACCTATACTAGATGAGAGCTTTAGTTTTTTGTGATCTATCTTTCTAGATTCATGTAGGAACCAAAGAAATATTATTGAGTAGAAGGGATGAATTTGATGAGATATGTCTGAGGTACAAGTCTGGAGTATCATAATAACTCTTAATTCTTCTTCCAGTGATATACAATATAGGACTATGTTCGATCAGTTGATGATAGGATATCAACTCTAGGTTATATTTTTCATCTTGTGTCTAGATCTATCTTGTCAAGTGGAAATAAGGAAATTGTTGTTGGTATCTAATCCACTGAGGAAGAGTATAAAAACACATGAGTTTATGTGCATGAATAGATTCGGCTACGTCACATTTTGACTTATATAGGAATTGCTAAAGGAATTCCACTTATCATTCATTGCTATAATTAGAGTTTGTTAAGGTTGTGAAAAATCTAATTTTCCACGAGATAACAAAGAACATTGAGTTTGAATGTCACTAAATTAAGGAACATGTCTTGAACCATAACATCCATCACTAGTACTGCATAACAAATTATTATATTTTAGATATACTCACCAAGACTCTTTACAATGTGAAATTTTAACTGTTTCAGGGGTAAAATTGTAAAAATATATATATTAAACGAGGGAATATTAGTATAGTTAATACATTGTGTATCGATATAGTATGTTCTATTTATAGTTAGTTATACCTTTGCTGAACATTGATTCCTCTACCTACCCTTGAGTTATGTCCTCATGTAACTGATTGTGGTTTATATATTTTCCTACTTTGGATTGAATAAACATAATATATTATGGTCTCTCTCTCTCTCTCTCTCTTTCTCTCTCTCTCTCTCTATTGCATTCATTAGAGATGATTGTCTTACAAATTTATTCTTTATACTTTTGTCCTTCCTAATACTCCAACACCTTGAGGCTATCATGATCGACTAAATTAGAGACAATGCCCTTACTAGGAAAGTTGTAAGAAATGCTACCTAGTATATGTGTATTGTCAAACCCATCTTCAATGTCTAGAACAATTTTAATGCTCTTCTTTAAGCATGGAAAATCCCATTGTTACGCCATCTCACTTTCCTCCTCACTTTTGATCTCTAAGGAAGATGATCCCAACTATGCATCTAAATATCCATCATCATATATAACATTAGACACCATCAATGGATCCAAAACACTATGGAATGCCACCTGATACCAGGAATATCCCAAAAGGTCAATAATAATGAGACCCAATGTCATATCTATAGAAGAAGGATCAGATCTAGACTAACAATATGATGCCAAGGACAAAAAAATATGACCTAAGATACCATTTCCCCAAGCATGCCACCTGTTGATGTCAAATCGCAGCACCCCTAAATGTCTACAACTCGATGGGTTGAGACTCTCAGTGTGATTGCATAACATGGATCTTTTCCCAAGTGTGGGACCTTGCAAAATAGGAAAAGCTCTTCGGATGAAGGCCGGTTCCTATTCCTCTGTTCAGATGCACACGTAAAAATACAGAGGGTTTACTCAAAACCTAAACTAACTTTCCAAGGAGACAGGATAAGAAGATGCATAAAATAAAACCTAAAATAACAGAGGTGATGCATCGAGCAATGAAGAACAACTGTCTTGCCAATAAACACAGACCATTAAAATGTAATGCAAGATCATGCACAGATAACCAGATTTGCAATGAAAGATCAAGAGGATGTAAATGAACACAAAGAGGGTTGAGAATGATCCATATACATGCATTATTTTCTCCAAAGATTGACACAAAACACTACAAAATGCCAAGAGGCAAAGTTGCATTACAGTTTTAAATGGGAGGTTCGAACTCCATAAAATCACTAGCCAAAGAGAAGAAGGGAGGGGCAAAACAAGAATGTCCAACCTTTAGAAAGAAGCCCCTCCTTACAATTTATAGGAAGAATGAGAGAGAAAGGAGAGAGGAATTCCAAATCTACCCCAACCACCTCCAGGTTGCATTTAATTCATCTCATTATGATGGTAGGTGAGAACCCTAGCGAACCCAAAAAGTGGCGAACTGTATTTTGCATTTTTAAGAATTTTTTCTCACCCAATTAAAGATATCCATTCATAGTTGGACAAAGGACCTCGTAAGATTTCCAAAAAGTCCAACCTTGCATGATTCCGAGATCCCAGTGAAAATTTATGGCCATCTGAATATCTGCGCCAGGGTCTGTCTCCTGTCAGCGCTCAAAATGTTGCGCCTCCTGAAGGTGCGCCATAGGCGCATCCATTTCTGTTTCGACACCCTCTTACATGCACTAAGGCACAAATTTTTCCATGTCAACACTCTGTGTCATACTCCCTTTACGTGCGCCAAGGCGCATCCATTTTCGTGTCGACACCTTCTGTCGTGTGCCTCTTACCTGCGCCATGGGCGCATCTATTTTCATGTCGACACCTTCTGTCGTGCGCCCTTTATGTGTGCCAAGGTGGATCCATTTTCGTGTCGACACCTTCTGTCGTGCACCCTTTATGTGTGCCAAGGTGCATCCATTTATGTGTCAACATCCATTTTCATGCGCCCTTAACCTGCGCCTTGGTGCATCCATTTATATGTTGACATCTATTTTCATGCGCCCTTAACCTGTGCCTTGGCGCATCCATTTATATGTTGACATCCATTTTCATGCACCCTTAACCTACACCTTGGCGCATCCATTTATATGTCGACATCCATTTTCATGTGCCCTTAACCTGCGCCTTGGCTGTTGGTGACGCAATAAATATCGGGTTTTGAGTTTCTTTGATTTCCATATTCTTCTTCTTGCCTATATCTACCCGGGGGGAAAGATATATACAACGATTTGGTGACTCAATGGGATCACCTGCCTGCTAGGTAGAAGATCAGTGGCCTTTTAGCAATCCATTGGGCATGGAGTCATAAGCAAGCCTTAAAACTGATCTGAACTTTGAAAACTTCCCTCTGAGCCACTTGGAAACCCACTGAAATGGAGTCGTTCTCACCAAAATGTCACTGAAATGGACTGTACAAGAGCAAAACCAGCACCACAAAAACTATGTACGGAACTGAAAATCATACATGCTCCAAATGGAACATGCAGAGTGTGCACAAGCACTTCTTATGGTAAAAGCAAACCTACCTACTCTACTCTAACTAGAAGCAAAGGCAAGCTAAACAAAACCTACAACTGGTTGTGTAAAATAGCTTCCTTTCTTCAAAATTGGAAACCATGCAATTGATTTGGCATTGAACATGGCTAGTTAGATGAATGGAAAATCAACAAGAAGCTGGTCTTCCACCCAAATCATCAAGGTATCAGGTGAAGGAAAATTAAATACCTCTTTTAGTTGTTCTGCATTTGGATTGGAGAGGTATGATAGCTGATCCTTGGTTCTTTGTAGCTCATCCTCATGCTTAGGAGCAAGCATGACTAGTTGTAACTTCTCCTTTGGTTCCAATGAAGCCAAATACCTGGTTGGGCAAGGTATGGTCCTTTGAGTATGCCCATTTCCCTGATTTTCAACTCCAAGAATGGAGTTTTCTTGTAGACCCTCTTGAATGGATGGTGTGGAAGCAATGGTAGAACCTTTTTGCCCTTTCTCTTCCTCCAATGAAGAGCATGAAAGATTAAAATCTTCCAATCTTGGTTCCAAAGAGCTGGTATAAGATGTAGGCTGCTGCAAATGAATTCTCTCCTTTATGACAGCAGGCTCAAGTATTTGGGACGTGGAAGATGAAAAAGAGAATGGTGGAAACTCAACCGGTTCCTCATTATCAACATAGTCCTCCAAATCTGATAGATACACTACCTCTTGGTTGTCCTGCTGCAAATGCTCCACTTCCTCCATGGTGTCTTCTTGATCTGTAACTTGACCACCATGGTTTCTTTCACCCTTCAACATTGAGTTTGAGAGATCAAACTCCTCTTCAGTACTAGAACTTGAGAGAGGTGAAGTAGAAAGAAGAACTGAAGGTTCTCCTGTAGCCTGCTTTGTGCTCAAAGCCCTTGGATCTACAATTTTCTCCTCCACAACTAGAATGTGCTCCTCTTCTTTTGGATTTGGAGCAGCTTCTTCCTCCTCTACTATTTGAAGGAAATCTTGCTCTTGATAGAACTCTTCTTCTAGCATGAAGTTTGTCAAGTCAAACTCTTCAATCTGCTGCTCTAGAGGACAAGTTGGGACTGCAAGATCTTCTTTTGAGCTTTCTTCCTCTATGGCTGATTGTGTAACTTGAATTGAATCAGCATTCCCTTCAAATAGAGTGCCAACATGGACACTACATTCTGAGCAAATTGACTGCTGATCTGCTTCTTCTTTTTTCTCTTCTCCTACTGCAACAAAATCAGTCTCAACCACAATTTGTTCAACCTTAGCCTCTTCGGTAGGTTTAACCATCAAGGGGATCTTTGTCATCCCAAATTTGGTAGCCCAAACCCTCAAGTTGTCTGTCATTTCTTTTCTATTGGGCTCCTCTTCTTGCTATCCTTCATGGCCGATTTTCACAATTTCTTCTTCCCCACATGGAATTGGGAATGCAAGAGGAGGGATGGGTTATAACTCAATTTATTTGGAAATTTTTTGTGGTGGTAGAGGAGGTGAAACCCCTTGTTTCTTTGGGGGAGAGTGTATTTCTTTTAGCTCTTGTGGAGGGGATGACTGTTTGGAAGGAAAAAGGAAAGAAGAATTGAGGTCTGGTGGAAGACTGAGAGGTGGAGACATGGGATCAACATTTGGGATAGCAGATGGGGAGTTTAGAATTTGCAATTCCAAATGAGATGATGTTGCTTGAGTAATGGGAAGAGAAAAACCAGATGATGGTGTATAACTTACCCATTGACAAGGTTGTTCAACAACAAGTGTATAGGCCTCTATTTCTGTTGTCCATTGTGCAAGTTGGGGCAGCATCTTCATCATGAAGTCTAGCTTCTCTTGTGGGCTGAAGTGTATTGGAAAAGGGCCTCCCCATGGAAAAGGAGTCCTGTAACCAATTCTGAAAGCTCTCATTTGAGTTGTTGCTCTGGACTACACCATCTTTACCTCCATCTTTTGGATTTTCTCCAATAGACCAACATCTTGCATATGATTGTCTTCATTATATGCATACTCTTTCTCTTGGAAAGCTCCATAGCCAAAATGATTTTGGCATTGCTGCTCATATGGGTATGCATGCTGATTTTGAATTTGTTCAAAATGCTGATTTGAAGGATTTAAAAAACATGTTGGAGGTGGGAAACATTGCTGCTGTTGTTGAAAATGTGAATTCCATGATGGAACTGAAGTCATGATTACACAACTTCATGGAATGTAAAAGAATGAAAGAGATGGAAAGAAATATGGATGGAAAACAGGTCTACAACTCAAAGAATGAGTTATTTACCAGATGGAGTCACCAGATGTGCTTTTGAATATGCCTCTAAAAGGCTGGATTCTGCCAAGTTACACACCAAACCTGACAAAAATTAAACTCAAAATTTTGAAAGACCTATATTTTTGAGATTTTAGGGTTTGAAATTTGACTTGGAATGAGAGTCTCGAAAACCCAAAAAATGCCAGACTTCAGAAGTCTTGAAATCTGAAATACCAAAAAACCATGAAATTTTGAAAGTCAAAATCTCAAAAAACTAAGAATACCCTTTTGAAGATTATCCCCTGATCTATCAACTGGTGAAATTTTGACTTGTTTTGAGCAAGTTAAGTCCTTGAAAATTGATTTCAAAGTTTAGCCTAGAATGTGAAAAATCTGAAATTATAAAACCTGCAATTTTTTAGTCCAAATTTCTTGAAAATTCCTTCAAATCTGTGGAATGACCTCTTGGTCCCACCCGGCATGCCAAAACTATTGATGTCAAATTGCAGCACCCCTGAATGTCTGCAACTCGATGGGTTGAGACTCTCAGTGCGATTGCATAACATGGACCTTTTCCCAAGTGTGGGACCTTGCAAAATCAGAAAAGCTCTCCGGATGAAGGCCGGTTCCTATTCCTCTGTTCAGATGCACACGTAAAAATGCAGAGGGTTTACTCAAAACCTAAACTAACTTTCCAAGGAGACAGGGTAATAAGATGCATAAAATAAAACCTAAACTAACAGAGGTGATGCACCGAGGAATGAAGAACAATTGTCTTGCCAATAAACACAGACCATTCAAATGTAATGCAAGATCATGCACAGATAACCAGATTTGCAATGAAAGATCAAGAGGATGCAAATGAACACAGAGAGGGTTGAGAATCATCCACAGACATGCATTATTTGCTCCAAAGATTGACACAATACACTACAAAATGCCAAGAGGCAAAGTTGCATTACAGTTTTAAATGGGAGGTTCAAACTCCACAAAATCACCTGCCAAAGAGAAGAAGGGAGGGGCAAAACAAGAATGTCCAACCTTTAGAAAGAAGCCCCTCCTTACAATTTATAGGAAGAATGAGAGAGAAAAGAGAGAGGAATTCCAAATCTACCCCAACCACCTCCAGGTTGCATTTAATTCATCTCATTATGATGGTAGGTGAGAACCCTAGCGAACCCAAAAATTGGCGAACTGTATTTTTCATTTTTAAGAATTTTTTCTCACCCAATTAAATATATCCATTCGTAGTTGGACAAAGGACCTCGTAAGCTTTCCAAAAATTCCAACCTTGCATGAATCTGAGATCCCAGTGAAAAGTTATGGCCATCTGAATATCTGCGCCAGGGTCTGTCTCCTGTCAGCGCTCAAAATGTTGTGCCTCCTTAAGGTGCGCCATAGGCGCATCCATTTCTGTGTCAGCACCCTCTTACATGCACCAAGGCATGACTTCTGCCATGTCAACACTCAGTGTCATGCACCCTTTACGTGTGCCAAGGCGCATCCATTTTCGTGTCGACACCTTCTGTCGTGCGCCTCTTACCTGCGCCATGGGCGCATCTATTTTCATGTCAACACCTTCTGTCATGTGCCCTTTATGTGTGCCAAGGTGCATCCATTTTCATGTTGACACCTTCTGTCGTGTGACCTTTATGTGCCCCAAGGTGCATCCATTTATATGTCGACATCCATTTTCATGCGCCCTTAACCTGCGCCTTGGCGCATCCATTTATATGTCGACATCCATTTTCATGCACCCTTAACCTGTGCCTTGGCGCATCCATTTTCATGCGCCATTAACCTACCCCTTAGCTGTTAGTGACGCAATAAATATCAGGTTTTGAGTTCCTTTGATTTCCATATTCTTCTGCTTGCCTATATTTACCCGGGGGGAAGGATATATACAACACCACCCACACCAACACTGTGAACACCTAATCATTAATGAATATCTCAAACTCCATGTAATTTAAAGGCTATTATTAGTCATAAACACTAATTTCAAAGGAACATTAATTGGCTTATATTTAAATGTGACTCATATATGTTATATTTATACTAAAAATTAAGATTAAGAATGATATAGTGATTTAATATACAAATTATGTGTTATGGTTAGCCTACTATGTTTTCATACCAAAAATAACCTTCCAATTCTATCAATTGATTTTGTTTATAGATATGGTAAAATTTATCATTCCCTACATGTATTGGCATAAACTTCATAATGGAAAGAATAGTAAAATTTAGAACGTTAATTTCAATGGTTAATGATTATGTTAACAAGTTTATGGTATGAAGATATCGGCCAAAAACAATTTTGAATGACAAAATTAGTGGGCTCTCTAAAATAGTGTGCGAGAATAAGTTCCTCTTCTTGAATATGGCATCTTCATTTATTGAAAGCAAGGAAATGAAAAAAATATAAACTAATTTCCGACATGGCACGGAGATCGAGGATCACTCAAGAATACTTCCCTAAACCTGTGGTAATTGGTCATATGTAATACAAGGGATGAAATTTAATTTAAGGGAGACATAGAAGAGTAAAATAAGAAGGGGATTTCAATAAAGAAACAACATAGAAGAATTTGTTGCATAAAAAAGAGAAAATTTCTCTTCTATCTATGAGAAGAAACCATTCATAATGAAAGAGTATAAATCATCAAGAAACACAAATTTTTACTACATCATGTTGCATAATTTACAATTCTCATGGAGTACAAATTGAGATAGAGATAGAACAACCTCAAACATGAAAGATAGGAAATGAAGGCACTTATTTCTAGTAATACAATGAGATATATTAAATAAGCATATACTATATACTTTAAATCAAGGTATAATTACAATTTACAGTGCTATGACTTCTCTTTTATCTCCCCCATATGAACTTTAACCTCTTTTCATGACCATTGACATTTCAAATTCCGTCACGACCTTTGTTGTTTCTTCATCACTTGTGACCTTTCACCTTCCTTCACCATAAAAATACCTAAGTTAATATTCTAGTAATATGAAAGCATCTCTGGCTCACTTAAATATTTTCTGGAGTGTAACATCTTTCACACGTGTGACTACATTTTGTGGTCGTGCAACTACATTCATCTATCACGTGTCTATACCTTGGCCTTTCGGACAGAACTACACTTTGTGGTCAGCTAGTCCTTCATGACATGTGACCAAGATTTGTGGTCACATGAATGCATTTTCAGTTCCGCTAAATAATTATGTCAAACACCTTCACTATATTGTCACGCATATTAGAGCTTCCACACAAACATCTGGAGCCTTCCATACACATAAAACATGTTTTTAGATGACAAATATTGATTTCATGCGAAAACAACTTATTATCATATAACTTCATCATTTTTGTTAGGTGTCTTAGAGATTGATATATGAGTCTTGAATTGCTGATGTGTATCTTGAAGTTTGTTGACACATGTCTAGAGTTGTTAAGGTCGTTGAAAACGTATTTTATTCACCCTGGGAGAACAATTTAATGAATTTTTTTCCAATATACGAATATTTATGAAAAATGGTCAGTAAATTCAATTAGATGATTTATAAGTTCTGAAAATTAATTATTCATCAAATTTCACCCATATTTTCAATTTTTCCTCAAGTTGTGCATTGGTAAACAGAGTGGTAGGAAGAGTTTACAATCACCAAAAACTAATACATCATATGGTTCATGAAGATAAATAAATATAATTTCATTTGATCATTTCTTAGGCTTAAAAATGGTAACGAGGCTCCAAAAACCTTTTGAGCAATTTTCAGCTTGTAGAAGGTAATTTTTGTCGCATTGTCAAACAATTTTCCACATATCAATGTTCCCAAAATATATTTTTCTATGATTCCAACATGAAATATCATTAATTATATTTCAAACTCCTGGTGTATGAACTTCTAACTCTTCACAAGGCTCCTGAAACCCTTCAAACAAGGGGACTATCTTTTTCCGAATATGCATTTCCCAATACCTTTCTCGCAAAGATCCAGTTTCAAGTAACTTATTCCTAAACCTTTATTTCCTTCCTAAACTTTCCTAAACTACCTCAAATGATTAAATAATTTTTCCACACACTTTCAAGATGCTTCAACTTTTCCCTGTAAATTCCTAGGGGTTGGTCACTAGGTGTAAAAAGTCTAAAAATAATCCTTATTGGGCCTCTGAGAGTGTTTCTTCCAAAGTGGATAGAAATGAATCAATGTATTACCTGCCACAATATTACTTGAACATGAATCACACTCTAAAAATATAATTAACATGTCTATCTTGGCGATGATGGGGTTTACATATTTAGAGATTGACTGAAGGGAAGTTTGCATTACCCTTTTCAGGGATTTTCGAGTGTGGGCTTGGTTGTCATGGAAAAAAAATCAAATTTTCATGCTATACATTTAGCATGAAAAAATTCTATAGCTTTTGGAATTAGGAATCCTATAATCTCAAGACAGTAAAAGGATGAGTGCCTTATTTATTGGGCTATAGGAGTCATTGTAAAACAAGGATGGATACAAGAAAACCTCATTTATTGAACACAGAACATGAAGAAAAACACATGATAGAAAGGAAAACACAAAAACCTATATTCACTTATGGTACATGTGGGGGAAAAAATGCTTTCACTATTTATATAGTTTCATATATTTCCCACTGCAAGGAAATTGCAAGTTAGTTCAGTCGAGAAAATATAGTTTTAAAGTATTCTCTCCACATGTTTCCCATATCTGAAATGTGCCAAGCCATAATAAATCAAACTTCTTGCATCTTCCTTTTGACTCTCTCCTCTTATACCATAGTAGGACAAGATTTCCAACATTAAAATCTCTTTTCTTTACTTTCTTGCGAAATATTTTCTTTACTTTTAGTTGATGGTCCTTTATCTGATCAACCATAAACACCCTATCTTCACAACCCTTCTCCAAGAACAAAACCATTTTTCCAAGTGAGTCTTAGAACTTACCATCATGTACTGCTTTGATAAGATATAATACTAGTAACTCTACAGTGCTTATAAATTCTCTTTTTATCCCATATAAGAGTTGGAATAGAGACATATCAATAGCATTTTTTGAAGTGATAAAATAATCCCATAGTGTAACACATAGCTTCTTGTGCCAATTTCTTTTATTCTTATCTATGAGATTTCACACAATTATCACAAGATTCTTCTTGAGCATTCCTCTGAGGGTAATAGTCATATGATGGGTTAAGGTTATTTTAATCCATAGAAAAACTTAGTTAATTCCATAGAAGAGAAATATGTGACATTGTCAAAAACTATCTTCCTTGGAGTGCCAAAACGGATAATGATATTTTCCTTGATGAAGATACATACCATTTTTGAATTGGCATGCTTAACTAGTATGGCCTCCACCCACTTAGTGAAGTAATTTGTTTCTATGAGCACAAGGATACAACCTACACTAGAACAAGGATTAAAATCATAGATGAAGTATAAACCCCATTGTTGGAAAGGTTCTTTAATCACAACTGATCTGATCAGAAGTATAAATATTTGTGGTCTTCCCACAAATTGTTGACAAGGCTCACACTTAGATACCCATTATTGAGAAACTTACAAGATACTAGGCAATTAGTACCTTCCTCTAAGGATCTTGTGTGCAGAGATCATGGAAGAGAAATTCCCACCACAAGCTTGGTCATGATATACTCTCAGCAACTAATCATGTTGCTCTTTATCCACGCACCTTAAGAAACATCCATCAAGGGATATCTTGAATAGTACATGTTTCCAAATCACATACCTCGTAGCTTTGAGCTTGAGGGTCATTCTTTTCATTTAATCCATATACTTCAAAAAATCACCATAAGTGAGGAAGTAAGAAATATCACCATACCACTCATTGGTAGTATTTATAAAGATAACCTGGGCAGGTGCTTACTTATGTATTCATAGTAATGAAATTTATCAACTTCATACTAAGGCATGAGAGACTCATATTTTTGGTATCAACTTGCATAATCCATTACAAGGATTTGTTTGGTGGTGAATATTCTTAATTTTGAAAAAATTCCATTTTAGGAAAATTTGAAATGGAAAATTTTTTGGAACTGGTGAATGTCATGTTCACCTTAAATTTCTAGTATAAACTTTTTAGGGCTCGGCTTCACCTATCATTAAAAAATACTCCTATATAAACCTAGGTAATTCATTTGGTAGTATAATAGTAACTTATTGCTACCTTATTGAGGTAATGATATATCAAGTACAATGAACTTGCGAAGCACCAGTACATGAAGTGTCAATCAGATTTGTAGTCGGGAGACAAGCCTATGTTCACTGAAGTGTGAAAAACAAAATTTCCATTTTGGAGACAATCCAAAGCTTACTGACATGTGACAAAGGATATTTTTAGTCAGACGACAAACGTTAGAATACTGATGCACAGTAAAAATATTTACAATCGAGTGAAAAACCTAAACCATTGATGTGTGAAAAGCAAAATTTTTTGAATCGTGACAATCCTATTTTGCTAATGCATGACAAAAAATTGTTGACGTATGACAAGAGGATGTAGAAATGAATTTTTGATGCCCGCTAAGAGGTTTTTGACACACGAAAATAGGTTATTGATGTACAAAAATAAGTTTTTGACACACGATAGGAGCTTTTTGACTCGCAACAATCTTGTGTTTTTGTGCAGGACAAGAGGTTGTAGATGGGTGACAAAAAAATTTCACAGACACATGTCAATCGGGGTTTTTGACGTACAAAAACCATTCCTATCATGTGACAACAACCATTATTTTCACATGTCAACATGTTAGGTTGTCTAACATAACCAACCATTGTTATCATGCGACAAACATTTTATTAACGTGCGTCAACTATGCACCAATGAAACCTTCTTTCCTACATCAATTAAATAGAACCAGTCAGGAAAAAAAATGCCTCTCCCTAATGAAACTTCTAGATGAAACTTTTATCCTGAAACCAAGGAAAATTTTCCTTTCGAATGAAATTGGTTTCAATTATATTCGCTAGTTATTTTACACCTTTAATTTACTAGATGATTATTAAAATGAACTGTGATCCATAGCCTCTAAAAAATTTATTTATGATTATCTCAAGGTCATACTCTTGTATCTTTGACACTCACTTACCTATTTTTAATCCAAGGTCTTGTTGACTTAGGATAGACTTTATAGATTATCTTGGAGCCATCATAATTGTGTGAGAGTTTAGGATCTACAATCTAAAATTCTTGACCACCTAAACCAAAACATAAACATGTTTTTCCATGGTAGATTATTTTAGGCCACGATTCTTCAATGGGTAGCTCATAGGGGAAATAGGAGACTCAATCCCTTTCACATTATTATGAACTAAATACCTAAAATAGTGTCCTCAGATGCATAACAATACAAAATGAAATCTTTACTGAAATCAGGATATACCAGTGTCAACGCTTTATCTATGGAATTTTTGATGTTCTTGAAATCTTCTTGAATGGATTATACTCTTTCTAGATCAAAATTTGTCACTTATTTTTTCACAATGTATCTAAGGAGGTTACCTTAAATCACACTTGTTATTGAATTCTTTGGGTTTAATGATATGCCATGTTCTTGAAACCTTAGCAGAACTACTTCGAGGTGTATCAAATTCTTTTTACTCTTCTTAGAGAAGAATGTGAGATCATTAAGATAAATGACGATCCATTTTCTCCTCAAATCCTAAAATCCAAGTCCAATGCTCTTTGAAAAGTGGCCGCAGGATTGGTGAGACAAAATTGTTTATGATTGTAGGAAAAGGCTCCCCATGGAGTTATAAAGGCAGTCTTATATTGATTTTATTGAGAAACATTAATTTGATTCTAGTTGGATAATCCATCCAACATAGAAAAAAAGTCTGAACCTATGACTTCTTGTAAAATTATATCCATGATAGGGAGTGAATAATTTTCCATTAGAGAATCTTGGTTTAAATTTCGAAAGTCTACACAAATTCTTATTTCTCCACTTTTCTTCTAGGATGGGAAAATATTTTCCACCCATGTAGAATGATGGGGTTGGAAAAATTTTCCTTGAATTTATCATTTTCAACACTTCCTCTCAGATTATTTTGGCAATCTTTGGATTATATTTTCTATTCTTTTTCTGTAATTTCTCTACTTCAAGCTTGAGAGGTATTGAATGTTGCATATCTTTTGGTTTAAAATATTTCATCTCATCATAATAATATTCCAATACATATAAATACTTTTTCAATAATGAAACAAATATTCTCTTTTCCTCTAGGGAAAAACATTTGTCTATATTCTGAAACTGAGGTTACTTCTATGTTCCAATGTTTAATTTCTCAATATCAATAGTACTCTTAAGATACTCCTTACCTTTATCTTTCAAAAAAATGTCTTTCCTATCAATCAATTATTCAAGTGAGACTAGGCCCTTGGGAATCTTGTAACATGTTAGCACGAGTACTCTATAAGAATCAAACTCTTTAGATTTACCTCTTTCATCTTCTGAATTTGACTCTCGGGGTGAAGAAGTACTTCCTTGAAAAAATAGGTTGTTAAAATTATTTTTTTTCTCAAGGAAAGAGAGGATATTTTTATCATCATTAAATACTTTCAAATGGTAACCATTATCAGGCTTGCTTGGCCTACATATCATCTCAATATAATATTTATCTTTATAAAAGGAAGGATGTGGTATCAGTAGAGAAGTAGACACAACCAAAGAATAATATTTTTCATTTTTTCATGGGTAACAACTTGTATTGAGAAGGCATCAAATGATTAAATGAAATCCCATGCTCTGTTCCTTTAATTTTAGAGTGGTTAATTCTTCACTTGGTATTTATTATATAATTATTTCAAAATTACCTCTATATGTCCTACGTATTTCAATTGTTTGATTCCTATGGACTCAATTTTTTCCATGCCTAATCTAAGGGCTTCATACTTTGTAGTATTGTTGTTATTTTCAAATTGGAGCTTAAAAGCAAAGGGAAACAATTCACCTAATAGGGAAATAAAAACCAGACCAACTTTGGCACCTGTACTACAGTGGCTTCCGTCAAACTCCATAGTCCACAATCATATCCTCTAGAAGTCATGAAGTAATTCCCATGTCCACTATCTTGATAAATAATATTAATTCTGGGATCTTTTTATTTTTTCACTGGATAATTCATTTTTCTAATTTGGAACAACTTCTTCATTTGACCCTTGAGTGGAATATTTGGTAAAGACCATTCCATCTCAGTTCCCCCGCCCCAAATCTCTACAGAATATTCTACTGAAAAACATTTCATATGAGGTCGGAATGTTTACTACCAACATAGTCAATAAGACTTTCTTCTTAGCGAAATCAGCTAAAGCAACTTGGGAATATTTTATTCTTCCTGCAAGTGGAAATTCTTTAGTTTATATTAAATAACACCAAGAACTTTAGTTATTTTTATTGGCCTCAAATTATCAGTTGCACTTGATTCTATGATATAGTTGTTTAATTGGTAACCTCCAACAAGAACACAAATTTAGAATAGTTCAATCTTGTTAGGTTTGGATGCACATACGGATAACATGGTTTGAGATGATGGGTAAGAAGGAGTTTGTAGTGACCCTTTAGAAGAGGTTATGAGAACAATATAATTTGAGTTACTACCTTTGATAAACCAGACTAGTTTATAAAACTGTTTTGGATGGGTTTGAAATATTCAAATTATTAGATTTAGAACCTTAGACCTTTTGACATGATACATGATATTGAAAGAGGAGGAAGTATATTTTTCTAAGGTGGTGGAATATTTAGAGCTTGAAGAAGACACTACTTTATAAATTGAGGTTACTTTGGAAAAAGAGGTAGGCTTGGATGCTACTACGAGCTTATTAGGTACCTAAAACGTTTAATGAGAAACATTCACTCTTTTGGAAGTAACATTAGAATATATTATAAGAAAAATATTTAACAAAGATAGAATTAGGAGACTTACTTGATTCAGCCGGGGTCTTCTTGGCTTCTACAAGGTCTAGTTTTTCTTTCTCAAATTCCATAGAAGGTGGAAGTGTAGCTCCTTTTTTTATTATGTTTTTGGATAGAGTCACCATGGGATAATGTGCATCCTTCTTCTTCTTCTTAGGAGTAGCAGTAGAATAACTTTTATTTTGGGATTGATAAGAAGTGAACACTACACAAGAGAAACTTGGTGCATCATATTCTTCACTTGGATGAGTACTCGAATTACCCGATCTAATAATCATGAACTTATTCTATTTCAGGCCCATTTTCTTCATCATCGTCACCATCTTGATAAAATATATCATCTCCATCATCAACTTGTGTGTAAAAATATGCATTGACAAGGGGATACTCTAGAGCAAGTCTTTGAGGTGGTGGTCCAATTCTTTTTCTATTTGTAATGTTTTTCTTGGTTGCCTCTATGCTCAAGGAAGGTTTATACAATTGCTTCTTAACAGACAAGACATCATTAGCCAACTTTTGGACTAATGAATTCTTTGTACCCACATTTGAGATTTATCCGTTCTCCTTACTTTGACCTTTTTTAATCTTCCCCGACGTTATCAAATAATCTTCCACTTCAATTGCATGTTTTTTACTTTGTCTAAATCAATTTCTTGAGTTCTTCTTAGAATAAAACTCACCTCAAGAACTTGGGAATTTTTTAAGAATCTTATCTTTTTTGTTTAGTAGGTTGAGCCACATAAGGTATCTTCTAAAGTATTATATTGAAATTTTCTATGAACTCTGTCATTGGTTCAAAGGGTTCTTCTTTCAGTTGATACCATTGGCCCTAAATTGCATGAGCATTTTCTGTAGGTTTGAATCCAATTTAAAAATTGGTATTCAAGTCATTCTAGTTAGCTATAAATCTAGCTGTCAAGTGGTAGAACAAGTCCATCACTGCATCTTGTAAAGATTCTACAGAAAGGTAGACTGATACATCTTCATATTCAACTCTTAGCTCTCCACAAACAGTGATGAATGTTGCGTTGTGGTAATCTAGATGTTATTTTCCATCATTATTGAACTTGGAAAATTTATTTCTTGATATTTTATGTAGATCATGTAGAGGAGGGGTGATAGATAAAGAACTTGTATGGAAATGAAAACAATATAAACTAATGTATGGGGTGGCCTGACTAGGAATCACATTTGAATACTTCCCTAAACCTATGGAAAATTCTTTTATGTAATACAAGGGAGAAAAATTGCTTAGTGGGAGAGATAGGAGAGGAAAATACGAAGGTTTTTTCAATAAAAATTTATCACAATAGAGTTTATTACATCAATGAGAAGAAACCATTCAAAAATAAAGAGGACTAATAAAAAAGAAACAAAAAGTTTTACACAATCATGTTTCACAATTTACAATGCTCATGGAGTAACAATTGAGATGGACGTAGAAAATTAGTAAACAAGAAAAAGATGAAATGAAATATTTTATTTTTAGAAAGACAATGAGAGCTAGTAAAAACTACATTATACATCCCCTTGAAATAAGGGTGTTATTCATATTTATATCATTATGATTGCCCTTTCATCTCCCTAACATGACCTTTTACCTTCCTTCATGAATATTGACCTTTACAATTCCATCATGACCTTCGATGTTCCTTCATCACTTGTGACCTTTCACCTTCCTTCCCCATGCAAATATCCAATTTCATCTTCTTGTAATATGACAGTATCTCTAAGACACTGAAATCTTTCTTGACATATAACATCATCTTCTGGATGTATGACTGTATTCTTTGGCCATGTAGCTACCTTCTGATGTCACACATCTACAACTTGGCCTTCCTTACACATTACAGAACCCTATAGTCTCCTAGGCCTCCATGACAGGGAACCAAGCTTTGTGGTTGCATGAATGCATTCTTGGGTCCGCTAAAAAAATATTCACACATCTTACAGCTTGTTGATGCACATCTAGAGCCTTCTAAATGTCTAAAACTTGTTATCAGGCAAAAATAATTGATGTTGGGAAACAATAAATTGAATTTGTATGGCTGCATCATTGATTTTAGGAACCTTAGGGCTATTGACGCATGGTTGGTGTTGTTGATGCATGTCTTGGAGTTTAGTGACATGCATCTAGAGTTTCTAAGGTCGCTGAAAACTTGTTTTCTTCACCCCGAGAAATTTTTTTAATGAAATTTGGTTGTCCAATATATGAATATTTATCAAAAATTATAAATGAATCCTAGAAGCCTATTTATAAGTGTTTAAAATGAAGTATTCAACAAATTTTACCCATATTAACATTTTTTGTCAAGTTGTGCGTCGATAGAATGAGTGGCGGGAAGAGTTTACAATCACCACATCATATGGGTCATGAATAACACTAAATATACTTTCTTTTGATATTTTGTTAGACTCACAAATCTTCACAAAGATCTCAAAACCTTTCGAGAAAGTAACACCTTTTGGAAGGACCTTTGTGTGGGATTGTCGGACAATTTTTCACATCTCAATGTTCCCAATATATTTCCTTGATGATTTCTACATGAAGTAGGATTTTTTATCTTACCAATTCCTATGGTATGAGCTTTTAACTCTTCATGAGGCTCCCAGAAATAGTTAAAACACGCTGAATATTTTTTTAAGAACATGCATTTCCCAATACCTTGCTCATAAAGACCCAATTTTACGTATCTTGTTTCTAAACTATTTTTTTCTCCCATAACTTTCCTAAACTACCTCGAATTATTACACATTTTTTCCACGCACTTCTTGGATTCTTCAACTTATTCTTGTATGTTCCCTGAGTGTGCTCACTAGGTGCAAAAATTCTAAAAATAACACTTCTTGGGCCTCCAGGAGCATTTCTTCAAAAGTGGATCGAAATGAATTGATGTATTTCCTCCCACTAGATTACTTGTATAGGAAACACACTTTAAAAATATAATTAGAAAATATCTCTTGGCCATGATGTTGTTTACATAGTCAGAGATTGGTCGGAGGGCACGTCTACATTACCTCATTTAGGGATTTTTGAGTGTGGGCTTAGTTGTCATGGCAAAAAAATAAATAAATTCATGTTAGACATTTAGCATGACAAAATAAGACTATTGTTATTTCCGTGAAATAAAAAAAAAATGCCACTAACATTATTTTAGTACTTGAGCATTGGTCAATCATAATTTTAAGAATTGAAATTCAAATTTAGTAATATAGTAATCTCAAAAAAATTATCTTCTTCCTTTTCAAAATAAATTAGATCTCATACCTTTATTGTTTTCTCACTCACTTATTTGTGTAATTAAATCAATTTTTATATATTAATCTCTTTAACACCTAAACATTATACAAAAAAATGTTTGTTAATTATTATGGTACAACAAAAATATTATAAATGGATGGTATTAGGATTCTATTTGCTTTTAAACGATTTTATGTACTATGTTTTTAGTCTTTGTATATATAAATATTTGATTTCTATTAGTTGTATTCATAATGAAATGACCTTTTATGATTATTTAGCATTTGATAATTATTTTATAAATATAATTAATTATTATGTTGATTTATAATTTTATTATTATTAACAGAAAATGTATCAATTGTGAAGAGTTGAAGGTCTGTTTATCCTTGTGGGATTCTCTGTAGGCCCTTTGAGAATTTTGTGATGTTCTCATGACTTTTTTGTCAGACCGTGATGATCCCAGTCACCCGTACTCTTGTAACTCTCATCTATTTTATTTAATATAATGGGCAGTTCCAAAAATAAAAGTTGGAAATATAAAGTTAATTTTTAATAAATCAATTGAAATCATTAGAAAGACTTTATTATTTATGCAGTTCATTGGTCCCAACAATAAATATAGAAAAATAATAATAATAAATGAGGTTGAGATTATGGTCCACACATATTTAATGAAATGAAATTTCCTCCTAAGAATTTTATATACCTAACCTCTAGAATCCAAATTCAATAATTCATTCATATATAAAGTAATATATATTTTAGACTATTTTGTGATTCATTCACAAATAAAGACATGTACGTGCGAATATGATATTACCAACAAATCCGAAATAAAACATAACCTAGATACATCGATATAGAACCTACATATCCGATAAGATTTACATATATAAATCCACGGATAAAAGAATGTGGCCTTGGAATAAGGAATACACGGCAAGAATATGACAAGAAACTGGAATCTCATATTGTTTTATCGAAGGTAAACAGACAATATTAACGGAATAGCCGGCAAAAAGAATCGATTACCATATTTGGCTTGTTACGTAGAAGATAAAAGGCGCGGGAATTACGATGAACAATTACATTTATTTAAGATAGTCCTACAAAGACACATCCAGCGACCTGTTAATCAAGAACAAGAAATTTAATGGCAGGGAAAGTGCGAGGAGCGATCGCTCTCAAGAAGTTTGTGATGCTGTCGATGTTGTTAATAATCGTTGGAATGGGCGTTTTAATTTCTGCGCACGAAGCCTGTAAGGATTATGATTTGTGCTATAGTGATGGAGATTGTATTGGCGTATACAAGTCTACATACAAGTGTTGCCACATTGGCCATTGTGGCAAGGGTGTTGGCTATTGCGGATACTGTTAAGTGTCATACTTCTATAAAAATAAAATCTTATTCTAATTTTCTCTTCGTCAAGGTAGAGGGTCAGATAATTGTGTGAAGTTATAAATAACGAGGCATATGATGCTCTGAACGTTGTTGGCTTTTAAATTATTGTATTTAAAGGTCATTCTAAAAAGTAATGTTTTATAAATTGTTGCCACCAATACGGTATTTAAATATCACTACATAAATTTCAAAACGCTGAATTTTATGTCTGCTAATTGTTTTCATTCTATTAATCGCAGTGCTTTCTTTTACCGGAATACAATTAATGGGTTCTTAAAACACATAATTTTCAAACGATGGTCATAATTCAAATATTCCGTGTAATGATATTTATGTTTACTACTTTACCTTATCAGTTTTTAGTTAATTTAGAAAGAGATAATTCACAGCGTTGAATATAATGACTTAAAATATTTAATAAATAATTAATACATGCGAGATTGAGTTTGATTGTATAAATAGTTCAAAACTAATAAGTAGATAGTATGTTCTTTACTTGTTTAAAAGCTAAGAAGTAGATAGTGTGTTCTTTACTTGTTTAAAAGCTAAGAAGTAGATAGTGTGTTCTTTACGTATTTAAAAAATTCATTGGTTGAACATTCAATAACTTACCTTTCTATTACCGATGTCGTGCCCTAACCCATGCCCTAAGCGTATTAATAGAAAAGTTGCAGGCGAGCATGACTCGCTCAAGGAATAGGGATCCATTGGCGACGGAAATATAGGGGTTGCTCGCGATGGTACTCTACGTGAGGGAAATGTACAATGTTTGTTTTCTCTGAAGTGAGGTAGCAATAGAGGAGATGTTATTCTTGGCACTCCCTTTGTTGTATCGGGGCCATTTTCTGGAGACATGGTCAGTTGTATCTCTGTTTATGGTGTAGGGTTAGAGGGGGACTCTTCTTAGTAGTGTGGTAGTGGGTTTAAGAACAAGCACCCCTATCCTTTTCCTGAGTTTGTTGTTCAACCTCCTTTAGTAACTGTGAATGGAGAGGATGAGGGGAAAAGGGGACGACCTACACCAACAACTAAATCCTTTATTGTAGCAGTTAAAGGATCAGTTAGGGGAGGTCAACAAGTGAGGAAGAACCTGAAACCTGAGATTGAAACCCATGTTCTCAATCTCGAGGAGGTTATTATCTAGCATGTTCTCGGTCTAGAAGAAGATTATGGAAAACTCAGTCACATCTATCATTTTAATCACCTATGGCCAAATCTGTCTAGCTACATTAATGGATCATAGAATGGTGTTGTTCAAAAATCAATGGTACGATTGAAAATTACCCATGTTCTAAAGCATAGTTTATTGTTGTTTTCGAATCTTGTGAAAACCATGATGTTGTTCATAGTTGGTATTATATCTGATGGGATCATGGTCTCAAGAATAAATCTTGGTATCCCTCATTTGATCCTATAAGAGACTCTTTTGATATTTTACCTATTTGCGCCAAACTTTCGGGTCTTCCCTTGCAACTATGAAATGAAACATGCTTTGAAGCAATTGGAAACACTTTAGGTTTATTTGTAAAATTTGACGTTGCGACATCCCAGCTATTACATATGTCTTATGCTCATTTTTATGGATTTGGATGTATCCTTTGATCTCCCTAAGAATATTAATATGCTTATTGGAGAGAGAGTTTAGACTTAAAGAATGCAAAAATGTGGGGAAAATTTGGCCTGGTTGAAGTATTCTTTTCAGGTTCTCACTTCATCGTTAAATCCCCTTCTGATCTTGTTAAAGATTCTTCTTTTGAAATGTGTACCTTAAGGGTTTAATATATCCCTATTTTGGCTAATAATCCTCCTCAGGCTCCTCTACCCGAACAAATTTCATTGAAAAAAATTTCCTAGGCCTCTGCTAGGATGGCTTAGTAGAGGGAATCCCTCTCTTCTCATTCTCACGTTTTTCGGCATATCACTTATATTGATGTTATTATTCCATGCATCCTTGAATCTAATAATGATCACAACAAGGAGGAGTGGATGGTTCGTCCAAATTAAGAAAAGAATATATTTGAAGCAGTACTTAGTCCCAACAAACATGAAACTTAAATCTCACTCTATTTCTTTGGACTGAGTTTGTGATAATTTTTCTATTTTTTATCTCTTGTCATTGTCTAACTCAAGTCTTTTTGCATCTTTGATGTATGTTTTTTGTCTCATATGAACTTTATTGTAAATATTTCTTGTAATTTTTATTAGATTAGGCAAAAAAATATATTTTAAGGGGATCGAAACCCGAATATGACCGAAAGATAAGCGAGAAGGCCCACAAGGAGAAGAAACAAACAAACAAGCCCAGAGAGAAACAATCAGAAAATCCGCAAGAAGAAAAAGAATAAAAGAGATACCAAGGAGGAGAAAGGGATCTGCAAAACAAGACGATCAAAGTAGTCTGACTAGAAAACTACCAAGCCTCCCAAACCCAGGTATTTCCATTTTTGGATCAAGGGCTTCTCCAAAAAGAGAGAGAAGGAGAACGACGTGTTTATTTTTTTGAAATGACTGAACGCCATCACTCTTCCTCAAGATCTTGATTATCAAGATCAACATGATTTCTAAAACTGAAGGTGTGAAGGATGTATTCTTTATAGTGAGAACCTTCCTAGAAATACACCACTTTGATAATTTTGGGATTGAAAACCCCACAAGAGACATCCTTACAAATCTCAGATTTTTCAATATGAAGCACAATTTTTATATTCCCAGCACCAGGACTATCAGTTGGATCTTCATTGACATCCTCTTCATTAAATGATTTATTGTCCTCATCGGTTTCATCTTTGTAATGCCATGTTCTACGTTGCACCTGTTCATCCTGCGGCAATCGAGTGCTAAGCATGGAGCGTCATTGTGCCTTCGTCGATCATTGGTGGGCTTCGCCTTAGTCACACGGAATACTCAATCATCTCCCCCTTCATCATGTTTATTGGTGTCGTGTTGTAGGATGAACCCCAACCCGCGCTGCCTAGGGCTTTGCCATCCCTCACCCGCCCTTCCTGTCTTCTAGACCTGGTGCGTGGCCATCCCCCACTGGCCTTACCTCTACCAGCCGCCCCACCTCCATTTAATTCCTGATTTGCAAATCTCTTGCGTCCCTGTACTACCTATCCCTTATCCTGTTCCTGGACCACGTGAACAAGGAGGATTGTCTCCTGGTTGGTGGGACTTGCATGCAGAGGCGTGTGAGAGACCCCTTCCTGTTGCGAGGGTGGGTGTGGGTTGCTGTTAATCATGTTGTACAGGCAGCACAGTGGAGCTGTTTTTGAACTGAAATTCTCCTGAGGAGTCAGTGTTTAGAATGAGGAAGAACTTTTTATATGCAGTATGCTTTTACAGGGTTAGAGAAGTAAACTTATCTCAGAAAATCAGTGAGGTTCCAGAGTGAGTTAAGTGCGACAGCTGCTGCAGGGTGATCCCAAGGAGCCGTTGGTGTTGATCCTGATGTTCTGGTTGCACGCGACCACAGTCGTGATCAGTTGTTGCAAAATCTTGCAGTTGTAGTAGAAGAACGAGATAAAGTTTTAGTTGAGCTGTCTTGCCTTTTCATTTTGGAAAGTCGCTTCCAGCCCAGCATGCGCTTGGTGTGGGATGAGGGCGATTCCAGTCACACGAGGAACTTAAAAAGGGAGGCAAGGAAGTGGTGTTAGTGTATGTGGCGGCAGGACCTCAGACGGCCATGGAAGGACTTTGGGTTCTATCCCGAACAATGATAGTATTCCCTTTGAAGTTGATGGCCCTGTCTTCGGCGTTTTTGGAAATAGAATTGGATCTTTGCAAAACCCTTCTGAAAATATGGGCAATGGTAGATCTGAGCACGGCAGTTCTGTTGACAGTCGAAGGCTAGTTTTAGCCATCCAGGTTTCTCTGTTGCAGTGATCTCGGGTGTGATTTTTTTTTAGACATGGGGTGCCCCGTGTCCCCTGTTAGGGCCACGTCCTTGCTACAGATGCACTGGTTTCCACTTGTGTGCTCCAAGTTGGTGTTGATGGTTTGGGGGGACGCAATCTGGGGTGAAATTACCAGGTGTGGACAGATACAAGATCTTCCTTGATGCTGCTAAAAACACTACTGGCCCACATTTTGAGCCTATGACATATGGGCTAAGACATCTCCTATAGTAAGTTTTGGGCGGAAGTCTTGAAATATGAGGCTTTTTCAAAGAAAATTGCCTTATTTTCCTATTTAACAAGATATGCCCAGGTTTACCTGCACTCATAATGGATCTCTTTGTCTTGGAAGCCACTAATGGAAGGGGCCGTGATGAGAAGCACCACCAAGGGTCACATCTTCTACACTTGTTGTACGATGTAACTCATGGAAGAGAACCTCATAGAGGCCGATCTGTTTCATATCAGAATATTCATGAAACACAATTTGCCTTGCCATTATATGAGCTTCTTCAACGAGTCACCAGGTTGGCAGGCATAAAGTTTCCTGTTGGAATTATCACACCTTACAAGCTACAGCTGAAATGTTTGCACCAAGAGTTTGATGTTGTCCTCAAACCTGATGAAGGAAAAGGTTATTTATCATTACGGTAGATGCCTTTCAGAGCCAGGAGCGTGATGTAATCTTTATGTCTTGTGTCCGAGCTTCAAATCATGGGGTTGGCTTTGTAGCTGTTTTTCACCGCGTGAATGTGGCGCTAGCACGAGCTCGCAGAGCACTTTGGGTTAAGGGAAAGCAGCGGAATTGAAACAATCATATGCATTTGGAAATGGCGTTTTAAACCAGGCATGTTAAACCTGCCCTTGCAATCTTCTGCTACCCTTTTATTATGTCATGAATTGAATGTCCTTCTATTTTCTTTTATCTGTTATGGCATTTAGAATGGGCTTCTGCTTTTTCCTTGCTCCTCAATTAATTTCTCTCTGGCTTCGAAAATGGTATTTTGTAGCATAAAACTATTTCACAATGGACAAAATGAATGAACTAGGTAAACAGTAAAACTTAACCTTTGTTTATGTTATTAGTTACTGCAATTGTCTGATCAATAATGGTAGTTTATGAAAATCTATCTCAAACCGATTACAATTCTAATTCCTGTTTTAAGAAAAAAAATAAAATTGGCTTAGGTTGCTTTATGACTGCCTGATAATGCTTTTATTCTAAATGGATGTAATAGTGAAAGGTAGAAATTAAAATTTGTAGAGTTTTCTCTTTCTTGGTAAAGTGTATGATGTTATAGACATTCTATGTAAATTATATTCCTTGTGAATCAAACTCTGTAGTAGCAGATGTTTTCTTTGGAGCGACTATGAGGATAGGTCGAGTAGACTGTCGTGAAATAGATGGGTATGCCAAGCTATTCATATGTTGTTTTAGAGATGGAAGAGAAGGCATAGTTCATAGGAAGAGTATTTTGCTTTGTATTTTCCCCTTCGCTGACTGTTAACCTTGTGATTGGTGACTCGAGTTGGGTCACGGTAGAGGATCTTGTGTCGATTCACTTATATTTTCAACAGACTATCCCTTGCTTGTTTAAATTCAAGTATCGAATGAAATGGGTTTCTATTAAATCCATTTTGTAGCTTAGCAAACCTTCAATAATTCAGGTAGGGACTTTCTGAGTAAGTGTTGACTGAGGCATGTGTGAAAATAGAATGGTTATCTTCTTCGAATTGGGTTAGACTTGTATGAAAATGAAAAAGGTATGAATCGACTCAGTTACATATTTTAGTGAGCTAAGTCCTTAACTCTTACAATGATCATACGAGGGGTGGATTACGGGTTTATTACTGATTATGTGATGTAAGATAATAACAACCTTTGGTGAAAAGACTTCTTCTTGATCCTTGCCTGTGTAATCCAACTATAGTTGTTGTATGTAATTTTTAGTTGGATAGAATCTAATTTATTTAACTTCTTGATGAAAAATAATTAGGTTCGGTGAGAATTGCTTGGTATATTGAACCTTCAGATTTAGTTATAGTGTTGTGAGTATTATATGTATGTTGGTTTATTCAGCCGAGTGAAGTTAACTTTAATCTTTGACTGATTTGTGTTCATATATGTTTGGGGCCTATATTCTTCCTAAAACAAGGATGTGTGTTATGCAGTCTTGTTAACAAGCAATTTTGAATATGTTAAGTCATTTGAATGATCTTTATCTTTTGGTTAATAATAATAGAATGATGTTTGGGTGTTAGATTTCAATCACGTAATCCATAGGATTACATGACTGAAATCTCAATACTCTCAACCTTGCTGTCTTCACCAATAAGGTCTCACCTTGTTTGTCTTTGGAATATATCTCTCACTTGAATATTGGGATTCCTCCTTGTTGGCTGGTTTAAATCTCGTCATCTTGTGAAACATATTGATTAGTGGTTTTTGATTTGATCCATTCTTGAGTTTAGAATTTTAATTTCATGATATTATAAAATGTTAGCTTACTGTTGCAATGGGTAGTCTTAACATGCTCAGTTCTCGCGAACTGACTCTAGTTAATATTTGTGCAGATGGATTATGCGAGTAGACTAGAGGAAAAGAGTGTTAAAGGTTCATCTGTACAATTTATGAAGTTCCTTGTAAAAATGTCCAATGTGTTGTAAATTGTGTAACATTGCTTGTAAAGAGAGTTGATATGACCTCTTGCCTTGTATTGTTCGGTAATGGTGAAATAAAGTGTCTTGTTCTTGTGTAGTCAAACTTGAAATTACCTTTGTGAGAAATAATATTCAATCTTGACCTTGTTATGAGTATTCTTTTGGTGATATCATTTACAGTCATGAAAATTTTGTAGCATGGCTTGGCTTATTTTGTTACCTTCTTGTTCTTGACCCAAGTGAAATCCAATCTCTTGACTCCTTTGGTTCATGTGCCATGTTGAATGGAAATGTTATAACCGTGGTTTGTGTTCTTGTTAAATAACGATAATTTCTTCTTTCAGGTCATAATGCTTATTGGTTTAATAACCCTCCATGGTACTAGTATCAATGTTATTCTAGGCATATTTTAGTGGGTTGAAACCCCCCTTTTTCTAAAGATAATCAAAGATAAAAGAAGAGGAATACATAGATGAATAAATAAAGAAGATAATAATGAAGTTGTATTTGGTTGATAAAATTAAGAGTCTTTAATTGGAAGAAAGTGTTTATCTAACGATGTAAAAAAAAATAAAAAAAATCTACCATTGCTAACCTTAAGCTATGGATTAAACATTGTCCTCTTGTTGGGAAACGTTAATCAATTTTAAAAGTAATATCACTATTGGCTTTTGGGGATATCGGTAGATCTTATCTAGTACAGGAGTTTGAATAAAAACACATTAAGTATAAGGCTTCCATGTTGGGAACCCCTGTGTATCCCTTGACGAACTTAATCAAGATGATTTCTAAATGAAGCTTTACCAAAATTCAATTGAACTCTTAAGACTCATTAAAAGACCGGTTAATAACTAAATAGATCATAATAAAATAAATTTATCTTCTCTCTCTAACCATTACCATGGTACCTTGTAGTCCTTGTCTAAGCTATGATAAAATTTTAATTCTTGATCAAAGATGATTAGGGTTCTGAACCTTAACGATACTCCTCTCCTTTTGATCTTACGCTTGCCTCCTTATGCAATGTGGGTATGAAACGAGTTTCAGTAGTGGGGGTTTAGATAGATAGCCTTGTGGAATTGTATACCACCTGGTTTTGTAAACAAATTAATCAAGGAATTTTCATATTATAGGTGATCCTAGGATAGTCCTCAAGTTATATAAAAGAAAAGAAACTTAATCCTATAAGAAGAATGGTATGAAACAAATCATGAACCTTCTAGAACGTAAGCTAAGAATTGTAAGATGGCTCTAGTAAATCAGTAATCTTAAGAAGATTTTCACAGTGGGATGTCTTCAGCTATAACTATGTAATGTGGTTGGTCTTTTGCCATGTCCTTTCATAAGTGAATAGTAAATTGTCCTTGAAAGGTGTGAACGTTTCCGTGCTGCCTTTAGGGCCATCCTTGTATTAATTTGTTCACAGTGTTAGTTGTATCCTTGGTGACGACATGTTGCGTCATGTTATGTGTCAAGCAAGTCAAAAAAACGTTATCCTGTATTTCACTGTGTTGTTCGTGTTGTGATTA
The DNA here is from genome assembly GCA_019776745.2 of Taxus chinensis. Lineage (NCBI taxonomy): Eukaryota > Viridiplantae > Streptophyta > Pinopsida > Cupressales > Taxaceae > Taxus > Taxus chinensis. The sequence goes on along the minus strand of CM034155.1, from coordinate 459,041,348 downwards.
TTTGGGTCATTACACTTGGTATCAGAGCGTAGGTTCATGCTCTCGAACCTATGGGCCGGATTGGTGTTATATGATGATGTTACATGGTGGTGGTGGTGTTACATGATGATACTGCATGATGATGATGATGTTGCATGATGGTGGTAGATATTGGAAGAGTAATGTGCTTCAAGCGTGATGTGATTATTGTCGTAATTGTGATATTGTGAACGCACGTGATGTGTATGTCACCCAGTGCGTATTTGTCATCATGTTGATGTGTTGGGGATGGGAGTATTCTCTCTCCTTCTTGTGGATTCTATGAAGAGTTCACGTGTGAATTACTGTTTGTGATGTGTGAAAAGAATTACAACATGGATGATGTAGTGTTGGAGCATTGTGACATATTGTGATATGTAAGTGTATCAATGTGTTGTATGACTAGATTGATGTTAAAAGAAATGAGTTGTATCATGATGTTTTTTTTTTACCATGTTCTGAAGAAATGTGTGTACCACCTTGTTATGTAGCAATGGATTTTATGTTGTGATGTTATTATGTTCATCGTATATCTGAGTTGTGTGATATGTAATGATTCATGTCGTGATTTAGGGTCATACGGTGAGTGTATGAACCCTATCGTATTGTGATTGCACTTTGGGTGCAGAATGTGGTAAAGTGATGTATTGTGCCCTGTGAATGTATGATTGTGATCTACCCCGTATACATACCATACGTGAGACGTTATGGTAGCTATGTGCGTACCACCATGGTGTTAGTAATGTAGTTATATGTTATGTTGTGAGCCTTACACTAACCGAACCTGAGGGAAATCGGTAGACTGTGTATGTATGGAGTGAGAAAATGTGTACCGTTGACCAGTCACTTGAGCCGAGTATGAGATAGGAAGTGGAGCCTTACATAGGCTGAAAACCCACTTTCGTTTGTTTGGTATGTGTGACACTTGTTCAACGGGTGCCATGCACATTGTGTTTCGCGGACACCTCAGGCTCAGTAGATGGTAACCTGTACTCTTTTCTCTCTCCCGATATGGTTGTCGTATGGATTTAACCTATGTGACTTTGACTATGTTGGGCCTTGTTGAAGTTGTGGCGAGATGATTCCGATTGAGATGATGACAGTTGTATTATTGATATGTATTTTACGAGCTGAGGCTTGATGTTCCGAGTGCTAGCAACTCGTTGAGTACCCCTTGGTGGCCAGATAAGGCCACACAGTTATCGTAATGTGACATTATAATAAGTTGATTTTATTCGTAAATTGAGCTTTTTACCTTATTTTGTAAGGACCAGCAGCTTTTCTTGATTGCCATGCTTTACAATTTTGGGCATTTCCTTGGTTTGTGGCACTAACATGGGGATTTTGATACTAACTATGGCTATTTGGCCATTTATTTAGCTTGATTTGGGGTCTTCTTTTAAATTTGGAATTCTTACCGCCTTGCCCAAGGCTTGTACTTTGCCACTTGGCACTTTGGATTGGATTGTTGTGCTGGTTCTATTGTCGTGATGTGTGGAATAGGGTCATAGGATGCACCATGGATTGGTTGGACCTATGGACCCGCTTCGTTGTATGGGGGTACGCCCCAAGGAGTACATATAACTAGCGGGTTGTTGAACCACACGTTATTATGTCACTTGGGTTAGGAGTGTTCGAACTCTATGTGTCTTGGACCATAGGGTCAACCGGCCTCCTTGAGGGAGGCATAAGAGTTTGAGGGAGGCATAAGAGCTTGAGGGAGGCATAAGAGTTTGAGGGAGGCTTATGATATTTGTCTGTATGGTTGATGTTTCAGGATATATGTTGAGTTATTGTGATGTTTGGTAGTGGTCTTTTGATGTATGTGTTACTCATGTCAGATGGATATGTGTTGTGATGTTGTGGATATGTCATTGATTCCCTTGTGGACACTATGTACCTGTAGTTTTTTTTATGAATCATGTGAAAATCTTCATACGATGGAAATTGAGGAAATGTCTGGTGGATTGTAGTACTGTTTTGGTTAAGTATTTTGGTATGTCAGTCATTGATGTGTGTCGAGTACTATGTTATGTGGACTGTGCCTATTCCATTCCGTATTTGAGTAACCTTTTTTGTGGTGTAATACAGTCTTGAAGTATATACTTGTGTGCTTGTGAATCTGTAGTGTCTTGTGAACCTGATAGGGTGTTGTGTTAGTAGTTCATGTTGGGCACCCACAATAAGGAATAAACCAAAACTCTTCAATGATGAAATTTTAAAAGAAATTAAACTAAGAATAATGTTAATGGAAAGAGACTAATGAAATGATGAACAAGAGGGAACTGCCAATCTTCACAGAACCTTGAAAGTTAAAATTTCTACCAAATGTTCCTAAGGCTACCCTGTGACCGTGCTTTAATCGACTAAAATTTTAAACCATAGGGTGTGTTTGCTTCATTATCTTCCCTTGTTGCGCACCATTTATCTTTTCCTCTGTGTTATGTCGCATCGAGGACGATGCTTTCTTAAGGGGAGGAGAATGTAATGCCCTGTTTGGCGTTGCACCTGTTCATCCTGAAGGCGATCGAGTGCTAAGCATTCCTTGAGCCATTTGCCATCGTCGATCATTGGTGGGCTTCGCCTTAGTCATAGGGAATACTCAATCATCTCCCCCTTCATCGTGTTTACTAGTGTCGTGTTGTAGGACAAAGAACCCTAACCCGCGCTGAAGAAGGGGTTTTTCGTCTTGGTTTAGCCATGGTAGTCTTGTACTCCGTGTTCATTGTTGAGTGTAACCTCTAATTGTTCCCCCACCCCTCCCTTCGTGTCGTTGCTAACGTATCCTGTGTTGGCCCCCGTGGCGACCGTTACTCTTTCCCTATTTAATGGAAGATTTGCGTGTTCGAACCTGGTTTATTATTTATTTAAATATCGAATCCTTAGATATATATACATGTTATATATAAGAATTTTTGTGTGGCATGCACCCAGTGAAATGAAATTAGTTGTTTGCGTAAACAAATAAAAGAATGTTGTGGTTGCGTGGACAAAGAAGGAGGGGTAGGTGTGAGGTGCAAGTTGGAGGAGACTGAATTAAAATCAAAACTTTAGGTCCTTGTGCCCAAGGCTCTGCCATCCCTCACCCCTCCTTCTGTCTTCTAGGCTTGGTGTGTGGCCATCTCCCACTGGCCTTACCTCTGCCAGCCGCCCCACCTTCATTTAATTCTGATTTGCAAATCTCTTGCGTCCCTTACTGCCTGTATGTTCCTTCCTTGACCGCGTGAGTTTCTGCTGGTTGTTGACTGCGTGCGGAGGCGTGTGAGAGACCCCTGTTGCGAGGGTGGGTGTGGGTTCTCAAAATCGTGTTGTACAAGAAGTATCAGTGGAGCGTAGAACTAAAATTCTCCTAGGGAGTGTTGTGAGGAAGTAACTGGCTATATGCAGCAGCTTTCAATGGTAGAGAAGTAAACTTATCTCAGAAAATCAGTGGCCTCCAGAGAGAGTTAAGTGCGACAGCTGCTGCAGGGTGATCCCAAGGAGCCGTTGGTGTTGATCCTGATGTTCTAGGTTGCACGCGACCACAGTCGTGATCAGTTGTTGCAAAATCTTGCAGCTGTAGTAGAAGAACGAGATAAAGTTTTAGTTGAGCTGTCTTGCCTTTTCATTTTGGAAAGTCGCTTCCATCCAGCATGCGCTTGGTGTGGTTTCCAGTCACACGAGGAACTGAAAAAGGGAGGCAAGGAAGTGGTGTTAGTGTATGTGGTCAGAAGGACCTCAGACGGCCATGGAAGGACTTTGGGTTCTATCCCAAACAATGATAGTATTCCCTTTGAATTCAATGGCCCTGACTTTGATGTTTTTGGAAATGTCATTGGATCTTTGCAAAACCCTTCTGAAAATATGGGCAGTGGTAGATCTGTGCGCAATAGTTCTGTTGACAGCTCAAAAGCTGGTTTTAGCCATCCAGGTTTCTCTGTTGCAGCGATCTCAGGTGGAAGATTTTTTTTTAGACGTGGGGTGCCTCGTGTCCCCTGTTAGGGCCACGTCCTTGCTACAGATGCACTGGTTTCCACTTGTGAAGCCAAGTTGGTGTTGATGGTTTGGGGGGACACGGATCTGGGGTGAAATTACCAGGTGTGGACAGATACAAGATCTTCCTTGATGCTACTAAAAACTCTACTGGCCCACATTTTGAGCCTATGACATATGGGCTAAGACATCTCCTATAGTAAGTTTTGCAGAAGTCTTGAAATATGAGGTTTTTCAAAGAAAATTGCCTTATTTGCTGATTTAACAAGATATGCCCAGGTTTACCTGCACTCCACGAATGGATCTCTTTGTCTTGGAAGCCACTAATGGAAGGGTTCGTGATGAGAAGCATTTACAAAGGGCTCACATCTGCTACACTTGTTGTACGATGTAACCCATGGAAGAGAACCTCATAGAGGCCGATCTGTTTCATATCAGAATATTCATGAAACACAATTTGCCTTGTTATTATATGAGCTTTTTCAATGAGTCACCAGGTTGGCAGGCATAAAGTTTCCTGTTGGAATTATCGCACCTTACAGGCTACAGCTGAAATGTTTGCACCGAGAGTTTGATGTTGTCCTCAAACCTGATGAGGAAAAGGTTATTTATCATTACGGTAGATGCCTTTCAGAGCCAGGAGCGTGATGTAATCTTTATGTCTTGTGTCCGAGCTTCAAATCATGGGGTTGGCTTTGTAGCTGTTTTTCACCGCGTGAATGTGGCGCTAGCTCGAGCTCGCAGAGCACTTTGGGTTAAGGGCAAGCAACGGCATTGAAACAATCATATGCATATGGAGATGGCGTTTTAAACCAGGCATGTTAAACCTGCCCTTGCAATCTTTTGCTACCCTTTTATTATGTCATGAATTGAATGTCCTTCTATTTTATTTTATCTGTTATGGCATTTAGAATGGGCTTCTGCTTTTTCCTTGCTCCTCAATTAATTGCTCTCTGGCTTCGAAAATGGTATTTTGTAGCATAAAATTATTTCACAATGGACAAAATGAATGAACTAGGTAAACGGTAAAACTTAACCTTTGTTTATGTTAATAGTTACTGCAATTGTCTGATCAATAATGGTAATTTATGAAAAGCTATCTCAAACCGATTACAATTCTAATTCCTGTTTTAAATATTTTTTTTGGCTAGGTTGCTTTATGACTGCCTGATAATGCTTTTATTCTAAATGGATGTAATAGTGAAAGGCAGAAATTAAAATTGTAGAGTTTTCTCTTTCTTGGTAAAGTGTATGATGTTATAGACATTCTATGTAAATTATCTTCCTTGTGAATCGAACTCTGTAGTAGCAGATGTTTTCTTTGGAGCGACTATGAGGATAGGTCGAGTAGACTGTCATGAGATATATGGGTATGCCCAAGCTATTCATATGTTGTTTTAGAGACAGAAGAGAAGGCATAGTTCGTAGGAAGAGTATTTTGCTTTGTATTTTCCCCTTCACTGACTGTTAACCTTGTGATTGGTGACTCGAGTTGGGTCACGGTAGAGGATCTTGTGTCAATTCACTTATATTTTCAATAGAATATCCCTTGCTTGTTTAAATTTCAAGTATCGAATGAAATGGGTTTCTATTAAATCCATTTTGTAGCTTAGCAAACCTTCAATAATTGAGGTAGGGACTTTCTGAGTAAGTGTTGACTGAGGCATGTATGAAAATAGAATGGTTACCTTCTTCGAATTGGGTTAGACTTGTATGAAAATGGAAAAGGTAGGAATCGACTCAGTTACATATTTTAGTGAGCTAAGTCCTTAACTCTTACAATGATCATACGAGTGGTGGATTACGGGTTATTACTGATTATGTGATGTAAGATAATAACAACCTTTGGTGAAAAGACTTCTTCTTGATCCTTGCCTGTGTAATCCAACTATAGTTGTTGTATGTAATTTTAGTTGGATAGAATCTAATTTATTTAACTTCTTGATGAAAAATAATTAGGTTCGGTGAGAATTGCTTGGTATATTGAACCTTCAGATTTAGTTATAGTGTTGTGAGTATTATATGTATGTTGGTTTATTCAGCCGAGTGAAGTTAACTTTAATCTTTGACTGATTTGTGTTCATATATGGTTGGGGCCTATATTCTTCCTAAAACATGGATGTGTGTTAATGCAGTCTTGTTAACAAGCAATTTTGAATATGTTAAGTCATTTGACTGATCTTTATCCTTTTGGTTAATAATAATAGAATGATGTTTGGGTGTTAGATTTCAATCACGTAATCCATAGGATTACATGACTGAAATCTCAATACTCTCAACCTTGTTGTCTTCACCAATAAGGTCTCACCTTGTTTGTCTTTGGAATATCTCTCTCACTTGAATATTGGGATTCCTCCTTGTTGGCTGGTATAAATCTCGTCATCTTGTGAAACATATTGATTAGTGGTTTGTGATTTGATCCATTCTTGAGTTTAGAATTTTACTTTCATGATATTATAAAATGTTAGCTTACTGTTGCAATGGGTAGTCTTAACATGCTCAGTTCTAGCGAACTGACTCTAGTTAATATTTGTGCAGATGGATTATGCGAGTAGACTAGAGGAAAAGAGTGTTAAAGGTTCATCTGTACAATTTATGAAGTTCCTTGTAAAAATGTCCAATGTGTTGTAAATTGTGTAACATTGCTTGTAAAGAGAGTTGATATGACCTCTTGCCTTGTATTGTTCGGTAATGGTGAAATAAAGTGTCTTGTTCTTGTGTAGTCAAACTTGAAATTACCTTTGTGAGAAATAATATTCAATCTTGACCTTGTTATGAGTATTCTTTTGGTGATATCAATTACAGTCATGAAAATTTTGTAGCATGGCTTGGCTTATTTTGTTACCTTCTTGTTTCTTAACCCAAGTGAAATCCAATCCCTTGACTCCTTGGGTTCATGTGCCATGTTGAATGGAAATGTTATAACCGTGGTTTGTGTTCTTGTTAAATAACGATAATTTCTTCTTTTAGGTCATAATGCTTATTGGTTTAGTAACCCTCCATGGTACTAGTATCAATGTTATTCTAGGTATATTTAGTGGGTTGAAACCCCCCTTTCTCTAAAGATAATCAAAGATAAAAGAAGAGGAATACATAGATGAATAAATAAATAAGATAATAATGAAGTTGTATTTGGTTGATAAAATTAAGAGTCTTTAATTGGAAGAAAGTGCTTATCTAACGATGTTAAAAAAAATAAAATCTACCATTGCTAACCTTAAGCTATGGATTAAACATTGTCCTCTTGTTGGGAAACGTTACTCAATTTTAAAAGTAATATCACCGTTGGCTTTTGGGGAATATCGGTAGATCTTATCTAGTACAGGAGTTTGAATAAAAACACATTAAGTATAAGGCTTCCTTGTTGGGAACCCCTGTGTATCCCTCGACGAACTTAATCAAGATGATTTCTAAATGAAGCTTTACCAAAATTCAATTGAACTCTTAAGACTCATTAAAAGACCGGTTAATAACTAAATAGATCATAATAAAATAAATTTATCTTCTCTCTCTAACCATTACCATGGTACCTTGTAGTCCTTGTCTAAGCTATGATAAAATTTTAATTCTTTGATCAAAGATGATTAGGGTTCTGAACCTTAACGATACTCCTCTCCTTCTGATCTCTATGCTTTCCTCCTTATGCAATGTGGGTATGAAACGAGTTTCAGTAGAGGGGGTTTAGATAGATAGCCTTGTGGAATTGTATACCACCTGGTTTTGTAAACAAATTAATCAATGAATGTTCATATTATAGGTGATCCTAGGATAGTCCTCAAGTTATACAAAAGAAAAGAAACTTAATCCTAAAAGAAGAATGGTATGAAAAAAATCATGAACCTTCTAGAACATAAGCTAAGAATTGTAAGATGGCTCTAGTAAATCTGTAATCTTAAGAAGATTTTCACAGTGGGATGTCTTCAGCTATAACTATGTAATGTGGTTGGTCTTTTGCCATGTCCTTTCACAAGTGAATAGTAAATTGTCCTTGAAAGGTGTGAACGTTTTCCATGCTGCCTTTAGGGCCATCCTTGTATTAAGTTGTTCACAGTGTTAGTTGTATCCTTGGTGACGACATGTTGCGTCATGTTATGTGTCAAGCAAGTCAAAAAAAAATTATCCTATATTTCACTGTGTTGTTCGTGTTGTGATTATTTGACACCAACATGGGAGGTTGAGTGACATCTTTCCTTTGTAGCCAATGCATTTCTAGCATACAGAGCAGGGCATGTTCCCATATATTTTGTACAGCTTCCCTCCTTAGCCACAAGATTAGTAGTCATGCCATTAGGGGAGACATGCAAAGACTTGGGTTTCCATTCCAAATATTTCTTGAAATGACCCTTGGATCCTTTCAAATAATTACTAATAAAAAAAATATTCTTAAAATCTATCTTTTCGACATCCTTTATTTAATGTTATTTTTATTTTGGACTGAACATCGATTCTTGAGTGTGTTTTGACTCGCACATATTATGAAAACAATTAAATAACAAGATATGCTTGGGAAATATATTTCAAATGAGTTAATGATTCATATTTGGAAGGGAGGTTTTCAATCCTCGCTCTCTCTTTATTTTGATTGACATGCAACTTGCTCATTCACACAAAAAAATATCACAACTTAATTCATTCACATTTTTTTCACACTCTCCGCTCAATTTCCATATGCTTCTCCTAGGCAACAACCTTCGACATAGTTTTTTAGGCTAGGCCCTAACACTACATATGTTCACTCCGTCAGTCCATTGGATGTTATATAGTTTACATTTAGGTTATATATTTTTTGGAATATTTGATAAAATTTTCCATATAAAAATAAGCTAGAAAACAAAATTGTTAAAAAGGAAAAGATATACTATTTTGAAATTTTTGTTTGTATTTCAATTTTAGATATTATCTCCAAATTCATTATCTTGTATACTTACTTTAAACAGAATCTTGGGCAATTCATATGCAATCTCATTAACACCATCTATGTATATTCTCTCTAACAATCCGTCCATAGCACATTGATATGCTAGGGTTGTCTTATGAATGAGATACAAAGAGAGATAGATAAACAGAGATTTTCTTTCACATAATCATTTCATTCCTAAGAGATGCTAGGCATGATCACTTCTAAATGAGACGTGATGAGAGATAGAAAACATATATTCTCTAACTTTTTCACAGTTCATTCATTCCACATGGAAATATTAGGCATGATTACCTCTTAATGAGATATGATGAGATATAGAAAAACATATATTTTCTAAATTTCTCATAGTCAATTCATTCCACATGGAACTTTTAAGCATGATCACTTCTTAATGAGAAATAATGGCTTACATAATAACAAGTAAAATACTAAACATCATACATATTTACAAAATCTTCAACCAAACATAGAAAAACACCAATTTATTATCTTTTGGCTTGTAAGTTGCAAGGCCTACCACTACTATGCAATAATTTAAATAAAACATGCTTGGAATTTTAACTATATAGTCAAAAAATTGACCGTACAAACATATATGAAATTTAGAGATAAGAAAATAATATTAATGAAAAGTTTATATTTTTTAGGGGGTTTCCACAATCACTTCCCATTTTACTAGTGTTTATAGTGCCATGATTAGTTTGCAAACTAATAGGGCCGGATTAAGATCTTTGAGCACCTTAAGTAATACTTAAAGCCAAATACCACCCACCTAATTTGTAGAAACATTATATATTAGATTTTTGAACAATACATAATTAGGGTTAAGAATGAATCATTATGAAAAATATTAGGGTTGAGTTTCAAAAATAGGAATTTGTTCTTTTGGTAACAAATTGAATTAAATTTTAGGTTATTAATAGATTATTTCGTAAAATATTAGGTTTTGAATGATTTCAGTTTATTATTTATTATTATAATTTTATTAAAAAAACCAAATTTTTTATTGCATATTATAATTCATACAAGTATAATAATGAGTCTAAAATTCACCCCTAAAGATTTATATTTATAAAATAATGTAGGAACCTTAAATAATCATACCAAATGCATAGATTCCTTAATTACTTAAACAAAATATTTGTTTTTGAGCACTCTGAATGGGGTGATGGAAAAATTGGATGTGGTGATTTAGAAATCCCTAGGAGAGACCCTGAGTCTATAAACCAAGCATTGATTGATACTAATCATGATACTGTTGATTATATTATGGACATGATTATGGACTTTATTATAGTATGATGATAGATTTTAGATAATGGATTATTGTTGACTTGAATCAGTGATGATGCATGATGATTATTAGAGACATTTTATATGGTAATGATGATATACTATTTGACATGGTTATATTATGGATGTTGTTCAGACTTGTGATATTCGGATATTGTGAGTAGACCTAGAAATGGAAATTATTGGATGATGATATAGTTGTTGATAAATCTATAAATGATATTGTTAGATTGATTTGATGTTGTTGTGATTCATATATCTAGATGATTTTGGAAAATTATATTTATATTATTTTGGATGTTCTGATAAGGCCACAAGGCCAAAGGAGGTACTTGTATTTTACAGGTTAAAATATCATAACAAACATCGGAGGATTGGAGACCAACCACATTGGAATTCTAGATGAATTCAACAAGGTCACCATGGCAACAAGTATTTGTTTTTGTGTGTTTGTGTGTGTTAGGGATTCCCATGGGGGGAATCACCTTTAATTGTGACCATGTGGTTTTATGTATTCCTTTTATTTTGGTCCCTTTGTTTATGTTTGCATGTGTTTATTTTGTGGTGCTTTTACCCCTTTCATTATTCATTAAATGGTGTGTAAATATTGAGAGTAATCATATTGTTAAAATAAATAAATCAAATATGTCATAAGAAGGTAATTAATAGAGTTGTTGGCCTTGAATTAAAGTGTTGTAAGAGATGTGTAAGTGATGTGTAAGTTAACTTTTGAGTGTGAAACACTCCATCTTCTTGAAATTTTGAAATTGTCTTTGGAGGCTACTTTTGGAGGCTTGTAGGACAAGTTAAACTTGTCTCATACCTCTTAAATTTAATTACCAACCATACCTACGGTTGGGAAGTTGAGATTAGAATTTTGTGATGCTTTTTGAGAAGGAAAATTTTAGGTTTTAATTACATTTTTTTTACATGATTTAATTTCAGTCCTTTGGGGTGTGGGTTGGATTTGAGTGTGTAAGTAAACTGTATTATTCACCCACCTATTTATTATGCTTTGGAGAATGATGTTGACTTTTGGGGGTTGGGGTTGAAGATGTGTGATATGGCATCCTACGTGGATCTGCTTCATCCTCTGCACTTCCCTCTTCTATAAAATTTGAATGGCTTTCCTTGTTTTGGGGTTGCTTCATTTTTGGAGACTTTATTCTTGGGCAAATTCCTTACTGTTTTGGGAGGTCTTACTTTGAAGAAGTTTTTGGAAGATTGTTGCATGCTTGTTCTTGACTGATTGGATTGCTTGCATTGGGATAAAGATTTTTGTTTTGGAACTTAGGACAACTCCATCGTGGAGAGGTAGGAGCTTGACTCTTCAAATGATCTGCTTGTATGAATGTAAATGTTAATGTATGAATGTTTTAGCTTGTTTGTGGGTTGTTGGGTAGATGGCCTAGGAATGGTGTAGGAGAAGACTATGGGTTTTATTTTGTGGGAGGTACAATTATGTTTTAGGGAGGTATAAGGGTGGAGGGAGTTGGGATTTGGTTTCCACCTTCCAAAGAAATAGCTTGCATTTCTTTACTCGTTATGGGGTGCCATAAGAGGTTGTGGAGGCATAATGAAATGTGTGGAATAAGGGGTACTTGGGGGATGCATAAGGGCATGTTAGGAATTTGAAATGATATGTGTGTATGTGTGTGTGTGTGTGTGGTTTATTCTTAGGTGGTGATACCCATTTCCCCTTTGGGAGGCATAAGCAACATCCCCCATAGTTTCTTTCTCCTTTGGCTTGCTTGATGAAGCCTTTGTGTTTTTTATCATGTTTTAATGTAGTTGTAAACTACATTCTATTTTAGACTGTGTTTTAATTGTGAATGTACTCTTGTGTGTTTGTGGAAACCTGTTGTTTCCATGAGTTGGATCACATCTTTTATTGTATTATGGTTTGGCCTTAGGGGCCAATGAAGAAGGATGGATTATCCTCTTCATTGGATGTCTTGTTTGGTGGAGAGTGTTTCCTTTGCCCTACTCTTGTTGTGATCACAATTTGGAAGAATGAGAAATATGCATGTTGCTATTTTAGAGCTGAGATAAAGACAGTTTGACAGTCCCTTGTGAAATGAAATCTTATTGTAGCCCTTTACCACTTTAAGGTGGATGAATCTATATATTCATTGCAATGGAAAGATACTTGTATCGACAATTACATTTGAAATTTGAAATGTAAAAGAGTTATACTCTGTATTCTATTTTGGAAAGAATGTGAAGGAATGATACGTAATTTGTATGTTGTATTTGAATTAATGGAAGTGCTTTTGTCTTTTCCATACGATATTATTTCCATTGGAAATTTTTGTTTAACATGCACTATGAAATACCTATTTGGAAAGTGGGAAAGTGAAACATGTGAGAAGAAAATGTATTATTTTGCACTGTATATAAAATATGTTTTTGGAAAGAATAAAAGAAGGAAGTAGTAAAGTTGTCTTTTGGAATAAATAAAGGATTGCATAAATTTCCTCAAATTGTATCATTGTGTTGAATTTAATCATCTAGATGTGAGTTGTAATCTATGTTTGAAAGGAAGAAATGAGTATGAAGGAACTGTAATAATCTTTCTTTTGAAATATGTGAAAATTGGAAATCAGATCAGTATTTTAGTTTTGAGTAGTTGAATTGAATCAACAAAATGTATTAGATTAGAATTGGAAAATATTATAATACCTGGAAGAAGAAAATGGCAAATAAACCTGTTATCCAAAATTCACCCCTCAAGGTAATTTTGATAACATGGATCAAATTCTTTAGTCCCAAGCAATTATATTGATTCAAGGCAAAAATCATGTTTCTGGGGTCCCCTCGGCTTCTTTCTAACTCTCCTTTCCAAGAAGAAAACCCAGCAAGTTTTAAAAATGTGAAAAAATTGCAAAAGCCAAGCTTGGTGCCAAAATATATATAAAATCGGCTAAGTCTTGTCCTAGGTGGTCCTTGGGTCAGTTAGGACACCGGACCACGAATCGGCCAAAAACCCGCCAGGCGGAATGCGCAGCATTTGGGACAGTTGGGACGTCGGGACGCGACAGGACGCGAAAAGGACGCGCGGGACGAACTGGCCGAAAAGTGGAAAAAATCGACTAAGTGTTGTTTTTCGCGCAGTTTGGGACAGTCCGGGCCAAAGGTACGTGCGGGACGCGAACCGGCCGAAAAGCCGAAGGACAGTTTGGGACATCTGGGCCAAAGGTACACGCGGGACGCGATGGACGTAAAAATCCGAACCGGCCGAGAGAAAAATTTGTCAAGTTTGGGACATCTGGACAAAAGTACGCGGAGGACGTGAATCGGCTGATTCGGCCGAAACATGAGACTTTCGTCCAAGGCAGTTTGGGACATCCAGGACAAAAGTAAGCGCAGGACACGCGGGACGTGAAAAGCCGAAGTGGCTGAAGGCAAAAAAGAAAAGTCAACGTTTGACCCGTGAAACTTCAAATGGCCATAACTTTTGACTCCGAGCTCTGATTTTCACAAAATTTGGAGAATTTCTGGAACGAGCACGACGTCCTCTACATAATATAATTAAATTATGAATAACTACTTAAATCAAAAATTCTATTTTTCTTCCCGTTTTAAACTTATTCTATAGTTTCACCAAGAATTTGATAAAACACTTGCCACCCCTACCATATATAGTATTTCATGTAGATCCATGCACCCATACACCTCTTTAAAGATATAATTTACAACCACATGGATAGATGAAGTCTTAATTGCTCGAAGGAATGAATAGAAGGTCACTGGTTGTCCACCGGCAGAGAGTCGAACTCGGAGACATGAATTGTATTTTTATTATTGTTCATACCGGGAAGCCCTCCATATGCCAATTTCTGGTATGATGAAAGAGCGTTATTGGTGAGTGGTGGGTAGGGGTTGTTTCCATTGCAGTTCCGACCAGATTCTAATCGTTCCATATTTGTGGAGAATATATTATTGTTATTGGCATTTCGTGGTGGGCATTTGGTGGGGCTGTTGCCTTTGCAGCTTCGATCAGAGACATTTCGGGGTGGTGGACATTTGGTTGGGTTGTTGCCTTTGTAACTTCGATCAGAACCTAACTGCTCCATGTTTGTAGTGTGTCGAGCGGATACATACACCGTAAACATCACGTAGAGAACAAGCATTTTGGTAAGAAATAAACTCGCCATGCTGAGGAGGGAGTTTGATATGATCGGTAAAATAATATATTTCAATTGTTATAGTTTGATTTAAATAATAGATTGAGATGGAGGCGGGATTGATCATTATATGCCATACTGTGTCATATTTATAAGAGGAAACAATGATACAAAAATAATAGCTCATTCAAAGTCATACAGCGTATGGTACACGCACAGGTTTTTTTTTGGGTTTTGATTTTATTGGAGTTTCTTTTTCAAAATCGATGGTTTGACTAAAAACGAACAAGGGCTATTAATATTGTTTTTTCTATAGATAACATAACATACAATCTCTTACCACATTGTGTATTATACCATGAACGCTGACGAATTTATAGCTATTAAACCCATAATTATATTGAAGTGACAAACCGTTGTAGATTTCTAGTTTGTCAATTATTAACTTCCACTATTCTTCGTTTTATTAATTTAATTCCACTTTTGAAGGTTTTATTAATTTAAGTTAACACGTTTTTATAATTAATTTGTCTTGGTATATATTATATCAACATGTTAATAGCAATGCACAAAAATTGTAAATGTGTGAGAATTTTATGAAATAAATAATGGTTTAATTGCTGGAGAAACATTTCATATTTCTATACTTTAGTGATATTATACTTTCCACACATTATTTATCACCTCTCAAGTTTTTGATCCAATATTTTTTTTAGCTTTATATAATTACATAATGGGTATTTTTGTATTTGACCCAAAACAATTATTTTAGGGTATTTTCTATTTTCCTAAAAAAATATTTATTTTTAAATTAGGTTAAAATTTGATTTTGAGTGGACCAAAAAATCCTGTATACAAATGGAGAAAAGATAAAGCAGTAAAGATCGCATGGGGAGGCCTCTACAAATGGCAAACAACACATACAAACCAACAGGACACAAGTGACCCAAAAACAAACCAGGGAAGAACCCAAAGGAAGTTGGGTCATCAAATCATGAAAACAATAATGCACCATGACACAAAGACAAGGAATGAATGGATCAAGACACACCGACAGATGCAACACGGCTTCGAGTCACTCGTTTTAAGTGCCCAATTTTAAGTTTCTTGGGTTGGACTAACGTCCACCCACCCGCATAAAACTGAGCTCGAGAGGCCCTGCCACCACCACCATCCGAACTAGGCCCAAGGACCACGTCGAGCCTATCATCCCTATCATCCATTAAACATCGTCATAGTTTACCCACAATGGACCCACTCAAATCCTCATTAATATTCACTTTTTTGAATTTCTAATGGGTTGTGGCAGTCCCAAAGTCTCAACCCTGCCACTGCACAGGTCAGATCCTGAACCCTCTAACTCATCTACCATGTCACCACGACTGGACACAAAAGTTACCCGACAAGTGCAAGCCGTCAAATCCTGAACCCTCTAACTGCAACCATGTCGCCACGACAGACACTAAAGTTACCGACAAGTGCAAGCCCTTTAATGCTATTTTAAAATTTTGAATTTTGAACCGAATTTCTCCCACCAATAGTATTCTCCCTCCTTCACCACTGTCGTCTCCAAGCCACTGCATTTTCCATTAGCCTCCTCCATGCTCGACTCCATGTTTTTCATCTCGACGGAATCCTCCACTCTGCCTTTGGTCTCATTTTCACCCTCCATTTAATCTACAAAATCATCTAACTCCTCTGCCTCATTGTAATCTTCCTGGAAAAAAATCATTCGATTACCACAGGGATCCACAGCCTCCGACTGATTCAGATTCCCACTGTGACTACAGTTCTTAATGCCATATCCAACCATCTGACACTATTCACAAACGATCACCGATTTCTCAATTTGTATCATTTGTTTCCATTTCATGAATGGTGATTCCATAGTTAGTTTTTTGGGCACCATGCGCCCCTCGTACGCCCCTCGAGAACATTGACGCACATCCTAGCGAAAGCCAACCTAGATCTAGATTTTGTAGCGGGGTCGACAACTATTAACCGACCCATGGAATGACCAATCCCCAGAAACACTTTGCACTCCCAGAATTCAAAGGGATGTTGTGGGAGATAAATCTAAATAGGAAGAGCCTGAAATGTAAATTTTTGAAGTAGCCCTAGCCTCAAACGATTGAGGGAAAGGACAAATTTGATTCATTTTGAAAATAGAAAAGGAAATGTTCTCCTATAAGAGCTCGTACCTCCACTTTGCATTCTCATTTCCTTCTGCACCAGTCCTTAACAAAATCAATGTTCAACCTAAGTCCTGTGAAACATCCTAAAGCCATAAATTGTAATCTTTCCTTAGCCTTGGTGACCACCGCACCGTCTAATGCGGTTCAGCGTCCGGCCAGGTCGGAATGAGTTTCAACGCATCCTATGGCACCAACCCAAAAATTCTGGCAGCGCACAAAGAAGGGACCGCAGCTGAAGCCCCTGATACATTCTATGTTCCTGTCCCTGGAATAGTGTGCCCCTCATTCACTTGCAGACTTCTCTCTTTGTCTATTACATGTTTTCCTTCATGTCTTCCTCTAAAAGAATATAATTATAGTGTTTGATATCATATTTTTCCTATAACATAGATGACAATTTAGAGGTTTTAGAAATGAATCATTTTTTTAGAGTTATGAGTGATGTTCTGTGAGTTTTTCAAGTTCTAAATTTCATTTAAAATTGGGAAATGGTAGCTATGACACCCATATTTTATATTTTATGAACAAACGGTCATGTTATATATTATCATATTTTAATATTTGAAAATTTTATAAAAATTATTTTTTTGGAGAAAAGTTAATGCTCATTCCCGTCAAATGACAGAAAACGCCTGCTAGACCCAAAATAGCTGTGCGCACTCAGAAGGCCATAACTTTTGCATTTCTCAACGAAATCACACAAAATTGGTACCGTTGGAATTGTGGCTCCGAGTCAAACGCATAGAAATCAAGAAATTCTGGATTTGATGAGAAATTGGTCGATATTTTTTAGAAAACATGGCTGGGTTCATAACAGTGTTTTATTTGGTGGTTGGGAGTGCAATTAAGAGGCATGGTCATCATTCTTTCTCTGCTGCAGCACCTGGGACAGTATGGGGAGCCTTTTGCAAGTAATGTACAATCATTTTACTCCATTTAATGCCTCTTACAAGTGGTTGAAGGACAGATTTCGAGATTTTCCATTTTCCCTTCTCTCTCTCTTCTCATTTTTCTATAAATTGGAGTGTTGGGCTCATTGTAAAGGGAGAGTTTTCAGATAGCAAAGCTTTGTCAAAATTGCTTTGTGAAGCCAATGTGCTGCAAGTCCTTGTAGTGGACTCCTTGCATGGTGATCTAGGCCCTTATCCTATAATAGATTGAACTGTGCATATCATGAAGCAATAAAATATTAGTTTGTGGATGTATCTTCCCCTGATGTGTTTTCTTGCATTCTTCTAGCCCCTTCAACCGTGACTACAAGAATATTGTCTCTATTATTATGTTCATGTAGGGATCCATTATCATTGTGTATGTTCAAGGTATTTTTGTGAATGCATTTTGCTAGATTGTGGAGAACTGTCATCTTCCCTTCTAGTGTGCACTTTGCTTTTGCATCTCACCCATTTGAAAACTACTCTCACGCCCTCCTTTTCTGGTGTATCACCGCTTTAGTGTAGGATTTCATTTTATGCATTCTCTCTCCCTGGTCCCTTGGAAATTTAGATTAGAATAGTTATTTTCCCCTGCATTAGAGTAGATTGTGGCAGGTAGTTTAGGAGCAAGAACCAACTTTCTCTAGAGGTCTATCTCAAGTAGCAAGTCCCACAACTTGGAGATAGTACCCATGTTATCCAATCACACCGTGAGTTCAAGTATATGCGCTTGTATAAACCATAGAAGGGTGCTGTGATTTGGTGATAACACATCCCATTTTGAGAGAGTTTGCAAATATCTTTTCGGGGGAGCTACCGAGGTTACCACCCCCACGTGAGATTGATTTTTGTATAGAACTGGTTCTAGGAGTAGAGCCTATCTCTCAAGCACCTTATCAAATGACCACACCCAAGCTCTATGAACTCAAGTTATAGCTTGAGGGCCTTTTGGAGAAAGGACTTATCTATCCTAGTGTATCCCCTTGGGGCGCATCGGTGATTTTTGTGAAGAAGAAGGATGGATCCTTGTGGTTGTGTATTAATTACCACCAGCTGAATAAGGTAATGACTAGGAATCATTATCCCATTCCAAAAATTGATGATTTGTTTGATAAGATGAAAGGAGCAACGGTTTTCTCTAAGATTGATCTTAAGTCATGCTACCATCAGCTGAGGATTTCAGAGGTGGACATTCATAAGACTGCCTTCCATACGAGATATGCCCATTATGAGTTCACAGTGGTGCCTTTCGGTTTGACGAATACGGCCAAAGTATTTATGAGTTTGATGAATGGGGTATTTTAGACCTTCTTAGAAATATTTGTCCTTATCTTCCTTGATAACATTTTTATTTACTTGCGTACATGTGAGGAGCACGAGGGGAACCTTCGCCAGGTTCTTCAGTGTTTTCGGGAGTAACAGATTTTCGGGAACTTGGAGAAGGGTGCATTCTTTTAGAAGGAGGTGCAGTATTTAGGACATATAATTTCTGGGGAAGGTATCACCATCGATCCTTCCAAGATTAGAGCTCTTATGGATTGGCAAGCACCCACTACTGTGACTGAGGTGCGTAGCTTCATGGGATTAGCAAGTTACTACCGAATATTTTTTCAGGACTTCTATCGGATTGCATATCCCATCACTTCCCTACAGAGGAAAGGGAAGAAGTTTGTTTTGTTGGACAACCAAGAGAAGCAATTTAGTACACTAAAGGAATTACTCATTACCACACCTATTCTTGTAGGCGCGGATCCACCGGGTGAGTTTTTTGTTTCCATGGATGCTTCTTTAGTAGGGCTTGGAGGTGTGTTGATGTAGGAGGGAAGAGTAGTGGCTTTTGATTGTCACAAACTCAAAGATTATGAGATTAATTACCTGACTCATGATCTTGAGCTTGTGGTAGTTGTGTATGCTTTGGTTCGATGGAGGCATTTTATGCTTTGTCAAATATTCACACTCAAGACAGATCACATGAGTCTTCATCACCTCTTCACGCAGCCCAATCTCAACGCTCGTTAGCGGCATTGGATGAAGTTACTTTGTGAGTATGATATGGAGATAGAGCATGTGAAAGGGAAGGAGAATGTGGTGGCAGATGCTCTCAATAGATAGAGACATGTGGCTATGGCCACCTTAGTGAGCACAAATTTACGGAGAAGGATTCTTCAGTAGCTTCCTCTTGACAACTTCAACATTGCAGTTCAAGCTGAGATCAAGTCTCAGAGACCCCTCGAAGGGAAGTTTGATGGTTTTTCCTTAGAGGTAGATGGTCTTCTTAGGCACAGAGGCTAGATTTATGTTCCTAGAGGTGGGGGCTTGAGGTAAGACATCTTGGTAGAGGCACATCGTGTACCCTATTCAACCCATCCCAGGGTGAAGAAGAAGCAAGCCACCTTGAGACAATTATATCATTGGAGAGGAATTTGTAGAGACGTGGCCCAATTCGTGTTATGATGTTTAGAGTTACATAAATTTAAGGCTAAGAATCAACATCTAGATGGCCTTCTTTTCCCTAATTCTATACCGGAGTGGAAATGGGACACCATTTCCATGGACTTCATTGTTGGGCTACCGATGTCGAGATATCACCATAAATCCATCATGGTCACGGTTGATAAATTGAAAATAGTGGATAAATTTTATCTGGTAAAGACCACTTATATAGGTAGTGTAGTGGCATGGGTATACTTGGATGATATTGTTAGGTTGCACAAGATTCCGTGGAAGATCATAAGTGACAGCAATCCCTTGTACACTTCCCATTTTTGAACTACCATACAACATGCCCTTGGTAGAAATTTTAACTTTAGCAAAGCATATCACCCTAAGATAGATGGACAGACTAAGAAGGTGGATAAGATTTTAGAGGACATGCTCAGGATGTATGTGATGGATCAATAGTCTAGATGGGAAGAGTACTTGTACTTAGTGGATTTTTCCTACAATAATAGTTGTCAGAGTTCTATAGGCATGGATCCATTTAAGGATTTGTATGGCAGAGAGTACAGGACACCTTTGAGTTGGGACAGGATGGAGGACATGGTTTCTCTTGGACCAACTTTGTTCCAGGACATGGAGCAGCAGCTGATTTTGATCAGAC
The DNA here is from genome assembly GCA_019776745.2 of Taxus chinensis. Lineage (NCBI taxonomy): Eukaryota > Viridiplantae > Streptophyta > Pinopsida > Cupressales > Taxaceae > Taxus > Taxus chinensis. The sequence goes on along the minus strand of CM034155.1, from coordinate 459,020,790 downwards.
AGAGACTGTAGGAGGCATAGGACAGGTAGATGAATTATGCAAATCAACATAGGACTGACCGTAGTTTTGATGTGGGCATGAAGGTGTTCCTTCGTGTCAAGAAACATAAGATCCCTCTCCGTTATGGAAAAGGTTCTAAGTTAGCTCCTAGATTCGTGGGTCCTTTTGAGATCTTGGAGCATATCGGTCCTTTGGCCTACCATCTAACATTTCCACCTATCTTTTCTCGCGTACATCATGTGTTTCATTTTTTAGTTCTTAGGAGATATTTTGCAGATCCTTCTCATGTGTTAAATTAGACATCATTGCAGGTACAGGATCAGGAACAGGTGAGGATTGAGCCCATTTTCATCCTAGATCACAATACCCTGGGCCTTTGAGGGAGAGAGGTTGATCAGGTTCAAGTGCAGTGGGACAGATATGATGAGACTGCAACTACATGGAAGGATCCTACTTTCTTATGAGTTCAGTTTCCACATTTTTTCTAGTGACTTCCTGGAGGAAGTCGAGCCTAAGGGTAGGGGGATGTAGTGCCCACTTCCTTTTGACACCTTTTTTATACTAATCATGATACTGCTGATTATATTATGAACATGATTATGGACTTTATTTTAGTATGATGTTAAATGTTAGATAATGGATTATTGTTGACTTGATTCAGTTATGATCATGATTATTATTAGAGACATTTTATATGTTGATGATGATATACTCTTGGACATGGTTATATGATGGATTTTTTTCAGACTTGTGATATTTGAATATTGTGAGTAGACCTAGAAATGGAAAATTATTGGATGATTATATAGTTGTTGGTTAACTATAAATGATATTGCTAGATTGCTTTAATGTTGTTCTGATTCATATATCTATATGATTTTGGAATTTTAATTATATTTATATTATTTTAGATGTTTTAATATGGCCACAAGGCCGAAGGAGGTAGTTGTGTTTTGCAAGTTAAAATATTACAACAAACATCGGAGTATTGGAGACCAACCACATTGGAATTCTAGATGAATTTGACAAGGTAACCATGACGACTGTATTTTTTTGTGTCTGTTTATTTGTGTTAGGAATTCCCTTGGGGAGGATCACCTTTAAATGTGACCAAGCGATTTTATGTTTTTCTTTTATTTGGTCCCTTTTGTTTAATTTTTGCATTTTCTTTATGTGGGGCACTTACCCTTTCATTATTTATTTAATGTGGTGTTAATATTATGAGTAATCATATTGTTTAGTTAATTAATTAAAAGATGTCATAAGAATGTAATTAATAGAGTTGTTGGCCATGATCTACGGTGTTGTAAGAATGTGTAAGTAATGTGTAAGTGACCTTGTAAGTGATGTGTAAGTTAACTCTTGAGTGTAAAACACTCCACCTTCTTAGAAACTTGAATTTGTCTTTGGAGGCTGTTTTGTGAGGCTGGTGGGACAAGTTAAACTTGTCTCATACCTCTTAAATTTAATTACCAACCATACCTATGGTTTTGGAGTTGAAATTATACTATTATTATTCTTTTTGGGAAGACTTATTGTAGGTTTTAATTACACTTTTCTTACATGTTTTAATTTCAGTCCTTTGAGGTGTGGGTTGGATTTGAGTGTGTAAGTAAATTGTCATATGATTCACCCACTTATTTATTAAGCATTAGAGAATGAAGTTGTCTTTTGGTGGTTGGGGTTGAGGATGTGTGATGTGGCATCCTACATGGATCCACCTCATCTTCTTCTCTTCCCTCTTCTATAAAATTCAAATTGTTTGCCTTGTTTTTGGTTGCTTCACTTTAGGAGACTTCATTTTGGGTGATTTTTTCTTGTTGTTTTTGGAGCTCTTGCTTGGAGATGTTTTTGAAGATTTTTGCATGCTTGTGCTTGGCTATTTTGGATTGCTTGCATTAGGATAAATCTTTTTGTTTTAGAATTTGGAACCACTCCATCATGGAGAGGTAGAAGCTTGTCTCTTGAAATGCTCTTCTTGTATATATGTAGATGTTCTTGTGTGAATGTTTTGGTAGATATTGTGGGTTGTTGGGTAGATGGCCTAGGAATGGTGTAGAAGAAGACTACACGGTTATATTGTGGGAGGTATAAGGATGGAGGGAGTTAGGATTTGGGTTGTAACTTACAAAGAAATAGCTTGTATTTCTTTACTTGTTATGGGGTGTCATAAAAGGTTGTGGAGACATAAGAAAATTTGAGGAATTAGGGGTACTTGGGGGAGGCATAAGGGCATGACAGGGTTTTGAATAAAATTCATATATATAAATATTTAGGTGGTGATACCCATTTTCCCCTTTGGGAGGCATAAGCAACATCTCCCATAGCTTCTTGCTTCTTTGGATTGCATAATGAAGCCTTTGTATTGTTTTTCATGTTTTAATGTAGTTATAGACTACATTCTATTTGGGACTGTGTTTCGTTGTTAAAATGTTGCTTGTATGTTTGTGGAAGCATGTTGTTGCCATGAATTCGATCACATCTTTTATTGCATTGTTGTTTGGGCTCATGGGCCAATTAAGAAGGATGGTTTCTCCTCTTCATTGGATGTCTTGGTTGGGTGAAACACATTGTCTCTCCCCTAGTCCTAGTTTGATCAAATTGGAAGAATTAGGAGTATGTTTGTTGATGTTCTGGTGATGAGAAAAGATATTTTAACAGTCCCTTGTGAAATGAAATCTCATCGTAACCTTTCCCACTTGAAGTGGATGAATTTGTAAATGGTTGTAATGGAAAGATGTTGTATTTATTGCAAGTTGTATATTGAAATATAAAAGAGTTATATGCTTTTTTCTGTTTTGGAAAGAATGTGAAAGAAAGATATGTTTTTTTTGTATGTTGCATTTTGAAACCAAAGGGAAACGAAGTTGTAAGAATTCATTTAAATTAATCGAAGTGGTTTTGTCTTGTCCGTATGTTGTTATTTCATTGGAAATTTGTGTTTAGCATTCACTATCAACTCCCTGTTTGAAAAGTGGTAAAATGAAAACATGTGAGAAGAAAATGTATTATTTTGTTCTATATATAATATATGTTTTGGAAGGAATAAAAGAAGAAAGGCTGTAATGTTGTATTTTGGAATCAATAAAGGATTGCATTACCTTTTTCTATCTGTATTGTTGTATTGAAATTGATCATCTATTGCGTTTGAAATCTTTGTTGAAAAGAAAAAATGCATTTGAGGAAAAATATAATGCTCTCTTCCCCTTGAAAAATGTTAAGACTGGAAATCAGAATTGTATTTTGGATTTTGAATGGTTTGATTAAATCAACTAATGTGTTAGATTGGAATTGGAACGTATTCTACATACTTGGAAGAAGAAAGTGGCAAATAGAACCGTTAAAATTTGATCCCTAGTTTTTGTAATTTCAAACTAGCAATTTTCAAAACAAAAAAAAACACAGTTGAAACATGTAAGAATAAAATAATAAATTAAATGATTAAATTTTAGTAGTAGGCCCTAAACGAATCCAATTAGACAAATACACTTAAAGGAAATACTTCAAAACCTAGCGAAAATCAGTTCAAAGTTTTCGCAGTTGTTTTGCTGTCAAAATGGTAAATTTCAAATTGGAATTCAATCAAACAGATCTACCTCACAAAATTATCCTAATTCCTCCTAAGAAAAAGTCTCCATGTCTATTCGGCATTTTGAGAGAGGAAGAAAATCAAGTTGAATAAATCTCACAAGTTAAAATTTACTAATTTGCATTGTGTAATCCTGTAGGCTATTCTCTTAAAATTGACCCCTTAAACTTTAATAAAATAAAAATTAATGATATCCGTGAAAATAGGATGTTAAGATATTTCAAGAAAGTCCTCATTTTCTCAAAATTGAGCTCTCTATCAAAAGTTATGGCCTTCTAGATTTTTTTTCCTTGGCGCAAAAAATGGAAAAAATTTCCTTGGCATGCCCGCAGCCCAAATTTTTCCCTTAAGCACTTAGGATAATTTTTGGGAAAATTTTCCTTACTTCCCCACCAACTTACATCCAATCAAAGGAAGCCACATGGCACCACAGGGTATTGGCAGAAGGGTGGACTCATTTTTAAACTTAGCGCTACTAGAAAATTTTGGGATAAATTTCCAAATTTTCCCCGCTGCCTCGCAACTAATCAAGTGATGCCATGTGGCATCACGAGGCATCGGTGGTGGAGTGAGTCCCTTTTCCCTTTTTGCATTTCAAAAAATTTGGGGAATATTTTCTAAGTTTTCCCCACCATCCCGCTTTCCCGCAGCCAATCCAAAGCTGCCATGTGGCATCGCAAGGTGTCAACAGAGGCACGGGTCCTTGTTATCCTCTTAGCCCTTTGGGATGTTAAGTGAATTTTATCCCCGCTGCCTTGCTTTTCCCATGTTGGCTTTGGTGATGCCATGTGTCCCCTATGGATTCGCGGGAGCAAATGTGTTTTTTTTCTCTTATGTGGGAAATTTTTCCAAAATTCTCCCCATGGCTCGCCAACCCGGTCTTTGGGCAAATTTTCAACCCTAGGCCTGCAAGCCCACTATTGGGTAAAATTTTCACCCCAAGGCCTGCCGGCCCATAACTAGAGAAATATGAGGAGTTAGGAGGACTTCTTTATGTCAATGGAAAGGTGAGGCAATTTCCTATCCAACTGGAATGATTTAGGGAATTTTTAAATGCATTAAGTTTGAGAAAAATCAAGTTGAAACTTTAATCTTATTAGAGAGTGGGTAGGGTGAAGTTTTACCCTCTGAACCTAATTGAACCTTCTAACCCTAAATTTTGGACCTTATGAACTCTAATAATTTTTAATCAAAGTAAAGTATGTTCTAGTGGATTAGAATTGTTCTGGAACTATTTAAGTGATTGATGTTGCCTTGTAACTTGGTTGTGAACTCTTCTTATTAAAAAAAAATTATTCCATAATTTTCCTAACTAATCATAGGTTGTTGTTGGGTCTCAAGTGAGTTGTTTTTAGCGGGTGTTACAGAATCAAACCTTCTTATAGATTTTTAGTGGGGGATTGGTTCAATGTCTAGACTAGTTTTCATATATCTAAATGGAGGCATAGTGCGGCTCAGTTGGAACTTGTCCCTAATTTTCTCCATATTTTGATCAAGATGCTAGGTTCATCCCTTCAATGTTTGGGAAAATATGCTCCTGGGAATTTCCAAGGCCTTGGGATGTCTCTTAGCTATATATTCAACCACCAATGCTATATCTAGACTGGTCTATGCTAGGATTTATGTAAATGTTGAATTGGGAAAGTAGCTTCCGACTTCTATCTACCTTATCTAACATCATGGAGTGTGGGAATAGAAATTTTCCTATGATGATTTTAGTGCTCTGCTCTTGTTCGCCCTATAAGTGATAATATAGATTCTTTCACAATAGTGTTTTTTTTGTTACGTAGTCACTTTTAAAAAAATATTAGGTTAATAGTGCTATTAACAATAATAGCAATAATAGATAAATATAAACTTAAAACCAGAGATAAATTATGAAAATGAACTAAAATAAATAAGATCTATATATATATATATATATAAACAAATAATTTAAAATATAGAATATTTTAAAATGAATAAATAAAACAAGATTTAATACAAGAGAATCAAGAAAGTAAAAAATGATAAATAAAAGATTAAAAAGGGGGTACGTTGGGTGCATTTCTTGGTGGAAATTGATGAGTTTTTACGTGTCGCAGGTTGTATAAAACATGTAAATATCTTTGAGATCTGGAATTGGGTATGGATAGTCCACTTAAAGCATATGGGTGGTGATGTCTCTTTTCTGGAAATACAGGAAATAATAAACACGAAGCATTCAAATCATGCAAAGGAATGAATTACGAATTCTGGTAAGTTTATAAATTATTCCTTGGAGGAGATCACAGAGCCTAATAAAGTAAGCACAATTTTATTTGAGATGGCATTTTGTGTAACAGGCCCTTCATCTTGTTGTCCTCAATATATTTTGGAAGGGGATTGGAGGTCGCTCAAGAGGATTTCCTTCCATTATGGGAACAAATTAAGGAAACCATTTCAACATATTCATTGATAAATTTAATTTTCCCGGATACATTCTTAGCCATGGCCAAAGTGCTCAGATTTCATCTTAAGGAATGTGAGGTGATTGTAGATATTGTGGTGTGTTTTCAGAAACTCTTTAAGGAGATGAATTATTTATGTGGTTGTAGGATTGTTTAAACTACCTTAGGAACTTGGGACAAGGCATTAAACGCCCATCAGGCATAATAAAAACTGGATTATTGTCATATGTTGTCTTGCATTGTCTCCCGTAGACATGTATGCAAAACGTGGAAGCATTGGCAGGCTCATGAAATGTTTCACTGAAGGTATAACAAAAAAGTGTTTGTGTGGATTGAAACAGTTGCTGGATACACAAACAATGGATTGTTGAAAACACGTTGGGACTTTAGAAAAAGCTTTGACTTGCGTAAAGCCAAATACCAAAAAAATTTCGGAATCCTCCTTAATTCTACATGGAATTGGATATTTGGAGAAGGGTACTTGTACCTAAATTGAAACAGGATTTGGACGTCCGTAAAATCATAAAAGATAGATGAAAGGTAAATGATCTTCCAAGAACAAATGATTCACACTCATAAATTTGTTTAGAAACTATAGTAATTAGTGATGATGTAGAAGCTACTCATATAACTTTTAGAGAAGAAATAATGGGAGAGAATTTGCAAAATCTTGGTATTGTGGGAGATTGCTATAATGTAGATCATTGCAAAGAGGTATCATCAGTGACATTCCATCTGCTGAGAAGCATTTTCACAAAGATGCAATTGAATAGAAGGAACAGTTTTTGGATCCCCTTAGATGTGTATACATCTACATTGATGAGTATATTTTAAGTTTTATTGTAATCCTAATAGATTTTATGTAAGATCTCAGCTAAGCTTGGGAGCTGCGGAATCTTCTAATTGTGGGAGCTATGAAAAGTTTGTGCTGTTGAGGGAAATTCAAAGAAATGGGGAAGTTTTCAAATGCAAGCGAACTATTTAGCATGATATTGAGAGAGAGATAGAGAGAGTTTGAGCTTCATGTAATGTTAGTGAACCTACCTAGAGTTTAACGCCCGCTAAAATCTCCCACTTGAGACCCATGAACAACCTAGGTTTAGTTACAAAACTATGAAATAGATGTTTTCTTTTAGTGTTAACCAAAGTCTCAAGGACAATTAAATTCAACTAATAACTTTTCCCATTATAATAATTACTGCTTCCACATTATAAAGCAACAAGTGTGATAAGTCCATACCTAACTAAAATCTCCTTAGGGATTAATTTAATCACTGATTACATTGACATTTTAGCTAAATATTCCTTGATAAAAAAATTAGGGTTAAGGGACCTAAACAATTAATACCCAAGGTGTTTAATTCCACGAGGTCCAAGACAAGAGCAAGGTTTAATTACAGGAAGGGTGAGAAATAATACGTGTTTTAAAATTATCAGATTAAATTCTTTCTTACCCACTCCCAGAACTTGGTTAAAGAGTCAATCTGATTTTTCTCATAATTAATGCAATAAAAAATTCTTGAAAACATTACAATTAGATATCTAATTTCCTCACCTTTCCGGTGATATAAAGAAGTCCTCCTAACTCATCATATTTCTCAAGTTATGGACCGACGGAAATTGCGGTGAAAATTTTCCCAAGAGCGGGCCTGGGAAGGAAAATTTTCCCCAAATCGGGCTTGCGGATATCAGAGAGAAAATTCACCTAGAGGAGAAAAGTGGACATGTGGATCAGGGAATAAAACGTTTCCTAGACATGGGTCGGTGGAGTGGGGAAGGCATTTAGCACTTTTTCCCTTTCGGGACAAAGTGAATTTTACACCCACACCTTTGCTGATGTCTAGGGAGGCCACGTGGCAGCTTCTTATTTGCAGCAGTTCAGCGGGTCTGCAAGGAACATTTGGAAAATTTGACCATTCTATAGGAAGGGCAAAAAGTTTGATGGGAACTCGAGCCTCCACTGACATGAGAAGATGCCATGTGTCAGCCAAACCATTGGCTGCGGTTTGGCAGGCCGGCGGGGATAAGTTGGATGTTTTTCCCATAATTTTTTTGAAGCAATAAGGCTGAAAAAGATCCACTCCTCTGCTGACGCCTTATGAAGCCACGTGGCAGCACCTAATTAGCTACGGGTCAGCGGAGTTGTGGGGAAAGCATACAGATTTTTCCAAATTTGTTTTTGAAAGCACTTAAGGTTACAACCGATCTGAGCCTCCTCCGACGCCCAACAAAGCCACGTGTCGATCAATGATTGGCTTTGGGGTTGTGGGGCCATGGAGGAAAAATTCTCAAATTATTTTTTTTGACTTAGATCATTTTTAGACAAAATGAAGTCTTGCAGATTAGTGGAGTGGCGGGAAACTTCATGACTTTACACCTTTTGGGTAAAAATGGAAAAAAAGAAATTTTTAGCCCGCGGGTCCACCGAAGAATATATTATTCATTTCAAATTTGACAATTAGATTATTTTGAGCCTGAAATAAAGTAAAAACTTTAGAAGGTCATAACTTTCGATTGGGAACTCATTTTTTTCCAAATGAGGACTTTCTGAAAAGTCCTCGACATCCTCTTTGCATAGTAACTTTAGGAATTTGATTTTGATAAAGTTTAAATGGCCAATTCTGAAAAAACGTATTTCTATCACATAGAAAGTGAACTGGTATTTTTAAGTTACCAATTTTATTCAATTTTTTCGTTAATTCTTTTTCCATTTGCGAAACAGATATGGAGGATTTTACTTGGAATATTTTAGGATAGATTGCAAGGTTAAGTTTACTTGACTGATTTGCAATAAAAAATTTATCAAGTTTATACAGTAAGAAGTCTACAATTTTGCCTTTGCCCGATTTGACAAGTTCTAAAAAAATTTCATAAGTATTTTGGTATGTTTGGGGTCGTTTTGACCTTACAAATAAAATTTGATATTTCATTTTGTATTTTTGATGTTCAAGGTTCGATCTGTGCATTTTGATAAAACATTTTACAGTTTTGAAAACATCTAACAGAGATCTAATTCGAAAGGATCTATTTTCCATTTATCATCTTCTAAGTATTATAAATCATTCCAAACCCAATCTATCTCATTAAATTGATTCGAATCAACTTATTCAAATGGAAAATTATAATTATAATTTTCAAAACTTTCATTTTTAAAGAACAGAGCATTATGACATTTCTTCATACATATTCACTTTTTCATCTTTCCAACAGAGATTTCAAATTACATTCAACAATCAAATTTCCAATGAAAGCAATATCATTTGAACAAAGTAACCACTTCTATTTATATATATCAAATACAACTTTACAATCACAACTCTTTCTCATTACATTCCTTTTTACAAATAGAATACAAAGTAAATTTCTTTCACATTCAAAAGGGATTTTATTTCTAAAACATATTAACTCTTCAGCAAAAAAATTATATTAAATTTTTATCCACATCAAATGTGGAAATGGTTTACAAAATTAATTTCACAAGGGACTGTCAGAACTTTGTCTTCTTCCATAATTACAATATACAAAATACAATTTCCTCCACATTTATTCAAAAACAGAGAAAAGAGTATATCTGTTTCAGAATTAAATTTACAACTTCCATATCCCATACAGACCATCGTTCCATCATAGATAATGTACAAGTTCATCCACTTCAAAGTGGGAAGGGTTACAATAAGTAATAATCTCAACAAGGACTATCAAAATTTTCTTTTTCCTCTGCTCCAGAAGAGCAACATGAATATCCTCCATTTTTCTTTATTTAAATTTTATCACAATAGAATATGGGGAAAGGCAATGCTCTCCACCCAACCAAGACATCCAATAAAAAGGAGAATCCGTCCTTCTACATTGGCCCCCGAGCCTCAACCATATTGCAATTAGAAATGCTTTTCAACACATGGAAACAACAGGATTCCACAACACAAAGACAAATTTCTCATTCAAAACAGAGTCCAAACAAAACTATAGTTTATAACCATATAAACAAAACAACAAAGAACACTCAAGCTTCATCATACACGCTAAAGGAGAAAGAAACTATGGGGTTGCTACTTATACCTCCCAAGGTGGAAATGGGTATCACCACCTGAGAACAAAGCACCAAAATATATATCATTTCAAATCCCTAACATGCCCTTATGCCTTCCCCAAGTACCCTTTATTCCTCACATTTCCTTATGCCTGCCCAACCTCTTATACCACCCCATAATGAGTAAAGAAATGCAACCTATTCATTTGTAAGGTGGAACCCAAATCCCAACTCCCTCCACACTTATACCTCTCCAAAACACTTATGCATCACATAAAATTCCCCAGAGTCTTCTCCTACACCGTCCCTAGGCCATCTACCTAACCAACCAATGAATAAAATATCACATTAAAACATTCAACCATTCACATATGCATAAAAATAAAAGGAGAGAATTTCAAAAAGCTAAGCTCTTACCTCTCCATAATGGAGTTTGTTTCAAGTTCCAACCAGTAAGCTTTCTAATGCAAAATAGGCAAAGATCAACAAAACACAGGTCTGTAAAATGTATACAACTTTCTCCAAAATCAAGAGCTCCAAATAGAAAAATAATTCCCCCCAAAAGAAGTATGCAAAAGTACAGTCACCAAAATATTGTAACCGCCAAACAAAAATGAATTCAAATATATAGAGAGGGAAGACAAGAGGATGAGGTGGATACAAGTGGAATGGACCATCATACATCCTCAACTCCAACTCATAAGTCAACTTCAATCTCCAAAGCACAATAAATAAGTAAGTGAATAATATCAAAGATTACTTACACACTCCAAAACAAGCCCACACCCCAAAGGACTAAAATTAAGCCATGTAACAAAAGTTCAATTAAAGCATACATCTTGACTTACAAAAATTCATAATGAAGGCTAGAGTTAAACCCTCCAACCATAGGTAAGGTTGGCATGCAAATTTAAGAGGTATGGGACGAGTTTAACTTGTCCCACAAGCCGGCAAAATTAGTTTCCAAGGAAAAATTTGAATTCAAAAGAAGATGAAGTGTTTCATACTCCAAATTTTACTTACATATCTCTTACACATCACTTACACATATCCTACAACATTTAATACAAGATTCAACCACTCTAATAATTACTTTCCTATGACCCAAGTTGTTTAATTTATTTTAACAATATGATTACTCACATTATGTACCACAATTTATGTAAAAAAAAAGGGGTGAACACATAACTTAATAAACACATAAAAACACAAATAAAATGGAACCAAATAAATAAATAACCCTTGGTCATATTTAAAGGTGATCCCCCCCTTGGGAATCCCTAACAACAATCAAACATGCACACACATGAATAATACAAGTTTCTATGGGGACCTTGTTGAATTCATCTAGAATTCCAATGTGGTTGGTCTCTAATCCCCCGATGTTTGTTTTGATATTTAAACCTTCATAACATAATACCTCCTTCGGCCTTGTGGCCATATTAGAACATCCAGATGAATATAAATATAGTTTAAAAATTATCAATATATATATGAATCACAAAAATATCCAGAGAATCAAGAATATCGCTTACAATTTCATCAACAACTATTTCATCATCAATTTTAATTCAATTTTATTGGTCTACTCAATATATCCAAATATCATATGTCCTAACAACATCGATAAATATATATAACCATGTCCAACAACATTTCAACTTCTATATAAAATGTCTGTAACAATCATCATGCATCATATGGGAATTAGAGTCAATAATAGTCAATTATCTAACATCTAACACCATACTAAATCAAAAATATAATAATGTCCATAATATAATAAATAGTATCATGATCAATATGAAGATGTGTCAAAGGGAAGTGGGCACTACATCCTCCTCCCCTTAGACTTGACTTTCTCCTAGAAGTCACTAGAAAGGGAGATAGGAACAAATGCAATAGAAAAATGATCACTCCCATTATGGGATTTTTTGCTTCAAACAAGTGTGGGTCCATAGAACCCAAGTTTGGTGTAATGCAATTTAGGAAGAAGAAGGGAGATTGTAAGGGACGAGGTCTAAACTTTCTGCATGCAAGACTACAAATATTTAAATCTAGAGAGTAACTCTACACTATCAACCAAGATACAACACATAACAATATAACATGAAGAGTTCAAAAGAGTCTTAAGAGTAACCACCAAGTAGAAGAAGTTTCGTAAATGTGTTAACAATCAACTATGGGAAAAATTTTGTACAAAAGAAATGTTTACTCAAGGTCCCACCATTTGAGGTCAAAGAAGATGATGTTAATCAACAAGGAAGGAAACCTAAATAAAAAACACATTTACAATCAAGGAACTATTCAAATGAAGCACTTCCACAACTATAGAGGGTACAATTAAATTTTTATGGTACTACTAAGCAAATTTATGACCACAAGGTTTCCTATAGTATGATTTGTTTTTCAATTTTTTTTAAGGATCAAACACACCACACCAACCAAATCTAGAGATGTAAAACATTTAGTAAAAAACTCCAATAGAAGCTAACATAATAATGCAAGAAGCACCATACACTATAACACAATGGAATTTATTTATCTTATTTCCTACTCAAGATCGGAATAACCATAAGGAGAGAAAAAGAAACACCAAGGAGCACTAAAGATAGCTAGGGAGAAGAACAAGTAACAAATGGGTCCAACTAAAATCCAAGGTGCATTATGAAAAAATTGAATATCATCATCTTGCACTTTCCATCCTAATGGAAAAGGGGCAACAATAGCATGGCGACACAAGAAAATATGAATAAAAGAAGACTTCCCAAAGTTATTTTATATCCTTAACATATGTTGCCTTAAAATTACAATAAATTACATCTCCAAGGATGAGACAACACGCAAGCAGGTTGCTTCTTAAATAGAGATAATTCTCAACACACAAGACCAAAATTGACACTCATCGAGCTATGGGACAATAAGGGTATGATGACCCAAAACTTCAACAAAGAAAGGCATATACATATATGAACAAGAAGGTACTAAGCAACTACAACACATTACTATCCACCAGGTGTTTCACAATTTCGGGTAGGCGACAGAACTACAGGTTCAACTATACATTGCACTCAATACATATAAATCTTACTTATTTTATAAGTCAACTAATTAAATCAAAAGTTTTAGTTCCGTTTTCTAAACACACTCCTTTACGAGTTTTATTAATTAAACTTCCTCCTATTATGACATCACAAGTTTGTGTTATAATGACCACTAAGGGGGCATGATATCTCACAATTTTGTAAAGGTGAAAAAGAGAAAAAAATATTTACTTTACTCCTAGGGGAGGTAGATGGACAAAGTTTTCCTTTTCTGTTCTTCTACATGTTTTTTTTTCTATTAATCTACCAAGGTTAAAGTAAGAACCATTTTCTCTTTCTATGTTCAAGTTTATTTGTTAAGCTTCAAGGCCAAATCTCCTCAGTTATAGTTTTCTGATGTTTTTGGTGAGTCAACTTGTCAATTAAGAAATTTAATGATAAGGAAGGGTAAACATATCACACTTTTACTTTTATGTGAGAGAGAGGTAAATCAACACATCACATTTTTAATTCTAAGGAAAACAAGGGACATTAAACATAGAAAACACATTATTACTTTTGTAAGAACTAGGAAACAATCAACCAACATGGATCTCAACAATATTTCAAGAGTTTTCCAAATAATTATAAGCATCATCAAATATTTCTTGTCGGTGTCTACAAGTCTCAAAATAAGTTACAAGGAAGGCCCATTAAGGGAACATATTTACTTTTACTAACCTACTATGGTTTAACAATGTTTGTTATTTTAGTGAAAAACATTTTACTCACATGATAAGAAAAGGAAAGTTTTCAAATCTCCACCCATATTACCACAGGATATAACCAACCAAGAAATCAAAATGACAAGGAAATATTTTAACTATAATAACACCACATACTAATTAGAAAGCATCAATTGTAAGCAACCAGTGAGCTATCTAATTAACATGGTTTTATGACCAAGAGTTACAACTTCACAAGAAGAATCACATTATAAAATACCATCGAGATTAAATCATCAAGGTCTAGTTACACTAACATCACCAGTGGCATGATCCAAAAGTATCAAAGAATCCATAAGTGTCTCCACGTAACCCCAAGATTGATAGGTCAACATGAGAAAAAAAAACACACTACCTGAATGGGGTTAAATCTAATCATAATTACCAAGATGCATACAATCCACAAATAAATAATTTTTATAATGAAACATGAAAACCATGATAAAACTTAGCATGCCATCAATGAAAGGTCACTACCAAACAACCACTTCTCCACTAACATCTACAGTCAAAAAGTAATCCGATCGTAACATAATCTAAAAGCCCATAATTAAACACTTCTACTCCGAAAAGGATCAAGATCTTACCGTATTGTAAGAGAATCACCACCACTGCTAACAAACTACTAACTAGAATGCAAAACACAACGAAAAGTCACTCGAAGATCATAGACACACTCAAGGTTCTATGCATCCAACACCAAGGCACAACTTAGAAAACCTAAGAAGACATTTAAGACACCCAGGGTGTACCCCCATACAAATAAATGTCACAATACATATAATGTAGAACCAGCTCATCATTAAGAAAGAAATAATCACATAACGTTTAGCTAAGTATCCAACAATAACAACGATCTTCGAGTCATCAATCAAAATAAAGTCCATGAAATATCAAAAATCAAGAGAAGTGGCTAAGTAGTTGCATTGCGAAGTCAAAAAATTCTCGCAAAAATAAATATAAATAAAAACAGCCTCAGAGATTCTCAAATCAATTATAAAATAAGATGCTGGTCCCTGATAAAATAACACAAGATTACAAATGTAAAATACAAAAGTTAACACCACATTCACTCCGAAGTCCTTCATGGTCGATAATAGGGGTACTCTACCTCGAGGTCAGTTCTAAGGACACATGCGTAGGGTTGGGACATAAACGAAACCCAGATTTAATGTCCACTCTCCCATACGGGTAACAAAATGAAAAAATGACAACCAAACGAACTTTCCTAACTACTGAAGGAAGGAAGCTCTAAACAGCTTCTAATTAACTCTTCCCGACCCCAAGACACAACCACTATTCTCCAACAACAAGAATCACATCATACAGTTTATCATTCCAACAACTCCAATAATGAAGGGTCTCAAAATAGCTCAACACATCATACAATTAAATAAATATATAGGAATTGTAAAAACAACACATTTTCAAAGGGGAACCAAGTTACCACTACATGAGAAGTTCACAAAAATCAATTTAATTTAACATTTTCACTTATTCGGGTTTAGAAAAAATGCCAATAAATAAGGAAAACAACTCAAGAAACTTAATATTTTATTATTATTTCAATTCTGGTAGTTCACATGAACAGAGTAATGTAATATTTTTATACGTGTTTCTTTTTTTCAATTTTCAAACAAGGTTGTTTTCTAGATTTAAAAGTGTTCTAGATTTACAATTCATGTCTCAAGTTTTCTAGTGTGCCCAAGGGTCAAAGATTTGAACCCACGACTCTGATACCAACTGTAACTCCCACTAAAATCTCCCACTTGAGACCCATGAACAACCTAGTTTTAGTTACAAAACTATGGAATAATTTTTATTTTATTTTTAGTGTTAACAACCAAAGTCTCAAGGACAATTAAATTCAAATAAATTTTTTTCCCATTATAATAATTACTAATTCCACATTATAAAGTAACAAGTGTGATAAGTCCACAGCTAACTTAAATCTCCTTAGGGATTAATTTAATCATTGATTACATTGACATTTTAGCTAAATATTCCCTGATTAAAATTTTAGGGTTAAGGAAAAAAAACATTTAATACCCAAGGTGTTTAATTCCACAAGGTCCAAGACAAGAGCACGGTTTAATTCTAGGGGAAGAAAGAATACATGTTTTAAAATCATTAGAGTAAATTCTTACTTACCCACTCCAAGAACTTGGTTAAGGATTCAATCTGATTTTTCTCAAAATTAACGCAATAAAAACTTCTTATAAACATTCCCATTTGGTAGGTAATTTTCTCACCTTTCCGGACATATAAAGAAGTCCTCCTAAATCTTCATATTTCTCAAGTTATGGACTGACAGAACTTAGGGTAAAATTTTCCCAAGAGTGGGCCTGCAGGATTGGGAGGAAAATTTCCCCCAACTCGGGCCTGTGCACAACAAAGAGAAAATTCACCCAGAGGAGAAAAATAGGTTGGTGGAGTGGGGAAGAAAACCTTTCCCAGACGCAGGCCAGTGGAGTGGGGAAGGCATTTAACACTTTTTCCCTTTTAGGAAAACACAAATTTTACACTCGCAGCTCCACCAACACCCAGAGAGGCCACGTGGCAGCTCCTTATTGGTTGTGGTTTAGTGGGTCGGTGAGGAATGTTTGGAAAATTTTACTATTCCAAAGGAATGGTAAAAAGGTTGAGGGGAACCCACACCTCCGCTGACGCGAGAAGATGCCGCATGTTAGCCAACCATTGGCTATGTTTTTGTGGGCTAGCAGGGATAATTTGGAAGTTTTTCCCTTAATTTTTCTGAAGCACTAAGGATTAAAAATATTCGCTCCTCCACCAATGCGTCATGAAGCCACATGGAAGCACCTGATTAGCTACGGGTCGACGGAGTTGCGGGGAAAAATTACAAATTTTTCCAAATTTATTTTTGAAAGCGCTTAAGGTTAAAACTGATCCGAGCCTCCACCGATGGCCAACAAAGCCACGTGTGGATCAATGATTGGCTGCAGGACGGCAGGGCTACGGAGGAAAAATTTCCATATTAACTTCTTGGACTTAGATCATTTTTAGACAAAATGAAGGCTTGTGGATTAGCGAAGCGGCGGGAAACTTCATGACTTTGCACCTTTTGGGAAAAAAAAAAAAAAAAAAAAAGTTTTAGCCCACGGGTGTGCCCTAGAATATTTTATTCATTTAAAATTTGACAGTTAGATTATTTTGAGCCCGAAATGAAGTAAAAATTTCAAAAGGCCATAACTTTCGATTGGGAACTCAGTTTTTAGAAAACAAGGACTTTCCGAAAAGCTCTCAATGTCCTATTTGAACAAAATCCTTGGGAATTTGATTTTGATAAAGTTTAAAGGGTCAGTTTTGAGAAATCATCTTTATCTCACTTAGAAAGTGAACTGGTATTTTTAACGTATAAATTTTGTTCAAATTTGTCGTCAATTATTTTTCCATTTGTGAAACAGGCATGGAGGATTTTACTTGGAATATTTTAGGATAGATTTTAAGGTTAAGTTTAATTGATTGATTTACATTCAAAAATTTATCAATTTTATACAGCAACAAGTTTGCAATTTTGCCTATGACCAATTTGAAAGGTTCTATAAAAGTCTCGTAAGTATTTTGGTATGTTTGAGGTCATTTTGACCTTACAAATAAAA
This sequence comes from Taxus chinensis, assembly GCA_019776745.2. Classification (NCBI taxonomy): domain Eukaryota; kingdom Viridiplantae; phylum Streptophyta; class Pinopsida; order Cupressales; family Taxaceae; genus Taxus; species Taxus chinensis. The sequence goes on along the minus strand of CM034155.1, from coordinate 459,003,314 downwards.
TTTTATATTTCATTTTATCTTTTTAACGTTACAAGGTCGATCTGTGCATTTTGATAAAACATTTGCCAGTTTTGAAAACATCTAACAAAGATCTAATTCAAAAGGATCTATTTTCCATTTATTGTCTTCTAAGTATTACAAATCATTTCGGATCCAATCTAACTCATTAAGTTGATTCGAATCAACATAGTCAAATGCCAAATTACAATTCTTACTTTCAAAATTTTCAATTCTAAAGAACAAATCATTATGACATTTCTTCATATGTATTCACTTTTTCATCTTTCCAACAGAGATTTCAAATTACATTCAACAATCAGATTTCCAATGAAAGCAATATCATTTGAACAAAGTAACCACTTCTATTTATATAGATCAAATACAACTTTACAATCACAACTCTTTCTCATTACATTCCTTTTTACAAAGAAAATAAAAAGTAAATTTATTTCACATTCAAAAGGGATTTTATTTCCAAAACATAGTAACTCTTAAGAAAAAAATGTGTATTAAATTGAGATCCACATCAAGTGGGGAAATGGTTTACAAAATTAGTTCTCGCAAGGGACCATTACAACTCTGTCTTCTTTCTCAATTACAATATACAAAATTAAATTTCTTCCACATTTATTCAAAAATAGAGAACAAAGTATATCTCTTTCACAATTCAATTTACAACTTCCATAGCCCATGCACACCATCTTTCCATAAAACATAATGTACAATTTCATCCAATTCAAAGTGGCAAGGGTTATAATAACTAATAATCTCAACAAGGACTGTCAAAAGTTTCTTTTTCCTCTACTCTAGAACAACAACATGAATATCCTCCATTTTTCTTTATTTCAATTGTATCACAATAGAATAGGGGGAAAGGAAACGCTCTCCATCCAACCAATACATCTAATGAAAAGGAGAAGCTTTTCTTCTTCATTTTCCCCATAGCCCTAACCATATTGTAATTAGAAATTCTTTTCAACAAATAGAAACAACAGGATTTCTCATTCAAAACAAATTCCAAACAAAACTGTAGTTTGCGACAACAGAAAAAAAAGAACAAACAATACTCAGGCTTCATCATGTAATCCAAAGGATCAAGAAACTATGGGGGATGCTTCTTATCCCTCCCAAGGGGGAAATGGGTATCACCACCTGAGAACAAACCAACAAAATATATATCGTTTCAAATCCCTGACATGCCCTTATGCCTCCGCCAAATACCCATTATTCCTCACATTTCTTTACACGTCCCAAACATCTTATGGCACCCCATAACAAGTAAATAAATTCACCCCATAATGAGTAAATAAATGCAAGCTATTTCTTTATAAGGTGGAACCCAAATCCCAACTCCCTCCACACTTATACCTTCCCAAAACACTTATTCCTCCCACAAAATGCCCTATAGTCTTCTCCTACACAGTCCCTAGGCCATCTACCCAACCAACCAACAAATAAAAAAACACATTAAACATTCAACCATTCACATATACATACAAATACAAGGAGATAATTTCCAATAACTAAGCTCTTACCTCTCCATAATGGAGTTTGTTTCAAGTTCCAAGCAGCAAGATTTCTAATGCAAACTAGCCAAAGATCAACAAAACACAGGTTAGTAAAAAGTTTGGAACTTTCTCCAAAAGCAAGAGCTCTAAATAGCAAAATAATTCACCCCAAAAGAAGTATGTAAAAGTACAGCCACCAAAAGAGTTTAATCCCCAAACAAAAATGAATTCGAATATATAGAGAGGGAAGAGAAGAGGATGACGTGGATACAAGAGGAATGTCCCATCACACATCCTCAACTACAACTCATAAGTCAACTTCAATCTCAAAAGCACAATAAATAAGTATGTGAATAATATGACATATTACTTACAGACTGGAAAACAAGCCCACACCCCAAAGGACTGAAATTAAACCATGTAAGAAAAGTACAATTAAAGCTTATAACTTGAATTACAAAAATGCATAATGAAGGATAGATTTAGACCCTCCAACCATAGGTAAAGTTGGCATGCAAATTTAAGAGGTATGGGACAAGTTTAACTTTGTCCCACAAGGCTCCAAAATCATCCTCCAAGGAAAAATTCGAATTCCAAAGAAGATGAAGTGTTTCATACTCCAAATTTTACTTACATATCACTTACACATCACTTACACATTGCTTACACATATCTTACAACATTTAATACAAGATTCAACCACTCTAATAATTACTTTCCTATGACCCAAGTTGTTTAATTTATTTTAAAAATATGATTACTCACATTATGTACCACAATTTATTTAAATAAAAAGGGGTGAACAAATCACTTAATAAACATGCAAAAACACCAATAAAAAATAACCAAATAAATAAATACACACAACCCTTGGTCACATTTATAGGTGATCCTCCACTTGGGAATCCCTAACAATAATCGAACAAGCACACACACGAACAATACAAGTTGCCATGGTGACCTTGTTGAATTCATCTAGAATTCCAATGTGGTTGGTCTCCAATCCCCTGATGTTTGTTGTGATATTTTAACCTGCAAAACACAATACCTCCTTTGGCCTCGTGGCCATATCAGAACATCCAAATGAATATAAATATAGTTTCAAAATTATCAAAATTTATATATGAATCACAACAATATCCAAACAATCATTAATATCACTTACAATTTCATCAAAAACTATTTCATCATCAATTTTAATTCAATTTTCTCGGTCTACTCAATATATCAAAATATCATATATCTTAACAACATCGATAAATATATATATCCATGTCCAATAGCATGTCAACTTCTATATAAAATTTCTCTAACAATCATCGTGCATCATATGGGAATCAGAGTCAATTATAGTCCATGATCTAACATCTAACACCATACTAAATCAAAAATATAATAATATCCATAATATAGTCAACAATATCATGATGTGTCAAAGGGAAGTGGGCACTACATGGAGCACCTCTTACACTGCGGATGAAAATATCTCTGAGACATGGTTAATCTCACATTGTCCTTGATAATTCTTGTACGTTAGTTTTTCATTCAGAATGAAATAAATTTAAAACCTAGGAGTATCTCACATTTTATTATTTTATATAAACTAGTTTTTCCAAACAATAAAATTTCATTTGACACTTATGTGACCAAAATAACACTTCGTAGCCAAGCATAAACTTAAACCCCTCCTTTGGACAAAATTTGGAAACCTTTGTAACTAGACTATTAATCTGAAACAATAAAAATCCTTCTTATGATTTTCATAACCGACTTGTAATTTTTTCATCACCTCTTGTTGTGACCACAACCTTATGCATTCCTAGAAGTAGGATATAAAATTTTGGTGCTTATTTCCATTGCAATTGGAGAACGCCAATTGATTCGCCAACTAAAACAACCATTTTGTCTACCTAGAAAAGTTAGAAAAATGAAATTTCAAGAGATGTACAAAACATTATGCGGAGCACATAAAAGAGATCAAAAACATAGTATGTGTTCCTTATTATGTGGAGAGTCATATCAAGCTTTATATTGACCCTAAATGACCATTTGTAATCTCTTCGCCACTCCTCTAGGAGCCCTGTTACCCTGTTTTGTACTTTCAGGAGATTGCTAAAACTAAAAAATTTTGCTTTCATTTTGAACCATCATTTGAACCATAAGCAATGAAATGCTTATCCACATTTCCAAACCTATAGTATTTTTACTAGAAAATTCCATGGAACCTTCAAATCAAGAAAATTGCATTCTTGGTTAGTTTGGAAAAGTGGTTTTGTAGGCCTCTAGCCGTAATTTGACTAGGTCAAATTGGACCAATTACATCTAGTGCTCCGGAAAACCAGTCGCCTTTTGAAACCTATTTTTTAGTTCCACAGTATCTTGTCAACTTCGATGAAATCCCAAAATATAGGGTATCCTACCTTAAATTTCTCATTGCATGTTCATCTATCGAACATTATTATTGGACATTGTTTTCTGAGCCCCTCGAGATAATTTTTGATCATTAGCAACTACGCAAATTGTCACAAATGGCCTCGGAAAAACTATTTGCCAATCGTAAATTCTTTGTGTACAGGAGGACACATGGAAATTTACCCATGGTGTGTTTTCTCATTCTAAGAATTTTTTTGAAAGTGGTTTCTTTGGCTCCGAGTTTCAATTGAACAATTTTGTAACTAGGAGGGAAACATAAAAAGAAATTTTTAGGATCCCTTTCAGGTTGCAAAACTACCATGGAAACTTGTAAATGAATATTTGAAACTATATCGTGTGACTTTTTGTGTGAATTTGAACTTTTGGAAAACTATTTACTCTTTCTCTTACCTATTTCTTTATCTCCTTGGTAAAAAAATGAAGTGAACTGAAATGAAATAAATATGTGTCTCTAACTCTCTCCTTTCAAATGTAAATGAAAAATATTATTATGTAAATGGGAAATTAAAAACATTAATTATGCTAGATTAGGGTGTATGTTATGCCAATGATTTATTGTTGATTTCATTCTCACATGGTTTTGCAGGATGGAAGTGAGATGGTGAAAAGACATGTCGTAGTTATTTGTTTATTATTGTAATTTATATATGTTATTGGAAAATATTTATATGTATAATGTATTTCCATGTTACAGAAACTTATATTTGAAGTTTGTTAATAGGAATGAGATTCTAGTTTTAGTTATACCTTGGGAAATGTGCATTTCATCATAGGTACAATTTTAATTCATATTTACATATGGTAAAAAGATTTGATATATATATGTTAAATAAATTTGAATTTAATATCTTGTAGGTGTATTTCCAGTGTGCAATAGATGATTAAATAATTGGTGTGTTTCATTCTTTTCCTTGAAAATGTAATAAAGAAATCTAACCACAATAAACAACCTTAGTCTTAAAATAGTGCTTATCTACCCCTTCTCGCATGATATTTCTTAGCACATAAGAAATTGTAACCATAGAATGAACTTAAAGTTTCTAATCAATGGCACCTCATAGTTTAGGTAAATAAGATCCCTAGTTTGAAGTTTAGTGTCACCAGTGGTATGTTTAGTTAAATTGTCATAAATGTGACAGTTAGGAACGACATGGTCAAACTAATTTTGGTATAAACATAACTAACACTTACTTATTTAGATCTAGAAATTACCTTCATGATTGATTGAATTCCTAGTGCGATCCAGATGACACGATTTGTAGTGCCCACTCCTCTTCAACATTGTTTATCTCGATATTGATATTATTAGACTGATGTTTAGACATTTGATTTTGATACATTGATTAGTACATGATAGTTTGTACTGATATTTGTATTATTGACACTATGATGTTTATGTCTTATTATGATGCACTAGATAGTGATGTTAGACAGTTATATGCATGTTGATTTTCAATATGTGGATTTTACATTGACATGTTATCCTTTTTAGATGTTGGAATATAAATATAATATCATGGATGTTCGGGTTAGATATTGACATATTGATGGATAGTATAATTGTTAAATGTTGAATGATGGATATGGAGTTTATATATATACATAGATATATATATATATATATTATTTATCGATGCTGTTAATATGATCAAAAGGCCAAAGAGGTATTTTTTTTGTGCAATACTTTTATCACAAACATCAAAGGGGATATGGGACCTACCATGAAAGGATGTCGAGCACTGAACAATAAGGCCAAAATTGACAACTTGTGTAATATTGATTAGTGTGTGTTTTGCATGTCTTGTTTGGAAGTCTCCCATGGGGGTGATTTAACATATGTGGCAATGGAGTAAATTTTGTGCCTTTATTTAATTTTTGTATGTGTTCATTTATGTTTTGTGTATTTAAATTTGGAAAAAAATTCACTTTATTAACATGTGTAAATGTGTGTTTATTAGACTTAACCCTTATTATTTAGTTTAACCAAAGTAGATATGTGACTAATAGTGATGATGTGATCTTCTAGTCCTTGTGTAATATAAATTTATGTTGATTTGGGAGTTATTTACTCCACCCCAAGTTCAAAATTCAGATTTTTACTTAGAGGGAACTTTTGGAGACTTGTGGGACAAACAAGACTTGTCACATGCCTCTTAAGTTGACCCAAAAACCTTACCTATGGGTTAGGAGGCTTCATTTTGACTTCTTTGTCCATTTTTTAGTGTAGAAGAAGGAAAATCACTACACTCACTTTCTAATCCAATTTATTTTGTCCCTTGAAAGCATGTTGTGCAAGTTTTGATCCATGTGGGTTGTCATAGTCTATGCTTGTGCATTGATTTTTGTTGGTCTTGTTGTATTTGAATTGAGTGTGAGGATGGGGGATGATGAAGCAGCATCCTACATGGATCCACCTCATCATCCTTACTTCTAAATTGTACTTATTTGTGAATTTTGGTTGGAATGGGGGTTACTCGCTCTTATTGTCCTTCTTATGCACATTTGGATTTTGAAGCTTTTGGAATGCTTGGAAATTGCTTGGATTGTATTTGAAGGGGCTTGTGAAGGTTTTTATTAGATATTGATGGAGAGGTAGGCTCTCCACCCTTTTTATATTATGCTTTTTTTCTTTTTGTAAGCAATGATGTGCTTGTTAAAATCATTTTGTCTTGTGATGGTGTTTTCTGTGGGTTGGTTGAGTAGTTGGCCTTAGTTGATTGCGTAAGGAGGGATTATGGAACCATTGGGGAGGGAAAATGAAGTTTATATGAGGCTATGAAAATTTGTCAGAGTGTGAATGTGATTCTTGCCTATGGGGAGAGAAAAGGGATTCATGGATTTTGTTTCTTGTTACAAGGGAGAGATAAGGAATTGTGTGACTATTTTTGTGCACTTGGAGGTTTATAGTAAGACTCCCACTTCACTTGGGAGGAATAAGGAGGTGGTCTCATATAACCCTTGATCTACTAGGTTTGATCTTCAAACCTTTTTTTTCATGTGTATGTGTAAACTTGTTGATTATGTGATCTTGGTGGAGTTTCCTGTCTTGTATGTGTGTTTTGTTGAGAAACCTCTTTGTGATAGTTGTTAATGTTGCTCATTGACCTTCATGGTTCCTTTGTTGGGGCTTGGGGGCCATTAAGGGAATGGATTCTTCCCTTAATGGATTTAAGGTTGGGTGGAGAAGTTTGCCTACTCCCCCTTCCTTGTTTTTTGATTTCATTGTTAAGTTGAAGCATGAAAAAGTTGGAGCTACCTTTCTAGAGAGGATGAATGTTTTGAAGAGTTGAAAATTGGATTTGTTTGTAAGCTTGTTGTAATTCATTCAAATTTTATACCTCCCACTTTGAGTGGATGCTTTGTAAAATTTTAAGTGGTGGTAAATTTGTTGTATTCTTTGGAAATCATTCTACCTTGTAAAATATTTGAAAGTGTGGATAGAGAAAGTTAAAATTTTAAATGTGATTAGTCTTGTGAAATGAAATTATCAAGATTGTATTCTTTGGAAGAAAGGAAGATTTGAATGTAGATGAAATGGATGTACCCTTATTAATCGAAGTTTGTTTCTATATAAAAAAGTTGATATACTCTCATTTCAAAAAATATTGTAATAATATTAGACTCCATTTTGAAAGAAAAAAAAAGTATTTTGTTGGTTACCCTTGTTTGTGCAACAACATGATTATATTGTTCCCTTAAAAGAAAGCAAGTAGAAGCATTTTAACTATAAATTTATTACTAAACTAGTTGAAGTAAATAGTTGTTAAAATCATAAGATTGAAGGAAAACATTCTTATACTTTTATAATGAGTTGTGAGGAAAACTTGAAGATATATTAACTAAACATTAGGTGGATTTAAAAAGGTTGACTATCTCAATATTATTAATATTTTAATACAAATCATATATTAATATTGTTATATTCATTAAATTGTTGACAAACTTCTTTTGATATTAATCATACATATATATTTATACATTTATATTTATTACTATTTTCATTATTATTATAACTATTATAATTATTAATAATAAATATTGCTATTAATAATAAGTATTATTATTAATAATAACATTTATTATAATAATTATTATTATCATTAGTAATGATAAACAATCTTAGTCGTAATAACTAATTACGCCGAAGGCATTCTTGTATTGAACTGAGACCTCCTAATTCTGACAAAAGTCAGAGATCGAACGGATGACATTCTTCTTTCAAGCGTCGTTGAAATCCAACGGTCATAGATGGGTGTTTGCATTCAGTTTTGGAGAATTTATGTCATCTTCAAAATTATAAGGCCCTCGGGATGACTGCAACGAATACGCATCTGAGGGGGTGAAATTTGACTGACGTGGGCTCACTATTCCATTATGTCAATGAAATATTCGTAACTGTTCAACGATCCTGAGGTATAGTGTACAGTTATGGCATCCCGTAAATATTCGTAACTGTTCACTGATCCTGAGGTATAGTATACAGTTATGGTATAGTGTACAGTTAATATTTCCTGAAATTAGAAATGGAAGAAAGCTTTTTAACTGTTTTTTCAAGTCTCTCTATTTTTTAATTTTATATTTTTATTTATTTGTAAGATGTGTGACTAACAAAGAGATTGTGGGTTAACTATTACATTCAGTTATTTGTTTGTAGAAAGAGGCGCCTGACATTTTTCCACAAAATTTCAGTTTTTTCTATTTTTAATCTAATTTTTCAAAAACCAATATTGTAAAAAGGGATAGCAATTTATTAGTGTTTGTTTAACAACAAAGCTTGTAAAATTCCTTAACACAAGCTTATAAATAATAGTTGTCGACCCCTCTATGAGACCTTTTTCTTCATATGCAAAGATTAATATTAAATATAAAATAAAATAGTTGAGTCATTTAATGTATGGTACGGTCATTATAGTTTCAGTTGTATTCTCAATAAGAAGGGCTCATGCATCACTTTCTACATTTCTGGTTTTCACCTTTTACAAATCAATATTTTTTTGCTTGATGCTTCCGACTGTTTTGAGCTCAGTTCCAACTTCGTGCAAGCCTTGTGGGTAGTGACTGTGCAGTCTCTTTATAGCAATTCGATTACAATTTTGTAGAACACATTTATAAACAGTGCTTGTATCACCATAACCAATTATATATTACTCATTTATATTTTCTCTGTTTCTCATTATTTCATCATACATGTGAAGAGCCATGTCTATAAATCATTCCAGCCAATGGTGCAACGTTTGAGACCATAATTGTTCGTTATGTTTCTTTTCTCTTATGCATAATCAGAAGCTTCTTCAGAATCACACCTAAAGACATCTTTTTCGGTCACACTATTCTAGATGGAAAGTATGCCAGTGACTGCGGTGTATGGGTGCAATATATGTATAGAGTGTAGTGTAGTGAGAATATGTCGAATTCAATGAGAGGCAGTGTAGTTAGTTACAAAATAAAGGTATTTGTCAACTCCTTTGTGCCTCAGTCTCAAGAAATCATTGGGAATCATACGGTTGGAGCTCTGAATGTTGTTTCTAATCACTACAATGAATCATTAGGCCCCAAGCTAGGCAAGCAATCTACATGTGAAGATAAAAATTGGTAGTTCGGACCATGAACAGAAGCTTTGGGGAAATTGAAAATGGCCAAAGGCAAACAACCACCTTTGAAACAGGCTATCTAAATGCATCAAAACATAATGAAAGAACATTTTTTTATAGATAACATAGTTTCAAATTCCATGGTAGCCCAAAAAATGCTCGACATCATTGCTCATTTATGGATTTTTACATTCCTCCCTTTCAATTTAGGCACAACTTGAGATAATTGTTTTTTCGAAAGATGTACATTCAATATTCATGTGTATGGATCAACCATACAAACTTTTTTAGTACAAATACCACTGGTTTTAGACATCTATCAACTTAACAGCATGCCCCTCATAATTTTCCCCCTTTTGTCAATCACAAGGGGTTTTAGTAATCTTTTCCTTCAATAATTTGTTTTCAAACTTGTATTATGTTTAGTTGTCTTCGAACATTTTTGGATAAGTGAATTAGAATGCTAAAGAAATAAATATTGAGAATGAGCTTAAGTATCTATACAATGCAAAAAACAATTATACCTTTGTTTTGTTGGTATGGAATGAATGAAAGAAAGATAAGATTTTAATAACATCTACAATTTGGAAAACAGTCTATGGAATCAGGGGCTGCCACGAAAATTATCAATCTTAAAAAATTTACAACCCTTTTTGATATTGGATATTTTACTATATATCTATCTTGATCTCACCAAGCATTTTGAAGCTTCTCCCACTCAAACAAATTGTTTGATTTGCATAGAAACATGCAAATCCAGAATATGTAGATAGACGCATCTGATAGTAACCATTTCATCACTAAATTTGTACAACTACAGTTATATACTGGTAGAAGAAACAACTACATTTATGTACAACTTTAAAGGAGCAACAACTATGGACTAGTGTTAAATCAAGGTAGCTCAGTAGAAACATGACATTATTAAGGACCTTCACCTATCAAGCTTAGATACAAAAAGATATCAAGTGTACACAAATTTGTCTAAATCGTATTACTTGGTCACTTTTTCATCTTCCCCCCCACCCCCACCACCTCTCTGTCGTCCCTGTTCCAAAACTTCATGGAGTTCATTTTCAGTTTATTAAACGTGCCCTTGTTTATGTTCTAGAAGTGTTTTGAACAACACTGCATATATAATTCATTTAAAATATTGTAAAATTATCGAGCTATATTAATTTGTACCTTTAAAAATTGGTGCTTAGCTATTCATTTCTCAATTTATAATCTTTTCGAAATTACGGCTATTTTTGATGTAACTAATTGAATAAGTATAGATATATTTAGTTTTATTAACTTCTTTTTCCACTTTTTTGTAGGGTATTTGTGATTCTCATTCTCCCGCAGTAAAGAAGAGAGTATCATGTCTAAACAAACTTCAGGTGGGTTTCAATATTGATTGAAGTATTTATTCATTTGTTTTGTTTATTGTGTTATGGATCAGAAAATTATTGTAGAGTGCTTTCATGTTATTTGCTTTTGATTGTTACATTTATATTTAGACTCCAATCCTTTTTCTGATGTGACATGTGGGGGCATGTGCCTTCGTCAATGACATGATTCATTATGTGTTGAGGGGCTTGTCCCCCAATGAGACCATTTCAAAGTGTCCCAAGTTGGACGTTAGACTGGTCATAGACAAGGCTTTTTAAGTTGCCCGTCATACTTAAAAACATCTTCTACGACTAACATACTTATTTTCCCTCTCCAATTTAATATGATGCAGACTAGAAACACAATTCCCCTCCCTACAACGGGACAGAATTAACTACGCCTCACTTGCAGAGGGAAGAATAGTTTAAACATCTTCAATGTGTTGTTAATGTTTTGCATTACAGGAAACCGAAACCACCTAAAATAGTGATAGCCGAAATGATCAGATATCACCTCCACCTGATGCCAACATCCCCAATTTGTCTCTCCAAAATATGAATGATTGGAGATCATTCACAAGGCTTCTTTTGGATTTTAGATTCTAATGAAGATGCACTGAAATATGAACCACCACACAAATTGAGGAGAATGGGAATTCCAATTGAGGCATCTACAACTGGACAAAAATACAAGAAATGTGCAAAGAAAATTGCACAAGCAAAAGACTTTGTACATTATATCACTTTTTTGCATTTTGAATAATTTTAAGGATAAGACCTCATGTTTGCACTTTTTAAATGAAGTGACTCATCTATATTTATACACATACAAAATCAATCACCCATAGTTTAAGCAAACACAACTACAAAAAATAACTATCCCTATAACACAAATAACATATACCATTTTTTGTTTGCAAAATGCCTCAGAGAAATGTGATCTCATGGAATGCTATGATTGTAAGATATGCACAAAATATCTCATTCAATGATGCTCTCAAACTCATTGAGGTAATAAAGAAATTTGGAATGTACCATAACCAGTTCAGATTTGTTTATATATAATTGCATATTCTGTCTCATTTTAGTTTCATGGAGAGATAATATGTTAAAGCACTTAGTCATTCTTTCAATCTACTTTGACAACAACACTTCACATTCATTACATTCTTGAGAGTGATAATTAGCAAACTTACATGTCTCACTTGCATTTGTATTCAATTATTACACAACTAACTATTCTATAACATCCTTTCTAATGTATTTCGCAACATTTCTTCGGGCTTTAATAGAAAATCAGTATTGCCAATCACACCCCTTATCAACATCAACTACAAAATTAATAATTGTCTTCCTAAATCTAATAACATATACCATTCGGCGTTCACATTGCATTGTACACATGTGATTGCTAGTAGTAGTGTTAATCAAGTTTAAGTGTTATAAATTAAATTAAAAAACAAAATTTAAAAAATAAAATAAAAGGTGTTTGGGTTAGGCCATAGGTCGGTTTATTAATTTGAAACAGAAATGGGGTGGGGAGGGGTCGGCGACACCACCCTCCACCCCATATATTATATGGGGTGGTGGGTGGGGTCACCGGCCCCTCCCCACCCCTTAGGCCCCTCCCCACCCCTTAATTAATTTATTAAATACAAAGATTGGTGGGGGCCGAGCCCCCACCGAATTGTCAAAACAACCATTCTACACAGCCTACGGGTTAAGTAAAAACCGCATCCCTTTATTATTAAACTTAATGTGTGTGTGTGTTTTTGTATACCTCAACCTTGTTTTAATAAATATGTATTTTTAGGTTTATATCAGAGTAATCTATGGTATATAAATATATTTATACATATATGTATATAAACACAAGTATGTATATATATGTATAAATGTATGTATATACATGTCTATATTCTTAGTGAGATTATCCAAAATAGAAAAGTAATGTAAACACTTTAAAATATAGATTTAATGTGAAAATGGAAAATACCCAAATGGGTATTCTATTCATCTATGCTTAGAACAAAACGGGAAAAATTTACAATCCCTTGGATATGGAGGAATAGGAAATTATAAGAACTAGAATAAATAATAGTGGGGGGATGTGTATATCCATCCCCCAAGCTTGCAGCGTCCTCATCCATGCCTTCCTCCTCTCCCATACTTCCCTGAACCTGCAAAACAAAGAAATGAGATAGAAATGAGAAAAGGAAAAGGATAAAGGCATTCATTGAGAATTTTTATGGTTGATTTGAAATCCCCTCATCTAGTGGTCCATATTGTTTTCATCCAAGGGCAAATATTGTCCCCTATATTTGTTAGGTGGGGGTAGTTGAGGTGATCATTTGATCACATGGGTCTCCTTTATGAAAGGGACCACTAGTGTGTGTTGAAAGTAATTATTTTTATTGTCTTTTTATCCTTTTCTTAAAATAAATAAACTCTAACCTTATTAGTTTAGTTTACTTTTGCAATGGAAAATTAATTAATTAGCTTAGTATAAATGAAAGAGCTATTTTGACGTGAAATTTAATTATTTAATTTTGCATGACCTTAGGAACATAGATATTACATTTATCTAGGATTAATGGAATGAAATATTTTAAACTCAACTGTAGATTTAATCAATTCTCTTATTTAATAGTATTATTTATTTAATGTTGCGACAATCAGTAATCAACCCTTGGTTTTAGTTAATCATTGCATTTGGCCATTAATAAATAAAATTATCCCATAATTTTTGCATTGTAATATTTGTTTGGTTTTGGGTTTCATGTTTGAAAATTTTCGTGTGTTACATTTGGTACCAAAAACATGGGTTCAACACTTGGACCTCAGGCACACCTAGAAAATAAGAAATAAAAACAAATAAACCTAACACAACTTTAAACCTAGTACACACCACTATGCATGATGTTTTAAAACATAGAAATTTTAAAAAACTGAAAACAAAAGCTTAGATGATTTTAAACTAACTCTCACATTCATCTTAGTAAGAGGTGCGAACCAGACGAGGGGTTCCTACATGTGGAACTAGATCTACCAGCCCCGGATCAACTAGTAGCCGCTATCCTACCTTAGATATTGTGCACATTATAGGAGGTTAAGGCCACTATACATCATAGTAAAGAGGAGAGTGAAGAGAACTCCCAAGTGGAATTAGTTAGACATGAGTCACCTCCGAGAGAGCTCATAGATCAAGATGTGATGTACATAAATAGGTATAGGAGCCCTAGGATGAGAGCTAATCATGCAGAGAGGCCTAGAGGGTGAAAAACATCTGCAACAAAGTACATTAGAGAGATACTAAAGTTGCACCCACCTCATTTTGCTGGAGACACAGGCATATTTCAGGACGAGGCGTGGTTAGTTATCTTGAGTAGATGTTTCATTCTATGCCCTTGTTCTAGTAACACAGAAGATCATGTTGTAATCCACCTTATGAGAGACGGAGCCAAACTATAGTGGAGGATTGAGGAACAGAAGCTCCGTCTAGATTCTTAGGAAATCACTTGGGAGATCTTTGAGGATTATTTCAGAAGTAGGTATATTTCTAGGAGGTTAATTTAGTAGTAGATTAATGAGTTCCATGATATACGACAGGACTCCTTGACGGTAGCAAAGTATGATGGACGGTTCTTGGATCTTCTTCAGTATGTAGATTATATGCAGGATGAGTAGGTTCGAGTTCACAGGTTCATTAGGGACCTGAACTTAGACTTGGGTGGCATAGTGTGTATTCACTATTCACATACACTTTCCAAGGCCATGGAGAAGGCCTATATTACAGAGGAAACTAGGAGGAAGATGCAAAAGGCACATGAAAAAGTGAGGAGTCACATAAAGTACTTGTAGGATAGTAGATTGAGGGGATCAACTCCTCCTCCTCATTGTGGAAACACATCAGTGTAGTCTTCCTTCCGGCCTCCTCCACCTCCTCAGTAGTAATTGTTGCAGCAGAATTGACTACCCTTTCGACCTCCATAATGTCATGATGCTCATAGAGGGTGTAGTATAGGACCTCTAGCTAGGGGGTCCAATAATACACATGCTACATCTCGAGCACAGTTAGTAGGAGCACATCCACCGCAACACCCACAGAGGTCTATGGTCAGATCATTAAGCATGTACTACTAGGCCACCTGGAGGATTATGTACATAGTGGAGAGGACCATAAACTTGTTACGGATGCAGCATGCACAGAAACCATTGGAGATATTTACCTAAGAACCCTACTAATCAAGGTAAGGAACCTATTTTTGAGCCAATTCTTGAGACATGGCTAGGAGCCATGTGATGTATGCAGCACTCGACAACCTCTAAGAAGACCACCTATAGGTAGCATTGATGGTATTTCTATCCCTATTTTATTTGATTCAGGCTCATCAAATTCTTTCAATTCGCCATCATTAGTAGAGTGTTGTAGGTTAGTGGAAGCTAGGAAGGGTCTTAGTAGGGATGTCAAGATGGATTCTGGATCCAAGATCTTAGTTGAATCCATAGTTATAGAATACGTAGTAGACCTAATACCTTTTACCAATATTATGGATCTTTGTATCCTTTCCTTGTGTTCTTAAGTAGTGATTTTGGGAATGGATTGGTTGTCTACATGTAGAGCCAAATTTGATTGCTATGGTAAGATTATATCTTTTAGAGATGATTTGGGTGTGGCATTAGCAATTTTTGGAGTTAGGAGACCCATCTCTATCTGCATTATTTCCACTATGTATTTGAAGTAGTGTGCACGATGGGGTTATCAGTTGTGTGCTATTACAGTTAGTGATAGGTCAGAGGATGAAGCTAGTGGATCTTGACTCGATGATCACCCCATATTGTATGATGTCTCTGAAGTGTTTCCTATTTATCTTCCATGGATTCCTCCCCCGCGTGAGATAGATTTTCACATTGATTTGGTTTAAGGATTACAACCTATCTCACGTGCTCCTTATAAGATGACCACACATGTGCTATGTGAGATCAAGTTGTGGCTATAGGGCCTTCTTTTGAAATGCCTAATCCATCCTAGTGTATCCCCTTGGGGTGCACCGGTGATATTTTTGAAGATGAAGGATAGCTCCTTGCATTTGTGTGTGGAATATCATCAACTAAACAAAGTATTGATCAAGAATCGTTACCCCCTTCCTCGCATTGATGATTTATTTGATCAGATGAAGGGGCCACTATATTTTCTAAGATTTATCTTGAGTTAGGATACCATCAATTGCAGATTGTAGAGGCAGATATCCACATGTCAACATTTCGCATGAGATATGGCCACTATGAGTTCACAGTTGTGCCATTCGGTCTTACGAACGCACCTACAGTGTTCATGAGTTTAATGAACGTGGTGTTCAGGACCTTTTTAGATAATTTTTCATTTGTGTTCCTAGATGACATCTTGATATTATCTCGTAAGCATGAGGAGCACGAAGAGCATGTTCGTCAGGTTCTGTAGTGTCTTTGCAAGTAGCATATTTTTTGGAACCTGGAGAAGTAAATGATAGATTTTACTGATATTTAGATTACTGACACTATGATGTCTATGTTTTATTATGATGCACTAGATAGTGATGTTAGATAGTTAGATGCATGTTGATTTTTGAGGATGTGGATTTTACACTTACATGTAATGATTTTGAGATGTTGGAATATAATTGTAATCTCATCGATGTTAGGGTTATATTTTGGCATATTGATGGATAATAGAATTGTTAAATGTTGAATGATTAATAGGGAGTTTATATATATGTATGATTTCTCGATGTTGTTAATACGAATGAAATTCTAGAGAGGTATTTTTTAGGTGTAGTACTTTTGTCAAAAACATCGAAGGGGATAGGGGACCAACCATGGAAGGATTTCGAGCATTGAGCAATGAGGCCAAAATTGACAACTTGTGTAATGTTGTTTAGTGTGTGTTTTGCATGTCTTTGTGGAAGTCTCCCATGGGGAGGATGATTTCACATATGTGGCCATGGGGTAAATTGTTTCCCTTTCTTTAATTTTTGTATGTTTTTATTTATGTTTTGTGTATTTAAATTTGTAAAATTTGTCACTTTACTAATATGTATAAATGTGTGTTTATGACACTTAATCCTTATTGTTTAGTTTAACCAAAGTAGATATTTGACTAATAGTGATGATGTGATATTGTAGTCATTGTGTAAGATGAATTTATGTTTATTTGGGAGTGTTTTACTACACCCAAAGTTCAAAATTCGGATTTTGACTTTGGGGGTACTTTTGGAGACTTGTGAGAAAAGAAAGACTTGTCCCATGCCTCTTAATTTTACTCAACAACCTTACCTATGGGTTCGGAAGCTTAATTTTGACTTCTTTGTCCATTTTTGAGTGTAGGAGAAGGAAAATCATTGCAATTTCTTTCTAATCCAATTTACTTTTTCCCTTAAAAGCATGGTGTGCATGTTTTGAGCCATGTGGGTTGTTATAGTCCTTGCTATATTTGAATTTAGTTTGAGGAAGGGGGATGATGAAGTGACATCCTACATGGAGCCATCTCATCATCCTCACTTCCCAATTCTATTTATTTTTTATTTTTGGTTGGAATGGGGGTTACTTTCTCTTTTTACTTCTTGTTCACTTTTTGATTGTGTACTTCTTGTAGTGCCTGGAAATTGCATGGCATGGATTTAATGGGGATTGTGAAGTATTTTATTGGATATTGATGTAGAGGTAGGCTCTCCACCCTTTTTATATAATGCTTTTTAGTTTTTTGTAAGCAATGATGTGATTTTTAAAAGAATTTTGTCTTGTGATTGTGTTTTGTGTGGGTTGGTTGAATAGTTGGCCTTAGTTGATTTTGTGAGGAGGGCTTATGGGACCATTGGGGAGGGAAAAGGGATTTTATATGAGGCATGGAAATTGGTGGGAGTGTGAATGGGATTCTTTCCTATGGGGAGAGAAAAGGGATTCATGGATTTGTTGCTTGTTGCAAGGGAGAGATAAGGAATTGTGTGATTATCTTTGTGCACTTGGAGGCTTAGGGTAAGACTCCCACTTCACTTGGGAGGTATGAGGAGGTGGTCTCACATAACCCTTTCTCTACTTGGTTTGATCCTAAAACCTTTGTTTTTATGTGTATGTGTAAGCTTGTTTGTTATGTGATTTTGGTGGAGTTGTTTGTCTTATATGTGTCTGTTGTTGAGAATCCTCCTTGTGATAGTTTTCAATGTTGCTAAATTCCCTTCATGGTTCCTTGGTCTGGGTTTGAGTGCCAGTAAGGGAATGGATTTAAGGTTAGGCAAAGAGCATTTCCTACGCCCCCTTCCTTTTTTTTGATCTCATTGTGAGCTTGAAGCATGCCAAAGTTGGAGCTACCTTTGTGGAGAGGACATACATTTTGAATAGTTGAAAATCTACTTTTTTGGTAACCTTGTGGTAGATCATTCATATTTATACCTCCCACTTTGAGTAGATGCTTTGTAAAATTGTAAGTGGTGGTAAAGTTGTTGTATTCTTTGGAAATTATTTTACCTTGTAAACTCTTTGAAAGTGCTGATTGAGAAAGTTAAAATTTCAAATGTGATTAGTCTTGTTAAAGGTAATTATCAAGATTGTATTGTTTGGAAGAAAGAATGATTTAAATGTAGATGAAATGGATTTACCTTTATTAATATAAGTTTGTATCTATATATACAAGTTGATATACTCTCATTTCAAAAAATATTGTAATATTGTTTGACTCCATTTTGAAAGAAAAAAAAGTTATTTTGTTGGTTACCCTTGCTTGTGCAACAAAATGATTGTTTTGTTCCCTTAAAAGAAAGCAAGTAGAAGCATTTTAACTATAAATGTATTACTAAACTAGTTGAAGGAAATAGTTGTTAAAATCATAAGATTTAAGGAAAACATTCTGATTCTTTTATAATGAGTTGTGTGGAAAACATGAAAATATATTAACTTAACATTAGGTGGTTTTAATTAGGTTGACTATCTCAATATTATTAGCATTTTAATACAACTTATATATTAATATTGTTCTATTCATTAAATTGTTGACGAACTTGATTTGAAACTAATCATACATACACATTTATACATTTAAATTTGTTATTATTATTATTATTATTATTATAACTATTAATAATTAATATTACTATTAATAATAAGTATTATTATTAATAATAACATTTATTATTATTATAATAATTATCATTAGTGATAATAAAAATTATTATTAGTAATAAATAATAGTAGATTTAATCACGTTTAGGTGTTATTAATTAAATTACAAAATAATTTTTTTTTAAAAAATTAATAAAGGGGGTTTTGGTGAGGCCGTGAGCCAGTTTATTGATTTGAAATAGAGACTGAGTGGGGAGGTATCGGTGACCCAACCCACACTGGTTATAATATATGGGGTAGGGTGGGGTCGCCAACCCCTCCCTACCCCTTAAATATTTTATTAAATAAAAAGACTAGTGGGGGCTGAGCCCTCACCGAATTGTCAAAACAACCTTTTGACGTAGCCTGCGGGTTAAGTAGAAATCACGTCCCTAAATTATTAGACTGTGTGTGCGTGTGTATGTGTGTGTACCTATTTGTTTTAATAAATTTGGATTTTCAGGTTTATATCAGATTAATATATGGTATATAAATATATTTATACATATATGTATATACACAGAATTATGTATATATATATTTATATATCTATGTATATACATGTGTATATTCTTATTGAGAGTTTCCACAATAAAAAATAATTGTAAACACTTCAAAATATAGATTTAATGGGAAAATGGAAAATACCCAAATGAGTATTCTATACATCTATGCTTATAACAAAATGGGAAAAATTTACAATCCCTTGGATAGGGAGGAATAGGAAATTATAACAACTAGAATAAATAGTATTGGGGGGATGTGTATATCCATCCCCCAACCTTGTAACCTCCTGATCCATGGTATCCTCCTCTCCCATACCATCCCTTGACCTACAAAACCAAGAAATGAAAGAGAAATGAGAAAAGGAAAATTATAAAGGTCTTCCTTAAGGATTTTAGGGTTTCTTTGAAATCCCCTCATCGAATGCTCCATATTGTTTTCATCCAAGGGCTAAGATTATCCCCTACAATAGTTAGGTGGGGGTAGGTGAGGTGATCATTTGATCACATGGGTCTCTTTTTTTGAAGGGGATACTAGTGTGTGTTGAAAGTAATTAATTTTATTGTCTTTTTATTCTTGAATTAAATTAAATAAACTCTACCATTATTAGTTTGGTTTACTTTTTCAATGGAGAATTAATTAATTAGTATAGTATAAATGAAAGAGCTATTTTGACTTGAACTTTAAGTATTTAATTTTACATGACCTTAGGAACCTAGGGATTACATTTATTTAGGATTAATGGAATGAGCTATTTTAAACTCAACTATAGATTTAATCAATTCTCTTACTTAATAGTATTATTTATTTAATGTTGTGAGGGACGGTAATTAATCCTCAATTTTAGTTAAGCATTGCATTTGACATTTAACAAAAAAAATTATCACATAATTTTTCCATTATAATATTTCTTTAGCTTTGGGGTTCATGTGTAAAAATTTGTGCGTATTACACAAATGGAGCTAGTGATATAGCTGTGATATGGCTTAAAGTCTTGTTAATGATCTCTTTACTTCCTCATGGATAAATGTGTTACCTTTCTTATTAACAACATAACACCTTGGTATTTCATGAAGGTTTTTCAGCATAAATATGTCTTCTCACCTTTAACTCATAAATAGTTGGGGCATAGATCCTTATGTGGAATTATACTTAAATCAAAACTTGGTCGATTAAGGGGTTAACTTTTGGGATGGAATTGTACATAACTCTTAGCAAATGCAAATGTATTTAAAATATGTTGACTCAAGAGAAGTGTAGAAACTGGAACTTCGGTCTCATAAACCCATTTTCCTAGTTGACCTTTGAACCCTAGTGTAAGCCCCAAAACAAAACAAAGTTACCAGGTGACACTCTTATGATTGATCTCATGGTGGGATTTAAATGACACAAGTGGATGTCTTGGTTGCAACATGCCTTTAACATTTTTGTGTATAAGATAATAAAAATGGGATGTCTCGTGCTAGGTTACACTCCTTGTTGTAGAAAATCCATAAGTTAAAAGTATGTGTTATTTTGTTTACATTTGTTATGAAACAATGCTAATAATGAGACCTTGGTCTGATGTAAGAGTAAACCATATATGAATAAAATGAGAGAATTAGGATCTTTTTATGTAATTTGAAATATGGTACATAATTATATAAGTTATGGAAATTTTTGTAAGGGATAAAGACCCAAATTAAATGGTGGAACTATGAGTTAAATGTGAAATGAATTCAAGAATTTGTAGGTGAAAAAAAGAAAATATAAAATTATCCTTGCATAAAAATATTCTTGGAATGTTAATCGTAACTAAGTTGTAATCATGGTAATCATGTGTTGTGGGTTTTCCCATCCTCGGATCCCTTTTTCTGTGGTTGGATCATTGCTACAATTCATTCATTGGATAAATTGTGGCTTAGACATGTAT
Source organism: Taxus chinensis (assembly GCA_019776745.2). Classification (NCBI taxonomy): domain Eukaryota; kingdom Viridiplantae; phylum Streptophyta; class Pinopsida; order Cupressales; family Taxaceae; genus Taxus; species Taxus chinensis. The sequence goes on along the minus strand of CM034155.1, from coordinate 458,981,863 downwards.
ATGGTGTTGTCATGTGTCTATGTGATTTGATGACTTATGTAAGTGTCTTATGCATTGTTGAGTTTCTCTACTTCGAGTCATTGTGGTGTTGTGTAGTGAGCAATGTAAGTCAAAAAAATTATTCTAGTATTTTTACTGTTGTAATTGTGTGTGTAAAAATGTGGACGTTAGTGGCCGATAGGCATAAATAAAACTTGTTACTATCTTAAAATAAATATTATATTAAATTAAATTATGATTTGTGTAAATTTTTATTAAATATTTTAGTTTAAATTATTTGTTTCTTCCATTGATTCTTATACCATTTTAACTTTCGTTGTTTCAAAAAAAATCAATAATGCTATTTATGGAGGGGTCATGATTTGGTTTACTATGTTTTCCTTCATTATGAATATGAATTACATGTAATCATTTCATTCTAAAAAATTAATAAAAATTCCATATTCGAAAATAAAAAAATCTAAATTAAAATGTAAAAAATTAAAACAAATCACTGTATCCAATTCTTAACTTTAAATTAACACCTTTCATCTATCAAAGAAATATGTATATATCATCAATAGACGAGTACAATTATATATTCCAACATTAAGTAAATACAATTTGATGTAATAAAATTGATTAAACTATTTTGTTTTAGTTATTGTGATTGGTGTAACATAATAGTTTATTGGTTGAAGGTTGAAATTTTTTTTTTGTTTGGCCTTCTCCACATGTTCTATCTTCTTCATAATAAAAAAATAATTACGATTCAAATTCATCAAAATACATGTCTTATGTAGTCCTCACTCCTCTTCGACAATATTTTCATTATGATGATATTACTTTTGGATTGATACTTAGACATTATAATTATTATATATTGATTAGTAGATGATAGACTATGTAGATATTTGGACTACTAACATTTTTTCATTCACATTCTATTATGATACACTAGATGACATTAGTAGATAGTTCAATATATGTTGATTTGCATTATTTGGATTTTATACTGACACTTTAAACTTTGGATGTTCTCAGTAGAATTATGATCTCATGGATGTTAGAATTGAATTATTTCATATGTTGATAGATGATAGAATTACTGAACTTTGGATAACGATTACTAATTTCTATGTATATACTATTTCTCAATGTTGATGATGCAGCCATGAGGTGAGAGAGGTATTATGTTTGTGTTCCAGGGATATTTTATCACAAAAAATGAAAAGGGATAGGGGACCAACCACGGAAGGATGTCGAGTGTTTTACAACACGGCCAAATTTGACAACTTCTGTTTAATGTTAATGTGGTCTTATTGCATGCCTAGTTACAAGGTTTCTCATGGTGGGTAGACCTCACATGTGTGGCCATGGAATATAATGTTTCCCTTATTTCGATTTTGTATGTTTTTTTTAATTTTTGTTATATGTATTTAATTCTTGAGAAATTTTAAACACTTTATTAGAATTATTAATGTCTCTTAATTAGATTATCCATCTTAATTTGTTAACTAAAATAAGGATGTGACAATTAGATAATTATGAGGGTAGATGGTCCTTGATATATTGTGGATGTAAGTTGGATTTGTCTTAGATTTAGTGTTGTGTACTCTTCCCCAACTTCGAAATTCGGATTTTTGCTTGGCAGGCTTTTTTGGAGGCCTGTCTTGACAAGATAAGCTTATAGCAGGAATCTTAAATTCACCCAAAAACCATACTTATGGTATTGGGAGTTACTTTTAGGCTTATTTACACTTTACTGAGTGTAATATATCAATTTAAATGCACTTTCTTATTGAATGCAATTAATTTTTCCTTGATAGGCATGGCATGCAAGTTGGACTATCATGCGGGCTTGTCATAAGTCTTACATATTAATTTATTATCATTGGCATGGTGTTTGACTTGTGTGTTGCAATGGAGGAGTGATGAAGTAGAATTATACATGTAGCCACCTTATCATCCTCACATCCCATTTCTATTTATTGACTGAATTTTAAGAATTTTGGGTTACTTGTTTATTTTTCTTCTTTTACACTTTTTGAATTGGAAACTTGTTAGAGTTGCATTGGATTGTGCTTGGATTGAAGGTGTCAAAATTATTGTTTGAGTGAATAATTTTGGAAGCTTGATGGAGAGGTAGGATCTCCACTTTACATTCTTTCATTTATGTATTCGGTTGTAAAAATTGTGCTTGTTGAATATTGTGTGAGTGTTGTGAATGTGGTTTTTGTGGTTGGGTAGTTTACGTTAAGAAGAGTGTAGGTAATGGAATTATGGGACCATCAGGGATGGAAAAGGGAGATGTGAGGATTGAATTTTGGAGAGATTGTGATTAGGATTTTCACCTATGGGGAGTGAAAAGGAAAACATGGACATATTTTTGCATATTTACAAGGGGAGAGATAAGTATATATTGATTGTTTTGTATTGTGCACATAGAGGCTTGTGGGTGAAACTTCTATTTCACTTTGGAGTAAAAAGGAGGTGGTTCTCATATTGCTAGCTCCTTTTGGCTTGATCTCAAGCTTGTGTGTTTTTGAAAAAGTTATAAATATTGTTGAGTAAGTCCATTTTAATGTGTTGTATATTTGTCGATTGAATGTTTTTGTGGAAGCCATTTCTTGTAAAAATTTGTCAAAAGTTTCTCAAGATCCCTCATTTTTCTTTGGTTGGGACTTAGGGATGAATAAGGGTATGGCTTCTCCTATTATTGGATTAAAGGTTGTGCAGAGAGTGTCTTCTATCCACCTTTCTTTCTACGTGATCAATTTTTTTGAAGAATTAAAGAATGCAAGATTGAGGATATAAAGTCGCGAGAAAACCTTGAAATGAAGACTTTTGTTTTGACCTTGTTGAAGAATATATATGTTGTGACTCAATCATTATATTTTTCCTAGTTAGAGAGGAAGATTGTAACTTTTTTATGCTTGAAAGAAAGTTTTGTAATATTTCAGTTATTCCAAGTTGTAGCGATCAATTGAATGAAGAAGTTATTGTATTACAAAAATAATGGTATTTTAACTTGTAGTTATCATATTTGTATTCATGGTTGAAAGGAGAAATGTAAAATTATGTTCAATAAAATAAAATTTACAATTCATGTTCTTAAAGGTTATATGATTGAATGAAATAAAAATATGCATTTGTAATTTTGAGTTATCAAACTAGATATGTTATCACTCAACCAACCAATGAATGGAAGACACCCTCATTAAAATTAATTTTGCATTATAAATAAACTTCAGTTGAAAAATCTTTAAAAAATTCATTATTTAATGGTTCTGTTTTTGGGTAATAGAATTGTTTCATTGTGTAAAGTTGTGGTTTCAGAACCGCTACCCAACACAAAGTAGTGGTCGATGAACCGCCCCTAGGAAGGGAGGTGGTCACAATACTACCGTCCTATGTATGGCATAATTTTTGTCACTTTTGATGGAAAAATATAATTTTCGTACTATGAAAACCCAGTTTGAATTTTAAAGGAAATATAAGATTAAAACAATTAAAAGGAAACTTCTAGTAACTAGAAATGAATTGAATTTAAGTGTTTTAAGCTCTTCAGTGTCTTTATGGCACTCATATGTGTAAAATTCATAGATTTATTAAAATGGGGTTTCTTCCCCAATTTTTGACCTCAAAAAGAATGTTTACATCAAAATAAAAAAAGGGGATCCATGGTGGGATCTCTATATTAAGAAAATGAGTAATATTATGATAATAAAATATTTACAACTTAAACCAAGAGAAATTATTACCTGGATTCACTTATTTCTCTCATGGATCCTCCTCCTCCTCTTCCAAAACTTACAAATAAGAAAAGAGAAAATGAGGATGTTTGGGGAAAATAGAAATAAAAAGAGAAACATAAGGAAATTTAGGGCAACCTAAATCTAAGGGATATGATAGATTCAATCCAAAGGCCCAAATGAAACCCTACCTCACTTAAGTGGAAGGTATTTTGTAGGAATATATTTTAAATTAAAAACAAAATATTATTGTAAACTTGACTATTAATTTATTAGTTCTATTTGTTTTGAAGGTAGATTTTTTTTGGGTGTCAAAATTGGTATCAAAGTCATGGGTTCAATGCTTGGACCCCAGAAACACTTAGAAACATTAAACACAACAAGAAAACCTAGGTCAACTTTAAACCTAGAACACAAAATATTTCGTGTTGTTTTAAAATGTATAAAACTTAGAAAACCGTAACAAATCCTACATGATGATAAACTAACTCTCATATTGGTTTGTGCTAGAGGCACAAAGTAGATGAGGGTTCCTTACACATGAGATTAGATATACCACCCCCAGATCATGTAGTAACAATTATATTACCTCGAATACTTAAGATACTATAGGATGTTAATGTCAGTTTATGCAGTGGATCTTTAGCAGGGTGGCTTAGGAGAAAATATGGAGATCCATTAGTGGAGGCTCAAACACTATCACACAACAGTGCCGAGGATTGGGCAGAGCACTCTTACATGGAGTTAGTTATACATGAGTCACAACTTAGAGAGCACATAGATAGAGCTTTGAGACATAGAGACAAATCTAGGATCCCTAGGCTGAGGGATGTTCATGTAGAAAATCACATCAGAGAGATACTAAAGTTACACTAGCCAAATTTTTCTAGAGACATGGGAGGATTTTAGGCCGAGGCATAATTGGTTATCTTGAGTGGAATCTTCAAGCTATTTCCTTGTACTAGTGACATCAAATATCGTGTTCATATCCACCTTCTTAGAGACATAGCCAAAGTTTTGTGGAGGATTAAGGTGAGGAAGATCCATGTAGATTTTGAGACAGTCACTTAGGAGTTCTTTGAGGAGTGCTTCAAGAGAAGATATATATCTAGGAGATTGATCCAACAATGGATTGATGAGTTTCATGATCTGCGATAGACCTCCATGAATGTAGTAGAGTATGAGGGTAAGTTTTTTGATCTACTTCAGTATGTGGACTACATGGAAGATGAGAAGGTTAAGATTCATAGGTTCATAAGTTTCTATGTAACCACATCCATTGAAACAACCACATATATCTATAGCATAATCATTAGTTTCTACAACATGGACTATAGGGCCACCTGGAGGAATATATTCTCATTGGAGAGGACCATGTAGTTGTTATGGGTGTAGAGTAAATGGTTAGCATTGGAGAGAGTGCCCTCAGAACCCTGGTAATCATCTTAAGGCATATGTTTCTGATCCTAAGGTTCGTAACATGGCCAAGAGCTAGAATATTTATATTGCGGTCGAGAACTGCCAGGAAGATCAGTAGGGCATGGTGATTGAGACCACATGTAGCATTGGTGTTATTTCTACCCCTATCTTATTTGAATCAGGTTCATAAGATTATTTCATTTATCCATCTTTAGTAAAGAAATGAAGGCTGGTGGCACTTACGTAGGGCCTTCAATGGTATGTTGAGATGGGTTCTAGAGTCAAGCTCACAGTGAAAGGCTTAATTAAGGAGCATATAATGGACCTATGACCCTTCTCCACAAATCTGGATCTTCGTATACTTCCATTGGGTTCTTATGGAGTTATCTTGGTCATGGATTGGTTGTCTGCATATAGAGCTAGATTTGATTATTACATCAAGGTTATATCTTATGCTGAAAATTTTGGAGTGGAGTTAGTTATTATTAGAGTTAAGAGACCGATCTCTATCTAGACCATATCTGCTACGTAGTTGAAGTGGTGTGCGCGATGGGGTTCTCAATTTTTTTCCATCACTGTTGATGACCGATCAAAGAAAATGGATCATTACTTGATAAACACCCCATTTTGTAGAAGTTTTCTAATGTTTTTCCTAATGATTTGTTAGGTCTACCTCCCCCACGTGAGATCTACTTTTGTATTGATTTGGTTATAAGAGTGGAGCCTCTCTCACACGCACCATATAGGATGACCATAACTGAGATATGTAAGGTCAAGTTGTAGTTGGAAATTCTTCTTGAGAAAGGCCTAATATTTCCTAGTGTATCTCCCTGGGGTGCACCAATGATTTTTGTGACAGATGGATCTCTACATTTGTGTGTGGACTACAAATAGCTGAACAAAGTAGCTATTAGGAATCGTTACCCCCTTCAATGAATTGATGATTTATGTGATCAGATGAATGGGGCCATTGTATTTTATAAGATAGATATTAAGTCAAGATACAATAAGCTGAGGATTTCACAGGAAGATATCCACAATTCCGGTTTCCACATGAGATATGACCACTATGAGTTCATGGTGATACCTTTTGGTCTGTCAAATGCTCCTATAGTCTTCATGAGTTTGATGAATGAGGTGTTCAGGGTGTTTTTGGATCTCTTCATTCTCATGTTTCATGATGACCTTCTGATATACTCACCTATGCATGAGGAGTATGAAGATAACCTTCAATAGGTTTTGTTGTGTCTTCGTGAGCAGAAGCTATATGATAACCTAGAGAAGTGTGCATTTTTCTACTCAGAGGTTCAATACTTGGGTCACATCATTTCTGGGGAAGGTATTATAGTCGATCCTTCCAATATTAGAGATATTAAGGATAGGTATGCACTAACCAATGTGACTGAGGTGCGCAATTTCATGATTTAGGCATTTTACTACATGATATTTGTTTAGGAATTCTCTCGGATTGCACGTCCCATTCCCTACAAAATAAAGTGAAGAACTTTTTTTTGTCTGATGGATGTGAGAAGGCCTTCAATACACTGAAGTAAATCCTCATGACAACACTGATTCTTACAGTGTCAGATCCTTAGAGGGATTTCTTCATATGTAGGGATGCTTCCTTTGCAGGATAAGGAGGTTTTTTGATGTAGGAGAGTCATGTATTATCATTTGAGTCTTGGAAATGAAAGGATTATGACCTCAATTATCTTACTCTTGACCTTGAGCTTATGGAATTAGTGCATGCTTTGGTGCATTAGAGTCATTTCCTTATTGGCAGGAGGTTCATTCTTAGGATAGACCATTTAAGCTTACGTCACCTCTTCACGTAGCCTAATCTCAATTCTCATCAACAGAATTGGATGGAGTTGTTATGTGAGTATGACACAAAGATAGAGCATTTGATCGGGAAGCAGTATGTGGTTGTAGAATATTTGAGTAGATGGAGACATTTGGTTCTGGTTACTTATTTGGGTACAAAATTGTGGAGTGTTCTCACCCTCAAAATTCCCTCCTTTTTTTAAAGGAAAATTTTGAAATTTTGAGTCAGTGTCTTTTGAATGTGTTCTGGTAAGTGGTTAAATTCAATAACATAGAATATTTCACTCTTTGAGGTAATATTTAGTATATTGTGGATAAATCGGCCCTAGGCGTCCCTTGTGTCCCGAGTGCTTCTAGGATTTTTTTTCGTCGATTTGTTGATTTACTTGCATTCCTTTTTCGTCGACTATGTTGGGTATTGTTTTCCCACATGTCCTAAGTGATTTTGGTATTTTTGTTCACCGATTTTATGAGCTACCTACATCACTTACTCGTCAGCCAAATCAGCTCCACATGTCTGATGAATGTGAGTAAGCCTTTAGTACACTAAAGGAATTCCTGTACAACAACACTGATTTCTTAAAGTGCCAGATCCTCACAGGGATTTCTTTGTATGTAGGGATGCTTCCTTTGCAGGATAAGGATATTTTTTGATGTAGGAGAGTCATGTATTAGCCTTTGATTCTTGCAAACTAAAAAAATGGTCTGATGGATGTGATGAGGCCTTCAATAAACTTAAGGAATTCCTTACAACAACACTATTTCTTGCACTGCCATATCCTCAGAGGGATTTCTTCGTATGTAGGGATGCTTCCTTTGGAGGATAAGGAGGTTTTTTTATGCAGGAGGGTCATGTATTATCCTTTAAGTCTTGCAAAATAAAGGATTATGAGATCAATTATCTAACTCCTGATCTTGAGCTTATGGAATTAGTGCATGCTTTGGTGCATTGGCGTCAGTTCCTTCTTGGCAGGAGGTTCATTCTTAGGATAGACCATTAGAGTTTATGTCACCTCTTCACGCAGCCTAATATCAATGCTTGTCAATAGCATTAGATGGAGTTGTTATGTGAGTATGACACAAAGATAGAGCATTTGATGGGGAAGGAGTATCTGGTTGTATAATCTTTGAGTAGATGGAGACATCTTGTTATGGTTACTTGAATGGGTACAAACTTGCGGATTGTTATCACAATAGAAATTCCCTCCTATTTTAAAGGGAAAATTTTAAAATTTTGAGTCAGTTTCTTTTGAATGTGTTCTGGTAAGCGGTGAAATTCAATAAGTTAGAAAATTTCACTCTTTGAGGTAATCTTTAGTACATTGTGGATAAATCGGCCTTGTGCATCCCTCGTGTCACGAGTGATGTCGAGATTTTTGTTTGCCGACCCATTTACCCACATTCCTTTCTTGTCAATTATGTCAGGTATTATTTTCCCACATGTCTCGAGTGATTTCAAGATTTCTATTCATCTATTTTCCAATCTACCCACTTCACTTATTCATTGGTTGAATTGTCTCCGTATGTCTTGTGTTGTCCCAAGTACTATCAGGCCTTCTGTTCACCGATTCAATGACTTTCCCATACTACCATATATATAGGATAAATCGGCTCCATGCATCCCACATGTCCCATGGACTATTTCTACTCCCCAAACCTGATATTTCTCCATTCATCTTATATCGGGTATATCGGCTCCATACGGCCCACATGTCCCATGAACCGTCTAGGCCAATTTTTTCCAAATTTCGTGCACATCACCTTTTTGATTCGACTTGGGTTGGTTTGTTACACATTCATTATTTTATCTCTCCTCCATTAAATTTGATGGCTATATAAAGGAATATAACTATTCTTTCTCCCTCACACTTTCCTAATTATTTTTTCCTCGCTCGCATTTGTGTAAATCAAGTCGTTTCCCTCATTCGTGCTCCTGTGTTTTTCTCTTGCAAGGATTTTTAAGATACATGCTGCCACTCTATTAAAATATATTCTCTCTTCTTGTTTCATGATGAATATGCATTACTAAGGGCATGAACACCTCTCTTCATTGGAAACCTCTGTACCTAACATCAGTGACAACGAAGCTCGACATCTTCACCTCGGTGATTTTTTGAGCAAAATTGAATGTGGTAACCCTACTCCCATTGCTCAAATGATCAAAGATAGTGGGATTGCATTTGTATGAGGTTTCCATATCTCTATTCTGTGTGTTGATACCATGATCTTTTGTGGGGCTTGTTTCATTCTAGAATCAAAGGAAATTTTTAATGTACATGGTGAGGTAATTGCACGATTAAATTCAGAAGCTATCTTTATTGTTCTTTGCATATGAATTGTTGAAGGTGCCAATTATCTCTTTATTACTTAAGAAAAAGAATTATTTGACTAGGATAGTGAGAAATACAAGACTAGGGTAGCTAATTCTAGGCTAAAGAACCCTAAAAAAGGAGCATCCCAACTTCAAAAAACATTTTTCGGAGAAGATTTCAATGAATAACTTTTTGACATCATCAGTATTTTATCTAGAATAACGGGAATGCTTCTACAAATGAATTTCATTTTTGGATGTGTCCATATATCAACATTTTTTGTGAGGGGAAGAAGAGTCTGAATTGGGGTGAGATAATCTGTGAAAACCTAACAGAGCAACTAGTTAGCATTCACAGAACAAAGACCTTCTATCTGACTTCTTACCTTATGTACACCATCGTAGCATCCAGGAAATGGCTTGATTTCAATTTCATTGAGGATAAGAAATATGCTCATATATATGAATATTGTCCTTAGTTAACCCTCAAAGCTAACAATCATAATTATAGTAGAGTTAATGATGCAGTCACCATGTACGTTGTGAGGATTTTGGAAGGATATATTGCTTAGAGATTTTTTGAAGAAGCAAAGACCTTGATCTTTGAATATGGGAGTTTCTACACCCAATTCATAAATTTATCATATATCAGGCTAGCTAGTTTTTATGGTTCCCCTTTAAAGCTTCATATGTTTTGCAATGATAAAATGGTCATGGTTGAAGTTTTTAGGTTTTTGGATAAACTTCATCATACTTGCAAAGATAAAAAGTTTATTTTCATTTGTTTCCCTATCAAATTGGGAAATTATAAATACAGAACAACCCTAGATGCTCAAAACATTGACATAACTATTTCCCCTCTTACTCTTCATCATTTCAAGTCTTGAACCTTTTTTGACATCAAGGGATATATTGCTAAAAATCTAATATTGGGTTTTGTTCACTATGCCAATACTGGAGATTATTGGGTTGATTGTGTAGATGAATTTGAGGCTAGGTGAAGGTACTTTGGCAGATTTTCCCTTCAACAAATTATAGATTTTAATCTCTAGAAAGTACCTAAAAATCTCTAGGATGATGAGGAAGATCTAAAATCTATTGAATATGAGAAAACCATCAAACACTCTCCTCTTGAAAACCTTAATTAATTTGTAAAGGAGAAGGATGATTTGAATGAATTAATAAACTTGGTTATTGTGAGAACCAAGCTCTGGTTTGATAATAAGATGTAAAATTTTAGGATGAACAGAGCTAAATCTTCTTCACATGAAAATCCCTCTCCTAGGAAAGAATAACTTACATTCGATGTTGAGATTCCCGAGAAATATACTCCATCCTCCTCAACAAAGTTATACCTGAAAAAAGGTTAAAACATCAAACAAGAACAAGTTGAAGAAGTAATTTTGGAGCAGCCAGAAGTCTCAATAGGATAAGAAGATATGGTTGTTTTAAGTGAGGAAGACAATGAAGGAATGAAAGAAGGAGAAAAAATAACCCTTGTCATTACTATAGAGGTAGAGAATGAATGTAAAATGACTGAACCTCTTCTAAGGATATTTCTGAAAATGTAACAAATTCCCCATTGGAGACATCAGTAGTACAAACACTGAGTGTGATGAGTTCACTTGCACTTGGGTGCATTGTTACTTCTACCTCTTTCTCCCCATTTTATTGGGTTTAGCCTTTCGTTGACAATAGGAAAAGGAAGTCTACCTCCTAAAATTTGGTTCCTAAGTTCAATGTTATGGACATTGCCAAGCCCAAAGGGGATAAGGAAGAGAGAGATATTTTTGTGTTTGATTTAAAAGTCACAAGGATTCCACTTGGAGAATAAACACCTGAAAGTGAGGTTCATAACCTTTAAGAAACTGACACTCTAGTCATTGAACAAGTTGAAAAGGACAAACTGACCTTGGAGCAATTGGAAGAGAAAAATCTAATTCTTTCATGTTTTATAAAATCCTTATTCGAAAAAGATAAGGTCCTGGATCCTACTCCATTAACTACTCTTCCACCTCCTCTAGTTCTCAGCAATGATGATGTTCAGACCATTAAGGATATTCATAAATATGTCACCTACGGAAAGGCCATTGAATAACTGGTCAATGATATTACAGTAGATGCATTAACTTTTATTGAGGAGGCCTTCAAGTCATGTGAGAAGGTATCCAAATTATAGCTGAAATTCAGCACAACACTCATTCGCTTAGAGAAAGAGATAAAACTCTAGTGTGAATGTATTGAAGATATTCATTCAATGAGCATGATAGATGAGAAATTTTTATTGGGAAGAAAAGTATTTAATGAAGCCAAGAATAATCTATCAAAATGTCAGTGTTTATTGGAAGATCAATGTTTTGGAGGAAGTTGTGGGAGAACTAAAGAATATGAGGCAGAAAGTGGAAGCTTTCAAGACTTGTGTTTTTTTTTTCCTTCCAAGATATTCATTGTCAAATCCACAATGAGGCCACAAGTAATCAATTTTCCATATAGGAAATCAAGGCTCAGTTCATCACCTTCATCAAAGAAGATCTTTTTAAAGACAATTCCATGACTAAATAGAAGATGAAATATGTCTGCTCTCTTTAGTCAACTATCACCGAGGCCAATAAGGAATTTAGAGAAAACACAGAGTTTGGGAATGATATTGAGAAATGCCTTGTAATGTGGACTCATGCCACTTCTAACACCACCATACCCAAGTGCATTGAAAAATATAAGGTTTTAAAGAAATTTAGACATTGGATTCTCAATACGGTGGGTCCCTCTAAGTCTCTATCATATGTTTACACTGCTAGGTCCTAGGCCACTTATCTTATATTTTGGATTTGTAAACTCATGATTTAATATTCAATTCATGACACTTTTTTAGTAGATTTGTTATGTGGTCTTTAATCTTTAGATTGAAGGTGGTTGTAACTGGATGTAACAATTTTTGTAAGCTACAAAATGGGCTCTCAATATAATTGTAAAGGGATGGATCCAGATATTATTGAAATGAAATAGATTTAAAATTGATCAATAGAAAGATTTTTCTCTTGTCTCTATCTGATTTTCTTCCTTTCCTTGTTTAAGATTTACGAATCATCAATTTGTCATGCTAATAAACTTTTTGTTCTTATCATATGATTTCTGGAACTTTGTGTCTTTGGAATTATAACTTATATTATTACATGAATGATTCTCTTCTATATTCCGTTGATAAGTACATGTAAGGTTATATTTTTTTATCTATATTACCTAAAAGTACTATTGTGTTCTTCCCTTTTAAGTTTCCTTATTCTTCTTTTTTCTATGTATTTGCAATCTTTATTGGCAAAAAACATTTAAAAGTATCAGGAGTCCTCATCGATATGAAATTTGTACATTTATATATAAGCTTTTTTGCTCACTTTCAATAAGGGAGCCTCTCCCATAAAGAGGAGGGACTTTCTGTCCCCTAACTGTTATTTTCTAAAGTGCTATTTTGTAAACCAACAGTTTTTGGTGACTCTAGTGGGGAATTCATTTCCACATATCACTTTCTAAAATAATTTTGAGATAATTTGTCATGGTCTGTTTACTCTACACTATACACATGGCAAGAAGAAATAACATAACTCATTATGTGAGCTCGCCTCCTTATAAGGATAGGATTTCTAAGAACAACATTCCTTGAGAACAACTCAGTCCTAATCTCCGTGTAGTGGTACTTTCTAGAGTTAGATTTCCTCTGCAGTTCATCTTTCACAAAATGGCAGCTTCTTTATGTTGGGGACAATAGGTCGGGCCTCTTTCTCTTCCTCAGTCATTGCATAAGTTTCCCAGGGGTAATAGGAAATTTTTTCCTAAGTTTCGAGGTGACAGGAAAGTGCACCTAGATGAACACATCCCAGCCTTCATTGTTGCATGAGAGATTCTTGGAGTTGAACATGAATATGTTTCTGTCAGGATCTTCATGGAAACATTGCATTAAAATTATGTTGATTGGTTTTATCACCTTCCTACTGGATCAATTATTGATTGGCCTACCATGAAAACCATATTTGAGCATAGTTTCAAACCTGTTGAACACGTGCATGCTCTCTTGGCTCAAATTTCTCATATAAAAAAGGAGCCACATGAACCCATGAGGGAGTTTGTGCCTAAATTTAACAAGTTAATTCATAAGATTCCACAGAACACCTATCCTGTAGATCAAATTCAAAAGTGATTTTCCCTCAAATCTCTGTTGCCTAAAGTCAGTTATGCACTAAGGAGGGAAAATCTTTTGACTCTGGATGTTGATCAACGGTTGGCCACCAGTGTTGAAGATTATCTAATTAGGTCTAGTAAATTTAACAGGTAACCCTCCAAATCTAAAGCATATTCCTCTTCTTCCCCTAGAGTTAATTATGATAAGTTAGTAGAGAAGTTGGAAAATGATATCATTGCTATCAAGAAGTAGTTCGCTCAACATGCTACTTACCAAGATATTCCAAGAAAGAATTTTCATCCTAGGAACCATTTTCCCTCTTCTCATACTAAATTGGCTATTGAAGGCCCTCCCCTCAAGGTTCTAGTCAACACAACTTGTAATGTTCAAGAACCTAATGATGAAGAGGAGTATGAAGACTATGAGGAGCCTGAAGAAGATATTGACGAAGAGCAGGAAGAACCTAGCGAGTCTCAAGTTCATTTCCTCACCACTAAAGGTATGTATGACTAAGATGAGTATGATGAAGTAGTGGAAGATATGAATAGTGATTCATATGTTGTTATGATTTAGGAGAAAAAAAACTGGAAAGAAAAAGTGGTGTGGTCTTCTAGAAAATACAAAGAATTTCCTATAACTATTCTAGTAGTTGCGAGAAGAGGAGCCCTTCTTCCCACTGCCTCCACACAAAAGGTAAATAATACTAATTATTCTCTTTCTACCTCTTCTTTAAAGCCTCATTTTTCTTCAACTCCCAAACTTGACAAACCCAAAGTATCCCTCATTCCTAGTAATAATGCCCCATTCATGTCTTGATCTTTTGATATTATTGACCACATAAAGAAGACAAAAATCCAAATCTCAGAGGCAAAATTTTACAAGACTCATAAAAATTCTTCAATTAAAAATACAAAACTTCACCCAATACTTCTACAAGTATTTTACCCACTCCCTCCCCCTCTCCTTAATCAAGTCTTGTGGCTGAAATTACTTCACACAGTGAGAAGATTAAACCATTTGATGTAATTATTCTCATAGCCAACCATAAACTGAGTAATTTTGTTATTGAATCAGGAGCATCAAAAAATGTAATACCGGAAAAAGTAGCTCATGCTCTAGGTCTTAATCTAAAATGCACATTCAGTTCTAGCTATTCTATGGAGAGTAGGGAAGCACCTCTGGTTAGAAGAATCAAGGTTGCACAATTAGCTTTTATTGCTTTTCGAGAAAAAATGGTCAAAGCTACTAGTTAGTATCAGAAATTCCTCCCACATGTGTGTTGGTTCGAAAATCTGTCGATTAGGCGAGTCGGGGGGAAACAGGATAACAGTGTGGAGGGCATAGCCCCTCTTTGAGACAACAAAGAGAAATTGGTTTAATGCTAATCTATCAAGTATGAATCTATGCAAATCTACACTATTCTAACTTCAAGGGGTTTTGGGTCTTATTCCAGTTGAGGTAGTTCATACAACGAATAGAAAGGTAGGAGAGAAGGAATGGAGGAAGGATATATTTGAAGGAAGAAAAGAAATGAATTCCAAGATAGAAAGGTCAGAAGGTTTATGCTTTGGGATGGTAGTAAACAGAGCTAGCCTTACTTGTATTAACAAATAAAGCAATACTGATGAAAAAATGACAATAATAGGAATGAATCCAATAGAATAAAAACATAGATCTAACTTAAGAAAGATATGATGCAAATAACACATATATTGAACACAAAGTTAGAATGTGTGTATTAATATTTCTTCTGTTACAAGAAAACACAAATTCTTTCTCTCCTCACGTCTCTTTTCATACAAAAAATGTCCACCCTAAATACAACAAGTATTCCAGTATTTATAGAAGGAGAGGAGGAAAGAAGACAAAGGCAAACCAACAACTTACAAAATATCTAAAAAGTCAAAAGTTGACTTTGGGCAAGTTTTTGGATGGCAACATCCCATGGTGCAACATGGATGATGTCATCATAAATGCCAACAAGATTTTTAAATATTTTACAAAAATGATCAAAGCATACACAAGAGGAAAAAATACTCCTCATCATCCCTTTGCTCGAACTTGGTGTCTTGCTTTTGATCAGGAGAGTTGATGCGACATTGAGCTCGATATTCCATAAACTTATTGATCATTGCTTGAATTTTATCATGATCTAGACCTTTAAAATGGTCGCCAATGACTTCACAAGTTTCTTTCTCATTCTTGAGCTTGTCAGGTAATTTCGTGAACTCCTCACATGCATCGATCAAGAAGCCAAAGAAATCGCGGCAAGCAAATAGGTTATTGATTGACTCTCAGCCGAAAGTGACCTCTGATGCTAAACCTTGAGTGACAATAGCTTTGAAGTGCAGGAATGTATCGTCTACTTGTCTCAATTCATACGATTAATTGAGCATCCGTAGAGACATTTTCGTAACTGTCTGCTCCATGTTGTATTTCACATCCAGGGCTTCATCCTTGATTTTATCAATTCTTTACAAGATATATTCCATCTGATCAACCCGGTAATCTAATGCAACGAGAGCTTTATTATGTGTCCACGGGTGATCGATGATGCCAACCTTCAATAGATCATCAGCTGAGAAGTTACCCATTACTTTGAATGTTTCATGTTGTAACTTGGTGCTATCCAACTCCTTAGATCGGGAACCTGCTACTACTTGTAGCTCCTTATTTGCTTGGTCCATATCTTGGTAGAGCACTGTGAATTTCCCAACCATTTCTTGACCATCTCTGAGGATCCTCTCAATCTAGGTGGATACTACTATACGTTGTTCACAAATCTTAACATATTCATTTATTTTATCCTGACTGAGAACTTCAACGGGTTCAACGACAGTCATAGGAGGAGCGTTTCCTATTTTCTGCAATGCTTGGAGGAGATGTTTATTTTGTTCCTTGAGTATTATCTTCTCCTCTATTTCTTCATGGAGCTTCTTGTAGAGAGCATCCATAGTAGACAAGGCTTCCCCTTGCAGGCTTTCAGATGAGGACCCCATCGTGACTTGAGTCACTATGAAGTCCGTGGGAGACAGATCCTTCTTTTCTTTAGTGGGGTCCGGGTAAGCAATTTCCATGACTCTCTCCCCTGAAGTGCTTTTAAAAAAGTGATTCATCACTTTCTACTTCTTGGTACCCTTCTTCAGAATGACAGAGAAATCCATGACTGCAATGGGAACCTTTCTCTTATGCTAGTCCAGATGGTCAGAAATATAGCTAGACTTATGGGAGTGGGAGTAGAGGAAATAGAAGAAGAAATGGGAGCAAACGAGGGAGAAACTATGGAGGCTTTAGGGAAAATGTTGAAACACTTGGTGGTGGCATTGACAACGAGTCCAATGCACCGCTACTTATGGGGCCTGGAGTTACCATAGGAGAAGAGAAGAACATGGAAATGGAAGGGATCTTTAATTGGTTGGAGGGAATACTGGATGATAGATCCACGAGAAATGAGAATATGGAAGAGGTGGGAGATGGAAGGGAGGAAGGCAGAGGGGAAGACACATACATAGGAACAAATGTTTTAATGATAGGAGGAGGGGAAGGAATGGAAGAAGGCACAATGGGTACCTCTGCAGTTGTAGTTATGATAACATCTTGGGTGGATGTATCCGTTGAAACCTCTATTGTTTCTTCTTCTTTTCCTATAGATACCAAGTCGATTATTTTCTTATCAGAAGTAGAAGGAGGGTCTTCCAGAGTTTCTTCTTTTCTACTTTATTCACCCTCCTTGTCCTTTCCTTTTCCTTTCGCCACTTGGGCTGGTCTTGTAGGTGCTCTACCTTAAGGAGAAGTAGTAATATCTACTCCGACATAGGTGAGACCATTATATTTGCACCAATGTTTGGTGTGCTACAATGTGGGCTTAACCCTTTCCTGAATAGTATTCGGTGCCTTGGATCTGTCGATCTCCACGAATAGCCAATCATCACCATATGTGTCAAGGTAAACTTGATCAATTTCTTGATTAGTCTCTTGGAATTCCTTTGGGACAATAGAAATTCCATAGTGGACGATCTCCTCCAGAGACTGTTCGGGAGTGATCCTTTTACCTAATATCTATCTCATGTTTCAGGTGGATCCAAATGTCCTCGATCTCAACAACATGGATGGGATCAATTTTTGCCTTTGGGAGGTAACTCTAACAGTTGAAGGTCAGCCTTGCTGGGAAGTTGTGCTTTAGATTCAGTAATTCTAGCTCAACATACATCTCCAAAGCTTTGGTAAGTGTGGGGTAGGTGCACTAGACAACTGTAAGGGGCAATGGGGTTCCTCCTTTCTTTCTTTTCATGCACTTCTCATGATACATGATTAGCTGCCTTAATAATTCTAGCAGGATCAGCTTTGACCTTGCAAACCTTGGCAACTTTGTTGTCTCTCCTTCAAAATTCACAGCTCTGAGGTATCTGAATGTGGGGAATTACGTGAACAAAGCTCCCCATTTCTTTGTAGCAGCAATCACACTTGGGCTAGTCCATGCTTGGCCTCAGTTTGCAGATTACCTCATAGAAGAAGGCATCATTAATCTTGGAGAACTGGGGGATGCTGGCCTCGAGCCTTAGCTCTGGATAGAACTCATATATTTTAACTTGGGGTCATACCCCATTTCGAGCTAGCCTTGCGAAATCTTTTTCTAATGTAGCATCGTAAACAACGTTGAAATTCATGTAGAACTTCTTAGTTATTAGAACTTGTTGGAGTTGCTGGGAGATGGAGTCACTAATGATTTCACCCCAGCTGAAGCATTGATCAGGTGCATTCTTACTCATGGTCTCCAGGTATCTGAGCAGCCATTTGTGGAAATAATGGGCATTAGAGAGCTGAAATACTCTATTTAGGAAGGTGATTGTATCAATCAACTCTTTATTGAAGTCACTACGGTGAATTTATTGTGGCTATCTGCTCACTGACTTCTTATTCTTTAGATAAAGTTCATTCATCGTTTCCATGCATTTATCTTCATTGTCATCCCATGCTTTCTTGCAATCTTCAAGACTTATTTCTACATATTGCCTGTGATGAGGGATGCCCAGGATCATCTCAAAGTGATGAGCTGTGAGGTCGATGATCTTTTTTGTTCTCTTTGTCTTCGACACATCTAGTGTCCTTGTTATAACAACGGGAAACCAACATGATGAACTCATTATTTATGGCACTTATTGGCAGGCCAGCTGCAAAGTGCAATCCACTACCCACCAACTTGTTCATCCATGAGCCACTACTTTCCTAGTTTGTCCTTGCCCAGAAATCATCCATGTCAATATGTCCTAGCTCAGAGTCTCTAATATCGAGGTTGCACTCTGAATTTGAGTTAGGCATTCTGACTCTTTGATACTTGTACTTCATCTCTTGTTCTGACTTCTTAGCTTTAGCTTGAGCTTTGGTTGGCTTCTTGCTTGATGAAGACATATGTTACCTCAAGGAGGTCTAACACAAAAGAGCCATGTCAACCATCATATTATTCATAAAGAAAGGTTGTAGAATGAAGAACTAGCAATTATAAGGCTTAGGGCACAAGGCATAGGTCTACAATATGATTTAGGGATTTCAAAATGTTGGGCACACTTTCAAAGATTTTGACATGAAAAAGGTTGCACCCGTGTTCATAGGAGAAAAGTTTCGCCAAGTAAAAGGGGCGCAGTTTTGAGGATGTTAACATGCAATTTTGGGTGCCAAAGGGTAAAGCGCATTTAGGAAGGTGTCAACATGAGGTAAATTACACTTGGTGTTGACCTAAGAAAAGTTGCACCAAGTTTAGAAAGGGTGTAATTTTGCAAGGTGTTGAACGAAAATTTTCAGAACCAAGGATAAGGCATGGGGCATGGTTTAACAAAACACAACATGACATGTTGATGTTAAGGAGGATGCACCTGCACCTTAGGGAAAGTTTTCTTTGGTGAGGTGTAGGAAATTTTTTTCTTGTATGCATTCTAAGTGAGCCAGGGCGCTGCTTTGGAAGATGTTGTAAGGAAAATCAGTTCACCTAAGGGTTAGGCATGGGGCATGGGTTAGCAACACACAACATGCAGATGTCGATGTTGTTCAAGATGCACCTGCGCCTCTCAAAAAATATGTTAAGTGTTCTTTAAGCTAGCACGGAAAAATATTGTGTTACCTGGGTGTACAGTGTGCCAAGGCATGACTGTGGGAGGTGTAACATGGAAAGGCAGTGTGCCAAGGGTTTGATGATTTTTTTGTAATTTCTTTGATTTCTTCTCTCTTTTGGTTTTGTCAAATGGCAAAGAGAAGGTTTCAACAAGATAAAAAGTAGGGAAATATGGCCTTTTGGTTTCTTCAAAGGCAGGGGCCTTCCAGATTTGTAGATATGGAAGGAGAGGAAAAGGGGGTTCCAGTCGGTTAAAGATTGTTAGGTTATTCTTTTTAGATTTAATCTTTTTATACAAGCCCTAAGCCTAACACAACCAAAAACAAAAACCACAACAACAAGAAGGATGGCAGAAGCCATTTACCTAGATTTATAAGAGATGAAGGATGACGTTGGGGTCCACAAGCTCAAAAAATAACACATGGAGCTGACAAGGATAGCTAACACGTGTAGAGAAAACACTTTTCACAATTTTCAATTCGTGAAAATGACAGGTGTCGGGTTCCTATTTATAGAAAAAAAGACATTTATTAATTCACCAACTTCCTTTGACACGACTTTGGGAGTGTCAACACAAGGAAAAGTGCACCTTAGCACAAATTTTTTAATGTTGACATAACATTTCTTGCACCTAAGCGCGCATTTTCGGATGTCAACACAATTTTTTCAATGCCTAAGCACACATACTTAGCACATGTTTTATGATGTTGACATAACATTTCTAGTGCCAAAGGGCTTTCTAAGGGGTGCACATTTTGGTATGTCAACATAACAATTTATGTGCCTTAGTTTTTATGAGTAGGCAAAGATTCCTTGATGTTGACAAAATAATTTCCACGCCTAGTTCAAAAAGATGTTTTTTTGAGAGTGTTGACACACCATTTTCTATGCCGAGTTAAAGAAGCTGAAAATGGCTAAGTTGTAAAAAATCCTTGATTTTTCAAAGGGAGTTTTAGGCCATTTTTAACGTTATCAGACTTCTTTAGGGGTCAAAATAGAATTTTTGGTATGGTTACATGCAAATAGCCCTTGTCAATTTTGTAGGATAATAGCTGGCTCTTTCAGGGGACTATCTTTAGGTGAAACTTAAGGGTAGAGAATCCAAGATTTTTATGTGCCTATCCATTTGGTTATAGAGAGTCAAAAACAAGGGCGACGAGAGGACGAACAAAAGGAAAAAGAAAGGGAACACGCAACAATAGAAATAAAACACATAATGAAAGTAAACTATATAAAGAAGAGAGAAAGCTTTACTTCCTGAAGATCTTCAGGTGCTGCCTGTTATAGGGAAGCGGGAGCTTAGTTCCATATAGATATGAGAGATAGAAACTATTCTCTTTTTTTAGCTGCTTGATTTTGTATGGCCCTCTCCAAAGAGATTCAAACTTCCCATGCATACCTTTCGGTTCTCTTCGTTTGTCCCACAGAAGAACAAGATCTCCCACATGGAAATCTCCCTGCTTAGATTTCTTATCGAATAACCTCTTAACTTGATTATGATGTTTGTTGATCTTTTCGACCAATCTTAATCACTTTTCTTCAAGTTCCATTAGGTATATGATCCT
Organism: Taxus chinensis; assembly: GCA_019776745.2. Lineage (NCBI taxonomy): Eukaryota > Viridiplantae > Streptophyta > Pinopsida > Cupressales > Taxaceae > Taxus > Taxus chinensis. The sequence goes on along the minus strand of CM034155.1, from coordinate 458,960,730 downwards.
CTTTTCAAGAGAATTCTGAAAAGTTTCATCTTCAGTTGCTCGAGCTAAGCGCAGGGCAGGAATTTCTATGGAGATAGGGATTTTCGGCTCGATCCCATATAACACATGAAAAGGTGACATGCTAAGAGATCTCTTTGGAGTGATACGATCCACCCACAAGGAATCATATAATGACTTGTGCCAGGACCACTGGTTTTCATCTACAAGATTCCGTATCATAGTTACCAGGTTCTTGTTGCTGGATTCTACCTGACCATTTCCTTTAGGATAATAATCAGAAGCATGAGCCAAAGTTATTTTGTATCCATAATAAAAACTAATTACTTCCAATGAAGATAATTTGGAAGCATTGTCAGCAACGATTTTGTGTGGAATTCCAAATCTCACAATAATATTCTCTTTGATGAAGTTGTAAACAACTTAAGAAGTGGCATGCTTGACAGGTATGGTCTCCACCCATTTTGTGAAGTAATCCATTACTGTTAGGACGTAACTATGTCTAGCACTCGATTGAGGATTAAGTGCTCCAATGAAATCAATTCCCCATTTCCTGAATGGTTCTTCAATGATGACATGTCTCAGGGGAAACACAACCAGCTTTAGTTTGCCAACGAGCTATTGGCAAAGTTCACATTTTGCTACCCAGGTGGCTGTAACTTGAAATAGCGTTGGCAAGTAGTACTTAGCCCAAATGATTTTGTGTGTTGTTACTGATGAGGATAAGTTACCACTGTAGGCTGAGTCATGATTTTTTTTTAACAATTTTACCTTCTGCAGCTTGTCAACACATCGTAGAAAAATGTCACCAATCCCGTACTTATACAATCCATGTTTCCATATGACATATCTTGCAACTCTGTGCTTCACCGTTCACTTTTCCTTTATGGTTAGGTGAACTGGGCATTCGCCATAGATGAGAAAGAACATGACGTCAAAATACCATTCGTCGCTGGTGGTTATGAATAGAACCATGGGAAAAGAATCCGCTTTCTCGAGTTCATTTTGTTCTCCATCAATGCGATCATCTTTTTCTTCAAGTACCTCTGAGTCCTTATTTTCATCCATTAGCTGACACAAGCCTTTACCTCTTACCAACTTGGTTGGTCTGATGTCTAGATCGTATTCTTGGACCTTTGCGATCCAATTCCCTAGTAATCTCCCTAACTTCTTTTGAGTAAGGATAGACTTAATAGCCGTGTTAGGGACTAGCACTACTATATGAGAATTCATAATATAGTAGTGGAAATTTTTGACTACTTTTACCATAGCAAAGACGTCCTTTTCCAATTATGACATCTTCAGTTCATGAGGCTTAAGAGGAGAAATCATGAAAGCAAATAGGGATTCAATATCCTCAGAGTTCTTTTGCATCAAGATAGCTGATACAGTATGTGCAGATGCATAACTATACATGATGAAGTATTTGCTGAAGTAAGGACACACCATAATAGCTGCATGAGTGATGGATGTTTTTTATGTCTTCGAATGATGTCCTGCCTTCCTCACTCCATCACAATGTTTGGAACCCTTTCATCATATTAGATATATGACGAGTCTTCTCGGTGAAATCAGGGACAAAGCACCTAAGAAAATTTACCTTTCCGAAGAAAGAGTGAACACCAGTCTTGCTAGTAGGCAAATTAAGGTTCTAAATAGCCTTGACCCTTTTGACATCTATCTTAGTTCCTTCTCTGCTGACAACATGTCCTAACAGCTTTCCTTCGGTGACCCCAAAAACTAACCTCTTAGGATTTAGTGAAATTCTGTGCTCTCGGCATCTAATCAAGACTTGTTCTAAATGATTGAAGTGATCTCTTTGTTTTTTGGATAACAAAGTCAAGTCGTCTAGGTAAACCATGATGAATTTTCCCATCATACCTTTGAATGCAAAGTCCATTCCTTGTTGGAAGGTAGCACCGGCGTTGATTAAACTAAATGGCATTCTGTTGTAGGTGAAGGTACCCCAAGGAGTGGTGAACGTTGTTTTGAACTAATCTTCAGGCATGCCTTGAATTTGATTATAACCTGAAAAACCATCAAGCATAGATAACATTTCTAAACTAGTTACTACTTGTAGGACTTGATCCATTATGGGTAGTGGATAGTTATCTTTTAAGGATGATTGGTTCAAGTTGTGAAAATCCATGCATATGCGTATCTCTCCATTATTTTTCAGCACATGCACAATATTTGTAATCCAGGTACTGTGATGAATTGGAAAAATAATCCTTACATTAAGCATCTTCTGAATTTCAGCCTGGATGGTACCCGAGATATTGGGGTTGTAATGCCTTTGTTTTTTATGAAAAGGCTTGACATCATCCTTGATCAGGCTGTTGTGCTGAATGTCCTTTGGCTTGAAAGACTTTAGACCAGCATAAGACCATACTAATACATCCATATACTTTTTCAGCAACTTAACAAATTTTCTCTTTTCCTCGAGCATAAAACACTTCCTGATATTTATGGAACGAGGATGTTCCCCAGTACCTAGATTGACAGATTCAGTTTTTGAAGAAGAGGAAGGATCATCCTGTCACTTTTTCTTGACAAAATGGTCATGATTATCAAACAGTCATTCTGAGGAAACCAAACCTTTCGAAATATTATTTCCTTTGAGTTGTATCACTGTTTCCTTTTCAGATTCATATGCTTGACCGGTGAGAGACTCATGACACATAGAAGTTGATCCATTGAAATGGAGTTCTTCGAAATTGTCATCTTTCTCCAAAAAATCTATAAGTTGGTTGTCATCATTGAACACTTTCCAGTGTTGCAAATTATCTAGCACACTTGGGTGAAAAACCACTTCAATGGTATATGTGTCCGTTTTTAACCCTGGGTGAGGGAGCATGAGAGAGGCTGAGATGGCCAATGAATCATCCATGTCATTTTGAGCTCGGGGAACTACTTTGATTGATAACGCGTCAAAATCTTCATTACTATCCCATATGGCATTAGGGTAGTGTCTGAGTCGGTCATTTTTTACTTGATATATCCCTTTTACCTGATTGACAATTAGCTCAACATCACCTTGTACTTTCAGATTCTTGATTCCCTTATCTTTTGTAGCTTATATGCCAAGTAACAAGGATTCATACTTGGTAGTGTTATTTGTATTGAAGAACTACAATTTGATAGAAAAAGGGAAAATCTCTTCTTTAGGAGATATAATAACAGCCCCAGAACCGTATCCACTTGTCATGCAACTGCCATCAAACTGCAATGTCCACATTTTTTTGAGATCATATTTTTGGACGAGAATTACCATTTTATCTAACTCAGTGGAAATGAAATAGTTTCTCATCCCTGATGATTCGAAAAGAATCTAAGCCTTAGGATTGTCAGAGTTGGTGACCAAATATTACTTTTGTGATTCTGGTTCCAATATTTGCATCACCCCTTTGATAGGAATTCTGGCTTTGGACCAGTCCATCTGAATTTCCCCACTAACTTCTTTATAGAAGTTCCTCCCTAGCAATATCTTGTATGTTTCTAGAATATCAACTACGAGAATAGTCATTTTTACCCTTTTCTCAGGGAATGTCGTGAAAGAAAATTGTGCATCCTTAATCTGACCAATCCATGGTATTTATTTGGTTTCCATGGAGTAGCATATGCCAAAAGGGTTAGTAATTGTGAGGCCCAAAGCATGGGTGACCTTTGCTGGCATGACATTATCAGATGCTCCAGAATCAATTATAGAGTTACTTAGTTTATGACCATTGATCAGGAGAGAGAGATTAAAATGTTCAATTTTCCCTAACGCAGAAGTTGAGGCAACATTTACATGAGACGTAGGAGGGTTGGGAAGAATTCTTGTTATCCAAAATTCACCCCCTCAAGGTAATTTTGATAACATGCATCAGATTACTCAAGTCCCAGGAAAATAGATTGATTCAAGGCAAAAATCATGTTTCTGGGGTTCCCTCAGATTTTTTTTAACTCCCCTGTTCAAGAAGAAAAGAGTAAGTTCTAAAAAGGGGTGAAAAAAGTTGCAAAAAACAAACTCGGGGCAGAAAAAATCATGAAAAATGGCTAAGTCCTAGTCCTCGTAGCAGTCGAGCAGTTGGGACATCAGGGCGCGAACCGGCCGAAAATCCACCAGGCAGTCCACACAACAGTTGGGACGTCGGGACATGCAGGACGTGAAAAGGTGAACCGGCCGAAAGTGGAAAAAATCACCAAGTTTTGTTATCGCGTAGTTTGGGACATCTGGGACAAAGGTACGCGAAAGACGCGGATCAACCGGTTTGGCGCAAGTCAGTCCATTTTGGGCGGTTCGGAGAAATTTGTCCCAGGAAGTCTGGGACACTTGGGACAAAAGTGCGCGGAGGACGCGAACCACCTGGTTTGGCCGAAATAGAGGACTTTCGTACTGGGACATCCGGGCCAAAGGGACGCGTGGGACGCGGAAAGCCGAAAGAGCCGAGAGCGAATGGAATCTTGCCACGTGTCTTCACCGCAAACAGGAACAAGGGAGCCCGAATCAGCCGAAGAAAGAGTTTTCCATCTGGGACAGCCAGGACAAAGGTACGCGCGGGATGTGAGGGACGTGAAAAGCCGAAGCGGCTGATAGCAAAGAAGAAAAGTCAACGTTTGACCCGTGAAACTTCAAATGGCCATAACTTTTGACTCCGAGCTCCAATTTTCACAAAATTGGACTTTCTAGAACGAGCACAAAAACTAGATTTCTTATTTTTAATGAGCGTAGATATATTTAAATAAGAGAAACATATTCGGCTCCAGTCAGTTAGTGCTCATTCCTGTCAAATGACAGAAAACGCCTGCCAGACCCAAAAAAGCTGTCTGCACTCAGAAGGACATAACTTTTGCATTTCTCAACGAAATCACACAAAATTGGTACCGTTGGAATTGTGGATCCGAGCCCAATGCAAATAAATCAATAAATTCAATATTTTATGAGATATTGATTGATATTTTTAGGAAAACGTGTCCGGGTTCATAACAGCATTTTATTTGGTAGCTGGGAGTGCAATTAAGAGGCATGGTCATCATTCTTTCTCTACTGCAGCACATGGGACAGTATGGGGAACCTTTTGCAAGTAATATATAATCATTTTACTCCATTTAATGCCTCTTACAGGTGGTTGAAGGATATATTTCAGGATTTCCATTTCCCCTTCTCTTCCCCTTCTCATTTTTCTATAAATTGGAGTGTTGGGCTCATTGTAAAAAAAAAAGAGTAGTTCTTTGTAGCAAAGCTCTATCAAAATTTCTTTGTGAAGCCAATGTGCTGCAGGCCCTTGTAGTGGAATCCTTGCATGGTGATCCAGGCTCTTATCCTGGAATAGATTGAACTGTGCACATCATGAAGCAATAAAATATCAGTTTCTGGATATATCTTCCCCTATTGTGTTTTCTTGCATTCTTCTTGATCCTTTAATATTTCTACAAGAATATTGTGTCTATTATTATGTTCTTGCAGGGATCCATTATCATTGTGTATGCTTGGAATATCGTTGTGAATGCATTTTGCTAGATTATGGAGAACTATTATCACCTCTTCTAGTGTGCACTTTGCCTCTGTATTTCACGCATTTGGAGACTACTCTCACACCCTCCTTTTCTGGTGTATCACTGCTTTAGTGTAGGATTTCATTTTATGCATTCTCTCTCTCTGGTCCCTCAGAAATTTAGATTAAAATAGTTAGTTTCCCCTGCATTAGAGTAGATTGTGGCAGGTAGTTTAGGAGCAAGATCCAGCTTTCTTTGGAGGTCTATCTCAAGTAGCAAGTCCCACAACTTGGAGATAGTACCCATGTTATCCAATCACACCATGAGTTCAAGTATATGCACTTATATGAACATAAGGGTGCTGTGATTTGGTGACAACAATTCCTTTTTTGGAAATGGGAGGAAGGACAGTAGCCTAGCTTTGGATATACTTGGTTAATCTTACAAGCTACTCTGGGTTGGACTAAAGGTACTCAACTTTAGACATCTTGATCTTGGTCTTTTTGGTGTGATCACTTATATCGAATGCGACGAACGGTTGAGCTAATGAAGGAATGAATCCTTCATTTCACATTTCTGGAGGATGATTATTTGTCTTTACGGGAGTGGAGGAAGGCTGAATTGGAGGGGAAAAAGGAGGAAAAGATTTCTTTACAAAAGGTTTAATTGCAGTTTAAGCAGGAAGGGGATTACCTCTTTTAGCGATCATTGGTGGTGGATTTACCAGTAGCCTTTTCCTTTTATTTTTCAACAACAACCTTTACTTCTTTTCCTTACAAGTGAGTGAAAACTACATATGATTTTCCACTTGCATACCCTTGTGTTCCCTCTTCTTCATCAGATTCCTCATCTTCAAATTCCATATACCTAATAGTACAGTCATTAGTTACTTCACCGACATCTTGATCATCTTCACCTTGCGATGAAGGTTCTTCGTAATTGGGATCATCTTCTTTGTTTTAAACCAAAGCAGTAACCAGAGGGGCTTCAATTTCTAACCTTGGTGAAGCAGTAGGAAAACGCGGCCTTTTGGGGGTGTTGTTGGCAGTGAAGTTCCTTCGTGGGATATCCCGGTATGGAGTAGTAGACGATGTTTGAGCCAATTGCTTCTTTAGTGAGAGAAATTCATTCGCCATCTTATAGAATGTTGGGTTTGATGAGGTAGCCTGAGAAGAAGTTGAAGCCTTCAATTTGGATGGCTCTCATCTTAACTCACCAGATATAAGGAGGTTATCTTATATCTGAATGGCCATAGCTTGAGGAAGGAACAAGGTGGGTATCTGTTCCTATAAAAGTAAGAAACATACTTTCAAAATCATGTCATTCAAGAAGAAACATTTCTTATTCTCCAATGTCGGCATCATAGCAAGCGGCACATGGTTGATCAAAAAATTGAATCGGGTGATAAAATCACACATGGTTTCATTGTCCCTCCTTCTTCATGTGAGTGATTTGCAATAATAACACAATTGCATCTTTTGAAGGCTTGTATCTGTCCTCAAATGCAGTCCGTAACATAGCCCAACTGGTGATGAATCTGGGTGGTAAATGCTAGAACCATTCTGATGTAGGCCCTTGCAAGGTCTCCAGAAAGAGAGCTACCAATACGTTTTCATGAGTCACATCTAGAATGCTACATGACATAATGAACGTAGCTGTACGCATGTATGTGCTTTGATTTTTGCTCCCATCAAATTTTAGAAAATTCTTGCGATTTTTGCTAGGGAGGGGGTGTACTAGATGTGGCAGTTCTAGAGGACCCATGGTGTTTCCCCATGGTGCAGATAGATTAATTTCCATTTGAAAAGTAGGAAAAAGAATGTGAGTAGGGAGTGAGGTTCCACTTATCAAAAGAGCACTGCAAGTTGATGTCGAGGCACCCTGTGAAATCCATCTCTTTCATGGAGGCGAGGCACTTCTAGCTGATTGATTTGTTGAGTCTAGCGATGTGAATCGTGCTAGAGTGATGATGAAATTGTGCCTTTGAAGTAGATCAAAAATTGTATCAACTTCCCCAGGAGCTCTTCTGCTGTGAGTAAATGGTTCACCCGCCAGCGTACTCATTTAGATTTGCAATAATCTTTTTGTTTATACTTGCTGATTTTCTGATTTTTCTAGCAAAAATCAGTAACATGTACTTTTTTAATTATTTAATATTTAATTTTACCCTCTCTTGATAACAACTGATTATAGTTTTCTAACAAATATTAATGAGGATAATAAGTGGGTTAATTTAGAAAGCTGATTTTCAGATCTTTGAACTGAATTTTGCAAGGTTTTTTGAAAATGTCATAAAATGTCATAATCTCAAATCTACGGAAATATACAAGTTTTTGTAAAAATTCAGTGAACTAAAATCTCCTATCTGGTCCAGACCTATGGATTTGTATATAGAAATTTTATGTTTTGATCACTTCTGCAAAAAAAATTAATTTTTAACAAAGAGTTAAAATTTCCAATCTGGTAGTGATTTTTATAGTTTTTTAGTTATTTATTTAGTTTGATCCCCTGTGGAGTCACAAAAAACTGTTGGTCTTAAAATTTGTTGGTTAAGAAAGCCATGGGGAAACTGGCCAACAGTGTGCATGGCATAGCCCCTCTTTGAGACAGCAAAGCGAAACTGGTTTATTGCTAATCTATCAAGCGGAATCTGTGCAAATCTACACTATTCTAACTTTAGGGGTTTCGGATCTCATCCCAGTAGTGGTAGTTCCAACAATGAATAGAAAGGTAGGAGAGACGGAACAGAGGAAGGATAGATCTGAAGGAAGAAAAGAAATGAATTCCAAGACAAAAAGGTAAGAAGGTTTATGCTTTGGGCTTGTAGTAAACAAAGCCAAACTTACAAGCATAAACAAATAAAGCAATACTGATGAAGAAATGAAAATAATAGGAATGAATCCAATAGAATAAAAACATAGATCTAACTTAAGAAAGATCTGATGTAAATAACACATATATTGAGCACAAATTTTGAATATGTGTATTAATATTTCTTCTGTTATAAGAAAACACAAAGTCTTTCTCTCCTCACTTCTCTTTTCATAAAAAATATATCCACCCTGAACACAACAAGTATTCCATTATTTGTAGAAGGAGAGGAGGAAAGAAGACAAAATCAAACAAACAACTTACAAAATGTCTTACAAGCTATTTTTAAAATGTCTAAAAAGTCAAATGTTTACTTTGGGCAAGTTTTTGGATGCAACATCCCATGGTGCAACATGGATGATGTCATCGTAAATGCCAACAAGCTTTTTAAATATTTTACAAAAATGATCAAATCATACACAAGAGGAAAAATTGCTCCTCATCATCCCTTTGCTCAAACTTGGTGTCTTGCTTTTGATCAGTAGAGTTGATGCAAAACTGAGCTCGATATTCCATAAACTTATTGATCATTGCTTGAAGTTGATCATGATATAGACCTTTAAAATGGTCGCCAATGACTTCGCAAGTTTCTTTCTCATTCTTGAGCTTGTCAGGTAATTCGGTGAACTCCTTGCATGCATCAATCAAGAAGCCAAAGAAATCACGGCAAGAAAATAGGTTATTGATTGAATCTCAGTCGAAAGTGACCTCTGGTGCCAAACCTTGAGTGATAATAGATTTGAAGTGCTAGAATGTATCATCTGCTTGTCTCAATTCATATGATTCATTGAGCATCCCTGGAGACATTTTTGTAACTGTCTGCTCCATGTTGTATTTTGCATCCAGGGCTTCATCCTTGATTTTATCAATTCTCTCCAGGATATATTCCATCTGATCAACCCAGTAATCTAATGCAACGAGAGCTTTATTATGTGGCTACGGGTGATCAATGACACCAACCTTCAATATATCATCAGCTAAGTAGTTAGCCATTGATTTGAATGTTTCATGTTGTAACTTGGCATTATCCAACTCCTCATATAGGGAACCTACTACTGCTTGTAGCTCCTTATTTATTTGGTCTATATCTTGGTAGAGCCCTATGAATTTCCCAACCATTTCTTGACCATATCTAAGGATATGCTCGATCCAAGAGGATACTTCTATGCCTTGTTCACCAATCTTAACATATTCATTTATTTTATCCTGACTGAGAACTTCAACAGGTTCAGCGGCAGTCACAAGAGGAGCATGGCCCATTTTTGTAAATGCTTGGAGGAGATGTTTGTTTTGTTCCTTGAGTATTCTCTTCTCCTCTTTTTCTTCTTGGAGCTTCTTGTAGAGAGCATCCATAGTAGAAAAGGATTCCCCTTGCAGGATTTCATATGAGGTCCCCATCCTGACTTAAGTCACTATGAATTCCATGGGATACAGATCCTTCTTTCCTTTGGTGGGGTTCGGGTAAGTTATTTCCATGACTCTCTCCCCTAAAGGGATTTTAGAAAAATGACTTATCACTTTCTACTTCTTGGTACCCTTATTTGGAAAGATGGAGAAACCCATGGTCAAAATGGGAACCTTTCTCTTATTGTGGCCTAGATGGTCAGAAATCTAGCAACAACTTATGGTAGTGGGAGTAGAGGAAATAGAAGAAGAAACGGGAGTGAACAGGGGACAAACTGTGGAGGCTTCAGGGAAGAATGTTGAAACGCTTGGTGGTGGCATTGACAAGGAGTCCAATGCACCACTACTTGTGGGCCTGGAGTTACCACATGAGAAGAGAAGGACATGGAAACGGAAGGAATCTGTAATTAGACGGAGGGAATAATAGGCAATAGATCCGAGAGAGAGGATAATATGGAAGAGGTGGGAGATGGAAGGGAGGAAGGTAGAGGGGAAGACACATCCATCGGAACAAATGTTTCAATGACAGGAAGAGGGGAAGGAATAGAAAAAGGCACACTGGGTACCTCTGTAGTTGTAGTTGTGATAACATCCTGGGTGGATGTATTCGTTGAAACCTCTATTGTTTCTTCTTCTTTTCCTGGAGATACCAGGTCAATTATTTTCTTCTCTTCCTAGAGATATCAGGAGTTTCTTCTTTTCTTCCTTATTCACCCTCCTTGTGCTTTCCTTTTCCTTTCAGCACTTGGGCCAGTCTTTGAGGTGCTCTACCTGAAGGAGAAGTAGTGAAATATACTCCAAGATAGGTGAGAACATTTTGTTTGCACAAATATTTGGTGCACTGCAACGTGGGCTTAACCCTTTCCTGAATGGTCTTCGGCGCCTTGGCTCTGTTGATCTCCGTGAATGGCCAATCGTCACCATGTGTGCCAAGGTAAACCTAATCTATTTATTGATCAATCTCTTGGAATTCCTGTGGGACAATAGTAACGCCATAGTGGATGATCTCCTCCAGAGCTAGTCGAGATTGATCCTTTCACTTGATATCTATCTCATGTGTAAGGTCGATCCAAATGTCCTCGATCTCAAGAACATGGATGGGATAATTTTTTTCCTTTGGGAGGCAACTTTGACAGTCGAAGGTTAGCCTTGCTGGGAAGTTGTGCTTTAGATTCAGCAATTCTATCTTAGCATACATCTCTTGAGCTTTGCCAAGTGTGGGGCAGTTTTACCAGCCAACTGTAAGGGGGAATGGAGTTCCTCCTTTCTTTCTTTTCATACAATTCTCATGATATGTGATTAATTACCTTGATAATTCTAGCAGGATAAACTTTGGCCCTACAAACCTTGGTAGCTTCATTGGCTCTCCTTCAAAATTCACAGCTCTGAGGTATGTGAATGTGGGGAAGTACATGAACAACGCTTCCTATTTCTTTGTAGTGGAAATCACACTCAGGCTGGTCTGACCATGTCTCATGTTTAGCCTCAACAGGTAGATTACCTCATAGAAGAAGGCATCATTAATCTTGGAGAACTGGGGGATGCTGGCCTCGAGACTTAGCTCTGGATAGAATTCATATATTTTAACTTGGGGCCATACCCCATTTCGAGCTAACCTTGGGAAATCTCTTTTTGAGGCAGCAACGTAAATAACATAGGAATTCATATAGAACTTCTCAGTTGTTATAAATTGTTGAAGGTGCTGGGAGATGGAGTCTTTGATGATTTCCCCCGAGTCGAAGCATTGATCAGGTGCATTCTTTCTCATGGTCTCTAGGTATCTTAGCATCCATTTGTGGAAATAATGGGCATCAGGGAGCACAAATACTCTATTTAGTAAGGTGATTGTATCACTCAACTCTTCATTGAAGTCACTACGGTGAATGGCTTGTGTCCATCTGCTTACTGTATTCTTGTTCTTCAGATAAATTTTTATCATCATTTTTATACATTTATCTTCATTGTCATCCCATGCTTTCTTGTAATCTTCAATACTTATTTCTACATATTGCCTATGATGAGGGATGCCCAGGATCATCTCAAAGTGACGAGATATGAGTTCAATGATATTTTTGTTCTCTTTGTCTTTGACACATCTAGTGTCCTTGTTATAACAGCGGGTAACCAACATGATGAACTCATTATTTACGGCACTTACTAGCAGCCCAGCTGCAAAGTGCAATCCATTTCCCACCAACTTGTTCATCCACGGGCCACTGCTTGCCTCGTTGGTCCTCACCCAGAAATCATCCATGTCAATATGTCCTAGTTTAAAGTCTCTGATATCGATGATTCACTCTACATATGAGTCAGGCATTCTGGCTCTCTGATACTTGTACTTCATCTCTTATCCTGACTGCTTAGCTTTAGCTTTAGCTTTGGTTGACTTCTTTCTTGATGAAGACATGTGTGAGCTCAAGGATAGATGTTGTTGTTGTGCAAGAAGAATCAAGGATGTCCAACACAAAAAATCCATGTCAAGCATCATGTTATTCATAATGAAAGCTTGCAAAATGAAGAACTAATAATTATAAGGCTTAGGGCGCAAGGCGTAGGTCTACAGCATAATGCAGGGACTTAAAAATGTTGGGAACACTTAGGAAGATGTCGACATGAAAAAGTTCGTGCCCGTGTTTATAGGAGAAAAGTTGTGCCAAGTAGAAAGGGTGCAGTTTTTTGGATGTTAACATGCAATTTTGAGTGCCAAAGGGTATAACACATTTAGAAATGTGTCAACATGAGGGAAATTGTGCTTGGTGTTGACCTGAGAAAAGTTGCGCTAATTTTAGAAAGGGAAAAATTTTACAAGGTGTTGCACGAAAATTTTCAGCGCTAAGGATAAGGCGCGGGTCACGGTTTAACAAAACACAACATGATATGTTGATGTCTAGGAGGATGCCCCTGCACCTTAGGAAATTTTGCTTAGGCGGGGCGTAGGAAAAGTTTGTGTTACATGCATTCTAAGTGTGCTAGGGTGCTACTTTGGAAGATGTTGCAAGGTAAATCAGTGCACCTAAGGGTTAGGCATGGGGCGTGGGTTAGAAAAACACAACATGTAGATGTTGATGTTGTTCAAGATGCACCTGTGCCTCTCAAAAAATCTACTAAGTGTTCTTTAAGATGGCAAAGAAAAAGATTGTGTTACCTAGGCGTACAGTCCGCCAAGGCTCGACTGTGGGAGGTGTAACCTGGAAAGGCAGTGCGCCAAGGGTTTGATGATTTTTTTGTAATTTCTTTTATTTCTTCTCTCTTTTGGTTTTGTCAAATGGAAAAGAGAGGGTTTCAATAAGGTAGCAATAAGGGAAATATGGTTTTTTGGTTTCTTCAGAGGTAGGGGCCTTCTAGATTTGTAGATCTGGAAGGAGAGAAAAAGGGGATTCTAGTTGGTTATAGATTGTTAGGTTCTTCATTTTAGATTTAATTTTTTTATACAAGCCCTAAGCCTAACACAACCAAAAACAAAAATCACAACAACAAGGATGGTAGAAGCCACTTACCCGGATTTATAAAATACCAAGGATGATGTTGTGGTCCACAAGATCGAAAAACGACACGTAGGGGTGGCAAGGATAGCTGACAAGTGTAGAGAAAACACTTTTCACAATTTTTAATTCATTAAAATGACAGCTGTCAGGTGCCTATTTATAGGAAAACCTGCATTTATTACTTCACCAACTTCTTTTGGTGTGACTTTGGGAGTGTGAAAGAAAGGAAAAGTATGCCTTAGCACAAATTTGTTGATGTCGACATATCATTTCCTGTGCCTAAGTGCACATTTTAGGATGTCAACACAATGTTTCCAACACCTAAATGCACATACTTAGCACATGTTTTATGATGTTGACATGACATTTCAAGTGCCAAACGGATTTCTAAGGGGTGAACATTTTGGTATGTCAACATAACAATTTATGTGCCTTAGTTTTTATGAGTGGGCATAGATTACTTGATGTAGACACTAGAATTCCTGCGCCTAGTTCAAAAATACACGTTTTTGAGAGTGTTAACACACCATTGTCTACGCTGAGTTAAAGAAGCTAAAAATGGCTAAGTTCTAAAAAAACTTGATTTTCAAAAGGGAGTTTTAGGCCATTTTTAACATTATCAGACTTCTTTAGGGGTTAAAACAAAATTTTAGGTATTGTTACCTGTAAATTTCCCTTCTCAATTTTACAAGATAACAATGTAGTATGTTACTAAGTAGGAACTTTTGTAAAGAAGTATGGGGTGAAATTCAAATGGAATGGTCGCATGCTCTCATATCGATCAATTGAAAAATAAAAAATCTACTACCAAAGAGACATACTGAGTAAATTGTTCAAAAGAATGATGATACAAAATCAAAAATGCTCTATGAAGATATAGGGCATCGTAACTATATGCTCATGTCAGAAGATGAGGCACAAATTCTTATGGGAGTAATTCATGATCCGAATGGAATTTGGACTATGGAGTTTGATGGATGTTATTCTTCAACTAGTTCTAGAGCTGGTGTGGTGTTAACCTCTCTAGAAGGGAAGTTGCATCCATTTTCATTTAATATTTATATTGAAAATAAAAACAATACATCTGAATATGAGACACTCATACTTGGATTGATCATGATGAAATAATTGGATTAAAGAATCTTTGTGCTCATGGTGATGTAGAGATGATTGTGAAACAGGTTAGGTATCATTTCCAAGTCAAGAATAGGAGGTTGAAACATTATAGAAATCGTTTCTTGGATTCCACTGAATTTCTTGATGCTTTCTCCATTAAAGTTATGCCAAGATAAAAGAACACTTGTACTGATTCTCTAGTTGTCTCAGGATCTTTGTTGATTCCACACCTAGATTTCTCTCAAGAGAAATTTTCCAGTGAGATGATTCATAGGCTTAGTGTTTCGGATAATGAATGCAACTGGAAAGTTTTTAATGATGATCAAAACTTGCCTTCTTTCTTGGAGCTTAAGGAAAATTTCAAACAATTATATTTTGAAGGAAGTGAAACTCTTCCTAGGGAGTATGTGCCTTCTAATGAAGATGATATTAAGGAAGAAATGGATCAGGAGAGATGTATCAAATTGAAAGGTAACAAGATTCCCAAAGGGATGGTGAGTCTAGAGGATCTGTTTGATAAACTTGATAGGTACATCAAGTCTAAATATTCTCAAGGGACTTATTGATACACTGAGTATGAGAACATCAATATTGCAAGTAATGATGAATCCAAGATGGTAAATATCAAGAAATTCTACACTCAAGAAGAGAGGATGAAAGCATCAAACCTATTGAAAAAATATGCTAACATCCTTGCTTATTCATATGATGATCTCAAATCTTTCCAACCAAAGGAGAAGCAACAATATAGTCCCTTGAGCCCTGGGATCAAACCTTTCAAGAAGAAGCTAAAGAAATACAATCCCAAGATTGTTGATACCATTTTTCAAGAAATTAAAAAGTTACTAAAAGAAAAGATTATTTTTCCTATACATCATTCACTATGGATTTCCAACATTGTGCCAGAAAGTAATAAGAATGGTGAGATTCATATATTTGTTGATTTTAGGAATTTAAATCGGGCCTCTCTAAAATAAAACTACCCTCTCCCCATGATGGATCAAGTTTTACAAGTTTTCACTGACTCAGAGATGTTTTCCATGCTGGATGGATTCTCTGGATACAATCAGGTGGAGGTCAGTATCCTAGATCTGTACAAGACTTCTTTTACTACTCCTTGGGGCACATTTTCCTATAATAGGATGACTTTCGGTCTTTTTAATGTCAGTGATACTTTCTAGAGGGAAATGAACTTAGATTTTGGTAGTCTCAAGGGAAAATTCATTCTTGTATACCTTGATGATCTTCTTGTCTTCTTTAAAACAAGGGAAGATCACTTTTAACATCTTGAAACAGTCCTTAAAAAATGTACATAACATGGGGTGTCCCTTAATCCTAAGAAGTGTATATTTTGTGTTACTGAAGGAAATATTTTGGGACATATAATTTATAAATAAGGAATCAAGATAGATCTAGAAAGATTTCAGGTAATTCAGCAAATCCCCCTTCCTACAAACAAAAAGGGCGTTCACTCTTTATTTGGTAAGATAAACTTCTTAAGGAGATTCATTATAGATTTTGTAGAACTGACTATGAGCATTACTCAAATTATGAAGGGGAAGAAAACATTTAGAATCCTAAAGCAAAAGAAGATTTCAAAGGAATAAAGGAATTTATTGCTAAAAATCCCATCTTAGCATGTCCTGATTTCAAAAAATATTTCATTATCTATTGCTATGCTACTAAGAGTACTTTGGCTGCCATACTAACCTAGAAATACTATGAGAATCATTAACTTAAAATTGCTTTCATGAGCTATGTTATAAAATCTCATGAGCTAAAATATACGTTGATGGAAAAACATGCTTTTGTAGTGGTCAAAGTTGTTAAGCAATTTCATTGTTATACACTCAATTTCCACTCTATTGTATTTGTACCTGATACAACTATTAATTCTATTCTTGCACAACAGGTGTATTGAAATAAGCCAGAAAATTGGGTGGAAAAGATTCCAGAATATGACCTTGATATTAAGCCAACAAATCTGGTCTGGGGTAAAGGCTTATGTGAGCTTATTGCTGAGGGAGTTGATGAAGAATTGTCCACAAAAGTAGTTGATGTTCTTATGTTGTCCTCTTTCACAGTTCAACGGATGAGTGGTATGTTGATATTGCACATTTTCTTACTTATGGATAATTTCCATCTCTTTTGAGTTCCAAGGAAAAAAGAGCAATTAAGCTAAGGTCTGCATAGTATGTGTTATGGGAAAATGCTTTATTCAAGCGAGGCATTGGTGGAATATTCCTTAAGTGTGTGGACAAAGAGTAACCGAAGAAGTTGTTTTCATCTTTTCATGATCAAGCTTGTGGATGACATTTCTCCTCTGCTATCAGTACTCATAAAAATATTTTTGTGCAGGGTACTATTGGCCCACATTGTTTTGATATACATCAAAAATGGGTAGGAAAGTGTCAGTCCTGATCATAATTTTTTTGGGAGACCTAAACTGGCTTCTTTAACACTCAAACCAGTAATAATTGATGAACCTTTTCAATAGTGGGGATCAGATTTTATTGGAACTCTCAACCCACGTTTTAGTTCTGCACATACCCACCTGCTAACTGCTACAAATTAAATCACAAAATGGGTAGAGGTTATTCTATTCAAAAGTACTACTTCTAAGGTGGCATGTAATTTCATCATGGAGAACATATTGAAAAGGTTTGGAATACAAAACAAAACTATTTCTTATAATGCTTCTAATTTTTCTTCTTCCGAGATGATGGAATTTTGCTACGGATATGGAATTTCCCTTGTTCATTCTTCTGATTATTACCCTAAATAAAATGAACAAGAAGAATCTAGAAATAATAATTTAGTAACCATCATTCGGAAGCTTGTCAATGAATCTCAAAGGAATTGGTACAAGAAGCTCTATGATGCCCTCTGGGCAGATATAATTACACCCAAAAGAGCAATTGGAATGTCTCCATTTCAAGTGGTATATGGCATTGAAGCTCAGCTACAGTTAACAGTGGAATTGAAAACCTTGCACTTAATGATGGCTATTGAGGATTAGAGCTTCATTAGTTCTTTGGATAGGAGGATCATGTATATCCAAAAGCTGGATGAAGACAAGATGCAGGTTTTTGATAGAATTTCTTCCCACCAGCAGAAGGTGAAATCTTTGTTTGACAAGAAGGCTAGATCCAAATACTTTTAAGTAGGATATAATGTCCTACTGTGGGACAAAATACATGAACCTCGTGGATGCCATGGTAATTTTGATTCTCTATGGCTTGGTCCTTTCAAGATCAGACATTTTGCTAGAGAAAATTCTTTCTACTTGGATTATATGGATGGATCTTCCCTCCCACTTCCTTATAGTGGGTAGTATTTGAAGTTGTTCAATTCCTAGGTTATTAGGCAATCTTTCTGTATATTGTGTACAGTGTCTTATTTTTGGTCCCTCTCTTGTGTCTCATTTTTGGTATTTCCTTTGTGCATGTTGTCTTATGTGATTGTTTTACCTTCGAATCTATCTTCCCAATGGATTCCTATAGTATTCTTGTGGTTCTTGATCTTGTCTCATTCCTCTATTTTAGTCAAGTCATCCCAAGAAAGAGCTAGCTATTGTCACCCTAAAAATTCCCTCTTGTTTTAAAAGGAAAATTTTCAAATTTTGAGTCAGCATCCTTTGAATGTGTTTTGGTAAGCAGTGAAATTCAATAAGTTAGGAAATTTCACACTTTGAGGTCATCTTTAGTGTATTGTGGGTAATTCATCACTGGGCATCCCTCATGTCCCAAGTGCTGCCACACTTTCTGTTTAGCGATTTTTTGATTTACCGACATTCCTTTCTAGTTGGTTGTGTTAGGTATTTTTCTCCCGCGTGTCTCAAGTGTTGTTGAGATTTTTGTTCACCGATTTTATGATCTAACTGCATCACTTACTCATCAGATGACTCAGCTCCGCATGTCCCATGTGTCCCAAGTACTGCCAGGCCTTTTGTTTGCCGATTCTCCAACTTTCCCGCAGTTCCCTATATATCGGGTAAATCAGCTCCACGTGTCCCACATGTCCCATGGACTGTTCATGATCCCCAAACCATATTTTTCCTCATTCCTCTTATATCAAGTATATCAGCTCCATGTGGCCCACATGTCTCATGGACCATCTAGGCTAACTTTTTCAGAATTTCCCACAAATCACTTTTTTGAGTCGGTTTGGGGTGGTTTGTTGGGCATTAATTATTTTCCCTCTCTTCCATTCAAATTGATGGCTATATAAAGGAATATAACTATTATTTCTCCCTCACACTTGCCTGTTTATTTTCTCCTTGTGTTTGTGCAAATCAATTCATTTCTCTCATTCGTGCTCCTATATTTTTCTCTTGCAAGGATTTTTCAAATTTATGGTGGCACTCCATTAATGGATATATTTTCTCTTCCTCTATCGTGATGAAGATGCACTACCAAGGGCACAAACACCTCTCCTCGTTGGAAATCTCTATGCCTAACATCGATGACAGTGAAGCTCGAAATCTTGACCATGATGTTTTGTTTAGTAGACTTGAATATGGTAACCCTAATCCCATCGCTCAAATGATAAAAGATAGTGAAATTGAATTTACATGTGGTTTCCGTATCTCAGTTTAGTGTGTTGATACCATGCTTACTTGCAGGGCTTGTTTCTATCTGTAATCAAAGAAAATTATTAATGTACATGGTGAGGTAATTGCCTCATTAGATTATGAAGCTATCTATATTGCTCTATGCATGCCAATGGTGGATGGTGCCAATTATCTCTCTCTTGATCAAGAAAAATAATTATTTGACTAGTATAGTGAGAAATAGAAGACTAGGGTAGCTAAGTCTTGGCCAAAGAACCCTAAAAAAGGAGCATCCTGACTTCAAAAAACATTGTTTAGAGTCGATTTTAATGAAGAAATTTCATACATCATCAATATTTAATCTAGAATCATTGGAATGCCTTATACAAATGAATTTAATTTTTGGATGTGTCCATATATCAACTTTATTTTTTAGGGGAAGCAAAGTTTGAATTGGGGTGAGATAATCTTTAAAAATCTAACGAAGTAGCTGGTTAATGTTTAGTGAAGAAAGACCTTCTACATGACTTCTTACCTTATGTATGTCATCACAGCATCCAAGAAATGGCTTGATTTCAATTTCGTTGAGGATAAGAGAGATGATCCTATATGTGAATATTGTCCTTAGTTAACGCTCAAAACCAGCAATCATAATTTTAGGAGAGTTAATGATGCATTCACCATGTACATTGTGAGGATTTTTAAAGGAGATACTCCTCAGAGATTTTCTGAGGAATCAAAGACCTTGATCTCTTAATATGGGAGTTTCTACACCTAATTCAGAAAATTCGCATACATCAGGCTTGCCAGTTTTGATGGTTCCCCTTTAATGCGTCCTATGTTTTACAATTATAAAATAGCCCTGGCTGAAATTTTTAGTCAGTTGGATAAAATTTATCGAACTTGCAAAGATAAGAAGATTGTTGTCATCCATTTCCCTATCACCTTGGGAAATTATACATGCATAACAACCCTTGATTCTCAAAACATTAATAGAACTGTTTCCTCTCTTACTCTTCATCATTTCAAGTATTGAACCTATTTTGACATCAAGGAATATATTTATAAGAATCTCATATTAGGTTTCGTTCACTATGTACTGATACTGAATATTATTAGATTGATTGGGTAGATAACTTTGAGGCCAGGAGAAGGTACTTTAGGAGATTTTACCTTTAACAACTTAGAGGTTTTAAACTCTACAAAGTACGTAAAAAGTTCCAGGATGATGAGGAATATCTGCAACCTATTGAATATGAGAGATCAATCAAACACTCTCCTCTTGAAACCCTTGATTTGTTTGTAAAGGAGCGGGATGATTTGAAAGAAGTAATCAACCCAGTTATTATGAGAACCAAGCTCTAGTTTGATAATAAGATGAAATGTTTTAGGATGAATAAAGATAAATATTCTTCACATGAACCTCCCTCTCCTAGGAAATAATAACTTGCACTTGATGTTGAGATGCCCAAGCAATATACTCCATCCTCATCAATAAAGTTACTTGAAGAAAGGTAATAACATCAAACAGGAAAAGGTTGAAGAAGAAGTTCTTTTGGAGAAGTGAGAAGTCCCTATAGGATTAGAAGATATTGTTGTTTTAAGTGAGGAAGACAGTGAAGGAATGAAAGAAGGAGACAAAATAACCCCTTTCATTACTAGTGAGGTAGAGAATGAATGTCGAATGCCTGAACCTCTAGATTTGATGGATACTTCTTCTCAGGATCTTTCTGAATATGTAACAACATCCCCACTGGAGACATCAGTAGTAAAACTAATGAGTTTGATGAGTTCACTTGCAGTTGGGCCCATAGTTCCTTCTACCTCTTCCTCCTCCTTTCGTTGACAATAAGAAAAGGAAGTCTACCTCACAAATTGTGGTTCCCAAGTTTGATGATTTTGTAGTTTTTATCATTTCTACTCCCCCTCCTCCAAAAACTAAAGTAAAGATCACCTCAAGGCTAGTATTGGATTCGTAAGGTCATAAATTCATGGAGATTGCCAAGCTCAAAGAGGATAAGGAAGAGAGAGATATTTTAGTGTTTGATTAAGAATTCACAAGGATTAAACTTGAAGAATCAAAGCCTGAAATAGAGGTTCATAACCTCAAAGAAATTGTTAATCGATTCATTGAATGAGTTGAAAAGAGAAAACGAGCCTTGAAGCAATTAGAAGAACAAAATCTAATTATTTCAGGTTTTATAAAATCCTTATTGGAAAAGGATAAGGTCCTAGATCCTACTCCATTGACTACTCTTCCACCTCCCCTAGTTCTCATCAATGATGAAGTTCAGACCATTAAGGATATTCATAAACATGTCACCTATCGAAAAGGCCATTGAATAACTAGTCAATGATATGACAATATCTATATTAAACTTTATTGAGGAGTCCTTAAGGACATATGAGAAGGTATCCAAATTACAGCTGAAATTCAACACAACACTCAGTGGCTTGGAGAAAGAGGTAAAAATTTAGTGTGAATGTATTCAAGATCTCTGTTCAATGAGCCAGACAGATGAGAAGATTTTATTGGCAACCAAAGTATTTGATGAAGCCAAGAATAATCTATCAAAATACTGGTTGTTTAGTCTTGATTGGAAGATCAAGGTTTTGGAGGAAGATTTGGGAGAACTAATGAATATGAGGGAGGATGGGGAAGCTTTCAAGACTTATGTTTTCTCTACCTTCTAAGATATTCGTTGTCAAATCCAAAATGAGGCCACAAGTAATCAGCTTTTGATACAGGAAATCAAGGCTCATTTCATCACCTTCATCAAAGAATATCTTTTCAAAGAAGATTCCATGTCTAAAAATAAGATGAAAGATGTCTACTCTCTTCATTCAGCTATCACCAAGGCCAATAATGAATTTACGAAAAACACAGAGTTCGAGAAGGATATGGAGAAATTCCTTGGAATGTGGAATCATGCCACTTATAACACCACCATACCCAAGTGCATGAAAATAGGTGAGGCATTATAAAAATTTAAACATTGGATTCTCAAGAGGGTGGGCCCCTCTAAGTTTCTATCAGATGTTTACACTTATGGGTCCTAGGAAACTTATCTTATTCTTTGGATTTTTAAACTCGTGATGTAATATTCAATTAAGGACACTCTTTTAATAGATTTTTTAAGTGGTATTTATTCTTTAGATTAAAGGAGGTTATAACTAGATGTAACCATTTTTGTAAGCTATAAAGTGGGCTCTCCATGCCATTGTAAAGAACTAGATCCTGATATTCTTGAAATGTAATAGATTAAAAATTGATCAATATAGAATATTTTCTCTTGTCTCTATCTACTTTTCTTCCTTTCCATGTTTAAGATTTACGAATCATCAATTTGTCATGCTAAGAAAGTTTGTGTTCTTATGATATGATTTATGGAACTTTTTTTCTCATTAATTATACTTGATATTATCACATGAATGATTCTATTCTATATTTTGTTGATAAGTACATGTAAGTTTATATTTTGTTATCTATATTACCTGAAAGTACTATTATGTTCTTCCCTTTTAAGTTTCCTTATTCTTTTTTTTTCTAGTATTGTCAATCTTTATTGGCATAAAACATTTCAAAGCATCAGAAGTCCTCATCAATATGAAAGTTGTACATTTGTATATAATGTTTTTTGCTTTCTTTAAATAAGGGAACCTCTCCCATAAAGAGGAGGGTCTTTCTGTCCCCTAACTGTTATTTGTAAAATTATTATTTTGTAAACCAACACGGAGTAAGATTTTGTGACATCTTATACCTTATAGATAGAGAATAGATTCAATCTCGGAGACCCCTTGAGGGTAATTATGATGGATTTTCATTAGAATCATATGGACTTATAAGACACATAGGCTGGATCTATGTACCTAGGGAGGGAGGTTTGAGATATGACATATTGGCAGAGGCTAATTGTTAACCTTATTCATCCCATCTAGGGGTGAAGAAGATGCATGCCACCTTGAGAAAGTTTTACCATTGGAAAGTTTGTCAAAGAGATGTAGCTCAGTTTTTATCACACTGTTTAGAGTTTTAGAGGGTAAATGATGGTTATAATCATCCAGTTGGCCTTCTCTACCTGCATGATATACCAGAGTGGAAATGGGATACCTTTTCCATGGATTTGATAGTAGGGCTACTAGCATTGAGATATCACCATGATGTCATCATGGTCACAGTGGATAGATTAATGAAGTGGATCATTTTTCTCTACTGAAGACCACCTATATAGCTAGTGTAGTGCCCCAAGTATACTTAGATGAGATTGTTAGACTGTATGGGATTCTATGTAATATTATTTGTGACTGTGATATCTTATACACCTCTCCTTTATGGACTACTATGCAACATTCCCTTGGGACGAGTACCAACTTCAGTACATCATATCATCCAGAGAAATATGTAAAGATAGAGAAGGTGAATCATATTTTAGAGGACATGCTTGGTATGTACGTCATGGATCTATAGTCAACATGGGAGGAGTATTTGTGCATGGTAGAGTTCTATTGGTATGGCTCCATTTCAGGAACTTTATGGCAGGGAGTGTAGGACACCATTGAGTTGGGATAGATTAGAGGGAAAAGTATCTCTTGGGTGAGCTTTGTTATAGGACATGGAGAAGCAGATTATTTTTATCAGATAGAGACTTCAGGAGGCACATGATAGAAAGAATAAATATGTAGATCAAAGTAGAGTTGATAGCAGCTATGATGTGGGAACAAATTTGTTTCTTCATCTCATACCTCATAAGATCCCTAAATGTTATCAAAAAGTATCTACGTTAACTCCTAGACTCGTGGGTCCATTCTAGATGATGGAGCAGATTGGTCCATTAGCTTATCATCTAGCCTTTTCACTCATCTTGTCTTGCATCCACGATTTATTTCATGTTTATGTTTTTAGAAGATACATTCAATATCACTCCCATGTATTGGATTACATCGCATTATAGGTGCAGGAGTAAGGCCAAGTGATTGTGGAGCCCATGTGAATCATAGAGGGTAAGACCATGGGCCATCAAGGCCATGAGATAGACCAGGTGCGAATCCAGTGGGATAGGTATGATGAGGATGCTATAACATAGGAGGATGCTACTTTGTTATAAACCTAGTTTCCACACTTATTTAAGTGAATTCCAGGGGGAAGTTGAGTCTAAGGGGAAGGGGATGTAGTTCCAAATCCTCTTTAACACTATTTTCAATACGATGATATTACTTTTGGATTGATAAATAGACATTTTGATTATTATATATTGATCAGTAGATGATACACTCTGCAGATATTTAGACTATTGACATGTTGTGATTCACATTTTGATTATGATACACTAGATGACATTGGTAGATAGTTCTATATATGTTGCTTTGCATTATTTAGATTTTATACTAACACGTTATACTTTGGATGTTCTAAGTAGAATTATGATCTCATGTATGTTAGAATCAAGTTATTTCATATGTTGATAGATGATAGAATTACTTAACTTTGGATGACGATTACTGATTTCTATGTATATATTCTTTCTCGATGATTTTGATGTGGCTGTGAGGCCATATAGGTGTTTTACTTCTGTTGTGGGAATATTTTATCACATTCATTGAAAGAGTATTTGGGACCAACCACAGAAGGATGTTTGTTGTTTTATAACATGGCCAAATTTGAAAACTTGTGTCCAATGTTCATGTGGTGTTATTTCATGCGTAGTTAGGAGGTTTCCCATGGGGGATGACCTCACATGTGTGGCCATGGGGTCTAATATTTTCCCTTCTTTTAATTTTGTGTGTTTTTTATTTTATGTTATATGTATTTAATTCTTGGAAAATTTTAGTGAGTTTATTAGTAATTATTAATCTCTCTTAATTAGCCAATCCAACTTAATTTGTTAACTAAAATAAGTATGTGACAATTGGATAATAATTAGGGTAGATGGTCCTTGAAAACTTGTGGATGTAAGTTGGATTTGTGTTGGATTTTGTGTTGTGTACTCTTCCCCAACTTTCAAATTCGGATTTTGACTTGGGAGGTTTTTTTGGAGGCTTGTGGGACAAGATAAGCTTGTCTCATCCCTCTTAAATTCACCCAACAACCATACCTATGGTATGATAAGTTAATTTTAGTTATATTTATACTTTTAGAGCATAAAACTAAAAATAACTGCACTTTCCTACTTAACAAAATTAATTTTACCTTGATAGACATGGTGTGCAAGTTGAAATGTCATCTAGGAATGTCATAAGTGTTACATGTTCATTTATTATCATGGGTATGGTGTTTGACTTGTGTGTTGGAATGGAGTAATGATGAAGTGACATCCTACATGGAGCCACCTCATCATCCTCATATATGCTTTTTATTTATTGATTTAATTGAAAGGATTTCGGGTTACTTGTTTATTTTTATTCTATTTCAAGTTTGGAATTGGGAGCTTTTTAGAGTTTTATTGGATTTTTCTTTGCTTGAATGTGTCAAAAAAAAATTTGGAGCGAAGACTCTTGGAATATTGATGGAGAGGTAGGATATTTAGTTGTCATTCTTTCATTTATGCATTTGGTTGTAAAAATTGTGTGAGTGTTGTGAATGTGATTTTTGTGGTTGGGTAGTTTACCTTAAGAAGGTTGTAGGAGATGGAAGTATGGGATGATTGGGGAGAGAAAAGGGTGATATGACGAATGCATTTTGGACGTAGTGTGATTAATAGTTTCTCCTATGGGGAGTGAAAAGTAAAGCATGGACATATTTTTCCATATTTGTAAGGGGGGGTAATGATATATTGAATGTTTTGTATTGTGCACAAAGAGGCTTTTGGGTGAAACTCTAATGTAGCCAAATTAAGAACAACCAAATAAACTGCAATAAAATGAACTCCAAAAGAAAATAGATCTCCTTCTTCGTTCCTAAATAATGAATTACAATGTTTCCTAAATAGGAAAATAACTCCCAACTCAAGTTGCCAAGTAAACTCTAGCTAACTCTGACTAAATCTACTCTAGGTGGCGGAAATTACTATTTTTAGCAGTTTACTAGAACCTGCTATTCTTAGTAAGTTCGCATGCTTATTCCTATGGGCACAGAAATTGCCACGCATCTTCTACATCCCTAAATTAGAGGAATTACCAACTTTCTAACTCAAAATGCAATTAATAGACTAAAATTAACTAATGCTCAAAAATAGGAAAAAACCAAACTATAACTTAAATCCTAATTTTCGGCCTCAAGATGGCAGATTTAGGGCCTGAAAACGTGTCAAAAACTTACCCCAACTAATAGGGCTGGTTGCCGCTGCGTTTGTCTCATCAAAACACGTGGTTTAAAAAAAAACGGACTCAAACGGACACCCGGAGCTCAAGTTATGACCTTGTCAAGTTCCTGCTAATTCAGGCGCATCATTCTCCCCTGCTTGAAAAAAACGCAGCTCCTGCAAGTTGTCTTCTTCAAACTGCTTCCATTTATCTGCATCCAACTTCTGAATCTCTGACTCCGTGACCCAAGTATTGTCCTCTTGTTCCAGTCCTTTCAAATGTACCAAATATTTGTTGTATTTCCCATGTCTCGTGTCCATTGTTTTCTTATCTAGAATCTGATCCACTTCTTCTTTCTTCTTCACCGGAACCTGATACCGCCAATCTACTACTTCATTAGCATCATCCCTTTCTGCACCATTCCCATGAAAAGAATACAAATCTGAAACATTAAACACTGGAGAAATATCAAAATTCCCTGGCAATTCTACCTCATAAGCATTATCATTTATTTTTTCACGATTTTGCAGGGTCCAATCTTCTTGTACTTCAGCTTGTTATAGGTTCCTCTTAGAAACCTTTCCTTCCACAGATATACCATAACCAACTCACCAACTGTAAATACCTTTCTCCATCTGTGCACATCGGCTATTTCCTTATACTTTTCATTACTATTTTGTAGCTTCTTCCGCACTTCTTCCTGCAATTTTTGTATATGTTTAGCAAATGCTTCTGCATCATCACTGACTCTACCATCAATGGGTAGCTGTACCAAATCTAATACCCCATTTGGATTACTCCCATACACAATTGAAAATGGAGACTTTCCCATGGATCTGTTTATGGAACTGTTATATGCAAACTCAGCTTGCGGTAATGCTAAGTCCCATTGTTTCGGATTTTCCCCAACAATGCACCTTAACAGGTTTCCCAAACTCCTATTTACCACCTCTGTTTGCCCATCAGTATGTGGATGATAAGCACTACTGAACTGTAGTTGAGTACCAAATTTCTTCCATAAAGTCCGCCAGAAGTGACTTAAGAACCTTGTGTCCCTATCTAAAGTAATGGTTTTTGGAACACCATGCAAACGAACAACTTCTCTGAAAAACAAATCTGCTATGCCTGTTGCATCACTTGTTTTCTTGCAAGCAATAAAATGAACCATCTTAGAAAATCTATCAACAACCACAAAAACGGAATCATTACCTCGTTGTGTTTTTGGTAATCCCAAAAAAAATTCCATACTCAGATCTTTCCACGACCCTTTAGGAACAGGCAACGGCATATACAACCCAGTATTCTGTGCATGGCCTTTCGAGACTTGGCAAATTCAACATCTCTACACATATCTTACCACATCTCTTTTTAGCTTTGGCCAATAGTATTTGTCTGCTACCAAGGCTATCATCTTATCCTTACCAAAATGCCCAGCCAACCCTCCGCTACGCAACTCTTTCACTATATTTTCTCTCATAGACCCAACTAGAATACATAGTTGGCGTCCCTTGAATAGGTAGCCATCCTGTAAACTATACTCATCCAGGACAACTCCTACATTGTCTGACAATGGACTAATTAGTCTTTCAACAATATCCTTGAAATCAGAATCAGAAGAATACAAACCCTTTATTGCTTCAAAACCCACCACCTCATTTTCCATAGTGGTAAACAAAGTCACACGCCTACTCAATGCATCTGCAACTTGATTCTATTTTCCGGATTTATGTTTTAGAGAAAAAGTATATCCTTGCAAAAATGATACCCACTTTGCATGCCTACTATTCAAATTCTTTTGGGTATTCACATACTTCAGGGCTATGTGGTCTGTAAATAACACAAACTCCTTAGGCACTAAGTAATGCCTCCAATGCCTTAATGCTTGTACAATTGCATAAAATTCCACATCATAATTAGAGTAGTTCTTTCTTACCTCATTTAGTTTCTCACTAAAGAAAGCTACTGGCTTTCCTCCTTGACTTAGAACAGCTCCAATACCCACATGTGAGGCGTCACAATCAACCTCAAAAACTTTATCAAAATATGATAGTGCCAAAATGGGTTCCTTTTTCACCTTCTTCTTCAAGAATTAAAAATTATCCTCACTTGCCTTTTTCCACAAAAAATCCCTTGCTTTTGTGCAATCTGTTATAGGTACTACAATACTGCTTAAATTTTTAATAAATTTTCTGTAAAATGTCGCTAGACCATGAAAGCTCCTTACCTCTGTTATACTCCATGGAGTAGGCCATTTAATAATTTCCTTTATCTTTTCTGAGTCCATCTGTACCCCACCTGCTGAAATAATAAAGCCCAAGAATACCAAGCTCTCTTGCATAAATGTGCACTTCTTCCTATTTGCATAGAGTTTCTCTTTCCTTAACACTTCAAATACCAATCTTAGATGCCTCAAATGTTCTTCTTTACTTTTACTAAAGATCGAGATATCATCAAAATAAAACACAACAAACTTACAATTATATTCCCATAGCATGGTGTTCATCAATCTCATAAAAGTACTAGGTGCATTGGATAACCCGAATGGCATCACCAACCACTCATATAATCCATTTCCTGTCTTGAATGCTGTTTTCCACTCATCTCCTTCTCTGATCTGAATCTGATGATAACCACTTCGAAGATCAATCTTGGTGAAATAATTAGATCCAGCAAGCACATCCATCATATCATCAAGGTGAGGTATTGGGAACCGATACTTGATTGTAATTTTATTGATCGCTCTGCTATCCGTGCACATTCTCCATGTTCCATTCTTCTTTGGTGTTAATAAAGCTGGTGTTGCACATGGACTCATGCTCTCCCTTACGACCCCCTTTCGCACGAGCTCTGCCACTTGCCTATTCAACTCTACATGCAATGTTGGGATCATCCTATAAGCCACTTGATTTTGGAGTGAAGACCCTGGAATCAAATCCATGTGGTGTTGAATATCTCTTTTGGGTGGTAATCCATCTGGTAGCTCATCAGGAATAACATCTGAAAATTCTTCTATTAATTCTGATGTTTCTATTGGTATTTGAGCACTTACAAGTTCATCCTTATTTGCAACAAGTGCATAACAGAAACCGGTTGCCTTTGCCTCCTTCACAGATTCCTTTGCAGAAAGCATATTTTCAGCCTTCCCCTCTTCTTTAAGAGGTATCAAAACTATTTTTGTGCCATCCTTCCAGAAAGTATAAGTATTTTTTCCCCCATCACGAATAAATTTTCTATCAAATTGCCATGGTCTTCCTAGCAGTATATGACATGCATCCATAGGAATAACATCACACCAAATCTCATCCTTATAACTGTTCCCAATAGAAAAGCTTATTAAACATCTCTTATCAACAGTAACTTCATTACCCTTCTTAAACCATGTAATACGATAAGGGTTAGGATTCTTCTCACAATGCAGACCCAATTTATCGACCATCTCATTTGAAACCATGTTCTCACAACTACCACCATCAATAATAACATTACATACCTTTCCTCCTGAAGTGCATCTTGTTCTGAAAAAATTTGTACGTAGCCATGCATCCCCCTTGACATCCTTTCTTGGAGCAATCATTGTCCTCTTGATCATCATAGTTTCTCCAACATCTGGTGGAATTTCGAGGTCCTGTTCATCTTCTACTTGCTCAGCTTCAACAAGATTTACTCTTGGAGCATCTCCTTGCCTTTTGTCATGTGTATAAGTATGTGGGCATTCAAAATCCCGATGCCCTTCTTCACCACATTTGTAACAAACAAATGGTCTTCGTGGAGCCTCCCATCCTCTATCGCCAGCATATCCTCTACCCCTAGAAAATCCTCTGCCTCTTTGTTGATTCTGGAAATCTTGTCTCGTATCCTCTTGCTTTTCCCATCCATGAGATGATTCTCCCCTACCTTGGCTAAAACCAGCTCGTCCCCGAAAGGAAGATGAGGCCCCCCTATTCATTCCAGGTGATCACCTAAAACTTTGACGATTTTGTTTTTCCTCAGCCTTTAAGGCTAATTGATAGGCATCCTCCATGCTTTTAATCCTATGCATACTTATCTCATCTTGAATAGAAAATTTTAATCCATTAACATACCTCGCAGCCATTTGTTCCTCAGTTTCTTCATGCTCTACATGAATGGACAACTTGTAGAACTCATCTGTGTATTCTTGCGCTATTTGTAAGTTCTGTATGAGATTATGAAACCTCCTGTAAAGGGTTTGTGCATAATCCACAGGTAGAAATTTATCTTTTATCTTCTTCTCCATCTTACTCCACGTCCTAATTCTTTCTTTCCCCTTTCTTGACCACTCTTTCTGTAGGTGATCCCACCATAACATAGCATGACCTTTCAATTTCGTGCATGCAAATTTTACCTTCTTTTCTTCTGACATAGCCTTCCACTCAAAAAAAATTCCCATGCTATTCAACCAGTCTATCAGCTCCTCTGGTTTTAGACTACCACCATACTCTAAAACATCAACTCTTATCCCATCATTCTTTCCTTCTAATGCTTTAAGCATCCTTTCTTCAAAAGCTAATGGTGGTGCTTGCGTTTCCTCCTCTTCACAAACTTCTTCTTCATCTGTGTCATCTCCACCTTTATTTCCTCTTTGGGTTATCATTGCAGCAAGTGCAGCAACTTGTCTCTACAGATCTTGCATATTTCTATTCATCTGGGCAATACCACCTCCTCTTCCTCTTCCTCTTCCTGCCATTTTTAAACAAAATACTTTGAACCAGCTCTGATACCAGATAATGTAGCCAAATTAAGAACAACCAGATAAACTATAATAAAATGAACTCCAAAAGAAAATAGATCTCCTTCTTCATTCCCAAATAATGAATTACAATGTTTCCTAAATAGGAAAATAACTCCCAACTCAAGTTGCCAAGTAAACTCTAGCTAACTCTGACTAAATCTACTCTAGGTGGCGGAAATTACTATTTTTAGCAGTTTACTAGAACCTGCTATTCTTAGTAAGTTCGCATGCTTATTCCTACGGGCACAGAAATTGCCACGCATCTTCTACATCCCTAAATTAGAGGAATTGCCAACTTTCTAACTCAAAATGCAATTAATAGACTAAAATTAACTAATGCTCAAAAATAGGAAAAAACCAAACTATAACTTAAATCCTAATTTTCGGCCTCAGGATGGCGGATTTAGGGCCCTAAAACATGTCGAAAGCTTGCCCCAACCCGTAGCACAGTTTTTCCGCTGCGTTCGTCTCATCAAAACACGTGGTTTAAAAAAAAAAACGGACTCAAACGGACACCCGGAGCTCAACTTATGACCTTGTCAAGTTCCTGCTAATTCGGGCGCATCAAACTCCTATTTCAATTGGGAGGAAAAAGGAGGTGGTTCCCATATTCATTTCTCCTTTTGGCTTGATTTCAAGCCTATGTGTTTTCGATAAAGTTGTAAATATTATTGAATATGTCCATTTGAGTGTGTTGCAAGTTTGTGGATTGTATATTTTAGTGGAATCCATTTCATGTAAAAAGTTGTCAAATGTTGTTCGCGATCGCTCATTGTTCTTTGGTTGGGGCTTGGGGGCCTATAAGGGGATGGATTCTCCTCTTATTGGATTAAAGGTTGGGTGGATAGTGTCACATATCCTCCTTTATTTTTATGTGATCCAAGTTTTTGAATAATTAAAGAATGCAAGATTGAAGCTATAAAGTTCGGAGAATACCTTAAAATAAAGACTTTTGTTTTGAACTTGTTGAAGAATCTCTATGTTGTGACTTGATCATTCTATTATTACCACTTAGAGTAAAAAATTGTAAATTTTGTACGCTTGAAAGAAAGTTTTATAATATTTCATTTATTCCAATTTTTGGTGATTGAGTGAATGAAGAAGTTATTGTATTGCAAAAGGAATGTTATTGTAACTTGTAGTTATCATATTTATATTCATGGTTGAAAGGATACATTTCAAAGTATGTTCAATACAAGAAAAATTACATTTCATGTTGTCAAAGGTTGTATGATTGAATGAAATAAAAAACTATGCATTTGTAATTTTGATTTATCAAACTAGATATCTTATCACTATATACCTAATAATGAATGGAATACACCCTCATTAAAATGAATGTTGCATTAAAAAAGAACTTATGTTGAAAATTGTAAAAAAAATTGCATTATTTAAAGGTTTTTCTTTCGGGTAACAGAACTACCGCCCTATGAAGACTGGTGGTTTCATAACCCCTGCCCAGCATAGAGAGGTGGTTGATGAACCTTCTCAGAGTAAGGGAGGTGGTCATAGGATAGCCAACCTGCGTAGTGCGGCAGTTTCATCACTTTTGATGGAAAAATAAAATTTCTAGACTGTGAAAACATATTTTGAAATTTAAGTGAAATCTAAGCTTAAAACCATTATAACGAAACTTCTAGAAACTAGAAATGAATTTAATTTAAGCGTTTTAAGCTCTCCAATCTCTTTATGGAACCCATATGTGTAAAATTCATATAATTGTAATGGGGTTTCTTCCTGAATTGTTGAAGTCAAAAAGGATGTTTACATCACAATAACAAAATAGATCCATGGCAGGATCTTTATATTAAAAAAAGTAGTAATATTACAATAGTAAAATATTTACAACTTAAACCAATAGATTTTTTTCCATGGATGCACTTCTTTCTCTCACGGCTCCTCCTCCTTCTCCTCTTTGACAACCTGAAAACAAGAAAAGAGAAAATGAGGTTGTTCTGGGCAAATAGAAATAAAAAGAGAACCATAAGGAAATTTAGGGCAACCTAATGTTAAGGTCTAGAATAGATTCAATCCAATGGACCAAATTAAACCTTACCTCACATAAGTGGAAGGTATTTTTTTGGAATGTATTTTAAATAATAATTAAAAAAAGAACATGGGTAATGGGGTGAATGGGGTCACTTAGCGGCTAGGTAAAATAATTAAACCTTTGAGTTACAAAATAATGTAATCTTGCTTCAAGATAAATGATTAAACTAATGAAGCTTAAGAGATGTTTTAAACTATAAATATAGATTAGGAAGTAATTTAATAATATTTAATTATTAATTTACTTATGTTTTCACAAGCTTGTGTAGAAAGACCTTAACCAAGAAATTTATTAATCGTGGAAATGTCCAACCTTGCAAACCACTTTTAAATAACAAAATAAAAATTATTTCAACTTGATTATTAATTTATTAGTTCTATTTATTTTGAGAGAATGTTTTGTGAGCATTACATCTTACTACACCAAGTTAGACATGCTTGTTAGATATATTTATCAATTGCTTATAATACCTTAAAATATTCATTCATCCAAAAACTAATTAATCTCACATTGACTAGAAAATTTAGTCTATAACAATATGTGAAACTAATAAACCACAATCCTAATCAATAAGATGATGGCACAATACGAGTAGTGCTTCAACTAACCTAACGATTGATTGACATTGAATTAAATAACCCTCTTATGCATAAAAAATAGAAACATGGGTTCTGGTGAAGCAACTATACATGCCGCTAAGGTTTGTTGCATTAGAAAAAGGGATGAAATCATAATTTCTATCTGGTTCATATGAGTAGGTAATATTGAAGTATCTTTTAAAGGGTTGAGTTCTACTTTTATCAGATATATCAGTCATTATTAGTAAAGATACCACTCTAAAGAATACCCCAAAAATATGTAGTTTAAAGTAATATAAATGTTTCAAATCCATAGAGAAAAGAAAATTAATTCGTGGAAATGCATCGTAAAGTAGAGACACATAATAAAAATATCTTATAATTTCCACAGTGGATGGAAATATCTTAACCTTATACATCAGTGAGAAGATGGGGTGGAGATGTTGTCCTCATTTTTCATTACAAGATTTTTGTTCCATATAAGTGAGGAATACAATTTCTTACTAGCCCACAATCATCCCTAACTTGTTGGAGTCTTTTCCTAAATTAGTTTTTTTCATCTCGAACTATTATTCTCATCAAAACACGTGGTTTAAAAAAAAAACGGACTCAAACGGACACCCGGAGCTCAAGTTATGACCTTGTCAAGTTCCTGCTAATTCGGGCGCATCAAACTCCTATTTCAATTGGGAGGAAAAAGGAGGTGGTTCCCATATTCATTTCTCCTTTTGGCTTGATTTCAAGCCTATGTGTTTTCGATAAAGTTGTAAATATTATTGAATATGTCCATTTGAGTGTGTTGCAAGTTTGTGGATTGTATATTTTAGTGGAATCCATTTCATGTAAAAAGTTGTCAAATGTTGTTCGCGATCGCTCGTTGTTCTTTGGTTGGGGCTTGGGGGCCTATAAGGGGATGGATTCTCCTCTTATTGGATTAAAGGTTGGGTGGATAGTGTCACATATCCTCCTTTATTTTTATGTGATCCAAGTTTTTGAATAATTAAAGAATGCAAGATTGAAGCTATAAAGTTCGGAGAATACCTTAAAATAAAGACTTTTGTTTTGAACTTGTTCAAGAATCTCTATGTTGTGACTTGATCATTCTATTATTACCACTTAGAGTAAAAAATTGTAAATTTTGTACGCTTGAAAGAAAGTTTTATAATATTTCATTTATTCCAATTTTTGGTGATTGAGTGAATGAAGAAGTTATTGTATTGCAAAAAGAATGTTATTGTAACTTGTAGTTATCATATTTATATTCATGGTTGAAAGGATACATTTCAAAGTATGTTCAATACAAGAAAATTTACATTTCATGTTGTCAAAGGTTGTATGATTGAATGAAATAAAAAACTATGCATTTGTAATTTTGATTTATCAAACTAGATATCTTATCACTATATACCGAATAATGAATGGAATACACCCTCATTAAAATTAATGTTGCATTAAAAAAGAACTTATGTTGAAAATTGTAAAAAAAATTGCATTATTTAAAGGTTTTTCTTTCGGGTAACAGAACTACCGCCCTATGAAGAGTGGTGGTTTCATAACCCTTGCCCAGCATAGAGACGTGGTTGATGAACCTTCTTAGAGTAAGGGAGGTAGTAATAGGATAGCCAACCTGCGTAGTGCGGCAGTTTCATCACTTTTGATGGAAAAATAAAATTTCTAGACTGTGAAAACATATTTTGAAATTTAAGTGAAATCTAAGCTTAAAACCATTATAACGAAACTTCTAGAAACTAGAAATGAATTTAATTTAAGTGTTTTAAGCTCTCCAATCTCTTTATGGAACCCATATGTGTAAAATTCATATAATTGTAATGGGGTTTCTTCCTGAATCGTTGAAGTCAAAAAGGATGTTTACATCACAATAACAAAATAGATCCATGGCGGGATCTTTATATTAAAAAAAGTAGTAATATTACAATAGTAAAATATTTACAACTTAAACCAATAGATTTTTTTCCATGGATGCACTTCTTTCTCTCATGGCTCCTCCTCCTTCTCCTCTTTGAAAACCTGAAAACAAGAAAAGAGAAAATGAGGTTGTTCTGGGCAAATAGAAATAAAAAGAGAACCATAAGGAAATTTAGGGCAACCTAATGTTAAGGTCTAGAATAGATTCAATCCAATGGACCAAATTAAACCTTACCTCACATAAGTGGAAGGTATTTTTTGGGAATGTATTTTAAATAATAATTAAAAAAAGAACATGGGTAATGGGGTGAATGGGGTCACTTAGCGGCTAGGTAAAATAATTAAACCTTTGAGTTACAAAATAATGTAATCTTGGTTCAAGATAAATGATTAAACTAATGAAGCTTAAGAGATGTTTTAAACTGTAAATATAGATTAGGAAGTAATTTAATAATATTTAATTATTAATTTACTTATGTTTTCACAAGCTTGTGTAGAAAGACCTTAACCAAGAAATTTATTAATCGTGGAAATGTCCAACCTTGCAAACCACTTTTAAATAACAAAATAAAGATTATTTCTACTTGATTATTAATTTATTAGTTCTATTTATTTTGACAGAATGTTTTGTGAGCATTACATCTTACTACACCAAGTTAGACATGCTTGTTATATATATTTATCAATTGCTTATAATACCTTAAAATATTCATTCATCCAAAAACTAATTAATATCACATTGACTAGAAAATTTAGTCTATAACAATATGTGAAACTAATAAACCACAATCCTAATCAATAAGATGATGGCACAATACGAGTAGTGCTTCAACTAACCTAACGATTGATTGACATTGAATTAAATAACCCTCTTATGCATAAAAAATAGAAACATGGGTTCTGGTGAAGCAACTATACATGCCGCTAAGGTTTGTTGCATTAGAAAAAGGGATGAAATCATAATTTCTATCTAGTTCATATGAGTAGGTAATATT
Organism: Taxus chinensis; assembly: GCA_019776745.2. Classification (NCBI taxonomy): domain Eukaryota; kingdom Viridiplantae; phylum Streptophyta; class Pinopsida; order Cupressales; family Taxaceae; genus Taxus; species Taxus chinensis. The sequence continues at coordinate 458,924,286 of CM034155.1, read as the reverse complement.
GAATTATCTTTTAAAGGGTTGAGTTCTACTTTTATCAGATATATCAGTCATTATTAGTAAAGATACCACTCTAAAGAATACCGCAAAAATATGGAGTTTAAAGTAATATAAATGTTTCAAATCCATAGAGATAAGAAAATTTATTCGTGGAAATGCATCATAAAGTAGAGACACATAATAAAAATATCTTATAATTTCCACAGTGGATGGAAATATCTTAACCTTATACATCAGTGAGAAGATGGGGTGGAGATGTTGTCCTCATTTTTCATTACAAGATTTTTGTTCCATATAAGTGAGGAATACAATTTCTTACTAGCCCACAATCATCCCTAACTTGTCGGAGTCTTTTCCTAAATTAGTTTTTTTTCATCTCGAACTATTATTCTCATCAAAACACGTGGTTTAAAAAAAAATGGACTCAAACGGACACCTGGAGCTCAAGTTATGACCTTGTCAAGTTCCTGCTAATTCGGGCGCATCAAACTCCTATTTCAATTGGGAGGAAAAAGGAGGTGGTTCCCATATTCATTTCTCCTTTTGGCTTGATTTCAAGCCTATGTGTTTTCGATAAAGTTGTAAATATTATTGAATATGTCCATTTGAGTGTGTTGCAAGTTTGTGGATTGTATATTTTAGTGGAATCCATTTCATGTAGAAAGTTGTAAAATGTTGTTCACGATCGCTCATTGTTCTTTGGTTGGGGCTTGGGGGCCTCTAAGGGGATGGATTCTCCTCTTATTGGATTAAAGGTTGGGTGGATAGTGTCACATATCCTCCTTTATTTTTATGTGATCCAAGTTTTTGAATAATTAAAGAATGCAAGATTGAAGCTATAAAGTTCGGAGAATACCTTAAAATAAAGACTTTTGTTTTGAACTTGTTGAAGAATCTCTATGTTGTGACTTGATCATTCTATTATTACCACTTAGAGTAAAAAATTGTAAATTTTGTACGCTTGAAAGAAAGTTTTATAATATTTCATTTATTCCAATTTTTGGTGATTGAGTGAATGAAGAAGTTATTGTATTGCAAAAAGAATGTTATTGTAACTTGTAGTTATCATATTTATATTCATGGTTGAAAGGATACATTTCAAAGTATGTTCAATACAAGAAAATTTACATTTCATGTTGTCAAAGGTTGTATGATTGAATGAAATAAAAAACTATGCATTTGTAATTTTGATTTATCAAACTAGATATCTTATCACTATATACCGAATAATGAATGGAATACACCCTCATTAAAATTAATGTTGCATTAAAAAAGAACTTATGTTGAAAATTGTAAAAAAAATTGCATTATTTAAAGGTTTTTCTTTCGGGTAACAGAACTACCGCCCTATGAAGAGTGGTGGTTTCATAACCCCTGCCCAGCATAGAGAGGTGGTTGATGAACCTTCTCAGAGTAAGGGAGGTGGTCATAGGATAGCCAACCTGCGTAGTGCGGCAGTTTCATCACTTTTGATGGAAAAATAAAATTTCTAGACTGTGAAAACATATTTTGAAATTTAAGTGAAATCTAATCTTAAAACCATTATAACGAAACTTCTAGAAACTAGAAATGAATTTAATTTAAGTGTTTTAAGCTCTCCAATCTCTTTATGGAACCCATATGTGTAAAATTCATATAATTGTAATGGGGTTTCTTCCTGAATCGTTGAAGTCAAAAAGGATGTTTACATCACAATAACAAAATAGATCCATGGCGGGATCTTTATATTAAACAAAGTAGTAATATTACAATAGTAAAATATTTACAACTTAAACCAATAGATTTTTTTCCATGGATGCACTTCTTTCTCTCATGGCTCCTCCTCCTTCTCCTCTTTGAAAACCTGAAAACAAGAAAAGAGAAAATGAGGTTGTTCTGGGCAAATAGAAATAAAAAGAGAACCATAAGGAAATTTAGGGCAACCTAATGTTAAGGTCTAGAATAGATTCAATCCAATGGACCAAATTAAACCTTACCTCACATAAGTGGAAGGTATTTTTTGGGAATGTATTTTAAATAATAATTAAAAAAAGAACATGGGTAATGGGGTGAATGGGGTCACTTAGCGGCTAGGTAAAATAATTAAACCTTTGAGTTACAAAATAATGTAATCTTGGTTCAAGATAAATGATTAAACTAATGAAGCTTAAGAGATGTTTTAAACTGTAAATATAGATTAGGAAGTAATTTAATAATATTTAATTATTAATTTACTTATGTTTTCACAAGCTTGTGTAGAAAGACCTTAACCAAGAAATTTATTAATCGTGGAAATTTCCAACCTTGCAAACCACTTTTAAATAACAAAATAAAAATTATTTCAACTTGATTATTAATTTATTAGTTCTATTTATTTTGAGAGAATTTTTTGTGAGCATTACATCTGAGTACACCAAGTTAGACATGCTTGTTATATATATTTATCAATTGCTTATAATACCTTAAAATATTCATTCATCCAAAAACTAATTAATCTCACATTGACTAGAAAATTTAGTCTATAACAATATGTGAAACTAATAAACCACAATCCTAATCAATAAGATGATGGCACAATACGAGTAGTGCTTCAACTAACCTAACGATTGATTGACATTGAATTAAATAACCCTCTTATGCATAAAAAATAGAAACATGGGTTCTGGTGAAGCAACTATACATGCCGCTAAGGTTTGTTGCATTAGAAAAAGGGATGAAATCATAATTTCTATCTGGTTCATATGAGTAGGTAATATTGAAGTATCTTTTACAGGGTTGAGTTCTACTTTTATCAGATATATCAGTCATTATTAGTAAAGATACCACTCTAAAGAATACCCCAAAAATATGTAGTTTAAAGTAATATAAATGTTTCAAATCCATAGAGAAAAGAAAATTAATTCGTGGAAATGCATCATAAAGTAGAGACACATAATAAAAATATCTTATAATTTCCACAGTGGATGGAAATATCTTAACCTTATACATCAGTGAGAAGATGGGGTGGAGATGTTGTCCTCATTTTTCATTACAAGATTTTTGTTCCATATAAGTGAGGAATACAATTTCTTACTAGCCCACAATCATCCCTAACTTGTCGGAGTCTTTTCCTAAATTAGTTTTTTTCATCTCGAACTATTATTCTCCTCTATAAATTAGTTTTCTAGAAATTAATTCAATGATATTAGTTCTCACACAATGCTAATACCATCCTTAAAAAATTGTAATGCAATAGTAACTCGGGGCAACCAACAAGGTCTACAAACAAAAATAGTCCAATCACTAGTTAGTGAATTTTTGAAATAGAAAACAAGAACACAACATAAAACCACTTTTATTTAAGAGAAGTATTGTTGTCTACATTTAAAATGATTCAATTATTCTATATTAAACATTAAAATGCTTCAATTTATCTATATTAAAAATAAAGACTTGTAATTGGCATGAGACAATGAGGCCATGAAATATTAAAATTGAAATGCTAAATTGTAAGCTGGAAGTGCATGAAACTTTCATAGGTGAGAAGTATAAACATAATCATATAGCGTGTTTTATTGATTTGAAAGAGTAATAAACTAATATTAGTTTCAAGGTTTAAGGTATTTATGAACAAGAAGATCACGATTCTATTCTTCTATTCATATACAGTCATAGTAATTTTTATCATCTATGTGGGAACCTCATAACAAGTGCAAAGATGGAAATATGTTATTTCTAAAAAACTATGACTATAGATAGTAGTCACAATTTCCAGTTTATGTCACTGAGAGTCACGTCTCCTTACATGCCGCAGGGTTTTACAAGATTACATAGATATATCACTTTTGTTCTAGTTTATTGCCTCTTTGCATCATGAATATCAAAAAAATTCAAGAAAAAATTTATGGAACACTAACAAACATAGGGTTTGGTAATTGTAAAACAAGAAAAATGCACCATGAATTTGGCAGTTTGGAAGCAAAAATATAATAAATACTGACATCCCCGAGCTTTAACAACCAGGGAATAATAAAAATGTGCAACGAGCATAACAATATTCGAGCTTTATTATACTAAAAGTTAAGGGTTTATTGTTGTTACTGAATATTGTAAGGCTAAAAACCTTCTAAAACATTGCTTGGAGGATTCCTTGTTTGTTCTTGTAACGGGTCCCTATCCACATCAGACTGTAACAAAGTGTAAATTTTTTACCAAAAAGAGAATCACAATAGTTAAAACTCTAAAATATAAATCTAGCTCATATATCATCTCACTAATTAGAAAGCAAAATTTTGAACCAAAAAAATGCCCAAATTAAATAAGATCGGTGTAACAACCACAATTTCAGACACACAAGATAACATAGCAAAAATACAGAATATATTTTTTTACTTGTTTGAAACATAAAATGACACAACAGGTCATCACAATGACAACAAGGAAACACTCAACAACCATCAAGGAAAGTTTAATATTCTCTTTGACAAGGCACCACAGAAACAACCAAATCCTTAATACCTAGTTAAAATTCAGGACACCTATGGTGCAAGATCCTTTAAGGTTATGTACTCAGTAGGACATCTTACAAGACTTGACTCTACTATCTATAAGACTTAGGTTTGATTCAAGAAAAAGGAATCTTCTTAAAAATGTGAACTTATTACTTTTATACTATCGACTAATTAGCTTGAGGATAAGTTTTCTGAAAGAGGTTCCTCTAAAGACTGGAAAAAACTAGATAAACTCATTGCTCCAAAAATGGACACCTTCCATCTCTCACCAGGTTACTTATTCATTCCCAAGATATTGAATCTAGATTCATACCTCCATTGCACAAGCTGACTAGAGTAAACTTGAACTGAAGTGGAGTGCCATTAAGGTTCGGAACTACAACCTCCTTATACCAGGATCAACAATTAACCACGCTTAAGAGAAGACTACAATGTACTATAGAAAACGTTAGAGTGAGAAGGTAAATTTATTTCATAATGATGATCTCTTTAGTTATTAACTGGTATTTTAATGAGAATTAAGACTTTAAATGGATTAGGGTAAAATATTCATTTAGCAACTCTTGTTTAAATTCGACAATGGATACACATGGGGTCCCCACAATGGAAGCACATGACTTAATGTTTCATAAAATGAGAATAAAGTTTAATCTGTAGTTTAAGGTTAACAAGGGTAAATTATTTTACACTGGTAGATAACTACTTTCTTTCCAATTAAAGACTCTTAATTTTATCAACCAAGTACAACTTCATTATTATCTTCTTTATTTATTCATCTATGTATTTGTCTTATTTTATTTTTGGTTGAAAGGCCTTACTAGAGTCAAATTTCTTTGTAACTACCCTTTTCTTCATTGTCCTCCTCCTTGTTAACCCTAGTTAAACCATTGTTTAAACTTTAATGGCAGTTATCTTTCCTCCATGGAATCTTCGAGATTGTTCTCATTCCTGCAAGACGGTTCTCCTTCTAAACCGTCTCTTATGTATAAATATTTTTGCTAATATTGAATTTCCTCGGGGAGTCTAGTGGACACACAACAAAACACATTCAAAGTCACATAACTTATCTTAGGATTATTAGGGCTATGGATGCTTTCCCATATCTGGCAATTCTCTTAGGGATTCAAAATCATTGCAAGGTACAATCCCTACAGGATTCAATAAGTACAAGAAATATTTACTTGAGTTCAAGGTGAGGCGAGCTAGTTTCTTAATAATTGCAAACTCAGAGGAGCATAATTCATACACAGAATCATAAAATTTTGGAAAAAATAAAAAAAGAGTTGACACCCATATTCATTGGGATAATCCAAATGAAATTTGGATTGGAGGAGATGAAAATAGTGCAGGAGATTCAAACGAATTCAAATTTGGGGGTTCTATCTGAGACATTTTTTATTTTTAAATGAAAATTTGATTGTGTTACTGAATACATCACGCAATGACATAGGGGTTTTTTCAAGTCTACTGAGAAATTTAGGTGTTTATTCTGGGATTTTTGAATATTAAGAAATTACTTAATGAAGAAATCCATGTCTTAAATTATGAAAATATTTGAAATAATAGGAGGTTAGCGATTCATTTTTTGGGCTAAATAATGCCAAATGATTATTACAAGGTAGCTCAAATGTTGACCTCTATTAAAGATTGAGGGATATCCATCCCCCAAAGATGCCCCTGAGATGTTTTCTAGGTTAAATAATGCCAAATTGGATGCCATCATCGTCGTTCTTCTGAAAATTCCCCTGAGATGTTTGGCAGTCATTTGCAGTCCCAATCTCAACGTCAATGTACCCATGCTCATTACAGGGACATGAAATTATACTCCAGTCAAATTCAATTATTTTTGAGTTGACCAAATATTAGAGCAATTACAATGTTAATTATTTTTTCTTCTCAAATAATTTGATGAATTTTTTGGTAAAACCCAACTGTTTTAGTTATTTTTTCAAATTTTCAAGCTTCCACCACCAGTGTGAGAATAAGAATAACACTTGTCATCTCTACATCAATGATTGATTGAATGTTGTGCAAAATAATTACTGATTTTAAATGATTAATGAAATTTTTTTTGTCATGATATGAATGATTCCTGGATTTCACTAACCTTTCATCTGATTTTGAAGCTTATTTTTACTGGTAATTTAAAATAAATGGGAATTAAGAATACAAGAATATTCTCAAGCTACCTGTTTATTGAGAATCATAAAAAACTCAACGTTTAGAATTATTTGATCATAACATGTGTTCTATTTTTTTAGATTCTAGATTGCTTGTGTATGCATATATATCAGAAATGTTTTGTTGATTTTTTACATATATAACTATTATTCATATAAATGCTTTTATTAATTAAAATAGGTAATACCTTTTCTGATTTGTATGTTCATTGCAAGGCTTTATACTACTGAATATTATTGGTGTTAATTATATTATGGTACCTCTAATCATGTATTGGGGAATTTCCCTATGTTAGAAATATCTTAACGTTTTTTGATGAAGTTAAAATGGATTTGGAGGAAAGGCCAGACTTCTCGTAGAACCATGGCCCATCTTGCAAAAACTTAATCAAGATTTCTCCTACCAAGACTCGTACTTCCACTGTGCATTCCCATTTTCTTCTGCACCAGTCCCTAACAAAATGAATGTTTGGCCTAAGTCTTGTGAAATGTTCTAAAGCCATAAACTCCAGAATCTTTCCTTAGCCTTGTTGACCACTATCCTTGGCACCGTCAAATGAGGATCGACATCAGGGCAATTCGGAATGATTTTTAGTGGATCTTGTGGCACTGACCCAAAAATTCTAGCAACCCACGATGAAGGGACCACATCTGAATCCCATGGCCCATTTCATTTTTCTATCCCTGGACCAACACTCTCGCCATTCGTTCACAACCCCCTCTTTTCGCCATTCTCTCACAACCCTTTGTCTTTGTCTATCGTAGCTCGTGGTTTATTATAACTAATAAAATTAACCCACATTCATGGTTTATATCATTAAGTGTGCTATTTTTTGTGCATTATTTATTTTACACTGATAAATAAATTTGTACTCACCTACCACAAGCACTCATAGATGATGTTGCTATGAATAAATAATTATTTTTCTACATCTCAATCCATTCTCACAAATGAGAGCATTTTTCCTTCCATACCTAAAGTAAATATTAAATGCAATTACTAGCAATGTAATACTTATAATAAATCCTTCTTTATTCCTATCGGCCTCTCACAAGCACTTATGGATGTTTTTGCTAGTTTATTATCTTTAGAAAAAAGGAATTACAGCCCACTAAAACCATGCCTAGAATAGCATTGATACCAATAACATGGAGGGTTATTAGACATGGAATTTTTATGACCCTAAACAAGAAATTACTATTATATAATGAGAACACAAAACATGGTTATAAAATTTCTATTCAACATGGCACTCGAACCAAAGGTGTCAAGATATTTGATTTTACTTTGGCTAAAAAATATAAGTTAACAAAATAGTCCAAGCCATGCTACCACATTTTCATTACTGCAATGATATCATAAAGAAAATATACATAACAAGGTGATGATCGAGTTTTAATCCTCACAAAGATAATTACAAGTTTTTCTACAAAAGGATAGGATAACTTCATTTCAAAAATGCCAAAAATCAAAGGCAAGAGGCCTTCCGAACTCCATTAGAAGCACCATTGCAAGATTTACGATAGAATATACATTCTTGCAAGGAACTTCATAAACAACTTGATGAAACCTTTATCAATATTTCCTTTTATCTACTCACAAAATCCATCTACACAAGTATAATCTCGAGTCAGTTAACAAGAACTAAGCATGTTATGACTACACATTGCAACAGTAAGCTATAATTTTACAATACCATGAAAGGAATGTTCTATTTGAAGAATGGTTTAAAGCACAAACCAGAAATCACAAATTCTTCACACGGGATACGATTTTTTTTAACCAACCATCAAGAAGGAAGTCAAATATTCTAATTAAGAAAAAAGGTCAAGAGTATTGGGATTTCAATCATGTAATCCTATAGATTACGTGATTGAAACATAATACTTGGTCCATCAATCACTAAAATAGATGAGAATCCCAAATCATACTAGATATATTCATAGATGTGAAACAAAAAGGTACAAATCAGTCCTTCCAGGAGGAATGTTTCATTGGCCTAAAACTAGAGAAACAAAACAAGGTAAGAAGGCTGAATCATCATGTGATAAAAGGATTTGAAAATTAAAGTTCAACCTACAACTAATTTCTCTCATCGAAAAGAGACTCCACAAGGTAATGATAAGAGAAGAAGGATAGATGAAAAAACCCAAGATGACAATACTCGACAATCAAGTTACTTGCAAAAAATAAATTACGGGGCAGCGAAAGGCCTTATATTTTAAACTCCATTTAATACGAGGTTACCATCTAAACATCCTTTTGGGTTTCCTAGCATAATAGGATTTGCAACCCCAAAAGAAGCAATCCATAGTTAGAGACTAAACAAGAACTTTACCACCTCTTCCTTACAAGATCTTTAACAGTAATACAAGATAACATAATCAATACCACTCTTCCGATGAATTGAAAAGAGTCACAAACAACCATTAATCTTAGCAAAAAACCTCCCCATAATCGACAACTTATCTAAATAATATAATGGATAGTAACCTCCAAATGTCATTAATGATTTTTAACACTTTTCTGATATAGGCCAGCAATGCATTTATATAATAAATTCCATTTGTAATCCCAAGAATATCCTCATGACCTAACACCAAATGTCATGAGTTAACAAGAGTCCTATTTCAAAATCAAAACAGTCATCCCATACACGTTACGAATTCCAAAACCAACAAAGAGGTTTGATCATAAACTTATGACCCTTAATAATACGTTCACTAACGATCCACAAAATAAACACAATTCCATCATGAAAGAAAGATGACTACGCTCATCTGAATAATCCAACACTTAAAAATAATAATCTAAGTGTAATACCTAAATCTTAAAGATTCAATATTCAACTTAATGTTTTTAACAAAGTATAAAATGGAACATTACTTCCTAGCCACTTTGAGTTGTTCGAACACCTAACCATGTTTGACGTGCTCATGGCACCACATGAACACATCAAAGAAAGGACAATTGATCATGCAACTAAACCTCTACATTCAAAGACATCCAACCAATTCTATTTTTCTGAGAGAGATTAGCAACAAAGTGTTATCACAATAAATTCTCTACCCCCGCCTATGGGCATGGTACATTTAAGTATAAATAATACCCCCACTCAATTGGTAAAATAAATTTTCATCATCGGTAAAGCAGGGAACAATTTCGCAGATTGAAGAGATTTTTAAGATCACAAGGTTATAATTTTCAAGAAGTTCTATAAAGAATAAGGTAAGATCATGCTTTCCTATACACTTATCAACAAGGTAGTTACATCTATAGATCCTTTACAATTCAATGGTCTTTAAGAGAAATTACAATTCTTAACAATCTTCAACTATGAGATCCACCACCAGAAAACAAAACACATCCAGTAATAAAATAGATTTATACTTGGAAGAAAACAAGTTCCAGCACCCTATATCCCAAAGGCGTTATTATCTATAATTTGCAAACAACCATTTCCTTATTTTAGATTCCAGGGATTTATTTTAGCAAGACATTGTATGCACAAAATTTTCAATGGGCTTGCCCATTGAACCCATTCATTTCTCTTTTATTATAATTTCAGTGTTAACCAATTTGAAGTCTCGAAAAAATATAGTAATATCTCTATTATAAGATAATGTTTGAAAGTGTAAAGATTTCAATTTCATTGAAATGTAAAAGAATATGTAATCATTTTGCTACCTGCATAAAACTCCTTATTAGACTAAAATCTCACAAAGAACAACGAATGAGAGTAATAAAACCAAGCCGAATACAGGGAACTCATAGAAAATCACATAAGTAAGACAATGAATGGGGGGTCTATCCAGGAATGGTTAACCATTACGAGTTCACCCAAAGGGGGGGTGATTGCAGGAAGGATTTTCAGCCATAATATACTTCTCATACCCAGTAAGTAAAATATTTAAGAAAATGTGAAATCCCCCTTTTATTCTTTCCAACCCAGTCACTAGAAACCCAGTGATTCAGAAGGAGAAAATAGAGGGAAAAAATACACTCAAGGAAATAAAAAAATAACCACAAAGCAGACCATTTCAAGAAGCCATTCAGGAAGATAATCATACATTTCATGGAAGTATAGAAAGGGTACCATAAAATTGTAGATTTTAGGCTTAACATGCTTGAAATGAGCTACCATGATGGTATGCACATGGCAGTGCCAATGCACACCCACACCACAAAACCTCTTCCTTTTCTTTCACTAGCTAGACATCCATGTTTGCCTTCAATTTGCAATCTTCTCTCCAAACCACCCATACAGCCAGGAACTTAAGCTTGGCTTTTTTCCCCCAACACCAAGCCAAGGAGTAAAATAAAAAAATAAGAGAAAACATGCAGCCAACATGGTGAAGTAGTGGGTGGGTGTCATTTATTTCATGCATTAAAATATTGTCAGGTGGTCAACCACCCTCCATGCCAAAGGGGATTCAAATAGAAAAAAGAAAATAGCACAAAACCATACTTTTTGCAAGAGGAAACAAAAAGAAAATAATGCTGAGAACAAACATAAAATCATTTGGTGAAGGCCATGTACAAGGCTAGGTCACTGCTAAGGAGTTAAGGGGTGGTGGTTGAAAATATTTATTTGAGCATTAATTAACAACCCCATCAAAGCTTGAGCAACACACAACCTCTCTACGCATGCACAAGTCAGAAACTAAAGAAGAAAGAAGCCCAACACCTACGCCAACCAAGACGGTTAAAAAGCATATAATTGGCATAAAATCATATTTTCCTTTCATTAAACAATTAAAACCACATGTGAGCAGGCCTACTTGTCCTAGGAGGAAGAAAACTAGGGGTTGATGTTTGAAAGAAAACACGGATCAACGATCGATCATGGCACCACGATGGGGTAATCCCTACTTCAATGTGGGATGAAGTTAGGTCTATGGGAGAAATCATAACGAAACACCTAAAAAAATATAGAGATAATTAATATAAGATATAGATAATAATCGACAACAAAGTAAAAAGTAATAATTATAATAATATAAAAATAATGGCCGATTGACAATAGAATTAAAAATATGATTATTATCATTTTTATTATTAATGTTTACAAATAAAAAAAATTGTTATTATTCATTTTAGCAATGACCGACAGTCCATCTCGACAATTCAAGAACACGATTTTTCTTTAATAGGACAAAATCGTACCGTTGCAGGCCCATGAATAGAAAACATTGACAGTGACACAAGCATGCACGAAGAAGAGGGAGAACGCTGATTATTCTCTTTGACAAAGGCAAAGCCAACTAATGATCAACGAAAACACAAGGGCGTTTAATGCTTAGCAATGCGGTCGCCAAAGAATGAACAAGGGTAACGTCGAATGGGGCATTACAATCAGAGTGCGAAATTATCAAGAAACACACAACAAAAAATAAAATTTTATTTCAAAATCCAATATAGATTTCATCCGACTGTAGTAGACTACAAAATTTTAGACCAAATGTGTAGTAGAATAGTGGAAAATTAAGGTAAAATATCTCATGTAAACCACCTCAAAAATGAAGAAACGTGCAAGGAAAGAGGCCAAAATTTTAACTATTTTTTTAAATGAAGTTAATATTTCATGTTATTACTAATTGAGCATCTAATCAATTTGTTACTCGTCTGCAATGGTGAAGGTGAACCCTATAAATTTTGTGAACCCTAAATTGCGATCTGTCGGCAACATCCATCATAATGGTGATGTGGGGTTACAGAACCAAGGAAGTATTGAGAATGACAACAATTATCTTTATTATTCTGTTGGTTTTGATGGCTCTTTCTTACGATTGGAGGAAGGATTTCACCACGGAAACACTCTCCTTACTACACGGAATAGAAGCACAATCTTGCAGAATGGTAATGACATCCCTAGAACATTTAAAAATAGTGGATCTAGTTTCAGGATCATTGGCTGCATAGATAGATCCAACTCACTCCAGGGTCTCAAGGGAAATATTGGAAGCGTTAATACTAGTAACTATAGGCTACAGGAGACTTCCTCTAATCAAAATAGCAAAATCGGATATGAACACACAGTAATCTCTAGTGGAGATAAACCCTGTGGTGCAAACAGGAAATTTGAAGTTATTGACAAAGGAGACAAGGAAAATAAAGATCTAGCCTCCAAGTTTATATAAAATGGAGATAAAACCCATGCTCATTACAAATCGGTTATGTGTGGATCTGGTGATGGAGAGAGAGAAACAGGGATCGGATAGAACCAAGGAAAATAGAACAGTGCTAATCGGTCTAGATATTATACTTCAACGGTCTCCAAACAAAAGGAAAATGCCAGAAATGAGTTCTTGAAACCCTCCCAGGAGGTCTCGACATTGAAAATTGATGAAGATCTGCTTTTTAAGGTTCTTAAAGGGGAGGAAAATCTCTCCCAGCTGGGTCTCATTTGCAGATTTCCCAAATTTCGGCCTAAACTTTCTCATCTCCATGACTGGATAGCCCAGAGATGGAGAGAAAGAATACAAGGTAAGATTGAGCTTTATCCTTGTGCTAGAGCTTATTTCATTGTTGTCTTTGAAACTCCTGAAGATAGGGATTTAATTTTTAGCCAACATTGGGTTTGGGGGGAACACGAGCTTATGTCCAAACCTTGCTATCCATCTTTCGACCCTTTAAACGAGTCTTTTGATACCTACCCGATTTGGATTTGCTTACCAGGACTCCCGCTATAGCTTTGGAAAAGATCTTGTCTCATTGCTATAGGAGATACTCTAGGATCTTGTGCGGCAGTTGATGATAAGACCTCCATTCAAACCCATACCACTTATGCTCGAATCCTGGTTGATCTCGATACCCGCAAACCCTTACCAGCAGAAATCAATCTATAGATCAGTTAAAGGCTCTGGGTGCAGAGGATAGGCTATGAGAGAATTGCCTTCAGATGTCGGCGTTGCTTCCAAAATGGTTATGTTATAGACGATTGTGAACATTCCAAATGAAAGACCAAAACTGCATGGTAGAAGGATTCTCTACCTGGACATCTTACAATTGACTCAGATCTGGTTGAGGAATCTAGTGCCCCCTACAAGTTGACTCACCCGTCGTGAATGGTTCGTAGATCAATACGGAGAAGCTACCTCAAGACTATTCTCTTCAGGGTGCTGATTTAGTGATTAAGGATGCTTCGACCGCCCTACCTATATGTCACATCCCTATCAAATCTGTTGCAGTTGTTCTTCCGATTGCAGTGGATGCAGCAAATCAGGAATGGACAGTGGTGGATAGGAAAAAGAAGGGAAATGCCAAATCTAAAATCCCCACCATATCAGACAAGTTATGATTCTTGTCCTTTTAGGTGATATTATTGCTACATCTAGGCAAATGGCTTGTTGCGCAGTTGCTAGGCAGCTGTGTTGACGTTAAGTAGTTGTTTTTTTGCTGTTTTTGTAGCAGCCGGGATACTTTTGCTGGTTTTAATCTTGGCAGAATTTTTTCTGTTGTTGGGCTTTTTGGGGTAAAATCAAGCTTTTGAGCACTATTGTACAAGGGTATAGTCCCTTTCAAAAAACTATTTATCGATAATAAAAAAAATATTTCATGTTGTTATACTCCCTAGTGCAAACTGTAGAAAAATAAGAGAAAAATTGACAAAAAAATTCAACTATATTTGAAATCAAAACTATACTAAACTGCAAAAATTCTGAGAAAAAGCTTAGGAATTCAAGCTATAACCTGAAATTGAGCTAAGATTTAATCTTTGACTAAGCATCAGTGCAAAAGTTGAAGCTATGTACAAAGAAAAGTTAAAATTCAATTTACAGTTCGGAACACTATCCACCTATATAAAAATACCCCATAAAGAGGCAGGAAATTAGCTCAAATTTTTAGCCGCAATTCACAATCCAGTCAAGATTTTTGCGTACATTGTGTGAGATATTACTTGACAGATCGGTTTGGGCATCAAATCCCCCTATATGTTTACCCTGCAGAACAAATTTACCATTTGAATTCGCTAAACTTTACACAAAAATGAATTCAACAATAGAAATGATGAAGTAAAGAATTGCTGCCTACGGATGGTCTGAAATGTTAAGGATTTCCGTTTTGTTGATGCATCCAGCCGTCCAGGTTTCAGAGTTATCGTCCAATCTTTTGCTCGTCAGTTCTTATAAATAAAATGCGATAAACAAATACAAAAGCTTGAAATCTCTCCCCAAACAGTTGCATGCAGGAAACCTGGTGGATACTCAACCACACAACAGCTGTCAGTCCTCCAAGTACATGGCAAATTGTAAGAGGCAAATAAGACTTTATAAAAACCCAGAAAGCAAGTTTGGCAATGAGGAATAAAATTCCACTAATCAGTGAACACAGAAATAATACAGAAATGTTTAACGTACAAACAATATTAAAAAATTTAACTCAAGCTATGGCTAAATTGTATTTGTCACTCAGTCACATACATATTAATAGTGGGAGACGAAAGCAAGAGTATCCTGCACGGCAGGTACTAACAATGCAATTCATTTAATAGACATTAATTCCTCGTTCATGCTATCATAATGTGATGGAAATTTCCGTGTGAATAATAAACATGGAAAAATTAGCAATGATTAAGACTAAAGTGTAACCGGAAATTTTTTACTCAAGAAGAGTTGGTTGTATTTATGTTTACCTTGGTACTGTGTAATTTTCGAATGAAAAAACGTATATTGAGAGAGTTTCGGACGGTTATGCTAAAGTAAGTACCCCAAATTTCAAGCTACACAATAAGGTTAAATTTGAATGAATCCCCTAGGCAGAAAATTTGTCCCTTACTCAATGTAGAATAAATTACATATGAAGAACATCATATATAACCAATTCCCGCAATCCTGTAGAATAAATAATACACAAGAAATACAATAATATAAACTAATCCATCCAAGGGTAAAGATTTTGAACCCAAAATCTTACCTTTGTTGTAGGAGCATTTCAATATTCGTAAAACCCAGCAAAATGGTATACACAACTTATAGTTTTCTTTTGTTCCAGAAATATTCGAATAACCCACCTATGATCAAGTGAAGACAGGAAATTATCATTGTTGGGAAGATTATTGTTATGATTTGTATACATCATCCCGTAAATTATTCAGAAAACACCACGTTTTCAGGATTTGTTTGGAATCCAGTAAGGGAAAAGGGGCCTTCACGAAAGAACATTAGCGTAAAGAAAAGGAACTTAAACAACATTTCCCCTTTTCAAAAGTTTTTAATATTAACGATAATGAATCATGTGCATCAGATCCATTGATGGAAAAAGGAATCCATCTTCCTACTTATTAACATATGTGGGAGGACCTTTACCAAGGAAAATACCTGAAAAAAATAAAATAATATGTAAGTTTGTATCTTTGTTATCTAGTGGAGGGTGGAACAATTTTGGGCGAAGAGGTGGTGATAATGCTCCATCCCCAACTTTAGATAAGGTCGCATTGACTATGTTTGCAACCGCAACAATGGAATGAGAAAAAATCTTCTTGTAATAAATCGAGAATTCCAGGCAAAGAGATCAAGGGAAACATGAAAAAGAAGGGATACCCCTTAGAAAAGAAATCATATGTATAAAATGGCGTATGGAGGCCGTTTAGAGGAGATGTTCTGATATTGAAGCATTTCATTTTCTGTGGCTAGATGTGGCTTGGTTTAAGAATCAAAATATATGAAAATTCAAGGAGACAATTATGAAAAAAACAACAACGCTTACCAAGAAAGCCAAAAAAATATGAATTCTTTTATGTTGTGCAGTCCTCACCGGATTCTTGGGTTTTGCATGTTAGTATAGATGAAATGATAAAGCCAAATATAAAGATAAATGATTGAGGAGAAGTCAATTATTATCAGGCGAATCTTCTGTATAATTATCAGAGAGGGGAGAAAGAGGCTCTTGGAGAACGATGATTGATCCACTGGTAGCTTGCTTCAAAGAAATGGAAAGAAAAAGTTTTGAACTGTATCCATAAATAATGTTTCTACAGCGGTTTCATTACAAGCCGGAATCATACTAATGCTTCTGCAGCCGTTTTCTGCAGGATGACAAGAAAAGAACAAGACATAATATTTCCAGCTGTTATTCAAGAATTTGGTGCTCATGCACAGAAATTATTGAAGAGTTTTAGGCACGTGTCCCTTAACTCAACGAGAAACTGCAGAGGAGGTTTTAAATTAGTTAACAAAAATGCATGACCACCATGAGAATATGAAATCGATTATGCAATATGCCCTCCCAG
This sequence comes from Taxus chinensis, assembly GCA_019776745.2. Classification (NCBI taxonomy): domain Eukaryota; kingdom Viridiplantae; phylum Streptophyta; class Pinopsida; order Cupressales; family Taxaceae; genus Taxus; species Taxus chinensis. Next base: position 458,907,408 of record CM034155.1, on the reverse strand, counting down.
ATCATTTTGTCTTTGCTATTAAGAGAAATTTAGATTCAAATACTTATTTGGAGGAAGATACCGATTTGGTCCCTGAGACTCCACTTAGAGAAATTTCAGTTGAAAAAAATAAAGGAAACTTAAATGTTGAAATTCAGACGAACAAAAGTATTGAGCCAAATTCGTGTAAAGCAGCTAAAGAAAAAGTTCCTCCCCTTTTTCTTTTAAAAGAAAGTGCATATCAGCTTATAGGAACTCTTGAAGTTACTCTGAAGATGTGTCAGAAGGGTGGAAAACTGTGCATAACAAGAAAAAACTCATTCACAAGAAAACTGTTTCTCCTACCTAGTTGTCTCTTTTGCTGCTCGGTAACGATTCCTTTTTATCTCTTGTTGTATTTAATGTTCTATCTAGGCTTACAGGCCTTCTATATACCTGTGTATAGCCCTAGTCAAAAAACCAACTTTTACCTATTATAAAAAAATATTCCGAACAAACCAGAATTAAAAAGTAACGCAAATGTTATATTAGATAATATTTAAACATCATGTAAATTGATGCATGAAATCATTTAGCGCGAGCTTAGACAAATATATCTCAAAAATATCTTCCGGCAAACTATAATGTCGTTTCCATCACCATTCATTTTGTTTGGTCTCATTAAAACTATGCAATTTGGCTGAAGTGGCCGCCCAAAGAATCAATAGACGTGTTTTTCTGTGTACTTCAAGATAAAAGGGTTGGGAATTACAAGGAACAGTTCCTCTTATTTAAGAGAAATCTCGGAACACAATTTCATCATCTTGTTAAGCAAGAACAATAAAAATGGCAGTGAAATTGGGAAGTGTGGTGGCTGTCAAAATGTTTCTGATATTGCCAATTTTGTTATTAATATTTGGAATGGTCATTTTGGTTTCTGCACACGAATCATGCAACGAGAATACTTGCACTAGTGATGGAGATTGTGTTGGCTTATTAGAGTCCATCTACAGGTGCTGTGACTATGGCCACTGTGGCAATGGTGTTGGCTATTGCGGATACTGTTAGAATTATATGGTATTGAAATCTCATCTTAATCTGCTCTCTCTAGAAAAGCAGAGGGTATAAGATGTAGATCAATAAATAAATGCGCGAAGTGAAAGCTGATATGAAAATAAAATAAATGAGGCATACGATAGTCTCAATCTTATTGGATTTGACTTATTGTATTGAAATTTCAATCTTGTGAGCATTAGTATGGTATTTAAATTTCAGTACCTAAACGTCAATATGCTGAATTTTAGCCCTCTTATGATTTTTATTGTAAATATGTATTTTAAATTATTTGTAGGTAATCTTATAACACAACTTTCACACGATTGTCAATATTTGAATATTAATTATAATTATTTTTATATATTTATTATAATTTTGTCTTTCATATAATAAATGAATAAAATTATGATCAATTGCTTGTGTGCTTTGATCAATGTATATATGGTGTTTCATAAGTGATAATGAGTAGTTATTATATTGATAATATTTTACAAAGTAGAATAGTCACATAAATGAAAATGTTTAACACGTGTCTATATGCTAATAGTATCAGCCAAACCTTAAAACCTTTAACATCCTAAGATCCTAACTTTTTGAAATATTTTCAATAAAACTTTAAAACATGAAATCTATTTAGAATTCTAAATATTGTTAGGAGGCTCAATTGTAGTTTATATCTGTAAAGGTAAAGGTGGAAGATGTCGATGAAAAAAATATGTAAACTGGATACTAGCAATTACACACAAGAATGCAATTTGAACACCTGAAAGGGATTAATTTTAGGAATGAAGAGTAAAGGATACACAAAGAACCAAATTTGAAGGTACTAAATTTGTCACTAGAAAATGATAAACAAGAACATAGAAGAGGGGGTCAGATGCGAAAAGAAATTGAGTTAATGAAGTAGACTTGAAAAGGAATGACAATTTGAACATTAAGTAAACATTATGTGTGGAACTAGAAAATAACACTATGAGAAAAGGGAGGAAGACATATGTAGATTGTTGAAAGATGAAAAGCCGATTATATGTAGAAGGAAAGGCAAAAGGAAATCCTAAAACCTAAGTGAGTAGCGATAGTAAGACATGGAAATGCATATAGGTGTTAGAGGGGAGGGCAATAGTTGTAAAAATGTTGGGATGAGGCTTGAGAATGTAGTCAAGACTCTTAATTTTTTGATAGATGTAGAAGAGGGCCTAAATTCATTTTAATGTAACTGTAAAAGGAGAAATAAGTTGTAATCCATAGATTTGCAAGGGAGGAGACTCTTGAGATAACAATAAAGGTAAGACCTTGTCGATCTCTCTATAAAAAAATGTCAACAATTGTTTTACTGAAAGTAACACTTAGAGACTTGTAGATAGTTAATGCCCAAACCATTTTGATTAGCAACTTTTTATGACCTCCTTTTGAATTTTGTGGAAGAGAAACATGCATGGGGGTTTGTGGGTGCCAACATGGCCCGATATATCTTTAAAATGTGATGACGACAAAAAGAGGTCTCTCAGGACGTGGTGTCAGGAATTGTCGTAAATAATGTAAATGATTGTGCATATTCAACCATTTACAAGTCCAGCACCAATTCACATTTTGTCGCGATCATGAATTTCTATTGTTTCCGAAGAAGAACTTGGTGTTACAATCTATCGTAATCAGGATCCCCATAACTCACAGGCTCACTATATTTTGTAGTGGAACGAGAGAACACAAGTTTCAAAGATTTCAACATAGTGAAGGTGTGCAACTTGACTTGGTCATTCTTTACAAAAAAATGTAGAGTCATTTAAGCTCTGAATTTATTCTTGTTAAATGCAATAATAAGTTTACAACGTGAGGAGTTATCAGTCCTTTATTCGAGGACATGCATCAAGGAATTTGAGAAGTAGTCGAAGAAATGCAACCTATGCGGTTGAAGAACCACATGTTAGTGGAAAATCATTTACAAAGAGAGGGATGTAACAAATCTCATCGAAATGTTGACACCATAAGAATTTCTTATATACAATAGAATGTCCAAGACAAATGGCAGTTGGCCCAAGTCATTGACAAGGATGATAGATCTTCCACTAAACTTTGATGTCTTGAAATGGGGAAAACCTTATTACAACCAATCGCCAATCTTGGTTAGAAATTTCCAAAAAATAAAACTCATTTGATCAATTATAATGCACTCAACATGTTTAAGGAAGTCTTGAAAATATTTCAAAATTTTCCCATTTATGGGTTTTATTTATTTGATAGGTATGCACAAACAAACATGTATCGTGGATGTTGAGATGTTGTATGCCACAACAACAGTAGGTTGAAGTAAAGGTATAGATGATTTAATTCTAGATGTTGGTAATGCAATTGTTGATTGGATATTATTAATGAGATATGATGTAACACTCATATTTTACACACACAAAAACAACAGTAAAAATACAAGAATAGTTTTTTTACTTACATTGTAGTACACATGACACTACAAGAAATCACTTCAGACAACGAACAACACATTATCTATTTGCACAAATATTAACCCACATGAATAACATGAAAAAACGTGATGGACAATAGGGCCACTTATTTTAATGAAAAGGCACAACATAAGGATTCCATTACAAGATGCACTATTAGATAGGGTCTTCCCACAACACAATATTTTAGGATTACACATTTATTACAATCATGTTTCAATATTTAACTTAAGTCCTAGAAAGGTTCATAATATGATTATCATACATTCCCTTTTCCTTTTTTTTAGGTCTCCTCTATATTGTTTAATATTTAACTTTCGGAGTATCTTATTGAATAAGGATCATTTACATTGTTGCAATTACTTGTTTAATTCACTTGTTTGTTATTATGGTATTTGTTTACACACAAGGCTATTTACATACATGCAAGGTTATTATGTCTTATCCCTAGGATTCACTCCTAAGGGCATTCATCTTGATCTTATTTCATACCTTCATTACCCAACAGATCAAGTGTAAGTCCAAAGGATGTGAAGTTCACTTTTTTTGTTTAAGAATTTAGGGTCAAGTTTCTTTCACTCATTTATAAATTGATAGTTGATTTACTACCTACTACAGATTATATACGAAATGGGTTCTGTATTCACAACAAGAGAGTTTAGTCCCATTACAAGGAAGATCATGTTTCAATTTCCTATGGAATAACATCCCACGATTACACTTCACAAGGTGAAGCGTCAATTATAATTTTACTATAGTTATGCTCCAACAATTAGTTAAGGATTTCGAAGACTCTTAACATGGCAACATGCTTCCTTATTTTGTTTCTAGATTAGGTTTCTAGAGTATCATTTTACATCCAACTTAAGAGCATTTTCCCTAATTAGGTTCATATGCCTTTGTAATGAAACGTGTAAAATATTTGCTAATAGGGTATTTGTATGTTTATTAGACTACTAGTCACTGCCTTAAGAGATTTATCTCTATGGACATGATCACATAGCTTATCATCATACATGTATTACCTAATAAGACTAGTGGGGAAAAAGGATGGAGTAGATCATCGTTTAAATGTTAGGGTTCACATTATATTTTACATAGGGTGGATCCCTTTCCTCACCACAAAATTGTTTAAACACCTTACATGAGTTATCTAGAATTTCACCTTTTTTCAAGAACAACTTTTTTTGGTTACCATTTCACCAACTAATCATAGCTTAATATGTTGCTAAGTTTTACAATAAAGCCTTAGTATTTCACCATTAAACCTAAACGATAAATGAGATTTGGTATCGATTTCATTTATGATCCCAAATCTTAAAGGCGACTTCCAAGGTTAGTTGGGAACCTTCGCCACTCAACATGTATGTCGGTCCAAGAGAATTTTACACTATGTTTAACGTTAGTTCCCAAGAGTAATACCTTAAGAGGACACATTTTCCTTATTGCACACATGATTACTAATCCTAGAAGGGAACCATAAACTCTAGATAATGTTTGACCATCCTAACTATCACGTTCATGGCGATGTCACTAAGCACATAGGATAAGATGAAAAACTCAAACCTGGGCTCTTAGTTTCTTAAGCTAGAAGGTGTTATAAAGTGTAAATATTTAAGTTCATTCTAAGGTTTTAGTTTCCTATGCTAAAAGAATCACACAGAAAGAATAATTATGCACAAATTTATACTAGGGTTTACTGCTTCATTTAGATTTATTTATTACATTTTCGAGGTAAGGAAAACAACAGACCAATTCTTTAATCATCAATTTCACAGTGGAATTCCACTATAATATATTAAATTCAATTTTAGTTAGCACATCTATTCAACCTTTACAATACAAATTTTGGGGATCGAAATAACACCCATGTTTAGATGAACATTTCCCTTAAACACTAACATCTTAAAAATATTACATAACTTCAATAATAAACCTTTTAATACTTCGCAAAATGTTGAATTATCCTCTAAAATCTCATTTAACATATATATCCAACCCCCTTTTTACCATATATAAATCTGAATCAAAAGAACACCTATAATTAAATGCACATTTCACAAAGCAACCCTAAACACTTGCAACTCATAAATATTACAAAATTTCAATAATACACTTTACTGTAACACAAGAATACACACACACAAACATATATATATATATATATATATATATTTCCATTAACATATATGAATTACAATAATACACAATGAGATACAACCACGTCGTTTCACCATCTTACTTGCATCCTGCAAAACCAAGTGAGCATGAAATCAACGATAAATTTCTGCCATGGCATCCACCTAAATCTAGCATAATTAACATTTTTAGTTTTTCATTTCCATAATAATAATAATAATTTTCACTCGAAAAGAGAGGGTTAGAGACATATATTCATTTCACATCATTTCTTAACTAAGGAGAGAGAAAGAGATAGGGAAGAGAGAAAATATTTTTCCAAAATTCCAATTTCACACAACAAGTAACAAGATAGAGTTCCCAATAGTTATTTGTAAGTGTTAATAAGTTTCCACGATGGTTTTTTAACTTGAATGGGGTCCTACAACTTTCTTTTTACATTTTTCTAGCTAGTTACATAAATACCCAATTTAGGCTTGGACGCTAAGAAACTATGTTCAAAAGCTTCCTTCTATTAGGTGATGCCTAACAGATAAATTCCTACGGGTCCTCCTATATACCAAATAATTCATAAGAACTAACATAATTAAAAACTAGCGAATGGTTTTCAATTAGTGGATTGGTTTTCAGATCTGCCAGTCATAATCGGTCTAATTTAACTTAGTCAACATCGAGAAGCGGCATAGAAAATCCCCTTGCCAAACTAACAAGGAATGTGTTTTTCCCCAAACTAAAGGTTACAAGAAATTATCTAGAATAAATATTTGAGGGTTGCGAAGGCAGGCTAGCATTTCATTCCTCGGGGTTCAAATGACAAGTCGAAATGAAAGCAAACTTTTTAGTTTTAACAGCTTCCTAAAAGTGCAAAACAGAGTAGTAGGGCTCCTAAAGGAGTGGAGAAGAGAGTGCAAATGATCAAACAAGGTTGAGTTAAAGCTTGATGCAACTCTCTACATAACAAGGATCACATACGATGCTTGACATCACTCTTACGAGGCTACGAGTGGTGTTTTGCATGTCTCTAAAAATTGTGATTTTCTAACTTTGTAAGGTAGACATAAATGGTTGTTTTAGTAAAATCATCTAGATCTCTCCAATACCAATGGACACGAGCATCAAGTTTTGACACCTTGGATTTAGCAATGCCTAAGATTGTGGTCACGACATAGTTGATGGTCGAATTGTAAGTCGGTAGCATAAATTACAAGGTGTTGTTTTATTCATTGCACTAGTCGTCTGGTTGAAATATCCAATTTTTGAGTATCTAATACTTTAATATTTTCTTACTACAAATCAATCACGAAATTATTCAGAAATTATATAAGATAAAGGTAAGGAAACCATGCTTGGAAATATTATCATTTGTAGTGCAATTGGTGCTCTAGGTGGGGTTGTACTCATGGTCTTTTGATGTCACCATTCATGGTTGCATTTTGCAAATAAATCTACATCCAACCCCAAGCTATTATCAAAGAACATAGGTCTAACAAAACACTTACAACTACAACATATCACAAATTCCCATCCCCCATCCACTATGGTTTGACATATGTCCAAGCCATGTTTCAAATATCCTATTTTCAACCAAATTTTAGAATGACGAATAAGGTTGAATGATCATGTGAACACATACATTTGATGAAACAAAAAATAAAAACTCTCCATACTTTCCATTTTTACTGATTCTTGTTGAGTCCAATACACTTGATGGTTTCATTAATAATAATTTCTCCTTAAAAATGAGGGGCGGGGGGATGAATTTATACAAACAACATGAAGATCATATGGAGTTTCGTTCAATCACTTTAAATCTAGTAGATAAAATCTACCTACCTCTCATATGAATCCCCACTAGAGGGGATAAAAATTTTGGCACTTCTTGCGATTAATGAATTCCATGAGGATCCATTTCTTTGAGGAAAATACATCAAACGGTTCATGTTCCTTTCTAAAAAAATTAATTTTCTACCTATGCTAGAGTTATTAAATTTAAGGAGAACAAGTTTATGAAAGGTATTTTTCTAAACACTTCATGTGAATTGTCCATGCTCTCATATTTTTCATACATTTCTATCAGAGCATTTACAACAACATCTTACGAAATTCCTCTATATTTAATTATTTGATGGATATCCATACCCTGTTCCAAAGATCCCATTTAGACACGGGATGGGAGGATGCGGGAAAAGGGAGACACGCAGGGGAGAGTGAAAGAGACAAATCTTACATAGGCATGTGTGGGTCAACAGGGAAGGCATTCTCAACGCCTTGATCTAAACATTACTAAATCTAAATAAAAGGTAAAAATGTAACAAACCAACATAGTGGCCGTTGTCTACCTAAGGAATGACATTTACTAAAATTACAGTGTTGCGTAGCAGCAGTTATTAGAAGTAGGAGAAGCATGAATAAAAACAATAGACATTAAACCCCATTAAAACACCTTCTAGCCCCAATCTTCTTCAAAATGGAGGCACATACTCTCAGCCTCTACATTGCAATCATATTCACCCCAAGAATGTGCATCAGTCTTCTTCTCAATGTTGGCCAGAGGGATAGAATTTTCTTCATATGCACCATTTCCATCTGACCTACCTGATTTACCATCCCTTCCTTACCATACTATTCCCTCATTGCAACTAACTGATTAATGCTAAAATTGCAACATTAACATGGTTCATGGGTGGTTAAATCTTTTGGATCTCATAATAAATAGCTTGTATTATTTTGCAAGGAAGAAATTATAGGTCTGCAAGCTAAATAATATGCCCATGTGCCTTTTCAATGAGGCCCATGTCTTCCCACTACCAACCAACAAACATCCCAAAGCACATGCAATGCTTCCCATCTAGACTCCACACATCCATAAGTTTTCTATTTTTTTTTCCTTTTTTTTATTTCATTTTCCTCTCTTATTTTCTAGGTACTACATTTCCCTCCCCTTAATAATAGGACTTTACTCAATGCAACACCAGCCAAGGTTAAAAGAGGTACTTATGAGGAAGGAGGAATGAATCATGACCATGTCACCAAAGAAAAATATACTACTTGCAAAAGTGAAACCACACGGAACAGGGGAAGGTTTCATAATTTCTTGATGTTCTGTGAAGATTGGTAGTTTTTATTTTACATTATTACTTGGTTAATCATTTTTCTTAATAGTATTTATTTATCTCAAGCTCTTAATATTTCAAATATTAGGATTTTAGTTTATCTATTTTTTGTGGGTGCCCAACAGAAATGTACATCACAATACCACACGAGGTCTAAACAAAAAACTAATGGCTCACAAGACATCATGATATGTACATTCAAGACTATATCACATCACAAGAACTCAACTGAACCATGGAAAGAGCATACATTACCCACTCAATATAGTACTTGTCACACACTTTCTCCTCACACAAAAGTACTTACAACATAAACAGACTATAATAGCATGGAATTCCAAACAATAAACATACGAAGGTTTCACAAAAATCAAGACCATAATTGTAGTTACATAGTGTCAAAAAGGGGATCAAATTGTACTTTCAATGAATAAAATCAATCCTCAACATCACAAAACATGACCATACTCACATGAGTACACATAAATCAAAGTACCAACACCATATACCTCCCAAAACATCACAAGACAACTACATATACCTCCAAAAGCATCACAAAATAACTCTAATACCTCCCAAATAATTACTAACAACTACATATACCTCCCAAGCATCACAATACAACTACATCTTCCTCCCAAGAATCACAAAAAAACTCCATATACCTCCCAAATCATCAAAATAAAATTACATATACCTCCCAAGAACCACAAAACAATCTCCATATACCTCCAAAATCATCATAAAATAACTACATGTACCTCCCAAAGCATCACAAAACAACTACATATGCCTCCCAAGCCTCACAAAACAACTCCATATACCTCCCAAGCCATAAAAAACAACCACATATACCTTCCAAGCATCACAAAACAATCTCAATATACCTATCAATCAATAAAATAAAGGAATTTTTTTTCCTTTTCACTCCCCAAAAGATCCTGGCCACCCTATGGCCCTAGGCACATAAGGTCCCGTAAGTGTGAAATCACAACAACCCCAAATGAGTTATGGATCTAATTTTCTAAGTCAGGGTCATTTGGTGTGATTTGAATAACATTGGATCATTCCCCAAGTTGTGTGACTTGCAAATGTGAATGATCCTCCAGAGAAGGTTGGTTTCTCTTCCTAAACTACCTCCCACAAGCTATACTAGAGAAGGAAAGCTAATCTAATCCTAATCTAACTTCCAGGGAGACAAGGAGAGAAAAAATACTAGAAAAAAATGAGCCTACACTAAAATGGTGATACACCAGAGAAGGAAAATGTTGATCATCTATCAAAATTGCCATGGAAACAAAGATAGGTGAGCAATGGAGAGGATGGACAAGTGCATCATAGACCATAGATGGACTTCACACAAAAAATGTTCCAAAATTCCTAAAGACACAGCTCCAAAACCTATAAATGATATTCAAACATGCAAATATGCCTTGCAAAAATGAGAGGCAAGAAGAAACAACCAAAAACGAGCAAAGGATGGACAAATGCATCACAAAAACACATTTTTATTGCTCCAAATTTACACAGTGCACCATTTCATGGGAAAGAGGCAAGAAAAATGCCATTACAGAGCAAGGGAGGAGGTTCCAACCCCATTTTTGACCCTGGGGAAGAAAAGAAGAGGGAGGCAGAGAATAAGAGTGAACAACCACTAACTAACTTCTTGAAAATGTGCCTCTATTACAATATATAGCAAAATACAAAAAGAGAGGGAAAAACACAAGAAAATAAAATTTTCTACTCCAACCACCGATAGCTTTCATAAATTTGGTTGAAAATTCAAGGCTCCATCTATAAATTCCATTCCCAAATGCATTTTTTTAGCTCGAGGGAGAAAAGACCCATATTTCATTAAATTTGGTAGTTGAAAACTGGTTCTGCATTTTTTCCATGCCAAATCATGTTTTTCATTTTTCTCCAACAAATCTCTACCAAAATAAAAAATTGAAGACTCCATGATGAAGAGAATCTCCAGATCTTTCCTTTGGTACCAGGATTGTCAAAAATGGTGCTTTGGATCTAAAGATATGGCCTTGCGTTTTTTCCTTGCGTTTCCTACAAATTTGGCATCTAGTGAATTTTGAACTTTTTCCCCGCAAATCCGTTGATGACGTGGCATCCATTGGGGTCAATGAAGGTAGGGGCATCCTTTTTTCCATTTTATATTTTTTGATAAAAAGTCAAAAAAACCAATTTACCTCCGAAGTCGTACATCCCCGCATTATCTTTTTGATGGGGCTGCGGGTCACATTTTGATTTTATGCCTTTTGGAAGAAAATTCAATTTTTCACTTTTTCCTTCGATGCCCCACCAGTCTAAGTTCCTTTAGTAAAAAGCTCTCCCAAGCCCCACAAGTCCACCTTGGAAAAATTTTCCCTTTTAACTCCGCCGAGCCATAACTGAAACAATACAAGGAGTTAGAAAGAGTTCTTTACCTTTTTGGAAAGGGGAATAAATTCTCTATCCGATGTAGCATTTTCTAGAAAATTTTGAATTCTTTAAGTGTATAAAATATGGATTGAATCACAAAAGGTAATAAGTTAACCCAAAAATAAGGGGAGCTTATTTTGGTTAACAACTTTAGCGACTCACATGGGTCATCTTCCTGCTAGATGAATGATCATTGGACTCTTTTTCATCCACTAGGAATGGATTTAAGCCTAATAACAAATTCTCTGATCTAAATCTAAAAATTTGACCTTTGAATCACTTGGAAACCCACTGAAACTTGAAGTTGAACTTCACCAAAAGCTAACTAAATGCACTGTGCAAGAATAATACAACAACACCAAAAACTATGTACAAACTAAAAATCATACCTGATCCAAAAGGAACATGTAGAGTGTGCAAAAGCACTTCTTCTGCTGAAAAAAACCCTACCTAAACTACTCTAGCCAAGAGAAAAGGGAGCTCAAACAAAGTGGACAACTGGCATGGCGAAATACCTTACCTTCCTCAAAACTGGCAGCCATGCAACTGATTTGGAACTGAACATGGCTGGTTGGATGAGTGAAAAACTAACTACAAGCTAATATTCCACCCAAATAACAAAAGTATCAACTGAACACAAAACCAATACATCTTTTAGTTGCTCTGCATTTGGATTGAAGAGGTATGACAGATGATCCTTGGTGCTTTGTAGGTCATCCTCATGCCCCGAAATGGGCATGATCAGATTTGGCTTCTCCTTTGGCTCCAATGAAGCCAAATACCTGATTGGGCAAAGTCTAATCCATTTGATATGCCCATTGCTTTGATTTTCCACTCAAAAAATGGAGTCTTCTTGTAGAATTCTTTGGGTGAATGGCATGGAAGGAATGGAGGAACTCTTCTGCTATTTCTCTTCTTCCTCCTATGAAGAGCATGGAAGGTTTGAGTCTCCCAAACTAGATTCCAAAAGGCTTCTATAAAGTACAGACTTCTACAAATGAGTGCTCTCCTTCATAACAGAATGTTCACATATTTGAAGGGATAATGAAGGATAAAACAATAGAAACTCAACTTGTTCTTCTCCATCAAAACAATCCTCCAAATCATACAAGTACTCTGCTTCATTGTTGTCCTGCTGCAAATGTTCAACCTCTTCCATGGTGTCTTTTTGGTTTGTAACTTGTTCACCATGGTTTATTTCATCCTCCAACATGAAGTTTAAAAGATCAAACTCTTCTCCAATGTTAGAGCTCAAGAAAGATGAAGTGGAAGGAATAACTAAAGGTTCTTCTATAGCATGTTTGTGTTCAAAGCCTTTGGATTTGCATTTTTCTCCTCCACAGCTAGAATTTACTCCTCTTCTTTTGGATTTGGAGCAGCTTCTCCTTCCTCTGTTGTTTGAAGACTATCTTTCTCTTGATTGAACTCTTCCTCTAGAATGAATTTTTCCATATCAAACTCCTCAAACTGCTGCTCTAGAGGAAAATTTAGGACTACAAGATTTCTTTTAAAACTTTCCTCCAAAATGGATTCATCAACTAAAACAGGCCCTTCAAATGAAAGCAAGAAAACAACAATAATGTCTTCTTCCTCTGCTGCTACAATCTTTGATTTGGTCTCATCCACTTGCTCCTTTCCAATGGGACTTTGACCTGATTTTTTTTATCCTTCATTGGCTGATTGGTCAGTTTGAATTGGATCAACATTCTCTTCACGTAAAGTGCTAACATGGAAACTACATTCTGAGTAAACTGACTACTGATTTTCTTCTTCCTTTTCTTGTCCTTCCTTTGCTGGAAATTTAGACTTAGCCACCACTAGCTCTTTAACTTTCTTCTCCTTTGAAGGCTTGACCAGAAAAGGAATCTCTGTTATCCCAAACCTAAGAGCTAAGCTCACTAAGCTTTTTACCATTTCTTCTTCTTTCACTTCTTCTTCTTGTTATCCTTCACTACTAATTTTTAAAATTTATTCTTCTCCACATGGAATTAGGAAGGCAAGAGAAGGAGTGGGTTAGGATTCAACAATTTTTTCATTTGTTTATGGTGGTGGAAGAGATGAAACTTCTTGTTTCCTTAGAGTGGAAGGTATTTCTTTTTGCTCTTGTGGAGGCGATTTGGATTTGGAAGAGAAGAGGGTAGAAAATTTGAGATGGGATGCGAGACAAGGGGATAGAGGGATGGTTTTCACAACTGGATCACCACTGGCTTGGTTTACAACTTGACATTGTTGAAATGGTAAAGCTTGATATGAGGAAGAAGAAATAAAAGGAATTTCTGAATGACTTACCCATTGACAAGGTTGATTTAGACTCTTCTCATATGCTTCTATCTCCTCACTCCATTGTGCAAGTTGGGGCACCATCTCAATTATGAAATCCATCTTCTCTTGAGGGTTGTAGTGTCTTAGAAAAGGGCCTTCCCATGTACAGGGTGCCCTGTAACCAATTTTGAACACCTTCATTTGAGCTGTAGCTCTTGACTGCACCATGTCAATCACCATTTTTTTTATCTTGTCCAGCAGACCGACATCTTGCATTTGATTTTCTTCATTGTTTGCATACCCCTGCTCTTGGAAAGCTCCATAGCCAAAATGATTTTGTCACTTCTACTCATAGGGGTAACCATGCTGATTTTGGATTTTCTCAAAATGTTGATTTGAAGGATTTGTAAAGCTGATTGGAGTTGGAATGTTTTGTTGGTGCTATAGATGTGAATTCCACGGTGGAAATGAAGTCATGATTGCACAACTTCATGGAATGGAAAGAATGAAAGAATATGGAAAGAAGGATGAATGGAAGTGAATGTAAAACAGGTCTGCAACTAAAAGAATGAGTTGTTTACAAGATGGAGTTGCCAGATGTGCAAATTGAAGCTTCTAATAAGCTAGAAATTACAATTGCACATCAATCTTGTTGCAATTAAGTGGAGACCTCTAAAGTACCACTGAGCATGCCAAAACTATTAATGCAAAATCACAACATCTCCAAATGAGTTATGGATCTGATTTTCTAACGCAGGGTCATTTGGTGTGATTTGCATAACATTGGATCTGGTGTGATTTGCATAACGTTGTGGGACTTGCAAATGGGAATGATCCTCCAGAGAATGCTAGTTCCTCTTCCTAAACTACCTGCCACAAGATATTCTAGTGCAAGAAAGCTAATCTAATCCTAATCTAACTTACAAGGAGACAAGGAGAGAGAGAAAACTAGAAAAAACTAAGCCTACACTAAAATGGTGATACAAAAAAGAAGGAAAATGTTGATCATCTATCAAAATTACCATGGAAACAAAGAGAGGTGAGCAATGGAGAGGATGGACAAGTACATCACATACCAGAGATGGAATTCACACAAAAAATGTTCCAAAAACTCTAAAAACACAGCACCAAAACCTACAAATGACATTCAAACATGCACAAATGCCCTGCAACAATGATATGTAATAAGAAACAACCAAAAACGAGCAAAGGATGGACAAATGAATCACAAAAACACATTTTTATTGCTCTAGATTTACAAAGTGCACCATTTCACGGGAAAGCGGCAAAAAAAATGCCATTACAGAGCAAGGGAGGAGGTTCCAACTCCATTTTTGACCTTGGGGAAGAAAAGAAGAGGGAGGCAGAGAAGAAGAGTGAACAACCACTAACTAATTTCTTGAAAATGTTCCTCTATTACAATATATAGCAAAATGCTAAAAGAGAGGGAGAAACACAAGAAAATATGATTCTCTACTCCAACCACTGACAACATTCATAAATTTGGTTTAAAAGTCAAGGCTCCATCTTCAAATTCCATTCCCAAATGCATTTTGTCAGTTCTAGGGAGAGAAGACCCATATTTCATTAAATTTGGTGGTTGAAAACTGGTTCTATGTTTTTTACATGCCAAATTGTGTTTTGCAATTTTCTCCAACAAATCTCTACCAAAATAAAAATATGAAGACTCCATGATGAAGAGAATCTCCAGATCTTTCCATTGGTAACAAGATTGTCAAAAATGAAGCTCTGGATCAAAAGATATGGCCTTCTGTGTTTTTTCCTTACGTTTCTTACAAATTTGGCTTCGAGAAAATTTTGAAAATTTTCCCTGCAAATCCACTAATGACGTGGCATTCATTGGGGTCGGTGTAGGTAGAGGTTTCCTTTTTTTTCATTTTACATTTTTTGACAAAACGTCAAAAAATCCAATTTACCTCTGAAGTCCTGCATCCCCACATTAGCTTTTTGATGGGGCCATGGGTTGCATTATGATTTTATGCTTTTTGGAAGAAAAGGAAATTTTAGAATTTTTTCTCTAATGTCCCACTGATATGAGTTTCCTTGGCCAAAAACTCTCACAAGCTCTGCAAGTCCGCTATGGGAAAATTTTCCCTTCTAACTCCGCCGAGCCATAACTCAAAAAATACAAGGAGTTAGAAAGAGTTCTTTACCTTTATGGAAAGGGGAAGAAATTCTCTATCTAATGGAGCATCTTCAAGAAACATTTGAATGCTTTGAATGTTTGAAATCTGGAGTGAAGCACAAAAGGTAGTAAGTTAACCCAAAAATAATGGGAGCTTATTTTGGTTAACAAGTCTAAACACCTCTAACCTAAGAGATATAATAACTCATGGTTCAACAACCCACTAGTTATTGGTAACTCCTTGTGGCATACCTCCATACAAAGGAGTGGTTCCATAGGTTCAACCACTCCATGGTGAATCACATGACCCTATTCCAACACATTACGACATTAGAACAAGCATAACAATCCATTTCAAATGTTAAGTGGTAAAAAACCCGAGCCTTGGGCTAGGCTATAAAAAAAATTAAACTTGAAAATAAATTTTAAAACTAAGCAAAACAAAAGGATAAATAGCCAAAGTTAGCACAAAATCCACCTGTTAGTTGAACAACCAAATAAAAATCCCAAAATATAAGAACACGTCAATAAATAAAACCGATGATTCTTACAAGAAAGAAAGAGATAATGATCAATTTACGAATAAAATAAGTATAGAGAAATAACACATTACAATCACTATGAGGCCTCATTTGACATCCAAAGGGGTACTCATCACGTTGCTGACACTCATACATTGAGCCTCAGATCATAAAAAAACATATCAAATAATAAAACTACCATAATCTCTACTGAATCATCCATCTATACTCCCACAAGGATCAACATAGTCAATATCACATAGGATTGTCAGATGGACGACCCAACAGGACAGATCAGGGGATGCTAGTTTTCATAAGTTGAGCCTAAGGTTGCACGCATCCATAATATATTGAGAAATCTCAAATTATACTAAACATATAGAAGTGGGTCCACTTCCTCACTCGTACTCAGATCAAGATTATGAAAACATACACTCTTAACAATTCTCCCCTTATGGTCGTCTAGGGTAATGTTCACAACATCAAACATAAATACATCACTAACACAATGGTGATTCATGCACATTAACCATAATTTCTTATGCATTGTATATATACATGGTATAACATAATCATTAATTTCAGGGGTTACGATACATCATGTATCCACATAATACACCCATGGTGCAAGTACTACAAAATAGGGGTTATACAATCACCATATGCCCATAATTCACAACATGAACAATAACATATCACACCAATTATAAGTAACATGAACAAAATGACTAACATTACAACATATAGTTAATCGTAATACAAAATGGTGACACACACATTTCATTATAACACGGTGGCCACATCACAATATAATTTAATTCATTATACACCAATTTTTTCATGCAACACATAATCACACCTACATATCACAGAATAAAAAGATAGTCCAACACTCCATAATACACAATAACATTCTTTTAACACACAAAAAGGAGGCACAAAAAATGTGAACTCCTCATTGAATCCACGAAAAGGAGAGGCAATACTCTCATCACAAGCACATCAACAGGATAACAAATACACACTAAGTGACAGGCTTTACATTTGCATTCATATTATCACAATTACAAAATTGGTCACATAATAACATATATCACATTACTCTTCCAATATCCACCATTACCATGCATAATCATCACAAATCCAATCCATCCCAGAGGTTCAAAAGCATGAACCTCACTCTAATACCAAATGTAACGTCCAAATTTTACACACAAAAAAACAACAGTAAAAATACTGAAATATTGTTTTTAACTTACATTGTAGTACACATGACACTATAGGAGATCACTTACGATAGTGCATAACACATTATATGTTTGAAAAAACATTAACCCACATGGATAACATCAAAAGAAGTGATGCACAACAAGGTCACTTTTTTTAATGACAAGGCACAACATAACGATTCTATTATAGGATACACTTATAGATATGGTGTAATACCCCATTCTACATTGATATTTTTAATTTCTTCCTTGAATGCAATTTACGAATGTCAATAGGTGATTCTTGTCTTGAGTTAGTGTATTCTTCTGAATGGTTGATCAGGTTTGATGTAAATGATATGAGTTACCTTCTAAATCCAATGTAAATCATACTTTGGACAAATTGTACTAACGTTGAATGATTATAATGTACTCCCTATGATGATTTTTGAAGCACAATTTTTGAATCTAGGTAATATGAGGTAGATAGGATCTTATGGGACTACATGTAAGTTTCCTAAGTAAAAATATTAAGAGCGGTCCTTATTCTATTGCAGTTTTATATTATGAATGGTCATGCCTTGGATTAATTTCAATGATCCAAGGCATGCCTATGATGGTTCGGTAATTATGATCATTGTTGTAAAGTAAATTAGACTTCATTACATTTCTGACATGTCATAATATTTAGGCGTAAATGCAGATAATATTTGTATGGTATTTTGAAACACCTTGTGAGAAAAATCATACAATAGATTAATCATATTTTCATTGAAGGAATTATTTTTTATAATGCTCTTGTTTAAATAACTACAATGATTATGGAAACCTAATCTAAGATGAAGGTTAATTACAAAGGACCTAATAATATTCCATCTGATTGGGATATATAGACAATTAACCTAAGCTATGTTTGAATGCATTTTTATAGGGGGTACATATCCCTAAACTTTATGAATGATACAGTGACCCAACCTCAGACTTAACCTTTGGAAAATTTTGTTTGGACTTGGCATTGCATGGAAGAGTTACATGGAGGTTCCAATCCTTAAGCTATTTACATATTTAAATGTTGAATTTGAAAGAGGAATTCAAAGAGGGATGTCGAAAAGCGATGCACCACAACGAAGTTGCACTCTAATGGTAACATCAAGCCAATGTATAACACAAGATTCAAAATAATGGAAAGAAGATTGCAAGTAAGAAGAATGGGTCTGCTCATACTCATAGATCGAAAAATTGAAGTACAAATAGGGGTGTTGTGTAACCCCCATGCCTAAACATGGAAAGAACTCAATGACGCCACTGACGCATATGACGTTGACTGACACATATGACGCCACTAGAAGAGGAGTTACAATTCCAAATAAGGAATTTAACTCCTATGACGCATTGATGCAAATGACAATGTCAGATTCTATGATAGAATCTAACACTTGTCATTTGACTTCCTAAGACCTATGACTCTCGCAAGGTGAGATGACTCACCTAGGTGATGTGGATGATGATTGGATAGTCACACACACCAATACCCCCCCTTCATCGAAGCCAAGGAAGAGGTCAAGGTAAGCCAGAACAAAAAAAGAAGACTCCCCTAGACAACTAAGAAAGATGTGTGAATGGGCCCCGATAACTAAAGGCCTGTTAAGGTGCCCATGTACAAACAATGTCTTTTTGGAAATAAGAAGAGGAGAAGAGAGGAAAAAAGGAGCGCTATCCAGCTCCCTTGGAAGATGATTTCTGATGGACTCCTAATGAATCCGAAGGGACCAAAGGTCGGTGATCAGAAGGAGGAGGAACATGGAGAGTGCTGGAAGGTGGCACAATATGAGAAGGAGATAATATATCAAGAGAAGTGGTGAAAATCCTTTCAATCTCCATAATATGAGAGTCCACAAATATAGATATATCATCAAGAGAGCTCTGAAGGGGAAAATGAACTTGCTATGGTGGAAAGTCAGTGGAAGCTAGTGGGATGGCAACTCTGATCTCGAAAGAGGCAGTAAGTTGAAGAAGATTTTGCATTGTGATGTTGGTATCCTCGAGCATATCATCCAAGTCTGAGTCAAGGAAATCAATGTCCTGTTGTGGAGGATTATAAGAACCCTTTGAAGAAGCAAGCTCGAAGTCTCTGGAAGAAACAGGGGATGGTAGAATCTCCAGGCTAGAATCAACCGAATCAGTAGATGCTCGTGATGGGGAAAACTAGATATCCAAGGCAGCATGGTGCACAGGTGAGAATTCAACCGAAGAGTCTTGTGGAGGAGAGTCACTATAAACTATGATAGGAGCAATACTAATTTCTGAAGGAGCATGCACAGAAATATGTGGGGGCTGCCCTTCATAAGAAAAAGTATCAATGAAATCCCTTTCCTCCATGGATGCAAGATCATCAGAAGATCCATAACCAGATGAAGGAGGATCAAAGTATCCATGAAAATTTTGAATGAAGATCCAAGCTATGTGCGTAGACTCAGTGAATTTTAATCGATGTTGAAGGTCCTCCGGTATAGTAAGAAAAAGAAGCCCGTATGTCATATCATTCTTTCAACCAATTTTGGTGACGAATGCGGTCAATAGGTTCAGGTGCTGTTGTCCACTCAAAATTCCCTGCTCTGATAAAAGTAAAATTTCAAAATTTTGAGTTATGAGTATTTTCTCTAAAGTACCTAAGTCGTGAAAATGGAGAAAATCTGTGTTTTGGGTCATTTTGTATGTATTTCGGGCCTGTCGGACATTTTTGTCCCACCTGTGCCAAG
Source organism: Taxus chinensis (assembly GCA_019776745.2). Lineage (NCBI taxonomy): Eukaryota > Viridiplantae > Streptophyta > Pinopsida > Cupressales > Taxaceae > Taxus > Taxus chinensis. The sequence goes on along the minus strand of CM034155.1, from coordinate 458,887,354 downwards.
AACGAAAGTGCATTCTGTTCTCCGATCGGCCGAAATCCCTGAAGTTGTTCCATTTTCGGGCCCACCAGAACTTTTTGTCCCAAGTGTCCCAAAACTTATTGTGCGAGATGTTCCAATTTCGGCCGAAACACCCGAACCACATACTTCGCACTTTCTTGTTCCAAATGTCCCAAATCAAAAAGTGCAAGTCGTTCCTTTTTCACCCGAACCGATCGAGCCGCGTACTCCGGAACTTCTTGTTCAAAATGTCTCAAGTTCAAACGGGCCTTTTATTCCACTTTCGGCTGAAACATCTGAACCACGTACTTCGCGCTTTCCTGTCCCATCTGCCCCAATTTCAAAAGTGTGCTCTGTTCCAATATCGGCCGAAACACCCGAATCACGTCCTTCGCACATTTTTGTTCCAAGTGTCTCAAAGTCAAAAGTGCAAGTTGTTCCAATATCGGCCGATCCGCCCGAACCGCGCTTTCATGTTCCAACTGTCCCAAAGCCAAAAGTGCGAGCTGTTCCATTTTCAGCCGAAACGCCCGAGTCACGTCCTTCGCACATTTTCGTCCCAAATGTCCCAAAATACATTTGTGCGTCTTCTCCTTATTTCGTCCGAACCGGCCGAGCCGCGTGTTTCGCGCATTCGCGTCTCACATGTCCCAAGTGAACCTAATGCAATTCATACTTAGTTTTTCCCACTCTACCCGAATATGCTAAATATGAATTTAAGTTACGGCTCTGATACTATCAATCCGAAGATCAAATTCCAAGGACAGCTGGCAGAAAGACGAAGCTTTCAAGATGCCGGTTATATCAGTTTTCAAAGATATCCATTGTCATCTTCAAAATGAAAATTCTTGTGTGTCCCTCATGGCAAAGACATAGCTGAGACGTGGAAGAAATTCAAACAGCGGTTTCTGAAGTTAATGGGTCCCTCTCAGTGACCGGCCACCTGTCTTCTTCCCCATACGTTTCTCTTCTTCCCTTTCTTTTTCAGTTTTCTTTGTAATAGGTTGAGGTACTGCGATTTGCCGGTCCTTAACTATTCTTTAGTTAAAAGAAACGGTTACGAAGAGTAACTGAATTATAAGCTATATAATGGTATTTTCTACACCATTCGAAAGAGGGAGAACTTGGTATATTTTCTGCAAGTGTAAATAGATTATAGAGAAATCAATACAGAAGGACTTTCCTTTCTTTGTCTATCTGATCTCTTCTTTTCCTAAGCTTTCATTTATTTTCATTGTGAAGATCATTTATCTCAAATTCGTTAGTCTCATCGATTGCATACTTTGTAAGCACGGTGATCTTGTATAACCAAGAAGGAACTTTGTTTCCTTGATAATGAATCTGTGTTACATTAAGAAACTTTGTGTTCTGGCAGATGTTATTTACAAAACTTTGTGTCTTTGAATTCCATCTTATTTGTCCGATATGAATGATCTTGTTTTCAATCCACTGTGACTTCGCATACATAAAGAATTACTCTGATATCTATAATTCTGCATGTTTTCCTTTCTACTCTTTCCCATACTCTCATTCCCTCAATCCTTTTGTAATTGATGACCTTCATAGAAAACACTTCCATGGTATCCAAGTTTAACCAACAAATCATGTCCTGTACATTTGTAAATAGGTTCGTTTCTGAATAAGGGAACCTCTCCCATTAAAGAGGAGGGACTTCTTGTCCCCTGTCTGTTGCTCTTCTTAAAAGTCCTATTTGACGACCAACAGTTTTTGGCGAATCCGCTGGGGAAAATCACATTCCAGTTCTGTAATTTTTCGATCATCTTTTGATTTGGCGACTCTGCATTTTACTCGAGGGAGAAGGACCCTTGGTATTGAAGACTCTCAGTTTCAGCTTTTGGAGCAGCAGGGTTTTCCTCTTCCTTCCACAAGAAATAGAAGGACTCGTTCTACAAGCACACCACCTGTTCAAGAAAGAAGTCCTGCGGGTGGTATTCCTTCAGAGCCAACAAGCCCTAATCTTCAAGCTTTAATTCTCACTGGTGTTACAGTTCCTCTCCAACCCGTTTTTCAAAGAATGGCGGCACCATTACCATGGGGTCATCGTGTCGGGCCCCTGGCCCTTTCTCAGCCTCTACATGAGTTACCCAGAGGTAACCGGAAGAACTTCCCCAAATTCAAAGGCGATGGAAAAATGCATCCTGACGAGCACATTGCAGCCTTTATTGTTGCATGTGGAGTTCTGGGAGTCAAACATGAAGACGTCTCCATAAGGTTATTCGTTGAGACGTTACAAGACAATGCTGCTGATTGGTTCTACCACCTTCCGGCTAACGCTATCACCGACTGGACCACAATGAGAACTCAGTTCGAAAACCATTTCAAGCCGGTAAAAGATGTGCATGCTTTTCTTGCCCAAATTTCTCAGATAAAGAAAGATTCACAAGAACCTATGAGAGAGTTTGTGGCTCAATTCAATAGGTTGATAAATAAAATTCCAACAAACACTCTGACCTATTGATCGGATTCAAAAATGTTTCTTTCTAAATGCCCAATCACCTAAAGTTAGTTATGCACTAAGAAGGGCTAATCTCGCTACGTTAGCTCTAGGATCAAGACTCTGGCTGTTAGTGTCAAAGATGACCTAATCATGTCAGGGAATTTGAGAAGAGACCCTCCCCAAATCCAAGTCTGCTACTTCTTCCTCCTCCACTCCTAGACCTAACACTGATCCATTAGTTCAGAAACATGCAAATGATCTTATTGCTATAAAGAAACAACTGGCTCAGCACGCTCCTTATGCAGACGTTCCGAGGAGAAATTTCCATCCCAAGAATCGTTTTCCTGCTTCTCAAACAATATTAGTGCTTGAAGGACCTCCTGTTAGAGTCCCTGTCAATGCGACCTGCGAGGTGGAAGAACCAGATGATGATGAAGATAACGAAGCTTGCGAAGAGTTTGCGAGAGAGTTTGACGATGAGGAAGATGAACTTGAGGGATCTCAAGTGAATTTATTTACCACTGAGGGCATTGATGATTATGATGAAGTGGTAGCAGACATGAATAGCGAATCTTTTGCTGTCATGACTCAAGAACAGACAAAGCAGAGGGAGAAGGTGACCCAGCCACCTAAGAAATCCAAGGAGCAGTCGGCAACTATCCCTGTAATTGCAAGAAGAGGATCTCCTATCCCTACTTCGTCTACACCAAAGGTGAGTCCTATCCATCCAGTTACCAAAGTTGCTTCTTCTTTTTCTCCTAAAGTTGATAAGCCTAGAATTTCAAATGATGATGGCCCGTCCACTTCTGGATCCTTTGATATTGTTGATCACCTGAAAAAGACCAAGGTCCAAATCTCAGAAGCTGAGTACTATCAAACCCATCCCAAGGCTTTTACCAAAATGATCCACTTTGTCAATTCTAACTCTAAGACCACTTCTAAAGGCCTTCTACCTACTCCTCCTTCTGCACCGCAGCCCAGTTTGGTAGCTGCTGTCACCTCGCCTGGTGACAAAATTAAACCATTTTATGTAACACTTCTAATAGCTGGCCATAGGCTCAGCAATTGTGTCATAGACTCTGGAGCTTCAGATAACGTAATGCCTGCTAAAGTAGCTCATGCTTTAGGCCTGACCCTCACTCGCACTTATGGATCCTATTACTCCATGGAAAGTAAAGAAGTGCCACTGGTCGGGAGAATTAAAGATGCGCAAGTGGCCTTTGTTGCCTTGCCTGAAAAGAAAGTGTTGGCTACCATCCTAGTAGCAGATATCCCTCCTTCATACGGGATGTTGCTAAGTAGGAACTTCTGCAAAGATGTGGGTGGGGAAATTCAGATGGACTGGTCGCATGCACTCGTGCCTGTCAATGGACAAATGCAGAAGTTGTTGCCTGAAAAGCAGTCTGAGTATATTGTGTAGAAAACAGATGATCCTAGAGCACAAATACTCTATGAGGATATGGGTCACGGCAATTACATGATCATGTCCCCTAATGAAATCCAACTTCCCAGCCTAAAGATCCTAATGGTATTTGGATTTTAGAGTTTGATGGAAGTTGTTCCTCAGTTGGTTCTGGAGCTGGTGTCTTGCTAGTGTCACCCGAAGGATGCCTACACCCCTTTTCTTTTAAGTTGTAGTTCGAGAATATGAATAACACTGCAGAATACGAAGCTCTCATTCTCGGATTGCAGGTGGCCAAAGAACAAGGTATAAAGAATCTTCTGGCTCATGGTGATGCAGAATTAATTGTAAAGCAGGTCAGAAACCTTTTTCAAGTAAAAAATGGAAGGTTAAGGCATTACCGGAATCAGGTTTGGGATTCTATTGAGTTCCTTGATGCTTTCTCTATTGAAGCAGTACCTAGGGAAAAGAACAGCAGGGCTGATTCGTTGGCAGTCTCAGGATCACTACTGATTCCTCATCCTGACTTTTCTCAGGATAAGTTCACCATTGAGATGGTCCATCGGCCTAGTGTACCTGATAATGCCAATAACTGGCAAGTCTTCAATAATGATCAGCATTTGCTTTCCTTCCTGGAACTCAAGGGTAATTTCGAACAACTGTATTTTGAGGGAAGTGACAACCTGCCTCGTGAGAGTGTGCCCTTTGACCAAACAGTCACCCATGCAGAAGAAACAGATCAAGATGGATGCATCAATCTCAAAGGAAACAAGATTCCTAAAGGGTTGGTAAGTTTGGAGGAACTATTTGATAAGCATGACAGGTATGTGAAATCTAGAGCTTCTTCTGGGCCTCAGCAATCAGCTGAGTATGATAAGATTGATATTGGGAGTCCTACTGACCCTAAGCTAGTGAATATTGGGAAATGTTACACAGCGGATGAGAGGAGAAAAGCAATTGATCTTTTGAAAAATTATAAGGATGTTCTCGCTTATTCTTATGAAGATTTGAAAGCTTTCAAGCCAAAAGATATGCAGCACTCTATTCCTCTTAAGCCTGGAATTAAGCCTTTCAAGAAGAAACAGAGACAATACAACCCCAAAGTAGCTGACACCATCTTTTAGGAGATACAGAAGTTGTTGAAGGCTAAAATTATTTTTCCCATTCACCATTCAACATGGATTGCAAATATTGTGCCTGTCAGGAAGAAAAATGGTGAGATCCGCATCTGTGTTGACTTCAGGAACCTGAATCAGGCTTCTCTGAAAGATAATTATCCTTTTCCCGTGATGGATCAAGTATTGCAAGCAGTAACAGGCTCTGAAATGTTATCTATGCTTGATGGATTTTCTGGATACAACCAGGTAGAGGTTGATACTGTAGATCAACATAAAACAACTTTCACTACTCCTTGGGGCACCTTTGCTTACAAGAGAATGCCTTTTGGGCTTATTAATGCCGGTGCCACTTTCCAGAGAGCTATGGATCTGGATTTTGGAAGCTTAAAATGGAAATGTATTGTCATCTATCTTGATGACCTCACAGTGTTTTCCAAGACGAGAGCGGATCATTTTGATCACTTAGAGACAGTTCTGCTGAGATGCAGAGAGCATGGAATCTCTCTGAACCCTAAAAAATCTATCTTTTGTGTCACTGAGGGAAAGTTATTAGGGCACATTGTTTCCAAGGATGGGATTAAGATTGACCCTAAACGAGTACAAGCTATCCAGCAAATTCCTCTCCCAACCAGTAAAAAGGGCATGCACTCCTTCTTCGGTAAGATCAATTTCTTGAGAAGATTCATCCCTGATTTTGCAGAATTAAATTTGAACATTTCTCAGATGATGAAAGGAAAACAAACATTTGGTTGGTCTTCTGAAGGAAAGGAATCCTTTGAAGGTATCAAGAGAGCTATCGCTAAAACTCCAGTTTTGGCCTGTCCTGATTTTAGCAAAGATTTCATCATCTATTGCTATGCTACAGATAATACCTTGGCTGCCGTCCTAACTCAAGAAGACTCTGATGAGCATGAGCTACCAATTGCATTCATGAGCTATATTCTGAAGGATCACGAGTTAAAATACACCATGATGGAGAAACATGCTTTTGCGGTGGTCAAAGCTGTCAAGCAGTTTCGATTTTATATCCTCAACTCTCACTCCATAGTGCTGGTTCCAGATACAACTGTCAAGTCAATTCTCACACAACAAGAATTTGGATCCAAGAGAGGGAATTGGGTTGCTAAGGTCCAAGAGTATGACATTGACATTAAGCCGACCAAGCTGGTTCATGGAAAAGGTCTTTGTGAGCTCATTGCTGAAGGAGCTAAGCATGAGTTGCTGGAGGAGAAAATTGACATTCCTACTGTCCTCTTCCTTAGCTCAGTCGATGAATGGTATGCTGACATCGCCCATTTTCTCACCTATGGGGAATGCCCCTCTCATTTAACTACCAAGGAAAAGAGGACTGTTAAATTGATGTCAGCGCAATATGTATTATGGGAAAATGCTTTGTTTAAGCGTGGTTTAGATGGGAGATTTTTGAAGTGTGTGGACAAAGAACAACAGAGAAAGTTGCTCTTAGCTTTTCATGATCAGGTATGTGGAGGGCACTACTCATCAACGGTTACAGCTCATAAGATACTCCGTGGAGGATACTACTGGCCTTCCTTGTTCAGAGATGCATCCCAGTGGGTTGAAAAATGTGAGGCTTGTCAGACTTTTGTAGGAAGACCTAAATTGGCTTCGTTGCCTCTTAAGCTAGTTGTGATTGAGGAGCCATTTCAACAGTGGGGTTTGGACTTCATTGGTACACTTAACCCTGCTTCTAGTGCTGGTCACACTCATGTGCTAACTGCCACTGACTACTTCACCAAATGGGTGGAAGCTATTCCAGTCAAGAGCACTACTTCTGAAGTGGTATGCAGCTTCATCAAAGAGAACATCTTGGTAAGGTATGGTGTACCTAACAAGATTGTAACAGACAATGCCTCGAATTTCTCTTCAGCTGAGATAATGGACTTCTGCTATGGGTATGGTATTTCTTTAGCTCACTCTTCAGATTACTACCCTTAGGGCAATGGGCAAGCAGAATCCACTAACAAAAATCTGGTGACTATCATAAGGAAGTTGGTCAATGAGTCTCAACGAAACTGGCACAAAAAGCTCTATGATGCTCTTTGGGCAGATAGGATTACACCAAAAAGAGCTATTAGAATGTCCCCTTTTCAAGTGGTATATGGAGTAGAAGCTCAATTGCCAGTGATAGTGGAACTGCCGGCCTTACATCTAATGAAGGCCATTGAGGATACTAGTTTCAGAGATGCCCTAGACAAGAGAATTATGTACCTGCACAAACTGAATGAGGACAGATTGGAGGTTGCTGATCGGATATCTGTTCACCAGCAAAAGATAAAGGCTCTATTTGACAAGAAAGCTAGGTTCAGAGAGTTCCAAGTTGGAGACACTGTATTGCTATGGGATAAAAGACATGAACCTCGTGGCAGCTATGGAAAGTTTGATTCCCTTTGGCTCGGGCCTTTCAAGATCAGACACTTTGCGGGTAAGAATTCTTTCTATCTTGATTACATGGATGGTTCTCCCCTCCCACTTCCTTATAGTGGGCAGTATCTCAAGTTGTTCAAGTCCTAGGTGACTAGGGAGTCCTTTGTATATTTTGTACAGTGTTTTTGCTTCTCTGCTTTTGGTGTGTTTCCCTTTTGTTGTTTTTGTGTGTTGCCCTCTGTATTGGTGTTCTTTTTGACTCTGTGGCCCAATGGATAAGGCACTGGTCTGCTTTCCCCGAGTTTGTCTAAGTTCTTGCCTTGCCTCATTCCTTGAATTTATGCCAAGTCATCCCTAGAAGGAGCCAGCTGTTGTCCACTCAAAATTCCCTGCTCTGATAAAAGTAAAATTTCAAAATTTTGAGTTATGAGTGTTTTCTCTAAAGTGCCTAAGTCGTGAAAATTGAGAAAATCTACGTTTTGGGTCATTTTGTATGTATTTCGGGCCTGTCAGACATTTTTGTCCCGCCTGTCCGAAGTACGAAAGTGCATTCTGTTCCCCGATCGGCCGAAACCTCCAAAGTTCTTCCATTTTCGGGCCCGTCGGAACTTTTTGTCCCAAGTGTCCCAAAACTTAAAGTGCGAGTTGTTCTAATTTCAGCCGAAGCACCCGAACCGCGTAGTTTGCGCATTTTTGTTCCAACTGTCCCGAAGTCAAAAGTACGAGCTGTCCCATTTTCGGCCGAAACGCCTGAGTCGCGCACTTCGCTCTTGCATGTCCCAAATAGCCCAAGTCAAAAAAGTGCGAGTCGTTCCATTTTCGCCCGAACCGGCCGAACCGCGTACTCCGGAACTTTTTGTCCCAAATTTCCCAAGTTCAAACGGGCCTTTTGTTCCACTTTCGGATGATCCGCCTGAACCGCGTACTTTGCGCTTTCCTATCACATCTGTCCCAAGTCAAAATTGAGCACGCTGTTCCATTTTCGGCCGAAACACCCGAATCGCGTCCTTCACACATTTTCGTCCCGAGTGTCCCAAAATGCATTTGTGCATCTTCTCCCTGTTTCGCCCGAACCGGCCGAGCCACGTGTTTCACGCATTCACGTCTCAAATGTCCCTAGAAATACCTAATGCCATTCATACTTAGTTTTTCTCGCTCTACCCGAATATGCTGGTTTTTCAAACTGGTGGGTATGAATGTGATGCGCATTTGAAATCCTCAACGGCTACATGACGAGCAAGCCGCCTTTGCATTTCTTACATTGTTTCCATGATATCCTTGCTCGAACCCTTGCAACCTTTTTCCCTGCGCGTGTCTCCCTTTGAAGATCAAGTTTCAGGAATAGGAACAGCCGCTCGAGTCTTCCATTGAAGAAACCAATAAAGATCATCATACTCATGTCGAGTTTTCTAGAGAGATGGAGAAATTCCCGGATTCTGGACTCAGTCTTCGGCCGACACGTCAGTTCCTCGTGGCAGAGGCATAGCTGAGGCGTCAGAGAATTTCAGGCAGCGGATTCTGAATTCGATGGGTCCCTCTCGGCGACTGGCCACTTATCTTCTTCTCCCTGTTCTTTTTCCGTTTTCTTTGTAAGAGGTTGAGGTATTACGGTTGGCATTCCTTAACTATTCTTGGTTTAAAGAAACGGTTACGAAGAGTAACTGAATCTGCAAACTATATAATGGCATTTCTACACCATTCTGCGAGAGGAGGGAGAACTTGGCATATTTTCTGCAAGTGTAAATAGATTATAGAGAAATCAATACAGAAGGACTTTCCTTTCTTTGTCTATCTGATCTCTTCTTTTCCTAAGCTTTCATTTATTTTCTTTGTGAAGATAATTTATCTCAAATTCGTTAGTCTCATCGATTGCATACTTTGTAAGCGCGGTGATCTTGTATAACCAAGAAGGAACTTTGTTTCCTTGATAATGAATCTGTGTTGCATTAATAAACTTTGTGTTCTGGCAGATGTTATTTACAAAACTTTGTGTCTTTGAATTCCATCTTATTTTTCCGATACGAATGATCTTGTTTTCAATCCATTGTGACTTCGCATACATAAAGAATTACTCTGATATCTATAATTCTGCATGTTTTCCTTTCTACTCTTTCCCATACTCTCATTCCCTCAGTCCTTTTTGTAATTGATGGCCTTCATAGAAAACACTTCCGTGGTATCCAAGTTTAACCAACAAATCATGTCCTGTACATTTGTAAATAGGTTCATTTCTGAATAAGGGAACCTCTCCCATTAAAGAGGAGGGACTTCTTGTCCCCTGTCTGTTGCTCTTCTTAAAAGTCCTATTTGACGACCAATAGGTGCCAACCGAAGAAGATGTGGTAAAAAATTGTACATAATACAATGATCGAGTATCCCACTCTTCCATTGTAGGTAGTTTCCTAGTCCTAGTTGAACAACAGAGCGATGAAATTCAATATCCATGACGAGAGGAGCCTCCAAGGAACACAAGATTAACCCCCCACTTTTTGTGGCACTTTATAATTCAATGCGTTGATAACAACCAGATGCGACTGTGTTCCGAGAACCAGTTTTTCACTCACCTTGCAAAACGTGCAATGGTAGAGACAACAATCAAGGTTCGTAGGGCGCAACAGATTGACACTGCAAGCAAGCACAAAAAGAGAGAAGCAAGAGGGGGAAGAAAGAGCTTTGTGAGAAACAGCGTCTCACATCACACAAAAGAATCCCTTTGTTGTAAGACTATGGCGGACGCGCTCACAAGTCCACAAAAAAGGAATAAAACAAAGCTCAAGAAAAAATGAGCTGAATTAAGCAATGCAAAGACACCCCCCCAAAATGCGGCACTTTATAAAATTAGTGCGTTTACAAAAATAATGATCCCATCATCTAGAGTGCGAAAAAACATGCAACTTTGACTAAAGAAGTGCTCAAAACCGAGCAACGAGTCAAAAGTTATAGCAAAAAACAATTCCCGCAACTGATGAGGAAAAAAGCCAATAAGCCTGCAAACGGATTAAAAAAGGGCCCTAAACGCATGCAAAGGGTGTCGTATGTATGCTCGTTGGAAATGGCATGGAATTTGAGGTAGGGTTTGTTTGTATTGCGAGGGGGGATTAGCCACCTGCCAATCCTGGACCTCACCCTTCGTCTTCGGCACTCGACGGAAGGTTAATAAAACAAGCCAAAAAACTTACAATGCCAATAAAATGTAATGTTTTTAACACCTTATAAACTTTTTAAAGGTGAGATTAAGTGAAACAACACGTTTTTTTACTGAAGAGTGATAAGGGATAAGCTAGAATTTGAAACCACGTTGTTTTTTTTGAGAAGCCCACGTAAAAGTGAGATACTGCCAAAAACGTATTTCACTGCCAGAGAGATATTACCTGGCAGCGAGACTGAGGAAAAGCCACATGGGGATGAAACGTGCATATGTAAAATCAGTGGAATAATGCAGTGACTGTCACACTGTAAGAAAATTGCCAGAAAAGTCCAAAAAATGTCAGCTGAAGGAAAAGAACGCCTTGCCAGTCCAAAAGGAAACGCCAGCTGTAGGAAACGCCTCAACCGAATCCAAAAACACCAGAATAGCAGGTTGCAAAAATGTTTCAGCCAGCTGAAGGGGAGAAAACGCCTGAGGACAGTCCAGAAAAACGGCCTAGAGAAGCTGGGAAACATAGTTCTAAGCACACGTGCTGAGAGAAAAATAACTGAGGACAGTGCAAAAACGCCTGGACAGTTGAAAAAATAGCCAGAGGAGTAGAAAAAATGCCTGGACAGTTGAAAAAACAGCCAGAGGAATAGAAAAAATTCCTAAGAGCACAGGTTAAAAACGTCCAAAGGGTAGGAAAACGCCCACAAGCAAGGAAAAATGCCACGTTGAAGCTGGGCAATGCAGCAAGGGTCAAAAAATGACGATGAAGAGGATGAAGAGCTTTGCTAACCAAAAAGTCCAAGTGCAAGGTGAAACGATGCAAAGAACCAAAGAGAGGTTGAACTGCAAGGAAACGTGAACAGGCCATGCCAAGAAAAGAGTTTTGAGACACGCAAGGATACCACTAGTGAATGAGGAAGAAGCTCACGGGTAGATAGTCTGAACCATACACCGGTGAAGCAAAAGAACAACGATCCCAACCAGTAATCACAGGTCTACGCCAAAAACAAGCTCTTCTTTTACCTTGCAGGCTCTGAATCTGAACACAACTAGCCAGAAACACAGAAATAACCCAGAAACAACAGCCACAAAGATCTAGAAATATCCAAATATGAACTTAGCTGATAAGACAAACCAACCAAATACCTTAACTTGCAACTGCTGAAACCTCAATACGAGGTGAGCAATAATTCCAAAATGATAATCGAAAAAAACTTGCACACGAGGAAATGAGAAGAAACCAGAAGTAATAAACAACTGAGAAATGAAGAGTGCACGTTTACCGAAACCAGCTCTGATACCATGAAAGAGGGATTCGCGAGAACCGATGTCGAAAAGCGATGCACCACAACGAAGTTGCACTCCGATGGTAACCTCAAGCCAACGCAATATGCAAGATTCGAAACAATGGAAAGAAGATTGCAAGTAAGAAGAATGGGTCTGCTCATCCTCATAGATCGAAAAATAGGAAGTACAAATAGGGGTGCTGTGTAACCCCCATGCCTAAACATGGAAAGAAATCAATGATGCCACTGACGCATATGACGTTGACTGACGCATATGATGCCACTAGAAGAGGAGTTACAATTCCAAATAAGGAATGTAACTCCTATGACACATTGACGCAAATGACAATGTCAGATTCTATGACAGAATCTGACACTTGTCATTTGACTTCCTAAGACCTATGACTCTCGCAAGGCGAGATGACTCACCTAGGTGATGTGGACGATGACTGGACAGTCACACACACCAACAAAGACCGCTGCCCTTCTTGGGTGGTGGTTAAAGATATAAGATTACCCTATTAGCTTGATCCCCATCATTACACTCACACTTACATTCATTCTACACTTACTGTCTTAACACAACCTTGAGATGTCAGGTGTGAAGAAGGTCACGTGTTGATTTTTTGTCATACAGTGCCCTAGTACTAGTTGGGCACCCCAATCATAAATAGGAAAAATGTAGTATGAAAGTACATACTAGGCAAGTATAGGTGTAAGATCAAAAATAGTGACAAAAAGAAATACAAAATGGTTAAATACCATGGGTTAATTACTTATTCATTTTCACTTACAGAAAAATGCATTGAATAATTAGTATGAGACCCAAAGAATTTTTCTAAATGCAATGACTCAAAGTGCATGATTTCAAATGTCTACAGATGTCAAGATAGTTGTAGTGCTAGCAAGGGGTAAAGGTTTCCCATGTGACAGTCACGCTAGTTTCACTATTAGGAAATTGAAAAGGAGTCTTACACCTGGATCAGCTTCAATATTATCAACAACCAGTTGATGCCTCACTCATGTCAAATGTTGGATCCATGGATATAAAACATTTTATCCAAATAGGTCAATGTCATCAATGACTTGAGCAAGATTTTTTCTAAGATATTTTAGTCTTAAATGGCATTCCTGGTAAACGTGTTCTTAAAGTTAATGTGGATTTTATTTAGAAAGGATGTCATAATGGTGTTCTCTTAAGATGCATTAAGGAAAATATTTTTGAGCAAGAGCTTTTACATGCATGTTAAGCCCTGACCTGGAGAAGTAAGAACTTGAACTACTTAATAGTTTCGAGGAAAACAACGTCTGTCCATAATTTGTATTTGGCATTCTGAGTTTTGGTTATTATGTAAGCACAATATATTCAAATATCTTACTATGCATGGGTTAAATATAGATTCTAAATAAGTGTTCCTTATTCATAGAAAAAGTTTAGATGACTATTAGCCCTAACCATTTATCCCATCTCAATGGATCAACCATTCATGTAATGGGGGTTGGATTTCATTGGAGTGATTTTCAATCCACATTCTAGTTTAAAGGGGCATATATGGATTTTTACAAGCCATAATCATTACTTCACCAAATGAACAAGGCAGTTTCTGTTGAAGTTGTTGCAGTATAAATATAGGTCAATGATCCTGGATACTATTGTGTGAAGGTATTGTGACTAGGTCATTGGTTATGATTCCTTCTTGACAATCCTATAGTCTAATGTGAGAAGCTTTGGATATTACATTGCTCTCTTACTAAGATTATCACTAAGAAAATGATGGCATGTCAATTTAAATGGAACTTGTGTAGATTCTTAATTGAAAATCCTCTAACTATTGACCATTCAAGGTAATGAAAAAGATGAGTAATTAAATAAGAACCTTTTAAGAATCAAAAATAGATTCACACCCCATTAGATGATAATTAGATAACATGTGCACATTTTAGCTGAAACTAGCCTTACGGGACATTAGATATGATCACTCCTAACATAGTCAACTAGAAACTTTGACTTTTAATAATTTTTCTATGGTAAGTAAGCTGGGTCATGCCAATATCTACTTGGCGTTAGTATTCCAATGAAGGTTAGATTTGATCATCAAACCTTAGTGTTACTCCTGTTTGAGGTTTCAGGCCATGGAATTCAGCTATGCAGGGAAGCTCATGGGGCATAGAAGAGTTGAGAGATCAAGTAAAACAAGAAATGCAAAAGGATTCAAGCTTTTTCAAATTAACCAAGTGTTTTGAAAAGAAAGAAATGGCTAGGAGATTTAAAGATAGAATGAAATATTGCCCTTAAATGGGATCAAGATCAGGTCCAAACTTTAAGGAAATAGACTCAAAGTTTATATTATTATAGTTTGGAGTGGCCTATATGTGATTTCAGGTTGTAAATCAAACAATGTTTTCCAATTTTCAAAATTTGATGGAGAAGAGCTCAAATGATCTTGGTCAATAAGATCTATCTCAAACATTGATTTTGAAGAAGAGGTTCTACCTTGTATCGAACTCATTATATTAGTTTTACTTCTAGCTCCAAGTGTTATTCAACACAGTTGTACTTGTTGGTAGTGTAATTTTAATTTCCCTAAGATGCTTATGATAGTGTTACTTTTAATGTACTCAGGTGACATTTCCAATAGTTTTAAAGTTATTGAGGAGGTTACAGATGTATATCGTGAGGTTTTAAATCAGGAATGTAAATCCATGTAGAAAGTTGCAATCTTTATTGTAGATTGAGGGTTGAATTTTACTAGAATGCTTAAAGGTTTTAAAGATCAATTGAATGGAAGTTATGTTGCGTAATTCCATGCTCGATGGATTCTTTAAATCCCTTAGTCTACATATCTAATAGTTAATATATCCCCATGAGTTGTCCATTATTGTTGGCCAAAATACCCCCCTCAGGAATTATTATTAAAAACTGGACATAATTTAGTTTTGGACTTAGGATTTTTTTGTGTATCAAAATGTATGATAGGAACACTGAAACCTAGTGTTATCATTTGAAATGATCAAGAACTTGAGTTTTCCACAGTTTCATCCATAGGTCCACCAAAAAAGAGAAATAAGGTTTGGAACTTAAGAAAATTTTGGATGACGTCACAGTGCATTCCATGACATGGGAACCATAGGATCTAAGTCTATTCATCTAAAAGTAAAATTGTAAACTAAGTTTGAGTTACGTGACCGAGGTATAGGAAACCTTACTGGAACGCTGATCTTAGTGTTAATACAAGGTATTATCAGAGGGATAGTGTGATCCTCATAAAGGTTACTCCTAAAATATGATGTCAAAATAGAAATTTTAGAATGAAATTAAAAAAGCTTGTACATGGAGAGGATTTGAGAACTTAGCCAATATTCTAATAGGGATCATATCCGCATGATCATCGACAGATGCTTGGAAAAAATGAATTCAAAGCCATGAAAATTTAGATAAGTAGTGAAATTAAAATGAAAAACTCAATGTAGGGAAAATTGGAATGATAACAATCCTTATGTTTAAGAGGTAATAAATGATAAAGAATTCCAAAAGAAACTATATCAACCATTATAGAATTTAGTTTATACTCATTGTTGAACTTGAATATATGAGACTATTCCATCAATGTCCTGAGTTTTTTGTCTAACATATCAGACCTAAATCATAAGGATTAATGAACTAATGGTAAATGAATATTGAGTTCATAAAGATGAATGCAAACTAGACCTACATACCATCAACTCTTGTGAAGGTGTATCATGATCCTCTCTTATGAGAATTATTTGTTATGATCCTTGCATGAAGGAGTATGATTCCTGAACCTAAATGGTACTTCACTTTAATTTGGACTTATGTTTGTTCCATTATAAAACAAAGGTCTGAAACTAGATCCATTAGCTTGTGTGTGGATAAATGGCCTTGTATAAAAAAAATATTCTATTAACAAACAAATTAATTAAACAAGTACTTGAAATTATGTCAACAATTGTTATTAAATGGGATATACCATTAATTAAATGTTAACAATGTAGAGGAAATATAGCATAAAAAAAGAGTATGTCTAATTCACATATCATGATATTTCTAGAACTTAAGTTAAGAATAAAAAAATAATTATAATAAATTTGAAATACTGAAAGATCATACTGTGGAAGACCCTATTTATAAGTGTGTATTGTAGTTGGATTTTTATTGTTGTGCCTTGTAAAGAAAAAGGGGAGAAATGGTTTTGAAATGATTGAAGAAAATATATAGATGTCTACACTATGTGGTTTAATGTGCTTTCCCATAATAATATCAAGTGTGATGGGATTGACACAATTTTCATAAAAGACCACTTGTATCTGTACATGTGAACTAAAGTGTACAAAAACTCAAAAAAGGTTAATCCGGTGATTTCAGTAGAATGCAATTTTATGTGCGTAAAATTCTGGGTGTTAGAAAATAGTATAAGATGAAAATAAACAATGATCTCAATTACATCTAGGAAATAATTCAAATAACTGATGGTTTTGAATGGTGGTGGTGGTGGATATTAGAATAGGGATGTCAAATAACTATGATGTGAGGCTTATGCTCTAATTGTGATATTGGGTTAACACCCATGTTGTGCTAATGTCACTTAGCAAATATTTGAAAATTCTGTTGATGTGCTGAGGATGAAAGTATTCTCTTATCGATTATTAATGTGATTCAATGAGGCCTTTCTAAGCATCATGATGTACCACCTATAAATTCAATCATAAGAGATGCAAAGACTATGCTAGTAAATTTTGATAATATTTTTTTTAATCACATGTTTTGGGAAGCTAATACGTGTGCTGACACGTTAGACAATATTAGAGGTTGGGTAGTGAATTGGATGCTCATATAGTGATCTCACCATCCGTATTGCTCTAGAAACATATATCCCACTATCTTCCATGGTAATTGTCAATATTTTCTAATCTCCCCCAATGTGATGCATACAAGTTTTATCTGTGTACCATGGGATCGTTATTGTAAATCCTGATCTCTATGGTCATGGATTGCCATCGAGCCATGAGATCCCTATTGTGCAAATGCTTTTTCCTTGGGTGAAATATGTGGTATTGCTGGTGCATTTTAACTGGTGAAATGTCCCTTGCATCTTGACTATTCAACAGGCATGTTTTCCCTGTGTAAGACACTATGGTTAATCTGTGTCAACCATCATTCAGCTATTAGTGGTCTCTAGTTGATTGTTATGTTGTGCACATCGGGTCTATTTATATAACTTGTAACTTGGTTGACTATGTTTGCCAAAAGATCAATTGTAAGCTTTCACGAAACAGTCTGAGTTTCATAGATTGGATGGTTAAATTTACCTAAAGGTCTTTGGAGTGAATTTACCTATTTTTGAGGTGACTCTCTAATAGGTCGTAGGACGTGTTCATTTTTAATTGGTATGCGGCCCAGCGGGTCCTTTTTTGGTGAAATTTGTCAATTTGGTCACATTTGTAAAAAATACCAAATTGGCCACGTGGCCCTGATAGCATCTAATTGGTTAATTAATAAATATGAAGTGGTAGGGAAAAATTATTACTTTGACCCCGAAGGACACGTGGCAGTTTTTTAAGTTAAAACAACTTAAGTATTGAGGGATAGCGGGTCACGACAGGTCCTTTTGGTGATAGATTTTCACACTTTGGTCACATTATGTAAAAAATACCAAATTTATAGCAATGTAATATGATTAATCAGGGAGTTAACATTCACAATAATTAATGAAGATATACACACCACTACAAGTAATTGGAAAGGAAGAAATCAATTCTCCTTCAAGGGGAAAAACTAGTAAAAATTGCTTCAGCACTCCTATGTCCAAAACATTACGCCTTGTGCCTTGCAATTGTACACATTATATAGCAAGATTTATTCACCCATCCCATATGAAAAAAAGGATAAAATTTGTACTCGCCCATGCATCCTAGTTTTACCCATTTATCATGAATAAATAAAGGAATTAAAATAGCCATGATAACTACAATGAGGCATTAATAGCCTTGGTTACAAAAAAAAATTACAGTCCAAGAGCAGTTAATTGATCTATTTTTAAATAAATTTGGATGAATAATTTGGATAATAATAGCCCTTTCTTGAACTATGTAAGTCTTCTCCAATGTGCATGCAGTGTTTGCATTCTTATGCTTGATGTGACACTTGTAACTTGATCCACTTACAATGATATTTTTAGCATTCTTAAATTTTTCTCCCTTGGATGCACATGGAAAAATTAATATTCTTGTGTGAGAAAAAATAATTCATTTATCTTTAATACTTTAGCAAAATATTCAATCGTTGTGTGGGGACCACCTACACGCTTTGATGTTGAGAATTGCTTGTCTTTATCTACATGGTGAAATAATCCTTTTTTTAATCTTTCCGATCACATTAAATTAATTATCCTTGTGCAAGAAAAATGATGCATTTTTCATAAACTCCCATGTGGGGACCACTTTTAATGTGAACATTTTTTAATTTTTCCTCTGGCGGTCTAATGGATTACATTTGTTTGACTTGATCAATGTGAAATTGCTTGTTGGCCTCTTTTGATTAGACCCCTTGCATAACATGATAAGGTAAAACCTCCCCTTTTTTATAATCATTGTTTATCCCACCATGACATATAATAAGTTTTTCAGTCTTTTTCTAAAACATGCATAACATAAGGTAAACTTTACCCTTTTGATAATTATATTATCGTTATTTATCTTGTGTCTTTGATCCTTAATAAACAAATGAAATATGTTCCCCTCCCCACATTGCATTGACCACTTTGTGATCCTTTGTCGGTGATCTAACTCATCCCTAATTAGGGTTTCATCATTGTTCGTCATGTTTGTACTTTTTGACTATGGTAGAGTTCAAAACAACTATGATCAAGGTTGGATTTTTTTTTCATGGAAATTGGTGAAGGATCCTTGAGAAGTGATCTCTATACCTTTGTGATCCTCCCTGTTGATGCTTAACCCCTGATCAGTTGGAAAAAGTGGTTGAGTTTGGAGGAGGCAAAAATACATCAAACCCATTATTTTTCATTTGAAGTTGAGCTCCGCGAGCTTGAGGTACTCTACTCATTTTTTTCAAATCCGCCATTTTTTTTTATGTTGAAATTTGATTCCTTGGCCTTTGATGGTGCTTTGTTTTATAGAGAAACTCTCTACTTGATGCCATTATTAGAGATTTTGGTGCTACAAGCTACTATTTTATTTTATTATTTAGCCATGCATGGACATTAATCCTATTATTTTGAAGCTCATTTTTGAATATTGTTGGTGATGATATAGATCCCAATATACTACTTTCGTGGCTCGCATTGTTTGCTTTGATCAACACTTCTAAGGGTATTTTCGTTGTTCCTCACCTGGAGCTTGCGCCGAAAGGGGATTATAAGTTGTTTTTGCACTATGATGATGCTATTATGATCATCTTCTAATTCATATTTGAGGGTTTACCCCGTATCATCTGATTTGAGATGTTATTTCTACCTTCTGATTATATGGAGGTATGCTTTGATGTTTTTGGGTAAGTGTATATTTTTGCTTGAGCCTTGAGCTCGATTTTTTGCAAAACTTTGAGCTCTACTTTCCATAAAAATTGATACCCACTTACCAAATTTGACATTCTTTGTATCCAAACTCATTTTCATGAGTTGAGCTTCTGGTGAATGATTTCATCCTGGTTACTTTGATATGTTTCTATCTGAGCTTGTGATTCATTGCTATACTTGGTAGGTTTTGCCTTTCCCTTGTATACTGACTCTATATCATTGTTTTGGAATGTCAATCTGAGTTTTGTTTACTTTAAGGTAGATTGAGGTTTACACATTTGAAGAGTCTTGTTTTTGTATCTATGTTGGGTTCATGGGTTTTTGTTTTTGCATCTATTCCTGACTTTTTGTAATAGTGAATTATCTCCTAGATCTGTGATTTATTCTGTATTTCCCCTTGAGAAGCCATTTCTAGTGATGTTTCTGTGTTTGATTTGGGACTTTAAACCTATCAATTATGGCTTCAATGTTATTGTTACTCTCAAACCATGCTCTTGGGTTGCTCCTGTGAAATTTTAAAGCTTTTTTTTTGTTCTGACTATTGCACAACTCGTGGATCTATTTTTAAAACTCAAACCATCATATTATTTCTACAATTCTCCATTTGTGATTTTAATAAACTGCTGAATTTGTAGCTATCATTTTTTGGGTTCTATACTGTCTGCTAAAATTCCATTTTAAAAAGGTAAAGTTATATTATTCAAATTTGGTTGCTTTTCTCCAAATGTGGATTTCTATCTTCATTTTATTTTCCAGCTGGGCAATGATAAATACTCTAGTTTTAAAAATTTAAAAGCCATGAATTTGTTATGTATGATTTTAGTGTTTTCAGTTTCATGGGTTTGGACTTTGAAACTGGTTCGAAAAACCTCAACTATATTATTGTTACTTTCCATGAACATTTTCAATCATGCTGTACTTTTATGGCCTCCTAAAATAGCATTTCCAATCTTTTTTGAAAAAAGACTTCTTTTTAGGCAATCTCCATTTCCTCTAAGCAATACCTTACAACATGTTTATTTCCCTTTTAATGGTTGTTTTGACTCATAGTTTTTGGTATGTACATATTCATCTTGAAAAAGATGTTACATTCTTCACATTGTGATATTGCTCAACTGTAGCCTTTCTCAGAATAATTCTCCATTTTGCAAATTCTATGAAAGTATCTTGTAACCTCTCCATTCTCTAAGGCTTTCTCTTTACCCACTATTGTATGCTTAGAACATAAATGGATTGTTTTATGATACTAAAACATGCATGAATGCCTAGTTATTTTATGATTTTTGCAAACTAAAACATAAATAATGGTGAATGTATGTTGTCTCTCTCCTTGAACTAGAACATGATGTCTTACTTTTGTGATGTTCTAGTAAAATATGTGCTTAAATGTAGGACTTACCTCATTTTTTAAGCAAAGAGACTTGAATCTTTAAATTTTTATTGGGCCTCTGAAGCTCTTATAACTGCCACTATTGTACTTCATATATGTTCCTTTAGTTTTTTATCCTATTTTTGTAACATTTGATGTCTAAAATGTGACTAGTTTTAAATTTGAATTTGTTATTTCTTGTAACTTAAGCACCACATATTGAATGGATATTTGTATCCTTTTATTCATGCATTTTAAATGATTGATTTAGATAACACAAAAATGCTTGTTGACCATCTTGTGAGATATTGGAGCTCCTCAATTATTGTGAGAATTTACAATCTAATGAATTTTGCTTAGTTGTATCATCATCTCATATTTTGTAAGAATGCATCTTATCTATGACTGAAAAATGGAAAAGTCTTTGTAAAATTTTACTTATTTTACGGATGACTACATAGTGGGTTTCTGTTTTGTGCTTTCATCCTCTAGTTTACTTCTCTTAGTGCCATTTATGGAAAAGAGAATGTGTAGATTCCTCTTATACTTCTTCAATATAAAGGATGATTTTGTGATTTGTTTTATGCCCTGAGGTACCTTCATATTCAGGATCAATGTGATCAATAGTTATTTGTAGAATCAATTTTCTACCATTTGAATGGACTCTTGAGCTTTTGTTCCTTCAAGTATGTACTTTAGTGATGATTGAAAATATTTCACTTTCCTTTTAAATAGATTTGCATGACTTTCTCTATTATGATAATACACTCATAAACTAAGATTTGGTAGCTTTGATCTTGATAGTAGATAGAAATATTCATAAATGACTATTGTAATCTTTAAACTCAGATGAGAATCCTAATTCAATATGCATTGAAAATATTTCTTGACTCTTGGTACTGTCATAAAAATATTTCCTTTACTCTTTCAGATATGAAAATAATAACAACATTTCCTGTACTTAATTCTTAAAACAACACTATTAGATTTTCTTTCTGATTTTATTTCATCTTTTCTGATGTATCTTATCTTTTCTTAGTTTAAGAGATTTATCTGCCAATAATTGATACCAGAAAATTCAAGGTTTAAAACCTAGAGCTCTAACAGATTTTGTTTTCTGATCATAGTTACATGTGTTGCTTAAAGTTGAAGGAAGCGCTGAAGTTGGAGCTGCATTGAAGACAAAGATATACAATAAGACAAAGACAAGGAGAGCCCAAGGTAATGATGGGTTCTACCTTTAATCCTTTGTTTTTGTTTTTTTGTATATGTCCCTTTTAACTTGAGTAAAGATAAGTTACATCCCACAGCTTGTGTGGGTTTACTATACTTTTATTCTTCATGAATAAATGAAATATTTTCATGTAATGAGATGTATGGCCTTTATTTTTTGTACTTTATTCATTTGTATGGATAATAAATGAACTTATACAACTCAAAACACTTAAATAATTCACTTAATCATGGATAAAGAATTAAAATAAAATGTATCTTTTCGACGCTCATTGGAGATGCAAAGTGCTTGTAAAACTACCTTTTCCATGCTTCAAAATTACAACTGAGACTTCTACTTTGGAATGTAAAACCCTAAATATGCCATCTTTCTTGCCTTTACGAAGGCCTTGTAGAAGTCTTCCTAGGCTACTGTACTATCTTGTTGAACATTATACATCAAAGAGGTGGTATACGCAAAGTGTTGCCTTCTGGGGAAACACTTTCAGCTGCTAATTTGATGCATGTCATTCTAATATTGTCCAAAACCAAGAAATTATAAAAATTGTACCCCTTCCAAGATGTATGATCAAAACATATCCAAAATTTGTAACCTAACCAATCCGAGAAAATTAAAAGTTTCGAGTTGACCTTTTTCCCACAGGGTGCGAAAAATGTCAACATTTATAGAGATCCTGTGGGAAAATCTTCCTACTAGCTTGTAAACTATTTCTTTTCTCTTGTACATTGGGCATGGATTCAAAATAATATAACCAAAATATTCCTTGTTCATAAAATATGACCCTTCCGAAAAAAGGCTAAAGCTAGGAAAGGATTTGGTGAACCAGATCACATACACGAGTGCACTTTATTGAATTAAAAAAAATTGCAATGTTCATGTTATGCACTTTATTGAAGGGTAAATCCAAATCTACCTTACTCTAACTATTAGAAAGTTGAATCTAAACGATGCTTGAAACACGCAATGAAAAATATCTCCCTTTTCTCTAAAACCGAGGCCACGAATTCAGCTCTGCAAACTAGAAAAGTTGCAAAGCTAAAAAAATATATGTACCTTTATTTCGTTTATCAGATCAATCCAAAAATAGGGAAACACCTCTATTTGATTTGTAATTTGTTTTAGCATGGTTTGAGGCTTGATGTCGAGAGTAGGAAACACACTTTTGTTCTCTAAGACAAGCATGAAATCTTGCAATGCTGTAACCAGGTGAGAATCAACAAGATATCAAATAGGAAAAGGCCTCCTAGTAGTGAATAAACTGATTATTTTGATTTGATTTGAGTCATGAA
This sequence comes from Taxus chinensis, assembly GCA_019776745.2. NCBI lineage: Eukaryota > Viridiplantae > Streptophyta > Pinopsida > Cupressales > Taxaceae > Taxus > Taxus chinensis. The sequence continues at coordinate 458,864,124 of CM034155.1, read as the reverse complement.
CATTATTTTCAACCTTGAGCTCTTTATGAAGTTATAAAAAATTGTTTTGTGTCTTTTAACTACTGTAACTCATCATAAAAATGCTTTGAGGGTTGTTTTTGCTCTACATGTTGTTTTTCTATGACTGTTGTGAATGATTTTCCACTAGTACTATCAAATTCTTCTGCATTTCTAATATCCTCCATGCAGTAAAAAAACTCAAGATCATCTTATTCTTCTTCATAGGAACTATCCAGATACATGATGCAATATGAAAAATCAAGATCATCTTCTTCTTCTTCAAAGGAACTATCTAGATACATGAGAAATTGTTGTTCTTTATCATCTTTTAGGACATTCTGAAGTTAATTTGAAAATATTTCAGCTCTTTCAAACTACTGTACAAAAAATGATCTTTCCTCTTGATTATTTTGATTTGACAAAAAAATTTGTAAGATCAAATTTGTGTCATTTTTCTGGCAAAAGATCTGATCTAGGCACCATCTTATTCTGACATATTCTCCTCCAAAAATGGTTCTTCCAGGAGGGGATAGTAAAGATCTACATCTAATACACTTTCTTACAATTTTTCAAGTACAAGAGGAACCTTAGCAACCATAGGCTCTTGGAATGATGAAAGTACAAAATCAGTGAGTTCTATAGGTTATTCTTCACCTATGCAGTTTTTCCAAATCTAACAAGAAATCAACCTCTTGAAGCTCTAAATCTGCAGAACAGTTTCCTTGGATTTCAACCTCCTTTCTATTTTAAATTGATCCATCCTCTTTTGATAAGACTGTAAGTTGCATGAGTATGGTGCCCTTGTGTACACTACACTCAAAATATGAAGATTGTGTTGATCATCTTCCAACTACTCTTGATCTGTTTGAAAAATAGATTATACCTTCTGCATGGTTTCTTTCTCCAACTCTAGAATTAAATCAAATTGAAACTTTGATAGCCATCTATGAAAATAATGCAAAAAATCTAGCCTATTATTGTCTTTGATTGGCTGCCCCTCCTGAATGATCTTTTGATTCTCTTTTTCCTGGTCTAGATATACGAGTAAAGGAGGAGGAATGGGCTTAATTTTAGCCTTAATAGAAATTTTTTGAACAAGATGCTAAGGTACAAGGTATGTGGGCTAGAATAACATCTGAACGCCAACTTAGGCACTTAATTTTGATTTTAGTATCTAGTTGTGGGGTAGGAAAAGTATGAATTACAGCAACCTAATAATTTGCAAAGTGAGGATTAAGCTGCATTGGCTAACAGAGAGGATCTATGGGCAGTGGTTTTTGATAGGGAAGGTAAGTTGGAGTAACCCATTGATAGGGTTCCTTAACCTAATGCCTATCATTCTCTAATACCATTGATTTCTCAATTTGTTCCTTGATAGCTAAATATTGTTGCTTCAAACTATTAAACTCAATTCTAAGATCTTCTTGTTGTGCATAATCAACATAACCCTATGTATAACCTTGGTTTTGAACAACATAACCCTCATATTGATAATCGTATTGATTGGTAGGGTTTGGGTTATAAGGATATTCATTCTGATAGGGGTTATAGAACTGATTTGAAGTGAAAGGTGGATAAAAAGCCTATTGCTGGTTTGGATGACAATGCTGCTAAAAATGAGAGTTCATGGCTGTAGGACCTCATAAAATATTCAGACTATGAAAAAGAGGTTTGTTGCTCACAAAAATAGCTAATAACATCAAAATAATAGATTTGATTTTCTTGAAAAATACCTGAAAACTATAGCTCAAAATTGATGAAGTTGAAAAGTGTTTTACAAATCTTAAATCAGATTTATGGAGTCATCAAATGAGTTCTGCACTGGATATTTAATTTTTACGATGCATCAATAGTAGATCAAGTGTCCTGAAACTAGTATGCACATGGTATTCAATCTTCTTGAATGATGAAACACATTTGAAAAGTAAGACTTTAAGCTCTGTGAGGGTTCCACTGGGCATGCCAAAAATTGTTATCTATCAAAAGTGAACTGTAGTTGAGAGATGACTGATATGGTGTTCTAAGCTTTCTCTAGAATCTCTCACTTTCGTAGATATAATGTAAACACCTTAGGTCTTTTGGTATACCTATTATTCAAGGTGAATCTTTTGTATCAAGGTCAACTTGCTTTTTGATGTATCCTAAACTAATGTTTTTAGGGATTTTGTGGGTAAAAATGATGACTATAACTGAAATTAAAAATGGGGTGATACACCAAAGTTGTTGAGGTGATTTGACAGAGTGCATGCACAATCAAAATTGAGAATGAATTTTAGATGCACGAACAAATATTTTTCAGTAGAATATTAAGGCAAAACCACTTGGTGTATTGAGGGAATGAGTCACAACAACTGACAGTAAGATAAACATGCACACCATAATATTATGTAGAAATTAACTAAATTTGTAGCAAGGTAAGAGTGATTTATCATGGAGTATAACATTCATAAGAATTAATGAAGATATACATACCACTACAAATAATTTGAAAGGCATAAATCGGTTCTCTTTCAAGGGGCAAAATTGGAAAAAAAATGCTTCACACACTCCTATGTCAAAAAAAGTCCTCCTTTGTGTCTTGCAATTGCAAACAATATATAGACAAGATGTATTCACCTATCCTATCCTAAAAATAGGCTAAAATTTGTACTCACCCATGTATGCTAATTTCACCCCTTTATCATGAATAAATAAAGGAATAAAAATAGCCATGCTAATTGCAATGAGGCATTAATAGCCTTGGTTACAAAAATAAATTACGATCTAAGTGAAGTTGACTGAGCTATTTTAAAATAAAGTTGGATGAATAATTTGGCTAATAATAGCCCTTGATTATTGTGTAAGTCTTCTCCAATGTGCATGCAATCTTTGTCTTCTTCTTCTTTTTGATGTGACACTTGCAACTTGATCCACTTGCAATGATATTTTTAGCATTCTATAATTTTTCACCCTTGGATGCATATGCAAAAATTAATATTCTTGTGTGAGAAAAAATAATTCGTTTATCTGTAATAATTTAGCAAAATATTCACTCATTGTGTGGGGACCACCTGCAGGCTCTGATGTTGACAATTTCTTGTCTTTATCTACATGGTGAAAAAATCCTTTTTGTTAGCTTTATGATCACATGCAATTAATTATCCTTGTGAAAGAAAAATGATGCATTTTTCTTAAACTCCCATGCGGGGATGACTTTTGGTGTGCACATGTTTTTATTTGTCCTCTAGTAGTCTAAAAGGTCACCTTTATTCGACTTGATCACTGTGAAATGTTTTCTTGGCCTCTTTTGATTAGACCCCTTGTAGCACATGATAAGTTAAATCCTCCTATTTTTGATAATCTTTGTTTATTGCACTATGGCATATAATAAGGTTTCATTATTTTTCTAAAACATGCATAACATAACGTAAACATTACCCTTTTGATAATTATATTGTCAGCATTTATATTGTGGCTTTAATCCTTAGTTAACAATAATGATGGGGTTAGAAAATATGTTCCTCTCCACATGTTGCATTGACCCCTTTGTGATCCTTTTTCGTTGATCTAACTCATCCCTAATTATGGTTTCATCATTGTTCTCCACATTTTTACTCTCTGACTGTGGTAGATTTCAAAGAAACTATGATCAAGGTTGGATTTTTTTACATGGAAATTAGTGAATGAGTCTTGATCATTAATATTTGTACCTTTGCGATCCTCACCATTGATGCTTAACCCCTGATGAGTTGGAAAAATATGTTGATTTTGGAGGAGGAAAAATACATCAAACCCTATAATTTTTCATTGCATGTTGAGCTCCAAGAGCTAGAGGAACTCTACTCAAATTTTTCAAGACTGTCATTGTTTTCTATGTTGAAACTTGATTCCTTGGCCTTTGATGGTGCTATTTTTTTAGAGAAACTCTTTTCCCGATGCCATTGTTAGATATTTTTGTGCTTTGAATTACTAGTTTGATTGATTTTTTAACCGTGGGTGGCCATTACTCTGATTATTTTGAAGCTTGTTTTCTAATATTGTTGGCAATGATTTAGAGCCCAGTATACTGCTTTTGTGGATCACATTCTTTTCTTTGATCAACAATTATGAGGGTATTTGCATTGTCTCTCACCCCTATATTGTTGTGGGGGATTGTAAGCCATTTTTGCACTATGATGATGCTATTATGACCATCTTCTAATTCATTTTTGATGGTTTACCCTGTATACTCTGATATAAGACATTATTTCAGCCTTTTAATGATATGGAGGTATGCTCTAATTTTTCTGGGTAAGTGTATATTTCTACTTGACCCTTGAGCTCCATTTCTTGCAAAAATATGAGCTCGGATTTCCATAAAAATATATACCCACTTACCAAATTTTTCATTCTTTATATCTAGGCTCCTTTTCATGAGTTAAGCTTTTCTTCAATGAGTTCTTCCTAGTTACTCTGATAGTTTTCTATCTGATCTTGTGATTTGTCACTATACTTGGTAAGTTCTACCTTTCCCTCTTATACTAACTCTATATCGTTATTTTGGAATGTCAAATGTGAGTTTTTTTTACTTCAAGGTAGATTGGGGTTTACACGTTTGGAGAGTTTTGATTTTGTATCTATGTTGGGTTCATGGGTTTCTTCAGTGAACTCAATTCGACATTTTTCTACTTGTTCTGACTTTTTGTAATAGTTAATTATCTCCCAGATCTATGATTTATTCTGTATTTCCCCTCGAGAAGCCATTTTTGGTGAGGTTTCTGAGTTTAATTTGGGACTTTCAACCTATTCCTTTTGGCTTCGAGTTTATTTTTACTCTAAAACCCTACTCCTTGTTTCTCCTTTGAAATTTTGAAACTCTGTTTTGGTTCTAACTTTTGCACAACTCGTGGATCTATTTTTAAAACTCAAACTGCCATTATTCTTTCTACAATGATCCATTTGTGGTTTTAGTAAACTGCTCAGTTCCAAGCTTCCATTTTTCAAGTTCTATACTATGTGCTAAAATGCCATTTTAAAAAGGTAAGGGTCTATTTTTTGGATTTTGTTGCTTTTCCCCAAATGTGGATTTCTATCTTCATTTTATTTTCTAGTTGGGCATTGATAAATAATCTTATTTTAAACATTTAAACACCATGAATTTACTATTGATGAGTTTAGCATTTTAAATTACATGGGTTTGGAATTTGAAACTTGTTCGAAAACCCTCAACTATATTCTTGTTACTTTCCATGAACATTTTCAAGAAGGCTCTACTTTTATGGCCTCCTAAAATAACACTTGCAATCTTTTTTGAAAAAGACTTCTTTCTAGGAAATCTCCATTGCCTCTAAGTAGTACCTTACAACATGTTTGTTGCCCTTTTAATTTTTGTTTGGACTCATAAGTTTTTGTATTTGCATATCCATCTTGAATAAGATTGCTTATTCTTCACATTGTGATTTTTCTCAATTGTAGCCTTTCTCATCATAATTTTCCATTTTGCACATTCTATGAAACTTAGAAACTCTCCATGCTCTAAGGCCACCTCTTCACTATCTTAGATTGTTTTATGATGCTAAAACATGCATGAATGTTGTGTTATTTTATGTATTTTTTTAATTGAAACATGAATAAGGGTGACTATATGTTGTCTCTCTCCTTGAACTAGAACATGATGTCTTACTTTTATGATGTTCTAGTAAAATATGTGCTTAAATGTAGGACTAGCCTCATTTTGTAAGCAAAGAGACTTGCATCTTGAAATTTGTATTGGGCATATGAAGCTTTTATAACTACCACTTTTATACTTCATATATGTTCCTTTAGTTGTTGATCCTATTTTTGTAACATTTTATCTCTTAAATGTGACTAGTTTTAACTCTGAATTTATTATTTCTTGTAACTTAATCACTGGATCTTGAATGGAGATGTGTAGAATTTTATTCATGCATTGTAAGTGATTGATTTAGATAACAAAATAATGCTTGTTGGCCATCTTGTTAGATATTGGAGCTCCTTCATTGTTGTGAGGATTTTCAATCTGCTGAATTCTGCTTAGTTGTATCATTATCTCATATTTGTAAACAATACATCTTATCTATGACTGAAGACTAGAAGTGTTTCTGTGAAATTTTACTTATTTGAAGGATGACTGCATAGTGGGTTTATATTTTGTGCTTTCATTCTCTAGTTTATTTCTCTTAGTCCCATTTATGGAAAAGAAAATGTGTCGATTCGTCTTGCACTTCTTCAGTATAAAGGATGATTTTGTGATTTGTTTTATGTCCTGAGGTACTTTCATATTCAGGATCAATGTGATCAATAGTTATTTGTAGAATCAGTTTTCTGCCATTTGAAGGGACTCTTGAGATTTTTTTCTTTCAAGTATGTAATTTGGTGATGATTGAAAATAGTTCATTGTCCTTTTAAATGGATTTGCATGAATTCCTCTATTCTAATAATACACTCCAAAACTAAGATTTTGTACCTTTGATCTTAACAGTGGATAGAAATATTCATATATGACTATTGTAACCTTTAAATTCAAATGAGAACCATACTTCAATATGCATTTAAAATATTTGACTCCTGGTACTATTATGAAAATATTTTCTTTACTATTTTAGATCTGAAAATAATAACAACATTTCCTATACTTGATTCTTAAAACAACACTATGAGAATTATATTTATGATTTTGTTTCATCTTTTCTAATTTATTTTATCTCTTATTAGTTTAAGATATTCATCTACCTATAATTGATACCACAATATTCAAGGTTTAAAATCCAGAGCTTTAACATATTTGTTTTCTAATCATAGGTACATGTGTTGTTGAAAGATGAAGGAAAAGATGAAGATGGACCTACACTAAATATGGATATATACAAGAAGAAAAAGACAACGAGAACGCAAGGTAATGATGGGTTCTATCTTTAATCCTTTTCTTTAAATTTTATGTATATGTACTTCTTAACTTGAGTAAAGATAAGTAACATCCCATGGGTTGTGTGGGTTTACTATACTCTTTTTCCTCATGAATAAACGAGCTATTTTCGTGTAATGAGATGTATACCCTTTCTTTTCTATACTTTGTTCATTTTAATGGATGATAAATGAACTTATACAACTCAAAACACATAAATAATTCACTTAATCTTGGAAATAAATTAAAATTGAATGTACCTTTTCAACACTCATTGGAGATGAAAACTACTTGTAAAACTACCTTTTCTATGTTTCAAACCTGAAACTGAGAATTCTTCTTCAGAACATAAAACCCTTCATATGCCATCTTTCCTGCCTTCACCAAGGCCTTGCAGTAGTCTTCCTAAGCTACTACACCATCTCACTAAAGACGATACATTGGAAAGGTGGTATACGTAAAGTGTTGCCTTCTGGGGAAACACTTTCAACTGCTAATTTAATGCATGGCTTTCTAATCTTGTCCAAAACCAAACTATTAAAATTGTATCCCTTTCTAGGATGGCTTATCAAAAAATCTCCTAAACCTGTAACCCGACCAATTTGACAAACTTAAGAGTTTTGAGTTGACCTTATTCGCACTTCATGCGAAAAATGTCAACAAAACCTTACGCTAAATGACCCTAAGGGAAATCGGTAAAGGTGTATTTTTGGAGTGAGTAAATGTATAGCATTTACCATTCACTCAAGTTGACCATAGGCTCATTAGATGGATACTTTTAATCCTTTCTCTCTCCCAATATGGTTATCATATGGATTCAGCCTAAGTGTAGTTACGACTATGTTAAGCCTTGTCAAGGAGGTGGTGGGATGATTCAGATAGATATCATGATAGTTGTATTATTTTATATGTTATTTTATGAGTTGAAGGTCGATCTCCGACTGTCAGCAAGTAATTGAGTACCCCTTTGGTGGTCTTATAAGGCCACAATGTTATCGTAATGTGTTATTACTATATACGTATTTTATTTGTAAATTTAAAATTTTCACTTTTCTTGCAAGAACCAATAGTTTTCTTGATTGATATGTTCTTATATTTTGGGAATTTTATTTGGTTGTTGCACTAACATGCAAATTTTTCTACTTACTATGGCTATTTGGCCATTTTTTTTGCTAAGACTTAAATTTTTCTTTTTAAGTTTAAAATTTGTATAGCCTAGCGCAATGATTGGTATTATTGCCACTTGGCATTTGAAATGGATTTTTATGTTGTTTCTCATGTTGTGATGTGTAGAATAGGGTCTTGGGATGCACCATGGAATGGTTGAACCTATAGACCTGCTTCATTGTATGGGGGTACACCAGAAGGAGTTATAGATAACTAGAGGGTTATTGAACCACAAGTTATTATGTCACTTGGGTTGGGAGTGTTTGGAATCTATGTGCCTAGGGCCATAGAGTGACTGGCCTCCTTTTGGGAGTGAAAAGGAAAATCTATCTTTATGTTATTTCTTTAGGGAGGCATAAAAGAATTGACGAAGGCATAATATATTTTTTTGTGTGTGATTTATGCTTTGTGAGGTATATGGATGTGTTTTGTGATTTTTTGGGAGGTGTATGGAGTTGGAGTTATGATGTATGTGTACTCATGCGAGCCTGGATATGTTTTTTGATGTTGATAATTGAAGCTCCTCATTGAGGATACAGTTTTGATACCCTTTCTAACACTATGTATCTATAGTTATTGTTTTGAGTTGTGTGAAGCCTTTATATGTGTACCTATTGGGGATCTCATGTTGTTATAGTACACTTATGTTTGATTATTAATGTGTCAGTCATATATGTGTGATAAGTACTATATTATATGGATCATGTATGTTCCTTCCATGGTTTGGTTGTGTTCTTGGGGTGTGATACAGTCATGGATGTATGTAGAAATATGTCTCTAAAACAGTAGTGTTGTGTATGGCTCTAGTATGGTATTATGATGTCAGTTCCTATTGGGAACCCACAAGAAAAAATAAACTAAAATATAACAATAATGAAATATTAAGGGCTTGAGTTTTAGGAATAATCTAAGGAAAAATATTTACTATATAATGAAATAAAGGAGAACTGTCAATCTTGATAAAACATTAAAAGATTAACAAACTACTAAACTTTCTATACTTCTTTGTAGTTGTGCTCTAATGACGGAAATGTTAGCCTTAGAAATTTTCATCAATATATTTCCTTTATTGATTATCCCATTTATTAACCTCGATGTTATGTCACATCGAGGATGATGCTTTTAGAAGTGGAGGGGAATGTAATTCCCCCTTTTGTTTTGATATATGTACTTTCTTATTTAACTGTTGTTTGCAAACTTCGATATGTGATTATTTTCTTGAGTTAGTTTACTCTTCTGAATGGTTGATTAGGTTTGTTGTAGATGATATGATTTACCTTCTAAATCTGATGTAAATTATACTTTGGAAAATTTTTACTAATGTTTAATCATTATAATTTTCTCCCTATGATGACTTTAAAAGAACAATCATTGAATCTAGGTACTATGGGGTAGATATAATCTTATGGGGATATAGGTAGATTACCTAAATAACAATATTAAACTCGTTCTTTAATCTATTACAGTTTATGTTATGAATGGTCGTGGCTTGGATCAATTTCAGTAATCCAAGGCATACATATGAGATTTAGGTAATTATGATCATTGTTGCAAAATAAATTAGACTTCATTACATTTTTGACATGTCATATTATTCATACGTAAATTCATATAAGATTTCTATGGTATTTTGAAACACCTTGTGAGAACAATCATACTGTATATCAATCATATTTTGATTGAAGGAATTATTTTTTATATCGCTCTTGTTTTAATACCTCCAACAATTACGGAAACTGGATCTAAGATGAAGTTTAATTACCCGGACCTTTTAATATTCCAGCTAATTGGGATATATAGATAATTAACCCAATGTATGTTTGAATGCATTTTAATAAGGGGTACCTTTACCTAAACCTAACCAAGGATACATCGACCCAATCTAAGACTTAACCTTTGGAAAAAAGTTCTTGAAATTGGAAATGCGTGGAAGAGTTGGGTGGAGGCACCAATACTTAGGGTACTTACAGATTTAAATGTTGAATTTAATGAAACTAAGCACCATCTCAGCCATCTTTGGTAGGGACCCAGTCAGAAATAACTGACATATTAGCCAAAGTGAGTAAATCACTTGGCATAGGATATTTTATTTTAAAATGTTTAGTTAATGTTATGTTTGAATGGGTGGTTGACGGGTTCTGGGTGGCATGAAGGAAGGGGTAACTAGACAAGCACGTGTGAAGTTGGAGGATAATTCAGACTTGTCATTTTCCCTACATAGTAATGCATTGAAATTTATTTGAGATTCAGATACTTTACCCACGCAAAACCCAAGTGCACATTTTAAATTTACCAGTATTTGGATAGTTGCAACGCTCAGTAGGCATGGGTTTTCCACAATACTCTCACACTATTTCACCATTACAATAAATGGGTCTCTAACCAAAATAGTTACATTTTCTGTGTACTCCCTACCTGCGTAAAATCGTGGTACGTTGAACGGATCTGGGACATCCAAAAAAAGTATAATCATAGAGGAATGTTTCTAGATGTTGTAGTTGCAATGGCCCTCGTAGACGTGTTTGCAAAGTTTTGTGGATTTTGTTGCAAAAGTCAGAAGGAAGATTATGGAAGCTCGAAGAGTTTTCACAGGATCTTTTACAGGAAAAATATGGCCTAACCCATTCTACTAACATTCTCTACTTCACAGTTTCAGGAAAATATCTTTTCCCATATTTTGGATTTGGCATTCTGAGTTTTGGGTTTTTGTAAGAGATTATTGTCTTTACTATTCTGGTTTTTAATCTAGATTCTAAATAATTATTTAGTTATAAGTCGTTTTGAATGTTTTTTTTTTTCTTATCTAAATAGGTGAATATTTCATGAGTAGATACCGTAAAATCCTTTTCTCCTTGTTGTGTAAACTAGTTGTATATTTAAAGTGGTTATCATTTTTAGTTGATAATTTAAGTCGTTTATATTGACTCTGTTGCAGTATAAATCTGTCAATGATCATGGAGAATATTATGTGAGTATTGTTATGGTCGTTTATTATGAGTTGCTTAAAATAGTTTAGTGTAGTATGAGAGTTCTGGAATTTTGGGTTCATACCCATATGCGATAATTTTTTAGTACATTGCTCTCTTACTAAGATTATCAATAAGCAAAGCATGGCTTGTCATTATTTAAACAAACTTGTACAAGTTATTAATTGGTCTCTCTTTCTAACCATTCGATTTAAAAATTCTTGTTTAATACCTTCTAAGCCTTTAAAATGACATGACACCCATTTGGGGTGTTGGATGTTGTGTTTATTTTGTTTACTAGTACGATACCAAATCCCTATATTGATTTATGGATAATTATTTTTCCTGTTTAGGTGATCACCCATTTATGGGTTAGCATTAGTCTTCGTATATGCAGGTTGTATTTGATCCCAGAACTTGTGTTACTATTGTTTGCGTTTGCACTTACCTGTCAGAGAATCCATTCATATATGGGTTCACAATTGCTCTAATTATGGAATTTTTTTATCTTATTCATCTTTTCTTTAACTAACCTTTGTATCGATATTATTCTGAGTTTAGTTTTATAGTATGATCTTTAACTACTACCTTGTCACACAAACTTGTAAGGTACATAGTTGGTTTATATTCTTATAGTTAATGTTCTCGATTCATGGGTTTAACTATCTAGTTGTTCACTCATTTGGGAAACATAAAATCGATACGTGAGAGATATGTTCCTACTATGGTTTGAATTTTGCCTTGTATCAAAGTAAGAATTTTGTTATTATATCTTTTGTTTTTCGATTATTTTACTTTTGATTTGGGTTATCACTTTGATGGAGATACTTTGTATTAGATTACAACAGTTGTGTCTGTGAATGAGTTGGAAATTCTTACCTCTATATGAACTAACTCATCAACTTATTTGTTAGGAATCTTTCTTTATTTAGACTATAGTTGCTTAATTGTGGTATGAGTAGGATTTAAGGAAGTTATATGGCTGTTGATTACCAACTTACGGTGGCATGGATTGTGTGAAACTCACTATTTTGATGTTAGATACCAAATCTTCTTGAATTTTATATCTAATTCACTTTGTTCCCTTGTGAAGCTTAACGGTCAAATCCTTTGGTTATTATCACTTGTGCTCTAATAGATTCACATTGGATCATTTAATTTTGTTGATAATATCATTATCAGACTTCATGATGGAAGTTTGGTTGTTTGATAATTGGAGTATTCTAACTTGATTGTGTACTAATTTACATTTAATTATGTGATTGAAAATTTACCAAAACCTTATTTTTGTTAGCATAAAGATACATAGGATTTATTTTATATAATTAGGAGAGTTTGTTTCTTTTTTATTCCATTATTCTCTCGTAGATCATAATTTTCCCTTACATTGTGGAGAGTATTGTTATCTATCCTTCCTATGAATATTGTATCCGCTTCTTGAATAATATAGAATAAGAAGAAATATCAATCTCTATTCTATTTCCACTGTTTCTGCCTCACAATATGGTATTAGAGCATCAAAGACTCTGAACTATGTGTGTGTGTTTGAAGAATTAGACCACTCAATGTGGAAGGAGGCTGTGTGAAGGAAGACTTGCATGCAACCTGCGTGAATACATTTGGCGTTAGAAGAAGAGCAACCTGGACATACAAATATGTATGAAGGAGTAAATAGCGTGGAGTTTGGAAGGGTGCTAAGGTGCTGCGTGAAATTCCTCAAAGTCTGCGTAGACCTTAGCATTATCTTGAACACACGTGGAGAAAAGGTGAGCGCCCAATAATTGAAATAAATAAAAAATCTTCTCCATTTAGTCTTCTATCAGACGTAGCAGCATAAAGGTGACCTGTAGATGCAAGGATTCCTGTGCGAAAATTGCAGATGAATAAAAAAAATGTGGACATCAAAATGCGTTGTCTTTTTTCTTTCACCTGTGCGTGGATAAAATCACGAGGAATACATATCATTGCGTGAAGTTTTTGTATTCTTGCGTGGAGTTATTGTATTTCTGCATGGAGAGGAAGAAAACCTATGTGAAGTGGCGCGGTATCTGACTGACTACGTGGAGTGTGTCTCTTCCTGCTGCTACGTGACAGAATTGACCAAAATTGCTTCTGCTGCTGCGTGGAGGAATAGACCATAAGCTGCGTGGAAAGAGATATGTGGAGCATGGAAGACTAAAGTTTCTTTTGTCTGAGGACCATTCTTCCCTCTAAGAACTCCATTCATCACTGCGTGAAACATAGAGGACAGGGGAGGATAATTTGGCTTTGTGAAATCCTAAAAGTCTCTTAAGATACTTTTTTAAAAAGGTGCTTAGAGAAGAAACTTGGAGTCTCTCAAAGCAACGATGAATGTCAAGCATAAACAAAATGATTGAGATTGCTGAAAGTTTCAATGTCGATTTGCCATCAAGAGAACACCATGAAGAAGCTTCTGAGAGCTTCAGTTTCTACGTTTCTTTGCTAAACGAGCTTCGAAACACTGGAAATCTAGTCTTCAACGAGCTAGTTCGATGAGGACTTCTTGAATATTTCCTTTTCGATGTCAGTTGCCAAGAAAAGTGAGTTCGGGAAGAGATAGAAGCCGGATACAATGTCGACTGTGAAGACAAAGAAGAACACCCCACCAAGTGTTGTCATCTCTCACTACGCGAGTATCGATAGCATCTACGTGTTAGTACTTCTTATCAGTGAGTCATATTTGTAATATATCTTAAAATAAATAAATAAATAAAAAGTTTTTTAAATTATTTTATTAAAAATGTCTTCTCCGAAGTTACTTCTCTTCGATGCTCAGTTACTAAAAGGGCCCAATTTTGCAGCCTCGAAAACTAAGATGAGGAAAATCTTCAGTTTTAAGGATTATGGGGCATCATGACTAGAAATGTGACAACACCCACAACCCCTGATGAATTAATAAAGTATGAGATGGCTAGTGCCAAATCCTTGATGCTTATAATGCTCAATATTAGTGATGATGTGCAAACACATGTTCATAATGCGGAGAAACCAAAGGAGGCCTGGGACAAGATGGAAACAATTTATGATGCCAAAAATCAGACTAAGATCCAAAGTCTTTAGTCAAATTTGCTCACCCTCTCTATGGGATCAGATGAGAAAATTGAGTTATTATGTCATGTGGCTGAGCTACAATCGAAGTTATTAGCGCTCAGTGAAATGATGGAAAACAAAATTCTCATACCAATTACCTTGAGAGCACTCCCTTCTCAATTCCGAGTGTTTGTTACGACAATTAATGTATCTAAACAAACAGTATCATTCAAAGAACTTATGAATTTTTTGCAGTAAGAAGAGGCCATCAATTCATCCCAAGAGGAGACTTAGGATAAATCCCTATTCTCAAATCCATACCATGGCCAAAAGAATCGGAAGGGTCCCCTATAGAAGCCAAATCAAGCGCAACCAAAACAACAAAAGAAAGATAAAAAGTCAAAGAGGTGGTGTCACATTTGCAGAACCAACACTCATGAAACTGATCACTACTAGTAGAATAGCTTGATACAAGGATCTTCAATTCAAATAAGCACATCATGGCACAAATATTTTAAAAAATCCAAATGATGCCCCAACTGGAGAAAGCACAAGGGACATCTCGCAGCCCAACAAGAAAATGAATCTGATGAGGAGGCATCAGAAGGAGCCCATGGTGGTAAGAACCATATACTTGTCTCAGCTCATACTTCACAACCCACAAAGAAAGTTTGGTTTATAGAATCCAGTGCAAGTAAGCACATGTCAAGTTATAAGGAGCTATTTTATTGACTAGATGAACAACCCACTGGTGATCAGGTTTGGATATCCGATGAAAAACAGTATGTTACAAAAGGAATAGGAAGAGTCACCATTCCTCTGGGACAATGAAAATGTACGCTTACAAAGGTACTATATGTTCCTGGATTGACTAGCAACCTCCTGTCCATGACTCAGCTATTGAATCATCACCTGAAGGTATAATTTCTTGTCCAAAATGGCATCAAATCATGTTTGATCTTGCGACAAGGTAAGATTATTGCTAGATCATTTCTAAAAGATAAGTTATTTTCTTTAGATACTATTTCATCTTCTGCCATAGCTTTATTTGCATCAACAGTGCAATCTACTACACTATGGCATTTTAGATATGGACACTCGTTGGTTAGTTCTTTCCATCATATGAGTTCAAAAGAAATGGCTCATGGACTACCCAAATTTTACAGTTCCTTGCATTTGTGCCCTAGCTATCTTGCAAGAAAACAAAATAGGGATCCATTTCAGGAAAGCACCTTCCATGCCAAGAAGTGTCTGGAGGTAGTTCATACCGATCTAAACAACCCTCTGCATGCTTCATTTTTAGGATTCAAGTACTTCCAATTGTTCATTGATGACCACTCCCGTAAGATGTCGGTGTTTTTCCTGAAGAAGAAAAGTGAGGCTCTTCAACATTTATATAACTTCTATCATCGTGTTGTGAAAGAGACTAGAAAACCACTTTTTCTACTTCGCTCAGATCAAGGGGGGGGGAATTCACATCAAAGAAGTTATTGGCATTCCTAAAAAAATAAGGCGTTAAGCAGAACCCCACTGATCCCTACACACCTTAGCAAAATGGAATTGTTGAGCGTCAAAATCACATAGTGATGGAGATGGCTCGGTCCATGCTAACAACATCAAAGCTAGAGGAATGCTATTGGGATGAAGCATTACAGACAAATGTATATCTTCTCAACAGGGCATTGATAAAGACTCTATAAAATAAAACACTAGAAGAGGTATGGAGTTCTAGAAAGCCATCAATTTTTCATTTGTGAGTATTTGGTTGCACAACATACATGCATGTCCAAGCTCAGAAGATAAAGAATGTTGATCCAAAGACACTTTTGTGTATCCTACTTAGATACAACACTACCTCAAATTCATATCATCTCATAGATCCTGAGACAAAGAAAATATATGAGATTCGGGATGTGGTTTGTGATGATTCATCCTTTGACTCTGTAGTGACAACAGAAGAATCCACTTACCCAATCACCTCTCACCGACTAGTCTCTGAATCATATGATCAGTCAAAGGAGACAACTCAGAGAAAATAAATACTGCTAGGAGAGCTATTTTTTGACCTTGGAGAAATGGAGAATCTGACTCCACATCAATCCACATGACAGCAACATAGTTATTCTCAAAAGTAGCCAAGTTCTCATCCGAAGTGGGTACAAAACACCATCAAGGACTCACATTTGCAACAACTCCTAGATACATCATCAAGAGTCAAAACAAGGATTCAAACAAGAAATGAGGTGAAATTTACACTCATGAGTTCACTGATTAATAGATCTGAGCTAGAAAATGTTCTTGAAGCACTCAGTCAACCTTAGTGGAAGGAAGCCATGGATACAAAATGTGACTCACTCATGAAAAATCAGACATGGGAGCTTATCGATCTTCCTACAAGAAATAAACCCATAGACTGCAAATGGGGTTTCAAGACAAAATATAAGGCAAAAGGATCCATCGACAAACATAAAGCACATCTTGTAGTAAAATGGTATGCTTAGAAAGAGGGCATCGACTATGAAGAAATCTTTTCACCCACTGCAAAGATCAAGACATCAGAGTTGTTTGCGCGCACTGGTACAACACAGAATGGATGGAGAGTTCTATAGATGGAGGTCAAGAGTTCTTTCCTAATTGGTGATATGAAAAAAGAAGTGTACATGACCCAACCTGAAGGATTTGTTGATGAAGAACATCCCAAGAAGGTATGTCGTCTAATCAAATCACTGTATGGACTGAAACAAGCTCCAAGGGGCATGGTAGATCAATATCGATGATCACCTTTTGTATTAAATGTGTTCACTTGTATCCCCTCAAATTCAAATTTCTATATAAATAATGTTGGCAAGGAAATTTTCATTCTTGTTGTATATGTAGATGATCTTGTCTTCACTGGAAGTTTAGAAGATCAGGTTGATATTGTTAAGAATGATCTCAAAATAACCTTCGACATGAAAGATTTGGGGCTATTACATTACTATCTTGGCTTGGAAATATGGCAAAAGGAGCAACACATTTTTTTCTCCCAAATAAAGTACGCTAAGAAACTCCTGGAAAAGTACAGAATGTTTGACTGTAAACCTATATCCACTCCCATGGAGAAATTTTTGCAACTTTCAAGATTACAGGACTCACCTCAAGTAGATGCTACTCTCTATAGGAAATTTATTGGAGGACTCATCTACTTGACATATACCAAACCATATTTATGCTATGATGTCATTTATCTTTCTAGATTCATGCAGGAACCAAAGAAATGCCACTGGAATGCAATAAAGCATGTTTTGAGGTATGTCTGAGGTATAATTGATTATGGTATGGAATATAAGAAGAATGATCAATTTGTCTTATAGGGATACGTCGACTTGCCCCATGTCAGATCTATTGATGATAGGAAATCAACTACAAGATACCTATTTCATCTCGGATTTGGACCTATCTCCTGGATAAGAAAGAATCAAAATGTTGTTTCTATCTCATCCACATAGGTAGAATATTCCACCACATAAGGAGCTACATGTGAGGTGTTATGGTTACATCGTATTGTGGTTGACCTAGGAATTCCTTAAAAATAGTCACCTATTCTCTATTGCGATAATGAGAGTGTGTTGAAGCTCATGCAAAATCTAGTTTTTCATGAACGAAGAAATCATATTGAGATTGATGTTCATTTCATTAGAGAGAACGTCTTGAACCTTCACATTCAGCTCTAGTATTGTCCTACAAAAGCACAAGTTGTCGACATTCTCTACAATATCTCTGAGAAAAGTGAAATTTGAACTTTTCAAGGGTCAACATTTGCAAGAGTAATTTAATAAGGGGGGGAATGTTAGCATAAAGTCTACATAGGATTTATTATATATAATTAGGACTATTTGTTATCTATTCCATTATTCCATTATCCTTCTCGTTTGTATCATAATCTCCATCTATTCATATTGGATAATATTATTTAGCTATAATATACCTATAAATATGTGAATCGTGCTCTTCTCGAAAATAATTTAGAATAAAAAGAGATATAGAATAATATGGTTACTAGTAGCACTACACCAAATCCCTATTTCAATCCTCTCAAATAGACGATAATATAAACTGATTGAATCTTTGTTTCCGTCATACCTAAAATAGGGATAGACATTGGCCATGAAAGGGGAGCCATGGTCTTGAAGAAATTACAAAAATAGAGTTACATGGTGTCTTTCACTGCATCATTGAATGTTCCCTGTGAGGGAGGGAATCCATTCATGTGTGTGGTTCAGAGACCTTGATGTCTAATTATGAAAATCAGTGTTCACCAGTGTTGTCTGAATGTTGTTCATTTATCGGAACATGGTATCGACACATATTGCTGCAGTTTCCCAGTTTTCCCATAGAATGATCGTTGACCCACAGTACCTGGTCATTTGAAAAAATGTTTGAAGGTATAGAAGTCAATTTAATATGTCTGTATAGTTGACCCACCCATTTGTTGAATCTTGACTGGCGACAACGGAATGCAATTCTTTGTTGTCCACACCAACAATTATGTTGATTTCATAATTCCCAAATACCTGTAGTGCATCATGGTTTGCTTCGAAAATTATCATTTTCCCGATGTTTTTGTTCTTCATAAAAGTTACCACATCACATGCCCTTGGTAAATGTTGGAAATATGCATGCACCATGCATCACTAATTCCAACCATAGCTTTTTAGAAGGATTAAAATATATTTAATTTGCTTTAGTTTAGCACGAGTCTTGCTTTAGTCATGTCTGTGAATGAGTTGGAAATTCTTACATCTATATGAACTAACTCATGGACTTGTTTGTTAGGAAACTTACTTTATTTAGACTACAGTTTCTTAATTGTGGTATGAGTAGGATTTAAGGAAGTTATATGGTTGTTGATTACAAACTTACGGTGGAATGGATTGGGTGTTGCACTCAAAGACTATTTTGATAATAGATACCAAATCTTCTTGAATTTTATATCTACTTCACAATTGTTCCCCTTGTGAAGCTTAATTGTCAAGTTATTTAATCATTCTATTTATTTATTTTATGATGTTTATTGTATAAGACTGTAGATTTTCTACAAATTGGATCATTTAGAGCGGGTTATTCTAGCGAATTATTAAATTGGTAGCAAGTTATGGCTTCTACATCCGATATGCAGATGCCAAAATTTAATGGAAAAAATTATGGATACTGGTCGTTGACCATGAAGGCACTATTCATATGTCAAGATGTGTGGGAGATCGTTGAAGATGGATACAAAATAAGGATGGAAAAGCTCGTTTCTCTACACTTTCTTAGGTAGAGAAAGATACTTTTTTGGAGTTACAAAATGACTTAGGATGGAAAAGCTCTTTTCTATATTCATCATGCGATGCATGAAAGCATTCTTTCAAGAGTGGCAACAACCAGTCAATCAAAGACTACATGGGATACTTTACAAGTTGCATATCAAGGTAAGGAGAAAGTAAAAACCGCCAAGCTACAGCTACTTCGTAGAGATTTTCAGAATTTAGAAATGAAAGATTCAAATTACGTAGAATCTCTTTTTACTTATGTAGTTGGATTAGTCAATAAAATCAAATCCCATGGTGAGACTCTTGACCCTCAGACTGGATCTGATGCTAAAAATTTCTTAGAAGTTGCGTGCCTACAAAATTTGATCCTTTAGAACTGTTGCATAGGTTGAATAAAATAAGTGCACTCCCCAGTTAGCCTTCTATATTGATAAGTTACACGCCCTCTTCTAATAAATTCATTGAACAAAGGATGAATAGATCACATGCAATTGTAGATCAGGCTTATTGTGTGCCTAGACATCAGGTAGTTATGGAAAAAGAAGAGGTAGTTTCAGCCCAAGAGGTAGAGGAAGAAGTCCATCTACAGGACGCGGCAGTAGTTCATCAAGATCAAGTGGAAGAGGACATAATAAAGAACTGAGTTATGGTCAGAAATAAGATAAGTCTCATGTTTAGTGCCATTATTGCAAAAAGTATGTGAATTATGCTTATGATTGCAAGAAAAAGCAATATGATCAGGAGAGGCAAAATCAAAATCAGGTTGGAAGCTCTATTTCTAAACCTATGTTTATTACATGCACAAGGATTGCAAAAGCAATACCTTCTTTGTCGCACCTTCCTCTGAATGCGCTAACTTTGTTTCCATTAGATGTATGGTATTGGGATTCAGGTTACAGTAATCACATGACATACAATCTAGATTTTTTTTCTAGTTTCGATGATTTAGTTAAGAGTAATGTAACTGTTATCCCAATTTTTCCCATTAGAAAAATTGATCAAACACGACCCCGCACAGAAGAAAATCAGAAGGGCCAGCTCAGTCATGTGAGCCCACATTCCAAATCCATGGGTGACAAAAATGAAGGAATCTAGAGTCGGTAAGTCAAAATCGAGGGACAACGCGCAGTCAAATTGAAGCAAAGAGATCATAGCCACGAAAAATGGAGAAAGGCAGTCTTCACTCGAGGCTCTAAATCATCTAAGGAAAGAAGAGACAATGGAAGCCTCCATGTGTCTTAATGGTGCAACTCCAAGGGTCTAGGGTCCAACATGGAAGTTGCTCCTAACCAGGTGCCAAACTTAAAACCATGTGTCCCAGGTCTAAAAAGGAGATAGAGTCGGTAGTTGAAAAAGTCTTAGGCGAGCGGATGATGCAACGTGTCTCATTGGCACATCTTCAAAGGCGTGGCCGAAAGAAAGACCCTAAACTAGCACCATCCCTCCACATTTCAAAGGTCCAAAAAGGGGACACTGGCCGTTGAAATGTCTAAGCTCGGGATAAGCCGGTAGAAGCCTCCATGTGTCATCTCACCACAACTTCAAAGGAAAAATCTGGAGGTAGGTACCAAATGAGCAAGTGTAGGCCCTCCACATGTGTCCAGGGTCCAACGTAGTATGGCCCCACCAACAAAAGGGACTTAGCCAAAAAATAATAGATAGAGAAGAGTAGGCTCACAAAGGGATGCCACGTGTCCAATCTGTCAGCGCTCTTTCAAGGGTGAAAATCCAGGGGAGTAGGTCTTGAAACGCACCTCAGGGTCCCTCACATGGAGTCTCAAGTCAAGCACAGTGTCTCCACCCAATAAGAAGGTTTTGACATTATATATAGTGCCAAGTGTCGGCACGTCGCATTCCAAGGGAAATAAAGAAACAGGCCTGTGGACAACACCACAGTGTCGACATGTCAATGCAATTTCAAGAGTGAAAAAAGGGACCGAATCTTCAAAAACATGGGGATCCATGTAGATCTCGAAGGGATAGGCCCTAAACCCAAAGAACCTTCAAATGGCCATATATTTCGACTAGAAGCTCAGATTCGAGCGAGAGAAAACTTTTTGGAAATATCTCAGCACCTGCCACTCACCTGCCACCATTAATGATCCGGTGTGCCATTTTCAAGGCTTTCAAGACTCCCACCTACCACCATGATCAAGAATGGGCCTCCTTTCTTTCCAAGCAAGGAAAAACACACGGAGGCATGGGTCTTGCATTAAAACCCATCATTGTTTTAGGTGGATTTCAATGCTCTTGTAAGAGTGGTTGAAACAGGATTCAAAATTTCCCTCTCTTCTTATCTCATACTTCTATATATTGTACAGGAGGGGCACATTTTCTAAAGGTTGGTCATTGTTTTCTCTCCTGCCCCCCTCTCTCTTTCTTCCTTAGGGTCAAATGTGGAGTTTAAGCCTCCTCTCTTGGCTTTGTAATGGAATTTTATTTCCTCTTGCCCACTGATGATGTCCTGTGCAAACTCTTAGAGAAAGAAAATCTATTTTGTGATGCATATTATCCATCCTTCCTTATTTTATTGTCTCTTCTTGCCTCTCATCATTGCAGGGTGTAATGTGCATATCTCTAATGTCTATTATAGGTTCTGAGAGCTGTGTTTAATGAGTTTTGAAGTGGTGTTATGTGTGAACTCTATGTTTGGTCTGTGATGCATTTTTCCATCCTCTCCATTGCTCACCTCTCCCGATTTCAGGCAGTTATATTTTTTATCAACCACCTCCTTCTCTAGTGTATCACCATTTTAGTCTAGGCTTTGTTTTCATGCACTTCTCTCTCTGTCTGGTCCCTTGGAAGGTTAGATTAGGATTAGATAGTTCACCTGCATTAGAATATCTTGTGGTAGGTAGTTTAGGAGAAGGAACCAACCTACTCTGAAGGTCCATCTCAATTTCACAAGTCCCATAGCTTAAGAGATGGTCCAATGTTATGCAAATCACAAAGAATGCCTCACTCAGATTTGAGGCCATTCGGGGGGTGCTGTGATTTTGCATCAACATTTTTGGCACATCGAGAGGGACACTAGAGTTATATCTTCTCATATTTCTAAGGTGTCTCATTATCAAACAAAAAATCTTAAGCCACCATGCGACCACATCAACAGTTTTGGCACGCCCAGTGGGAGAGATCTGAAGCACCTTACCACTTCATTTCATGAAGTTGATGTGTTCTTGGTGAGATTCAACCTTCTGAGGCACATACAAAGCACATCTAGTGACTCCATCTTTTCAACAACCCATTCTCTAAGTTGTAGACCTTCGTCCCATCCATTTTCACCTACTATTCTTTCCACATCTTTCATCTTCTTCCATCCCATGAATTTGTGCAATCATGACTTCATTCCCAAGTTGGAACTCACACTTGCAACAACAAAAATGCATTACGCCTTCAATGTATTTCCCAACTCCTTCATATCAGCATTATGATAAGATCCACAACCATTATGCTTACCCATATGAGCATGGTCAAAACTAGTTTGGTCATCCACCAAACTATTGAGCTTATCAAGAACAAGGGTATGCATATAATAGTAACAACTATATGGAGAATGCTGATTTGTAGGAGAAGCTCCAAAGAATAAAGGCTAACATGGTGCATTCCAGGGCTACAACACAATTCAAAGCATTCAAGGTTCATTGTAGGGAACCTTGTCCATGGGTTGGCCCTTTTCCAAGACACTATAGCCAGCAAGAAAAGCTTGACTTCATGGTTGAGATGTTTCCCCATCTTGCACAGTGGACCATAGAGATAGAGGTCTACGAACTTGGTGTTAAGGAGCTTTGTCAATGGGTAAGTCCTACACCATCATCTAGTAACTTTCTCTCCTTTCCCCAAATATCACCATCTCAACCAGAGCTTCAATTCCCAAGCTTCCCATCTGCTGCCCCAAGCGTTGATTTTCCTTCTCCATCCCCTAGTATTCCATCTCACCTCATTTCCTCTTCCTTTTTCCCTTCTAGATCCAAGTCCCCTGTACAAGAGCCAAAAGCAATGCCTTCCCATCCACCACAAATAAGGAAACAACTATTGGAGACCCCATCCACCACTCCTCCTACTCTCCCAAGTCCATGTTAGGGAGAG
Organism: Taxus chinensis; assembly: GCA_019776745.2. Classification (NCBI taxonomy): domain Eukaryota; kingdom Viridiplantae; phylum Streptophyta; class Pinopsida; order Cupressales; family Taxaceae; genus Taxus; species Taxus chinensis. Next base: position 458,840,674 of record CM034155.1, on the reverse strand, counting down.
ACTCAAAAAACCAATCAAGGAGAGCAACAAGAAGAAGAGCCAAGAAAAGAAGAGATGATTAGAAGCTTGGTGATCTTAGCTCTTAGATTTGGAATTAAAAAGATTCCCTTGTTGGTTAAGCCTTTGGAGGAGGCTGAGGTCAAGCCACAAATGGTGGAAGCTTCAACTACAGTGCAAGCGCAGGAAGAAGGAGCTACTCCAAATCTAAAATAAGAGGAGTACATTCCGACATTGGAGGAGAACCATGTAGTTTCAGAGGCTCCAAGTGTGGAGTAAGACATAGAAGAACCTTCAATTTTTCCTCCCACTTCATCCCCTTCAAGCTCTAATGTCGAAGAAGAGTTTGTGATTTCAAAATTCATATTTGAGAATGAGGGGAACCATGGTGAGAAAATTGTAGACCCAAAGGACACCATGGAGGAGGTCAAACACATGCAGCAGGACAACGAGGAGGCAGATTATCTGTCGGACTTGGAGGATTGTCTTGATGTAGATGATCTTGAGGAGATCACATCATTTTCTCCTCCATCATCCCCCTTCCAAGCACATGAGTCTGTTGCCATGGAGGAGAGCATCATGGGACAACAACTTGCATCTCACAACGGCCCTCTAGAACCAAGGTTGGAGGATCATAATCTTCCATGTTCTTCTCAGGAGGAGGAAGGAAATAACGAAGACCCCATTTCTCCCACATCATTGACCCAAGAAGGTCCACAGGAAATATCCACTCTTGGAGTTTAATTTTAGAAAAATGGGGACATCCATTGGATCAGATCATGCCCAATCAAATAATTGGATTCATTAGAGATAAAAGAGGAGTTTCCACCATTCATGCTTGCTCTAGAGCATGAGAATGAGTTTCAGAGTATCAAGGATCAACTATAATGCCTCCATTAATCTAAATAAAGAGCAACTAAAAGAGGTATTTATCTTGTTTCAAGTTGATACCTTGATTATTTGGTTGGAGGATCAGCCTCTTGTCATTTTTTAACTCATAATAAAAGTCATGTTCAGCTCCAAATCATATACATGGCTGCCTATTTTGAAAAAGGGAAGCTACTTCTCCCTGCCAGTTACAGGATTTGTTTGAGTTCCCTTTTCTTTTGGTTAGCATAGATTAGGTAGGTTTTCTTTTAGTATAATAAGTGCTTGTGCACACTCTGTATGTTCCACTTGGGGGATTGTATGTTCTTTTCCTTTTGTATATAGTGTTTTTTAGTGGTTTGTTTCTTGTGCATAGTACATTGAAGGTAGCACTTATGGAGATCAGCTCTTATTCAAATAATGTTTCAGGTGGCTCAATGATAGAATTTCAGAGATACAGATCAGAATTATAATTATCAAGCTTGAAACCATGCCCAATAAACACTCCTATAGCCACTGATCTCTTAATCTAATAGGTAGATGGCCCTGAAAGTCACCAAATTATTATCTGAATAACTCTGCCAGGTATTTGGATGATTTTTACTCTCACTCTTGCTCTGATGCTTCACATTTCAGGTTGTGCATCTATAGGATTTATCATCTGGCACTTTTCATAGGCTGTAGTCCTTCCGCGTGCTCCACACGCCTTGTAATTCTTCTACATGCCCTTCTGTAGATGCCTTCCAAATAAGCCAATTTCTGGGTCTTCTTGTAACATGCCCTCTTTTCTTTCTGATATTGCGCACCCTTCCTCAATTAGATATCCGCGCCCTACTTCCATACTTATCTTTCTTAAGTATGCATTCTTTTCTAAGGTGCACGCACCTACACGTGTGCATTTTGTCTACTTTCCTCTCACGTGCTTGTATATTTCTGCGCCTCACTTCCTTGCTACAATTCATCCACGGGCACTCACGTAATTTCTTGTTTCTTCCTTCATATTCTGCTCCACTTCCATTTTCCATTTTCACGCCTTCCTCTCGCGTGCTCACTTTCTTCCCTTCTTCCTATGCGCACACCGTTTTTTGTCCCCTCGATCCATCCTCGCACACCAAGAAGCAACTTGGATTATATCAACATCATCCTCGTGTGTCTCTTTCAGATAGATCAAAGCTCAAGTGAAGAAATGGAGAAAGGCTCGAAGTTTTCAAAATTCACATTTTCGGGGATCTCAGGAAAATAGATGGTTGAAAAAAATGAAGAAAGCTAACTCAGTAAGTCAAAATCGAGCCCAGAGTGATTCAAATCGAAGCAAAGCAATAGAACCCCAGAAGGTTCCACATTTCATCTTATCACACTTTCAAAAGGTGTAACAAAGTGGACACCCTAGGGATGCGTTTGACCGTTAAGTGGTTCTCAACACATAGCAGGCTCGCTGATGATGCCAAGTGTTCAACCCCCATAACTTCAAGAAGGAAATGGGCAGGTAAAGTCTTAGAAGCCAACATGGTTTCCCCGTGGAGCTAAGTCCAACTGTTAGTGAAAGCCTCCACGTGTCTCTTCGGCGCACTTTTGGTATGGTGCTCAAAAGTAGGATCTCCACATGGTCAGAGCCCGAGAAAGGAAAAACCGGCCATTAAAAAGTCTCAGCATGGGAAAATCCAGCGGAATCCCCCATGTGTCTCTTCAGCATACTTTTGGTATGGTTCTCAAATGTGGGGTCCACAAACTAACACAAGCTCTCAATGTGGTTAGAGCCTGAGAAAGGCAGAACTAGCCATTGAAAATTATAAGCATGGAAGAGCCAGCAGAAGCCTCCTCGTGCCTCATCATCATAACTTTAGAGGTAAAATTCAAAGGTATTCCCCAAACAAGTGTAGGCCCTCCACGTAGTTATAGCCCGAGAAAGTTGCACCGGACATTGAAAAGTAAAAATCTTGGGAAGATCCAGCGGAATCCTCCATGTGTCAGTTAAGAGAACCTTCAAAAGTAAAATCCAAAGGTAGATCCCCAAACGTGTGCTGGCCCTCCACGTGTCTAGGGTCCAACATAGTTGCTCCTAAATGGAAGGGACTTAGTGAAAACGTAAAGTGAATGAAGCAGCATGTTTTTGAATGGTGCCAAGTGTCGGAATGTTGATCTCCCAATACCCTAAAAGGAAGGAAAAATCTTAAGAATGCACCTCGACCTTCAGATGATCATAAATTTTGACAGATACAGTATGCCATTTTGAGGCTATCAGGCTTCTCACCTACCACCATAATAACATATGGACTTCCTTTCTTACCCAATAAAGAACAACATATGGAGGCATGTGTTTTTTATAGTGGAACCCATCATTGCTGCAGGTAAATTAAATGCTCTTTTGGGGTGGTTGAGGCAGTTTTTGAATTCTTCTCTCCCATCTCTCTTATTCTTCATGGATATATTGTAAGGAGGAGCATTTTTCTAAAAGTGGGTAATTTTTTCTCTCCTTCCCCCCTCCCTCTTTCTTCTCTAGTGTCGAATGTGGAGTTTAAGCCTTCTCTCTTTTCTTTGTAATGGTTATTTCTTGCCTCTTTCCCACTAATGATGTACTGTGTGAACTCATAGAGCAATAAAATATGTTTTGTGATGCATTCTGTCCATCCTTTTCTTATTCTATTGTCTGTTGTTACGTCTCACCATTGCATGGTATACTGTGTATATCTCTGATGTCTATTACAGGTTTGGGAGTTGTTTTTAATGGGTTTGAAGTGTTGTTTTGTGTGAATTTTATCTTTGGTTTGTGAGCTATCTTGTCCATCCTCTTCATTGCTCACCTCTCTCCATTTTAGGCGGTTGGATTTGTGATCAACAACCTTCCTTTTCTGGTGTATCACTGCTTTTGTGTAGGCTTTTTTTTCATGCATTTTTCTATCTCCCTAGTCCCTTAGAAGGTTAGATTAGGATTAGATAGTTTTTCTGCATTAGAGTTGATTGTTTTAGGTAGTTTAGGGAAGAACAAACTGACTTTCAATCACATCTGGCAGAATCCATCTCAGTCAAAAACAAATTATCTGAGTAGCAAATATTCAATGTTAAATCCATTTCCACCAATTCTTCTTTGCATCACCTTTCATTCTCTTCCATTGCTATGAAGTTGTGCAATCAACGACTTATCATTCCCTTCATGGAATTCACACTTGCAGCAGGATATCGAAGTAGTAATTGATTTCTTATTAGAAAGTTGCAGGAATTTTTTGATGAGGATTGGCCCATAGAAATTATGCAAAGGCTTTCACTGTGATGTCATGTCATCCTTCAACCACAACAACCTGATTGCATGAAGAATTTTTGCCAAAACTGGTTTCATTTTACCACTACAGGGCATACTTTATGAAATATTATCAAAGTACAAAGGGTCACCATCAACACCTCCAGGATTCCAACGCTAATCAACTTGAGGAGGTATCTTTTGATTGATGTTGATACTTTGGTTATTTAGTTTAGTGGAGAATCAACCTCTTGCTATTTATTTCATTACACTAATAATAAGCCAAAGTTCAGTGTTGTTAGATCATATATATGTGCTGCCTATTTTGTGAAATGGAGAGAGAGCTACTTCTCCCTGCATATAATGGTAGGATTTGTTTGAGTTCCCTTTACTTTCGGTTAGTGTAGACCTTACCAAAGTTTTCTCCCATTTTGGGTTTCTCGAGGTAGAAGAATTGATATTTTACACACTCTACATGTTCTACTTAGAGCATGTATGATATTGAGCCCTTTTATACATAGTGTGTTGTGGTGTGTTGTTTCTCATGCACACTCCATTGGCAGATAATGTTTAAGTAAAAGAGATCAAATTCCAGGCCAATTCTGAGTAGTGTAAGATCTCAAGTGGCTTAGGGACCACATTGGTATAGAGTTTCAGATCACATTTTTGTTTATCATGGATTTCACTCCATCCCCAATGGATACTTCAAGGCCACTGGTATCATTTAACTTAGCAGGAAGGTGATTTAATGCCCAAGAAAGAAAAGTCGCCGAATTGTTATACAATTTTTCCCCTCAGGAAACTTTTGATCAAACATGAACTTCCACACCAAAGAAATGATGAGGTCGGTTGAGCCATGCAAGCCCACATTTGCAATCTCCACAATTAGGTTACATGTTTTAAGTATTCTCGGAAATGGAAATGGAAGGTGGAAAAATGGAGAAGGGCTCAAAGTTTTTAGACTTCATCATTTTCGAGGATCTCGGGAAAACAGATAGTTGAAAAAAAGAAGAAAGATAACTCGATAAGTCAAAATCAAACCCAGAGCAATGTCAAATCTATTTTCAGTACAAGACCCCAATAAAACCATGGAAGGTGTCGTGTGTCAGCTCAGTGCACTTTCAAAGGGTGCAACAAAGTGGAGAACCTAGGGAAGCATTTGACCCCCAAGTGGATCTCATCACATAGCAAGCTTAACGCGGATGATGCCTAAAATGTCCAACCACCATAACTTCAAGAAGGAAAGGGGGGGCAATGTATCTAGGAACGCTGACAGGGTTTCTACATCGAGCTAAGTCCAACTATCATTGAATCCTCCACGTGTCTCTTCGGAATGCAGTTTTGGTATGGTTCTTAAAAGTTAAAGATCCCCAAATGAGCTTAGGATCTCCACGTGGTCAGAGCCTGATGAAGAGGCATAACTGACTGTTTGAAAAGTCTAGTAGCAAAAGGAAGAGTCTGGCAGGAGCCTTCACGTGTCTTTTTGGCACACTTTTGGTACGGTTGCTTTAAAGTGGGGTCTCCAAACGAGCATAGGATCATCCACGTGGTCAGATCCTGAGAAAGACAGAACCAACCACTGAAAAGTATAAACATTACTGGAAGAGCCAATGGAAGCCTCCATGTGCCTGTTAACATCAACACATATGCTGCTTAAAAGGTAAAATCCAAAGGTGCATTTCCCAAACAAGTGTAGGCCCTCCACGTGGTCAGAGCCCGATAAAGTTGCACCTACCCGTTGAATAATTCTAAATTGCTTGGGAAGATGCCAACGGAATCACCCACGTGTCAGCTCAGCGCACCATAAATTACAAATTTTAGGTAAAATCCCAAGAAGAAATTATGTCCCCAGAACATAGTGGGTGTAGCCCTCCACATGACTAGGGTCCAATATTAGTTGCTCCTAAATAGAAGGGACTCAAGCAAAAAAAAAAGGGAACGCATGCAAAGGATGTTCCACGGATAGTGTGAAGTGTTGGCACGTTTTTCGCATTACTAAGACCCTAATAAGGTAGCAAAAATCTTAAGAATGCACCTTGACCTTAAGATGATCATAATTATATTCTACTGATACAGTCCACCATCTTTGAGGCTGTCAGGATTCTCAGCTATCACCTTATAATTGGGTGAAAGTATGGGATATTCTTTGTTGCACAATCAAAGAAAAAAAATCTTAGAGGCATGGGTTATTTGCAGTGGAACCCATCATTGCTGTAGGAAAGTTTAATTCTCTTTTGGGGTGGTTGAGGTAGTTTTCGAATTCTTCTCAACCTTCTCTCTTATTCTTCCTATATATTGTAAGGATGGGCATTTTCCAAAAAGTGGGTAATTTTTTCTCTCCTGCCCCCTCCCTCTTTCTTCTCAAGGGTTGAATGTGGAGTTTAATCCTTCTCTCTTTTCTTTGTAATGGTTTTTTTTTCCTCTTTCCCACTAATGATGTACTATGTGAACTCGTGGAGGAATAAAAAAATTTTGTGATGCATTTTTTCCATCCTTTGATTATTTTATTAACTCTTGTTTCCTCTCACCATTGCAGGGTATATTATGCATATCTCTAATGTCTATTACAGGTTTGGGAGTCATGTTTAATGTGTTGTAAGTGTTTTTATGTGTGAAATTTATATTTGGTCTGAGACTCATCTTGTCCATCCTCTCCATTGCTCACCTCTCTCCATTTCATGTAGTTGGATTTGTGATCAACAACCTTCCTTTTCTGGTGTATCACCGCTTTAGTCTAGGCTGTATTTTCATGCATAACATTCTCTCTCTACCTGGTCCCTTGGAAGGCTGGATTAGGATTAGATATTTTTCTTGCATTAGAAGAGATTGTGGCAGGTAGTTTAGGAAGAAGAAGCTGACTTTATCCGTAGGACCATCTCAAGCCTGGAAGTCCCATAGCTTGAGAGATGGTCCAATGTTATGCAGATTACACTAGATGCCCCATTCAAAATCAGGCCATTTGGAGGGTGATGTAATTTTGCGTCAACAATTTTGGCACGCTGGGTGGGACAGGTCTGAAGCATCTTACCACTTCACTTCATAATGTGCTCTTAGTGAAGATTTCAGCCTTTAGAGGCACTTTCAAGCACATCTGACGACTCCATCTGGTAAACAACTGATTGTCTAAGTTGCCAAATTTATTTCCATCCATTTCCACCAATTATTCTTTACACATCTTTCATTCTCTCTCATTCTATGAATTTTTACAATCATGACATTGTTCAATCCCCTCATGGAATTCACAATTGTAGTAGGACATCAAAGAGTTTGATTTCCTATCAGACTTGCAGGAATGTTATGATGAGCAGGTGCCCGTAGAAATTATAACTTTCACTATCCCATCATTCATCCTTCAACCGCAAGAACTTGATGCCATGGAGAATCCAAAAATGGTCATGCCCACTGCACGGAATGAGGATGATATTTAAAGCACCAAGGGTGACCATCAACACCTCCAGGAGTCCAATGTCAATTAGCTTGAGGAGGTATTATTGAGTGATGTTGATACTTTGGTTATTTGGGTGGAGAATCAACCTCTTGTCCGTTTTTCACTCATAATAATAGCGATGTTCAGCACCAAATCATATACATGGCAGCCCATTTTGAGAAAGGGGAGCAACATTCTCCCTGCTAGTTACAGGATTTGTTTGAGTTCCCTTTACTTTCGGTTAGCATAGGGGTAAGTGCAGGAAGTTGATGGACAAATATAGGGTCATCCGTGGACATCATATTGTAAATAACAACATAATATCAACTTGTAGGGATTATTAGAAATACATACACTCAAAATTAGACAAAATTATATTAATATGAATCGTAGCATCTGGAATCTAGTTTCTAAAATAATAATTTTTGTAAAAAATGGACAAGATTAGCTACATTAAACACTCAAAATTCAATGACTTGGTATTTTTTTAAAAAAATGCCGACAAGATTATAGTCCGTTTGCCCACAATTTGGATGACCAAAAATTGATATATATTTTTTTCCTTTGGTCAGAAGTTATATGCCACTATCTATCTTGGGATGGATTTTATTTTTTATTTTTTTGAGTAATATTTTATTTCTTATGATTTTCTCCGTGAAAGTGGTATGAAAACATAAAGAAAACAAAGCACTTTCCATTTTCCCGCCATAACTTCATAAAAAATATTGAAATCAAATAAATTTTTTTTTGAACATGTATATAATTTCACCACGGTTGGGATGGTATAATTTTTATCACATTCTGATAAGTGAAACAAATTTTGCAGTCTTAAACGTAGACATAAACATTCACAGGAAAAAGTGTCTTAAAGACCTACTATTAGTAAAAATATATATAATGATATTTATCCTCTTCTATTCACTTTAAAATCAGTATTTCTACAAAGCTAATAGTCTCCCCTACACAATGGTACCATTTTTATGACATAGTTTTTACTTTTCGGCATGGTTCAAGTCTGTGGAAGACTAAATTTGATGTTTTGTTGTTTTTAATGTAAAATTAAGGATTTGATGTCCACTTAATTGTCCCCCAACTTGGTGCACTTACCCCATAGGGTTAGTGGAGTGCCCCTATTGGATCCCTGATCGAAAGGCCACCACATAAATCCACATTTTATCATGCATGCATATATGACAGTTGCATCGGTTAAGTAGAGGGAATTATATTCCCAGAGCGTTGGAAAGGAATTTACTAATTTTTCCACCTGAAAAATTTCCTAAACAACAATTTTTGGCACCCATAGTGGGGTAGATTTAGTAGCATCTGCAATTGAATGCGACCGCAAGGTCAAAAAATTCAAAATTCAAAAAAGAGAAAAATTTCTAGAATTTTAATAGCTATATGAGCCACAAGGATACAAATCATGGTTATTCTGGGAAACCCTCCTATTTAATGAACCAAATTTCTCTTCCACATACAAGAATATGTTACTTCATATTTGAGGGAAGCTATCTGGCATAATAGACAAAGTGTCAAACACTACTTTATTGCCACGAGAATTCTGGACCTTAAAGAGAACGCGCTACTGAATTGGAGAGGCAAAGACAAATTCCAGCACCACAAAGAAGAGCATAGATTTTCAAGCTGGCGGATAGAAGATACATCTTGCAACAAAGACAATGAGGACAAACTGATCCCATTTTTGAGAAACTTCAAAGGAGACAAGAGCTACTTGGAAACTAGAGGCCTCCTTTTCAAGCAACCGGTCATGTTAGGAACTTGAGTGTTGCCAATCCTTTGGATGGTGAATTTCCATACATAAATGAAAACCTTGTAGACTTAACTAACATGGAGACCGTAGAAGAAGCTAGAGAAAGAGAGGTGAGAGCCAAAGAATAAATAAGAGCTCAACTCGAAGAAATCAAGAGACTTCAAACTGAGGTAGATGAAAGAGCAGTGGAAGAAGCCGCAACCTTAGCAAGGTTGGAAGATAGAAACATAAATAAAATGGGGGATTGTGATCATGAGCGTCACCTTGATCATGACACCCGTAGGCCTAATGTACCATGGGGAGGAAACACCGGTCCACTGGCTCTTTCTCAATCACTTCATGAGCTACTGAGAGCCTCAAGAAAAAACTTCCCAATTTTTAAAGGGGATTGTTCTCAATTCCTTGAAGAGCATGTAGCAGCATTTATTACTTCTTATGGTGTGTTGGGTGTTGAGGATGAATATGTGTCAGTCTGACTCTTTGTGGAGTCACTTAAAGAGAAAGTTTTTGAATGGTTCTACATGTTATCCTCGAGGTCCGTCACCTGTTGGGAGGATATAAGAAGTGCATTCGAACATAGGTTCAAGAGCACAGAAGATTGTCAGGATCTTTTGGTCTAATTAGTACAAATGAAGTAAGAAACCTTTGATTTAATGAGGGACTTCGTAGAAATATATAATAGAGTGATAAGAAGGATCCCTGAAGATGTGGTTCCTCCTTAAAATAATTTGAAGACAGTTTTCATCAGTGCTTTGCCATAAAAAGTCAGTTTCTTCCTCAAAAGAGCCCAACCAAGCACATTGAGGGAAGCCCATGACTATGCAATAGAAACTGATGTTGATCTAATCCTTTCCAGAAAGGTGAAAGGCCCCAATGGAAAGCAAAGGGTTTAGAATTTAAACTCTGTCACCATAGATCCAATGTTCCAAAAAATGGCAAATGACTTGTTTTCCTTGAAGAAGTAGTTATCTCAGATCACAATGCTGAATGCTTCAAAGAGACTAAACCCTCCAGATAGGCCAAGGATTTCTCCACCTCCTTGTCAGCTTGCTCTTGAAGCACCACCAGTCAATGCCATCTATGACACCAAAGAGCTAGAGGAGGAAGAAAATATGGAAGACTATGAAAACTATCTTGAGGTCAAGGAAGTTAATATGCACAATGGCCTAATTGAGTACATTCATGATGAATATGAGGATGATGAAGAAGCTCTAATTTTCTCATGTGTTGTTTTCACTCGTGCACAATCTAGGAAAGGTGCTTCACCCTCAATGGTTGTGGTAAAGGATAAGAAGAATAAAGAATATTATCCTCCAGAGGTCACAAAAAATAAAATCATCAGTAGAGGATCACCATTACCACCTTTTATGGAGTCAACCATAGAAAAAATAGACTCTTTGGTTGTCAAGAATCATGCTATTATGCCAAGTAAATCATCTAATTCTTCTCCTAGCTCAAAAGTTGCTAAGAACAACTCTCCTTTATATGTTTTTCTTGCAAAAACATCTAAGGTTCAATCAAAAGCTACACCCAAAGTAACAAAGCCTCTACCATGTAAATCTTCCTTCATTTCCAGAACCTCTTCCTCGATCACCATAACCCCATTTGACTTTGTGGAACATGGAAGAAAAACCAAAGTCAAACTCTCAGAAATAGAATACCTACAAACACACGCTGCCCAGTTTGACTGGTTCATTAATGCAATTCATGGTGGTCACCCTATATCCTTGATTCCTAATTATAAAGGCTTACTTCCCACACCATCCACACCACTTTTTCAAAACATGCTATCCCTTAGTGCCTCCAAAACCAATAGGGTTGAACCTTTCTACCTATCACTCCTCATTAAAGGATGTCAGCTAAATAATTTTATCATAGATTCCGGAGCCTCAGTCAATGTGATGTCAGCCAAAGTTGTAAATTATCTAGGCCTCACCTTGACCTAGGTAAATGTCACCTGCTACTTAATAGAATCCAAAAAATTTCCATTCGTAGGAAGAATCAAAGATGCACAGGTAGCACTAGCTGATTTTCTAGAAAAAAAGGTGCTCCTAACCATACTGGTATCAGACATCCTAGCATCCTTTGGTATGCTATTGAGTAGGAGTTTGTGTAGAGAATTGGGTGGAGAGATAGAAATGGATTTTTCATCTGCAACTATCCCAGTAAAAGGAGAGATGAAGAATTTGCTACCAGTAAGAAAGATGAAGTTCACATTATGAAAGTCTGATGATCTGAAAGCAAACATTCTCTTTCAAGATTGTGGGCTAGGAAACTACTTCCTCACATCAAAAACAAGAGGAGAAATTAACACTTCTCATGAAGGAAGATGAAGATCAAATTTGGATAGTGGAATTTGCTGGTAGTCATTCCAGTGCGGGCTCGGGAGCTGGTGTAGTATTATACCCTCCTTCCAATGAGTTGTACCCATTTACCTACAAGCTACAATTTGATAATATAAATAACACTGTAGAGTATGAAGCGCTACTCTTAGGCATGAGTGTAGCAGAGGACATGGGAATGAATAAATTGAGATGCTAAGGTGATGTAGAGGTTGTAGTAAAGTAGGTCTACTAATAATATCAGGTGAAGAATCCAAGACTCCGACATTACAAAAACAGAGTGGGGGACTGCATTGAATCTTTTGATACATTTTCTATTGAATCTATTCCAAGGGAATAGAATGAAAAGGTTGATTCTCTTGAAGTGTCAAATTCCCTAGTGACACCTCATTATTCTTTTGGTTAAGACAAAGTCACCATCGACATGGTATCGAGGTGTAGTGTACCAAAAAATGTAAATCATTGGCAAGTCTTCAATGATGATAACCAAATTCTAGCATTTTTAGAGCAAAAGGATAATATCAATAATCTCTTCTTCGAATTAGGTGAAAATCTACACCGAGAAGCAGTCCCTAAAGAAGAGAAATAAGGAATTGAAGGGATTGATGGTGAGGGAGTAATCAAAATTGAACGGGAACAAAATTCCCAAAGGCCTAGTCTCTTTAGAAGACTTCTCTGACAAACATGATAGATTCATTCAAGAGAAATAAAAGCAATCTTCTAGGTGCCTAGTTGATTTTGATAAAGAAAAAATTGGTACCCCCATATGAGCCAAGGATGGTCAATATTGGAAAAATTTTCTCACCTGAAGAAAAAATAAGGTTTGTTGCATTACTCAAGAAATACTTAGATGTCTTGGCCTACTCTTATGGTGAACTCAAATCCTTCCAGCCAAAGGAAATGCATCCCTCAATTCCTTTGAAGCAAGGTTTTAAGCCCTTCAGGTAGAAACAAAGTCTGTACAACCCAAATATTGTTGATACCATCAAAGAGGAGGTAACAAAGATTCTTAATGAAAGGATCATCTTTCCCATCCACCATTCAACGTGGGTGGCTAACATTGTGCCAGTGTGGAAGAAGAATGGTGAAATAAGGATATGTGTAGAGTTTCACAACTTGAACAAGGCATCACTAAAGGACAATTATCCTCTTCCTTTCATGGACCATATAATGCAAGAAGTCACTGGATCTGAAACATGTTCATTACTTAATGGATTCTCAGTATATAATCAAATCAAAGTGGTAGAGGAGGACCGCACCTAGACAACCTTTACAGCACCTTGGGGCACTTTTTCCTACAGCAGAATGCCTTTTGGCTTAATCAATGCAGGAGCTGCATTCTAAATGGAGATGGATTTGGCCTTCAAAGATTTGAATCATTGCATTTTCATATATCTTGATGATCTCACAGTATTTTCAAAGAAGAGGGCAGATCATATCTATCACTTGAAACAGGTACTTACAAGGTGTAGGAAACATGGAATATCACTAAATCCAAAAAAGTGCATTTTTGGATTCATAGAAGGAAATTTATTGGGGCACATTGTGAAAAAACATGGAGCACACATTGATCCTAAGAGGATTAGATCCAATCAAGCATTAGCCCTGCCTAAAAGCAAGAAAGTAGTTCATTCATTCTTCAAAAAGGTGAACTTTCTTCATCTTTTTGTGCTTGATTTTTCTTAGTTGACGAAGCACATCACTTCCATGATGAAACAAAAAGAAAAATTGAAATGGATCAAATGAGGGAAGGAAGCATTCTAAGAGATCGAGAAATCCATTTCCAAGACTCCGAATCTTGTATCTCCAAATTTTAACAAAAAATTCATCATGTATTGTTATGCATTAGAACATACACTCTTTTTCATTCTCATTCAGAAAAATGATGAAGGCGTCGAATCACCTATTTCTTTTATGAGTTGTCCTTTGAAAAATCATGAGCTAAAATACAACCAATTGGAGAAGCATGCCTATGCAGTGGTCAATGCTGTAAAAAACTTCAGGTTTTACATCCTCAATTCCCATATGGTGTTAATGGTCCCCAGAAGTATAATCAAGTCCATATTGACACAGCAGGATCCCAAAGCTAAAAGAGGAAATTGGATTACAAAGACTCAAGAATATTACTTGGATATTAAAAGGCAATTTAGAAGTGGTTCTTGATGTGGAGGACGAAAAACAATGCGGAGTGGAGCACTGTTAGCCGAAAATCATTTTGGGGTTTTCGTGGGAGGGGTGCATGCCGGTGCACTTAGGTTGGATGCAAATTTTCTCATCGGCTCTGTTTTCTTTTTGTTGTTTACTCGCTGGGTTTTGGGGGTTTTTGTGCTGATTTTGGTAGGATTTCTTCCTGCTTGCGTCCTTGTTGATTTTGATCTGTTATTATTTTGCTCGCTTGGGCACATCCGGCTTCCGAGCCATCTCTGTACAAGGGTATAGTCCCTTTCATAAAACTATTTTCCATTAAAAATATATATATATTTCTTGGATATTCGACCCTCCAATCTGGTATGGGGAAATGGCTTGTGTAATTTGATTGCTAGAGATGAAACACTCAAAGTTCAACATGGAAAAAAAAATTGTGCTTTCTCAACTTGTTCAGAAGACAACCCACATGTTATGTTTATCACTACTACTGATGAGTGGTCTGTTGATATCTCCTATTACTTGACTTATGGAGAATGCACCCCCCATACTGATTACAAGAAAATGAGAACACTTAAGCTGAAGGTAGCTAAATTTATAATCTAGAATCATGCACTTTACAAAAGAGGCCTGGATGGTTGTTTCCTCAGGTGCGTAGATAAAGAGTAACAAGAAAAGTTGCTTAAAGCATTCCATGACTAAACATGTGGTGGACATTTTTTAGTAATGGTAACAACACAAAAGATTCTCCAAGCAAGGTATTATTGGCCCACCATCTTTGCAGACACTCAAGATTGGGTTTCTAAATACAAAGCATGCCAATAGTTCATTGGAAGACCACAACTCGATGCATTACCACTCAATCCTATGGTTATTGAAGAACCATTTCAACAGTGAGGGATGGACTTCATTGGAGTTATGAACCCTCACTCAATCGCGGGGCACACTTATGTACTCAAAACAATAGACTACTTCACCAAATGGGTAGAATCCATTCCAACCAAAAAAGTCAACACTAAAACAATATGTAACTTCATCAAGGAGAATATCATAGTCTGTTTCAGGGTGCCATATAAGATTGTGGCAGATAATACTACCTATTTCTCTTCGAGAAAGCTGACTGATTTTTTATATAGCTATGAAATCTCCCTATATCATTCTTCTGACTATTATCCACAAGGAAATGGATAGGAAAAATCAAGAAACAAGAACATTGTGACCATTATCTACAAGCTTGTAAATAAGAATCAAATGAATTGGCACAGAAGGTTGTATGATGCATTGTGAGTAGATAAGATAACTCCCAAGAAGGAAATAGGTATGTCACCATTCCAACTACTATATGGAGTTGAAGTAGAAATTCCTGTCATGATCGAGATGCCATCTCTCAAGTTGCTATAGGAAATAAAATATAGTCAGTAAAAGGATTCCATTGACAAGAGGATCCTCTTTCTTGAGAAGCTAGAAGAAAATATACTCCAAGTGGTGGATTGCATTAAGGAGCACCAATTGAAAGTAAAGAATATTTTTTATAAGAAGGCCAAGGCAAGAGAATTCAAAGTTGGAGACTTCATCCTACTATGAAACAAGAGAACATAACCAAAAGGCAGCCATCAAAAGTTCGATTCATTTTGGCTCATCCCATTCGAGATTCGTGAAGCTTGTGATGAGAATGCTTTTCTTCCCTCATATTTGGATGGAACGCTGTTGGAATTGCCTTAGAGTATGAAATACTTGAAATTGTATCATCAGTGAAAGCGGGTTGTTACCTCGTCTTGTACCATAGGTTTTTTTCCCCTTCTATTGTGTGTCATGTGTTTCCTTCCTGTTATGTGCTTGTATGTTTCCTTCTTCTGATCCCTTTTTATCGAAGTTGTACATGACTCTGCAAGGCCCAATGGATAAGGCACTAGTCAATGAATTACAAGGTCTAGAGATTGAGATTCTATATTCCCATGTCATGTCATGTCCCCAAGCTAGAGCCAACTATTGTCACCCTCAAAATTCCCCCCTCATTTTTAAATTCAAATTCCAAAATTTTGAACTCATGCCCTCTGGAAGTGTTCAAGTAAAGTTGGAAGTCTGAAAAGATAGAGAAATTCATGCTTTGAAGTTGTTTAAACTCTCCAGTTTGCACGTTTTCATAAAAATTTTGTTTTCCTGTCTGGATGCATGAAATTTTTATTGTTGTCATTATTTGAATGAAATTGTAAATATTTCTAGGGTCATGGATCATCGAACCTTGCATTGTTTTCAATTCCTTTGTTCGTGAAAGAAATTTTAAAATTGGGCACAAAATGGTGGAGTTTTCTTCTTCTCTGCATTATTCCATAGTCGTAAATGATGGGCGTTTTTTTCCCTATAAAATTTTGGCCCCATTATTCATGGGTATGTGGACATATCTAATTGGATGTGGTGGAACAGGTCCATTTTATGAACTTAACATTTTTTTTTATTTTATCAAAAAATGTCAATTTGGCTCCGCGGCCCCAATTATGCTAAGGAAAAATTCAAATCTTGAGCCTGTATTTGGAAATTCAAAGTGAGGAAGCGGGTTGGAAGAGAACTTTGAGGTTTTGAGCCTTTTTGTAAAAAGTGATAAAAGTCATAAAGTTACCCGCAACTGTGATCATGCTAAGAGGGGAAAATTCAAATGTTGAGCCCGCATCAAAAGAGTCAAATCGAGGAGGCAGATCGTTGGATCCTTTTGAAGTTTTGAGCCTTGTTTCCAAGATGGAAAAATTCAAATGTTGAGCCCACGTCAAAACATTCAAAGCAGGGAAGTGGGTTGGCGAAGAACTTTGAAGTTTTTATATTATCAATAAAAAGGGCTAAAATTCATAAATCAAGCATTGATTCCTTCATCAATCAAGTGAAGCCACATGTCAGGATTATATCAAAACTGGAAAGGTAGACCAAAAATGTAACAAACTCCAAATCTATATAAACCCACAAAATGCAAAAGGCATCCTCCACGCCCGCTCCAATAAATTTCTCCCATGTGGACGACTCTGGTTTAAAGATTCAAAGGCAAGATGAACGGTTCAAATTCAAAGTTACAAAATGAGTGTAACAACTACATTATGAAAAGTCTATTTTTTCTGCCATTGGTGTTTCATCGCAAATCAAGAATTTTAACGAACGCAAATGATTCAAAATATTGTAAACCATTTCTTGTTAATAAAAAAGAAGTTATAACCTTTTTTGTAAGATATTTAATGGTTTCTTCATGCCATTGTAGGGGGTTAATTGATCTTGTAAACTCATGAGTGCATTGTACTTAAAGAAAAAAAAGGCGATAGCCATTTTCTTCAACTTTCCTTCATTCTCAAATTTCTTCCATTCCCACATTATGTACAACTTCTGTTTAAGCATCAATATAAGAAGAATGAGTTTGCAACCTCTTTTATGAGGATATTTTATAAACTTTGAGTTCAAAATCTTATCTCGTCTTGTTTCCATTTTCAGGGTTGTTTCCTCTTATAAATGCATGTGTTAAAGTTTCTAACTAATGTTTACAAGAATTTGATTTCCTACCTGCAACATTAGTTTCCCTATCTCATTTCTCACTTCCTTTCCCACTTTCAGACAAATTCTTCCCTAGAAAGAGATTGATAGCTTTTTCATAGGCTCAGTGGAGTGCCCCTGTTGGATCCTCGCTCGAAAGGCCACCACATAAATCTACATTTTATCATGCATGAATATACGACACTTGCATCGGTTGAGTAGAGGGACTTAGGTACCCAGATTGTTGGCAAGGAATTCACAAATTTGTCAACCTGAAAGATTTCCTCACCAACAGAACTTATCTATCAAGATTAGATATTTCTAACACTCGCAGCTAAACTTTATTCTTCATGTATTGTTGGATAAATATGAACCTATTATGCCTAAGCAATCTCTCATCTTCTAAAATGTGTCCTTTGGTAATGGATTGGTAAATATATCAGCATATTGGTCTACAGACTTACAAAAATCCAAAAATATTTGTCCATTATTGACTAACTCTCTAATAAAATTATACCTAGTATCAAATTGTTTTCTCATTTTGTAAAAAAAATGATTCTTTGACAATGCAATAGCTAAGTTATTATAGCAAAATATTTTTTTTTCTTCTTGTTGTTCTTGTTTTAGATCTAATAATAATATTCTCATACATATTGATTGACATGATGTCATTTTGGCTACCACATATTTTTCTTCTACGAAAGATAGAGCGACTATATGTTACTTCTTGGTGGCCCATGAAATTGGGCCTGAACCAAAATGGAAAACATAACTGGATGTTTTCTTTTTGTCATCTATGCTTCATGCACAGTCACTATTTGTGTAACCAACTAACTTGAAAATATTAGAAGTTGTATATTAAATTCCAAAAGATTTTGTTCCGCTAACATATTTTAAATTATTCTTCCAGGTAGTCAATTAGAATCCTCTGGGGATTCTATAAACCTAGAAATAAGACTTACACTATACATGATATCAAGCCTTGTAGTTGTCAAATACTTCAGAATACCAAATAGTCTTTTATACATAGTTGGATCAATATTGCATCCTTTATCATATTTACTTAGCTCCAATCCTATGGCAACTAGTGGTTATACTAGCTTGTAATTCATCATACGAAACCTTTTTAAAATATCATTCAAATATTTTGATTGACATAAGAAAATTCCATTTTCTAATTGACTGACTTTTATTCTAAGAAAATACTTCATTAGACCAAAATATGTCATATCAAATACCTAAAAAGAATCCAAAATAAACCAAAAAAATCCATTAAAAATTGGAATCCTAAAATATATAACTTCTCTCTCACAAATACCCATCCATTTATAAACCATTGCTACAAAAACAATCCAAGGAAGAGAACCCTTAACATGCCCTAAAACATAAACAAAAAAATCATGTTGGAAATAAATAACTGGAAATATAGCATAACTATCTTAAATAATTCCCTACAAATACATATCCTCCAATAGTATTACTAACAAACCTAACAATTGATCTAAAAGCTTCAATCAAGAACAAAAACGTCCATTACAAAACACCAAGATGCAGGTGAAGAACCTCGTGGAATAAAATAGTTGATTTATAGTCGAGG
Source organism: Taxus chinensis (assembly GCA_019776745.2). Lineage (NCBI taxonomy): Eukaryota > Viridiplantae > Streptophyta > Pinopsida > Cupressales > Taxaceae > Taxus > Taxus chinensis. The sequence goes on along the minus strand of CM034155.1, from coordinate 458,821,786 downwards.
ATATTACTTATGGTTATTAAAGTCCATTGGCAGCGGTCTAGTTGAACCATGATGTTAAGGAGAACTAGGATCTCTAGGAACGATGCAAATGAGGCCGCAACACAATTAACTACGAAGGAGTTTCCAACTTGGGAGCCTATTAAGACCGGTAATGGATTCAAACCTTGTATATAATTTTGAGTTGAAGAATGGATTAATATAAGATATTTGATGGGAACACAAAAATTTAAATACATGATGAGGTATTTCAATGCTCTTTGACCTGAACTCGATGCTTACAACCATATCACACAACCATTATCCATAGTCTACTATACCATCTCAAAAAATAGGGATTCAGAATAGGATGTCTACATATATGAAAGGTAAATGGAAATACATGTTATTCAATGTGGGAAAAAAAGAGATCAAAAAAGAAGAAAAAATTGTAAAGCAATAAAACACGCAAGGAAAAATGTTCTCATGTGAAAGACCATGCCTAAAATATCTGCCAATGATTAAACTTCCACTCTTTCAGTACTCTCTTCTAGATTCATCAACAAAAGATCTTTAAACTTCTACAACTTTGCAGCATTGAATAGGTAATTCCCCCTCCTTTTCATTCCTTGGGTTGTATGGAGATGGTTTAAAAATAAAAAATAAAAACAAATCCCAAAATCCCACCAAAGAACCGCCCCTTTCTGACGACAGGTAAAAATGTGTAAGAACACAGGGGCATGCGAGATGTTTGATCAGACACTTGGAATAATGAAATCACTTAAACTGCATGATATTTACAAAATGGGGATGGAGTAATGTATGGTCATCTATCAGACAGAACATGGAGAGTGACACATCCTAAACGCCTTTTCAGACCTGTCATTTCCTTGCATAATAAGAAAAACACTTTATTTGAGATAAAACGGCGTAACCATGATGGAACCGAGGTTAATGTTTTAAATTTAGCATTGCATAAAATTCAGAACTAGATGGTGGGCTATGTAAAATGGGAGCTCTACTAATAGCCGTACTAAAACAATTATTCCCATTATAGGTTAAATCTTCCCTGTAGGTGGAGACAAATATGTGTCCCTAATGTTTTCTCATTTTACTGTATAGTAATGGATCAAAATTAGATCTATATCTATGTATGAGATGGGTTCAGTGTCTCTGAGAGGATCTATTACCCGTTTTTGGATTTTTTTGGTGTATGCAAAGGAAGAAGAAGATTGAGGATGAGGAGGAACTTCGTGGGGCGTAATTTCCAGCCGTATTGATTAAGCTTCTTCTATGTCTAAAAACTTGTGTTGTGTGCACTTTAACCCTTGTGGTACCATTCTCAGGGTAGTCGCTATCTACCACTCCATTTTCATGTTCTTTATCATTTATTCTGAGGAATTGGTGTATTTATTTAGGCGCTGGAAGTTCCCTTTCCTGCTATCCCAAGTATGCCTCTTGAAGATTTGTATTTTTCTCTTTACTTCATAACAGAATCTTTGAAACAATTTTTAGTTTGTTTAAAAAGGCATTAGACACATTCTAGAAATGACATTTGTAGGGGTAAGACCAACACCACATCGTATGATAGTTTCCCCTCAATCGGGTTGTTATCTTTTCTCCTCATTTGCATCCTCGGAACTGGTTTGGGTATCCGCCAAAGCGTAGGTGGAGGTAGTTTTGTCTTCTCTCTAAGTTGTGTTGATGGAAAATGACTTGAAAGAGATTTTCGGTGAATGGAAAGAGTGGAGGCATTGTGTGATAGTGTTAGGACTTTGGTAACAGTTTATAACTGTGATGAAGAAGGATAGTTTTTGGGTAGTGTGTGGTGCAAGGATAGAGAAAAGCTTCTTTGTGATATATTTTGCACATACATAGACATGAAATATTTATTTTATCATGCTTCCGTCAATTCAAAATGCCCTGAACCATATCAAAATATGTAGGAGCATTATATTAAACATAGATATGGTTGAGCACTGAATTCAAAAGTGATGAGGCAGCATGTGATCAAGTGTTTAAAGGTAGCAATAGAAAGAAGCGTCTCGAAGAAATTGGGTTGGTCTATTTTATGATGCGAAATGGTCCCATGGAATGTCATGATTGCTAGACATGCATGAAATGAAATAGTAAAAAAGGAATCAGAAATTTTCAACCAAATTCTTTTCACAAGTCAAGATCCATGGAGAAAAATCCCCTAGCTGATGTCTCTAGCAAGTATCGGGAAAAAGGTGTGGATTTCCCTTCCTCTTGAATTGAAACTTCACATTATATGATTCTTGCTTTCGGTGTTAAATGTTTAGAATAATAGAGAATGTAACTTGAATGAATAAGACAACACTTATCCTGTTCAAGAAAATAAACAAAAATTAAAAAATG